>CM047871.1:9854750-10509750 GCA_026212405.1 Petrea volubilis | reverse complement strand
TGTTTTGCCTCAATTGTATACATGTGTATGTGGCCTCACAAAGTCGTTTGGACTTACTATCCCTATTCTTTTTGTTCTTTGTCTCAAATAAAGGTCACTCGCTTGAGTAAAGACTGTTAAGGGCAATAGTCAAAACTAGTGTATAAATTTTGCTATGTAATCTTTTAGACATATAGTAGTTTGGTACAATTGTGTTGTTTTGGACCTCGTACCCGTATTTGGACCGATACTTAGGAATGCCAATGGGTCCGCATTTCTCCTAACTTGGTCCGTTAGGTTCGGGTTTAAGAAAGCTAAATGGGTTCAAGTCGAGTCTCGGTATTAAATTTTAAACTCGGACCTGACCCGAACCCAATCCGCTACAATTTTTATCTATATACATATATATATTATTAGGGACAATTACACTGAAGTACCCTAATATTTGTCTAAATTACAAATAAAACCTTATATTTTGAAAAATTACCTAAATAAACTTGAGGTTTGCATACTAAATTGAAATGTTAATGGAGATGTGAGAAAGAAAAAAATGCCCTCAAATCTTTTACTATTGAAAAGGATAAATTACATTAAACTACCTTATGGTATGACAAAATTAGAAATTTAACCCCCAAATTTAGAAAATTACCTAGATAACCCTAAGGTATGCATACTAAATTATAATACTAACATGGATTTAATAAAGATGAAAATTCCTCAAGTTTTTTGTGATGAATGGTGTTTTTTCATTGAAAAATATATTTTTTAGTAGTTTAGTATTTTTCATCGAGAATGATATTTAAGGTATAATATATGTGGTGTATTATGAAAATTAATTAACATGGGTTTAGTTTTAAAATATTTCCAATTTTTCAATACGGATTCTAATATTTGTTTTTTTTTTGGCTTGGTTATTAGCGATTTTGTTTGTTTAGTTAATATAAAATATTACAAAACAGACCTCATGTATTTCAAAAATGAAATCAACCCTGGACAATTTATTAAATTTGGTCAAATTTGACAAAAGGGTAAAATAGGTAAAATGTGTTAAAATTTAAAGGTTTCTGTTAAAAACCCTAATGGCAAATAAATGGAGGGTTAAATATGTATAACTTTGCATACTTTAGGGTTATATAGATAATTTTCCGAAATATAGGGTTTTATTTATAATTTAGACAAACCTCAAAATAATCTATTGTAATTGTCTCATATTATTAATATATAAATTTATATGATATATGTAGTTATAATTCATATATAAAGGCATTTATATAGTCACATATAGAAATAAGTATAACATTCATGTATGCTAAATAATTATATCATATTAGTAATTCAATTATACTCTCAAGATATATATATATATATATATGTGTGTGTGTGTGTGTGTGTGTGTGTGTGTGTGTGTTTATAAAATAAATATGAGTTTAATATTTTGAACTTTTTTAAAATTAAAATAAGAGCAAGAAATTATAAAGAATTAGTTTCTTCGTAATACTTTTACTTTCTTCATTTTTTTGGAAAGTTATGGTGATATTTTTTTTAAAAAAGTTTTTTTCAAAATATAAAGCGGGTCTAACGGGTCTAGTAGGTCCAACACGAGCCCGGCCATGTTGCCATCCTTACAGATGCTTGTATTATCTCTTAGGTTCTATATATCGCTTTCACAGTTGATCTTCATGTGAGGTGATTACGTTTGTTTGGGGTGATTGTTCTAAATATTAGTCGGGGGACGAGTATTTAGTTTATTCACCAGTGGGCTCCAATCGTTCAGGTGATTCCTAGCGAGAGGGGTGCCACATTCCCACCTTAATGAACGATGAATTTTATTAAATTCATAATTTTTTTGTTCTTTTGTTTCTTTTTTTTCTTTGTTTTTTTTTCACTTGCATGGAGTATGCTACACGACTAGTTAAAAATAAATAAATAAATAATAAAGCTTCATGTATTATCAAAAAGATAATAAGACAGAATTTTTTTCCATTCGCTCGCCCTGTGTACTGAAACCCAAACCCCACACCATATTTTCTGAGTATTTCCTACCCAATCTCTCCAACACACGGCGGAGAACTTTGCCGACACCGCTAAACAAAGTGAAATCTCATCCAACATCGCCGCTTGTGAACCCATTTCTTACAACGCCTCCCCAAGTTATTAATCCATCTTAAACATCTTGTATCTAGAATCTTCAAAAATCAAAACCTACCCATGACTACCAACTGTTCAACAAAAATTCCATGCATTACTTCTCTACAATCGGGTGGGACAAAGTTGTCACCATAAACCCTCGGACATACCGCGATCTCACCCTAGAATTTTTGAAGCTCCTTTTCTATGCAACCCCTTGATTTTTATAGTCTTAAAGAGGTGTGAATCAGTTTTCGCATTTTGAATGAGTACACTATGTGAGTGGATGAAGTTGCTTCAATGTTCAAGTCTCTCGAGAACGGGATTACGTCCATTCCGCTTAAGCGACGACCTAGCCTCTCATGGCCCTTTGTTGGATGTAATTATCTCTATGGAGAAGGCTGCCATCCGGGTCCTACCCAAGCCAACGACCTTATAACCCACGCATGTTAGTATATTCAACATTTCCTCTCTCACTCCATTCTAAAAATAAGTATTGCTTCTCTAAAAATAATCTATCCAAATGAGTCCAAAAAATCACGTGTAGAAAATTATGTACTGCTTGTTTTTCTATCATCACCGCCAATAGTCAAATTTATTTCCCTTCATGAAAATTATAAATCATCAATCTTTTTTCGATAAATCCAACATCATCCTAGAAGTGAACTCAAGAAAAGATGGAACAAAAGAAAAAAAAAAGGAGTATCTTTATGCATTTGGAGTCGAGTGTCTTTATCTCCTCCCTCATTTCTTCACATTTTGCATATTTTCTCACGTTCTCTCATTGGTTGTCATCTACCACTATGCAACATTCTTTTCACTCTTTGGAGTTTGTTTTATTAATCATAAAATTTTATCTTAGAAATTATTTGACTTTCATATCATTGATTTAATAAGAATCTTAAAAAATGTTTTTAAAAGTGTATACTTATAAGAGAAAAATTTAAGTATATAATTAAGGGCAAATTACATCTACACTTCTTGAGATATATTGTATTTACAAATTAGTCCCTCTTATTTTTAAATCACAAATACCTCATCAAGGTTTAAAACCTTCTTGTAAATATTGATAGAGCTAGTTCAAAAGATAATTTTTCTACAACCACAATAGTCAAATCAACCACCAAGAGATGCACATAGTCGAATTTGACAAGTTCCCTCAATCAATTTCATTATTCCAACAATCTTAGTAATATAATTTTTGTGGAGCCCCTCCAGCTAGGACCTTCCTATACAGTTGGAGCCCACTAACGATCGCACTGAGCACCAATTTTTAAATTTGCACCCAATACGAATGCCTAACTCAATATTACACAGCGGAGGCGGAGAAATTCGCAACATGAGCTTGATTCTCATATCCATTTCTCCAAGTTGTTGAGCTTCACATTTGTCCATAATTACTGAGAAGTTGAATAAAATCATAAGGAGCAAAAAGGTTTTTCCAATGATACAATATCCTTGCTGAGATGCCATTGTTATTCTCGGATTTTAAGCAAGTGTAAATTCAAAACAAAGGGAAACATTGTTGGTGATGCAAGTGGGCAACTTCAACAAGCACTATTTTTAGAGGAAATGCAAAAGAAAATCTAATCCAAGCTATGTATATCAATTAATTCAGTTAGAATAAAATTCTCCTCACAATATTGGCGTATAGAGGCTGTAAACTACAACCTATATACTCATATTCAACTAGATAAAATATGTAGTCTATTATGTTGACTATAAAATTCCTATAATCAAGGTCGGTCATGTATAGTTCATTTAAAAACCATTATTACGTTAGTTTATTTGCACTGTATATATCCTATTGATATGATACATACATATATACATAATTATAATTATAATTAACATAGTGTATGACTAGTTGATTCAATAAAATCGAATCTTTTTGATTGTTTGTTTTGATTGTTGCGGGGAGGGGTGATTTATTTGGTCCGTTTGGAGGCCAATTGTATAAGCCAGCTCAAATCGGTTCGTAGATATTGTTACATGTTGTTTGATGGAAATAATCAAGTGCGCATCTCGCTTTACAGACAAGAATAACTTTCAAAAATTAAACATGACCTAGGTTAGGTGAAGCTGGACTTTAGGGTTGTCAATTGGGCAGATTTTAATTTGAATCCAATTTAAATTTAGATTGATTTGATTATAAATATTGATAATTCAGAAAAAATGGATCTTGTATAAAATTAGATAGTTTAATTCATCAAGTTTTGGAATCTGAATTTTGATGTTAGTTTCCATTTAAACCAATAGTCTTATACAGATTACTACTAAAGAATTAAAAGATTCAATATATCTAACATAACACTTATAAAGCATTTATTATTGTTTCTAGAAAATTCGAAAGGCGTTTTTTATAAATATATTTTCTTTTAAATATATATAATAATATTTCAATGGTACATAAGGACAAGTATAGTGTATAATTAATGCCGTAGTATTAATTTTTTTTTCACAATCATCATATTTGCACTATCTTTTCATCTTTATTTGATTTCACATTTATAGATATTTTTTTTTGTTGTTAAACGAATGAATTTTTTTTTAGGTTTTCTGATCTTTGTTGTATTCAAATTTAGTGTTGATAAAGCTAAGGCCTTTAAGGATCTCAAGTTTGATTTGATCATCGAACTTTACGATCGAATTTAGGCTCGAACTTTTGACATTCGCTTTATATTAGATGGTGGAAATAAGGTGTGTAACTCAGGTCGAAATGACTCATGAACTTCATTGAAAATATCAATCCTAACTCAATTCAAACATCACTTCTCCAAGCTCGAGCTTAAGTCTAGCTTGTCACCGGAGGCAATCAAGTTTCAAATCAAACAAAGATTTCAACAACTATAATTATACAACAACAGAAACAACAATAACAATAAACTTGAAACATTAGTGCCATTCGCAAACATAACAATATAAGTATATATATTGAAGTGAACGACTTTCATATGTAAGAGAAACTATTCGTGATATTTTTTTTCTCTATTTTTTATTTATTTATGCTCATATGTTTTCTATTACTTTTGGATCTATATTTTCAAAATCCATGTTGCATACAACTGATAGGCCACTCTATCTAAAATGTGCACCAATCACATGCCAAGTGTAAATCACTCGCCGAATAATTAATACATGTGTGGCTGAATCTGGTCTGTGTAAGAATTTTTCGTCTACAGTTTGCCTCATGTTTCAACCATCAGCTCAAAAATAATTCCAAATTTTATGTGGAAAAAAACTACATATGGCTATTAGAGTTATTTTCTCAAATTTTTTTATCCTTTGCTTTTTGGGTTGACTTGTATATTGAGACGTGTCCTCGTCATAACCAAAGAAGAATATTTTGCTAAGTGGTATAGTCGGGACTATACAAAGCTGTTTCTTATCGTTGATTATGTGCATGAATTTGAGAATAATGTTTTGTATATTTAAATCTAATCAAACAAAAAAAAAGAAAAAAAAAGTAAATCGTGTGCATAGTTGAGGGACAGAACCTTTACTAAGCAAGTAAACATGGCTAGTAGAAAATTTATATCAAACTCACAAACAAGTGGTAGCATTACCAGCCCTTATCCATCATTTATCTACTACATCAACTTATTCAAAAACGTCTATACATATCACTGTAGAGCAAGTACCTTATTCATTATCAAAGCATTCAGATCAACTTGGAGTCTTCGATGACATATTTATTCGGATGATCAATTATATCCTATTCAAGTATAATATTTTTTATACTAATCAGAGTTAGGAGATGGGGGTTCTTTAGATTTTCTCCAATGTGGTGTTAAAATTCTTCAATTCTCAACTTTCTTTACTAATTTCGTCCTTGTTTTTAGCTTGCCAACATTATATACGTGAGCATTATCGAGATTACACGTCCACTTGAAATAATCGTACTATAAATTAAAATCAAGTCCATTTGAAATAAACCATATCAAACGAAAGAAATAAAATGTTCTTGTAAAGAAAGACAGCCTTCACTCATTTATTGAACAAAAAACTTATATAAATTTATTTGAACTCACAAACAAGTGTTGTGCTACGTCCCTGATTCTTATTCTTTAATCACAAACGTCGGTACTTCTTATTAGTTTGAGTATCTTATTTACTATTACAACACTCAGTAGAACATGGATGGATGACAATGAGCAACTATATATATAATAGTCGAGCTAGCAATGTGGTCTGCCCTTTTCCGCTCCAAATTGTGCAACAGTGGATGGGTTGGTATAAAATAGTTCCTACCCAATTGTGTTTAGGTTCTCGAAATTCTCAACATAAGCTTGATTCTCATCATGGGCCATCTCCATTTCTCCAAGTCGTTGAGCTTCACATTTGTCCATAATGGCTGAGAAGTTGAATAAAATCATAAGGAGTAAAAGGGTTTTTCCAATGATACAATATCCTAGCCAAGATGCCATTGTTATTCTCAGATTTTGTGCAAGTGTAAATTCAAAACGAATGGAAATATTATTGGTGATGCAAGTGCGTAACTTAAACAAGCACTATTTATAGAGGAAATTGATAAGAAAATCTATTCCAAGCTATGTGTATCAATTAATTCAGCTAGAATAAAAGTCCCCTCCCAATATTGACGTATAGAGGCTGTAGACTACAACCTATATACTCATATTGAACTGGATAAAACTTATAGTCTATTATGTTGACTATAAAATTCCTACAATCAAGGTCGGCCACGTATAGTTAATTTACAAAACCATTATGACGTCAATTTATTTGCATTGTATATATACTATTGATATGATATATACATACATATATATAATTATCATTAACATAGCGTACGACTGATTGATTCAATATAATCGTATCTTTTAAAATATATATCATACATCAAATTTCATTAAAATTTCTCCTTGTTATGATGTTACACTTGGAAATATTGATTCTCTTTTTCTTTTAATGTGTTTACTTGTATTTTTAAAATATTGGGATTTGAGCGATTTTATCCAAATGTGCTTTATGATGATGAATATAGATATTCACCAGCATTATGGTTTTATTATATGGTAGTCTTTGTGCAAAACAAAGAATCCGAACACTGGCAACTTTACAACCTCTTGTTTGAAACTAAACAAAATTGTAAGAATAAAATCTACCATTTACTCTTATCATCATCATCGTCAACAACAACAACAACAACCATTAGCACCACCACCGCCACCACCACCACACCACAACAACAACAATAATGGAGATAAAATAGTGGATTGATTTGCTATTGAATGGCGTTCATTTTAGGGCCAGCGTTTGTTCGAATTTCGTAAGTTAATGCAGTATTTTAAGAAAGTAAAAAATGTAGTGCACCAAACTGTATTACAAATATTTTTTTTTCTCAACAATTATTATTAGTTTTACAAGCCGTAGTCATACTAGCACAATTTATCATCTAAATATCCATTTCACTTTTAATTTTATTTTTATTTTTTCATTCTTTGTTTTGATTGTTGGGGGGAGGGGGTGATTTATATAGCCCATTTGGGGGTCAATTGTATAGGCCTGCTCAATTCAGTTCGTAGATATTGTTATAGGTTGTTTGATGGAAATGATCAAGTGCGCATCTCGCTTTACAGAGAAGAATAACATTCAAAAATTAAACATGACCTAGGTTAGGTGAAACTGGACATCAGGGCTGTCAATTGGGCAGATTTTAATTTGAGTTCAATTTAAATTTAGATTGATTTGATTATAATTTATATAATTTAATTCGTTAAGTTTTTGGAATCTTAATTTTGATGTTGGTTTCCATTTAAACCTAGTAGTCTTATACAGAGTATTACTAAAGACTTATAAATTTCAATATATCTGACACAACACTTATAAAGCACTTATTATTGTTTCTTGAAAAAGTTAAAGGAATTTTTTATAAATGTATTTTCTCTTAAATATAAATAATCATATTTCATTGGTAATCATGTTTCAATGGTATATAACGGCAGGGATAGTGTGTAATTAGGTAGTATTTTTTTTTCACAGTCATCATATTTGCACTATCTTTTCATCTTTATTTGATTTTAAATTTATAGATATTTTTTTGTTGTTAAATGAATTAATTTTTTTTTTTAGGTTTTCTGATCTTTGTTGTACTCAAATTTAGTGTTGATGAACCTAAGGCCTTTTAGGATCTCAAGTTCCATTTGATCATCGAATTTAGGCTCGAACTTTTGACATTCGCTCAATATTAGATGGTGGAAATCAGGGGTGTAACTCGGGTCGAAATGACTCATGAACTTCTTTGAAAATATCAATCCTAACTCAATTCAAACATCACCTTTCCAAGCTCGAGATTAAGTCTAGCTTGTCACTAGAGGCAATCAAGTTTCAAATCCAACAAAGATTTCAACAACTACAATTATACAACAACAGAAACAACAATAATAATAACCTTGAAACATTAGTGCCATTCGCATACATAACAATATAAGTATATATATTGAAGTGAACGACTTTCATATGTAAGAGAAACTATTCGTGACATTTTTTTTTTCTCTCTTGTTTTTTTTTAATTTATGCTCATATGTTTTCTATTACTTTTGGATCTATTTTTTCAAAATCCGTGTTGCATACAAGTGATAGGCCACTCTATTTAAACTATACACCAATCACATGCCAAGTATAAATCACTCGCCGAATAATTAATCCTGATGTGGCTGAATCTAGTCTGTGTAAGAATTTTCCGCCTACAGTTTGCCTCATGTTTTAACCATCAGTTCAAAAATATTTCCAAATTTTATGTGAAAAAAAACTATATATGGCTATTAGAGTTATTTCCTCAAATTGTTATCCTTTGTTTTTTGCGTTGACTTCTATCTTGAGAGGTGTTCTCATCATAACCAAAGAAAAATATTTTGCTATGTAGTATAGTCGGGACTATACAAAGTTGTTTCTTATCATTGATTATGTGCATGACTTTGAGAATAATTTTTTTGCATATTCAAATCTAATCAAACAAAAAAAAAGGAAAAAAAAAAGTAAATCGTGTGCATAATTGAGGGACAGAACCTTTACTAAGGAAGTGAACATAGCTAGTGCAAATTTATATCAAACTCACAAACAAGTGGTACATTACCAGCCCTTATCCATCATTTATCTTCTACATCAACTTATTCAAAAACGTCTATACGTATCGCTGTAGAGCTAGTACCTTATTCATTATCAAAGCATTCAGATCAACTTGGGGTCTTCGATGACATATTTATTTGGATGATCAATTATATCCTATTCAAGTATAATATTTTTTATACTAATTAGAGTGGAGGTGGAGGTTCTTTATATTTTCTCCAATGTGGTATTAAAATTCTTCAATTCTCAACCTTTCTTTACTAATTTCGTCCTTGTTTTTAGCTTGCCAACATTATATACGTGAGCATTATCGAGATTACAAGTCCATTTGAAATAATCATTCTATAAATTAAAATCAAGTCCATTTGAAATAAAACATATCAAATGAAAGAAATAAAATGTTCTTGTAAAGAAAGACAGCCTTCACTCATTTATTGAACAAAATACTTATATAAATTTATTTGAACTCACAAACAAGTGTTGCGCTACATCCCTGATTCTTATTCTTTAATCACAAACGTCGGTACTTCTTATTAGTTTGAGTATCTTATTTACTATTACAACACTCAGTAGAACATGGATGGGGGATAACGATCAACTATATATATAATAGTCGAGCTAGCAATGTGGTCTGCCCTTTTCCGCTCCAAATTGTGCAACAGTGGATGGGTTGGTATAAAATAGCTCCTGCCCAACTGTGTTTAGGTTGTCGAAATTCTCAACATAAGCTTGATTCTCGTCATGGGCCATCTCCATTTCTCCAAGTCGTTGAGCTTCACATTTGTCCATAATGGCTGAGAAGTTGAGTAAAATCATAAGGAGTAAAAGGGTTTTTCCAATGATACAATATCCTATCCAAGATGCCATTGTTATTCTCGGATTTTGTGCAAGTGTAAACTCAAAACGAAGGGAAATATTATTGGTGATGCAAGTGCGTAACTTCAACAAGCACTATTTATAGAGGAAATGGATAAGAAAATCTATTCCAAGCTATGTGGATCAATTAATTCAACTAGAATAAAATTCCACTCCCAATATTGACGTATAGAGACTGTAGACCACAACCTATATACTAATATTAAACTGGATAAAACTTATAGTCTATTATGTTGACTATAAAATTCCTACAATCAAGGTCGGCCATGTATAGTTAATTTACAAAACCATTATTACGTTAGTTTATTTGTATGGTATATATACTATTGATATGATATATATTTGCATATGTATAATTATAATTAACATAGCGTACGACTGGTTCATTCAATATAATCGTATCTTTTAAAATATATATCATACATCAAATTTCATTAAAATTTCTCATTGTTATGATGTTAAACTTGGAAATATTGATTCTCTTTTTCTTCTAAAGTGTTTACTTGTATTTTTAAAATATTGGGATTTGAGCGATTTTATCCAAATGTGCTTTATGGTGATGAATATAGATATTCATTAGCATTATGGTTTTATTATATAGTAGTCTTTGTTTAAAATAAAGAATCCGAACACTAGCAACTTTACAACTTCTTGTTTGAAACTAAACAAAATTATAAGCATAAAATCTACCTTTTACTCTATCATCATCATCGTCAACAACAACAACAACAACCATTAGCACCACCACCACCACCACCACCACCACAACAACAATGGAGAAAAAATAGTAGATTGATTTGCTATTGAATGGCGTTCATTTTGGGGCCAGTGTTTGTTCGAATTTCGTAAGTTAATACAGTATTTTAAAAATAGTAAAAAATGTAGTGCGCCAAACTGTATTACAAATATTTTTTCTCAACAATTATTATTATTTTTACAAACCGTAGTCATACTAGCACAATTTATCATCTAAATATTCATTTAACTTTTATTTTTTATTTTTATTTTTTCATTCTTTGTTTTGATTGGTGGGGGGAGGGGGTGATTTATTTGGCCCATTTGGAGGTCAATTGTATAGGCCTGCTCAAATCGGTTCATAGATATTGTTATATGTTGTTTGATGGAAATAATCAATTGCACATCTCGCTTTACAGACAAGAATAACATTCAAAAATTAAACATGACCTAGGTTAGGTGAAGCTGGACTTCACGGCTGTCAATTGGGCAGATTTTAATTTGAGTCTTATTAAATTTAGATTGATTTGATTATAAATATTGATAATTCAAAAAAATGGATCTTGTATAAAATTAGATAGTTTAATTCATTAAGTTTTTGGAATCTTGATTTTGATGTTGGTTTCCATTTAAACCAGTAAGTAGTCTTATACAGAGTATTACTAAAGACTTATAAAGTTCAATATATCTGACACAACAGTTATGATGAGGCATTATCCGTCCCACATCGGTTGAAGACGAGTCACTTGGTCATCATAAGGACCCAAGCACACTCTCCACCTTGCGAGGGTCCTTTTAAGGACAAAACCCCTCGGCTCAACCCGGCAGGTGGGACAATACCTCGCTCGCGTGGCCACCAGGTGGCTGATCGGATGTGTGGACATCATTTGGCGCCCACCGTTGGGCCGCTTGGCTCCGCCCAAGTCCCTCGTCTGGGGGGCTTCTAATGAGGCATTATCCGTCCCACATCGGTTGGAGACGAGCCACTTGGTCATCATAAGAACCCAAGCACACTCTCCACCTTGCGAGGGCCCTTTTCAGGACAAAACCCCCCCCAGCTCAGCCCGGCAAGCGGGATAATACCTCGCTCACGTGGCCACCGGGTGGCTGATCGGATGTGTGCTCATCAACTTATAAAGCACTTATTATTGTCTCTTGAAAAATTTAAAGGCATTTTTTATAAATGTATTTTCTTTTAAATATAAATAATCATATTTCAATGGTATATAAGGGCAGGTATAGTGTGTAATTAATGACGTAGTATTTTTTTTTCACAGTTATCATATTTGCAATATCTTTTCATCTTTATTTGATTTTAAATTTGTAGATATTTTTTTGTTGTTAAACGAATTAATTTTTTTTTTTTTAGGTTTTCTGATCTTTGTTGTATTCAAATTTAGTGTTGATGAACATAAGGCCTTTTAGGATCTCAAGTTCGATTTGATCATTGAATTTTATGATAGAATTTAGGCTCAAACTTTTGACATTCACTCAATATTAGATGGTGGAAATCAGGGGTGCAACTCTGGTCGAAATGACTCGTGAGCTTCATTGACAATATCAATCGTAGCTCAATTCAAACATCACCTTTCCAAGCTCGACCTTAAGTCTAGCTTGTGACTGGAGGCAAAAAAATATCAAATCAAACATTGATTTCAACAACTATAATTATACCACAACAAAAATAAACTTGAAACATTGGTATCATTCGCATACATAGCAATATATATATATATATATATTTATATTGAAGTAAATGGCTTTCTATGTAAGATAAACTAGTCATGATATTTTTTTTTCCTCTTTTGTTATTTTTAATTATGCTCATATGTTTTCTTTCACTTTTGGATCTATTTTTTCAAATGCGAAGTTGCGTACACGTGATTGGCCACTCTCTATTAACTGTACACCAATCACATGGCAAGTGTAAATCATTCACTACATAATTAATCCTGGAGTGGCCGAACCTAGTCTGTATAGAATTTTCCGTCTATAGTTGCTTCAATGTTCGGGTTTCTCGAGAATGGGATTACGTCCATTCCGCTTAAGCGACGACCTAGCCTCTCATGGCACTTTGCTGGATGTAATTATCTCTATGGAGAAGGTTGCCATCCGGGTCCTACCCAAGCCAATGACCTTATAACCCACGCATGTTAGTATATTCAACATTTCCTCTCTCACTCCATTCTAAAAATAAGTATTGCTTCTCTAAAAATAATCTATCCAAATGAATCCAAAAAATCACGTGTAGAAAATTATGTACTGCTTTTTTTTCTATCATCACCTCCAATAGTCAAATTTATTTCCCTTCATGAAAATTATAGATCATCAATCTTTTTTCGATAAATCCAACATCATCCTAGAAGTGAACTCAAGGAAAGATGGAACAAAAGAAAAAAAAAAAGGAGTATCTTTATGCATTTGGAGTCGAGTGTCTTTAACTCCACTTTTGTTAATTTTCTCTCTCCTCCCTCCTTTCTTCACATTTTGCATATTTTCTCACGTTCTCTCATTGGCTGTCATCTACCACTATGCAACATTCTTTTCACTCTTTTGAGTTTGTTTTATTAATCATAAAATTTTATCTTAGAAAATATTTGACTTTCATATCATTGATTTAATAAGAATCTTAAAAAATGTTTTCAAAAGTGTATACTTATAAGAGAAAAATATAAGTATATAATTAAGGGCAAATTACATCTACACTTCTTGAGATATATTGTAATTACAAATTAGCCCCTCTAGTTTTAAAATCACAAATACCCCATCGAGGTTTAAAACCTTCATGTAAATATTGATAGAACTGTTCAAAAGATAATTTTTCTACAACCACAATAGTCAAATCAACCACCAAGAGATGCACATCATCGAATTTGACAAGTTCCCTCAATCAATTTCATTATTCCAACAATCTTAGTAATATAATTTTTGTGGAGCCCCTCCCGCTAGGACCTTCCTATACGGTTGGAGCCCACTAATGATCGCACTGAGCACCAATTTTTAAATTTGCACCCAGTACGAATGCCTAACTCATTATTACACAGCAGAGGCAGAGAAATTCACAACATGAGCTTGATTCTCGTATCCATTTCTCCAAGTTGTTGAGCTTCACATTTGTCCATAATTACTGAGAAGTCGAATAAAATCATAAGGAGCAAAAAGGTTTTTCCAATGATACAATATCCTTGTCGAGATGCCATTGTTATTCTCGGATTTTAAGCAAGTGTAAATTCAAAACAAGGGGAAACATTGTTGGTGATGCAAGTGGGCAACTTCAACAAGCACTATTTTTAGAGGAAATGCAAAAGAAAATCTAATCCAAGCTATGTATATCAATTAATTCAGCTAGAATAAAATTCTCCTCACAATATTGGCGTATAGAGGCTGTAGACTACAACCTATATACTCATATTCAACTAGATAAAAGATGTAGTCTATTATGTTGACTATAAAATTCCTATAATCAAGGTCGGTCATGTATAGTTCATTTAAAAACCATTATTAAATCAGTTTATTTGCACTGTATATATCCTATTGATATGATACATACATATATACATAATTATAATTATAATTAACATAGTGTAAGACTAGTTGATTCAATAAAATCGAATCTTTTTGATTGTTTGTTTTGATTGTTGCGGGGAGGGGTGATTTATTTGGCCCATTTGGAGGCCAATTGTATAAGCCAGCTCAAATCGGTTCGTAGATATTGTTACATGTTGTTTGATGGAAATAATCAAGTGCGCATCTCGCTTTACAGACAAGAATAACTTTCAAAAATTAAACATGACCTAGGTTAGGTGAAGCTGGACTTTATGGCTGTCAATTGGGCAGATTTTAATTTGAATCCAATTTAAATTTAGATTGATTTGATTATAAATATTGATAATTCAGAAAAATGGATCTTGTATAAAATTAGATAGTTTAATTCAAAAAGTTTTGGAATCTGAATTTTGATGTTAGTTTCCATTTAAACCAATAGTCTTATACAGATTATTACTAAAGAATTAAAAGATTCAATATATCTGACATAACACTTATAAAGCACTTATTATTGTTTCTAGAAAATTCGAAAGGCATTTTTTATAAATATATTTTCTTTTAAATATATATAATAATATTTCAATGGTACATAAGGATAAGTATAGTGTATAATTAATGACCTAGGTATTAATTTTTGTTTTCACAATCATCATATTTGCACTATCTTTTCATCTTTATTTGATTTTACACTTATAGATATTTTTTTTGTTGTTAAACGAATGAATTTTTTTTTTTAGGTTTTCTGCTCTTTGTTGTATTTAAATTTAGTGTTGATGAAGCTAAGGCCTTTTAGGATCTCAAGTTTGATTTGATCATCGAATTTTATGATCGAATTTAGGCTCGAACTTTTGACATTCGCTCAATATTAGATGGTGGAAATCAGGTGTGTAACTCAGGTCGAAATGACTCATGAACTTCATTGAAAATATCATTCCTAACTCAATTCAAACATCACCTTTCCAAGCTCGAGCTTAAGTCTAGCTTGTCACCGGAGGCAATCAAGTTTCAAATCAACCAAAGATTTCAACAACTATAATTATACAACAACAGAAACAACAAAAATAATAAACTTGTAACATTAGTGCCATTCAAATACACAACAAATACAAGTACATATATTGAAGTGAACGACTTACATATGTAAGAGAAACTATTCGTGATATTTTTTTTCTCTATTGTTTTTTTTTAAATTATGCTCATATGTTTTCTATTACTTTTGGATCTATTTTTTCAAAATCCATGTTGCATACAACTGATAGGCCACTCTATCTAAATTGTACACCAATCACATGCCAATTGTAAATCACTCGCCGAATAATTAACACTGGTGTGGCTGAATCTGGTCTGTGTAAGAATTTTTCGTCTACAATTTGCCTCATGTTTTAACCATCAGTTCAAAAATATTTCCGAATTTTATGTGAAAAAAAACTACATATGGCTATTAGAGTTGCTTTCTCAAATATTTTTATCCTTTGCATTTTGGGTTGACTTCTATCTTGAGACGTGTCCTCGTCATAACCAAAGAAGAATATTTTGCTAAGTAGTATAGTCGGGACTATACAAAGTTGTTTCTTATCGTTGATTATGTGCATGACTTTGAGAATAATGTTTTGTATATTTAAATCTAATCAAACAAAAAAAAAAAGAAAAAAAAAGTAAATCGTGTGTATAATTGAGGGACAGAACCTTTACTAAGCAAGTAAACATGGCTAGTGCAAATTTATATCAAACTCACAAACAAGGGGTACATTACCAGCCCTTATCCATCATTTATCTACTAAATCAACTTATTCAAAAACGTTTATACATATCACTGTAGAGCTAGTACCTTATTCATTATCAAAGCATTCAGATCAACTTGGAGTCTTCGATGACATATTTATTCGGATGATCAATTATGTCCTATTCAAGTATAATATTTTTTAGACTAATCAGAGTTAGGGGGTGGAGGTTCTTTATATTTTCTCCAATATGGTATTAAAATTCTTCAATTCTCAACTTTTCTTTACTAATTTCGTCCTTGTTTTTAGCTTGTCCAACATTATATACGTGAGCATTATCGAGATTACAAGTCCACTTGAAATAATCGTACTATAAATTAAAATCAAGTCCATTCGAAATAAAACATATCAAACGAAAGAAATAAAATGTTCTTGTAAAGAAAGGCAGCCTTCACTCATTTATTGAGAAGAAAACTTATATAAATTTATTTGAACTCACAAGAAAGTGTTGTGCTACGTCCCAAATTCTTATTCGTTAATCACAAACATCAGTGCTTCTTATTAGTTTGAGTATCTTATTTATTATTACAACCCTCAGCAGAACATGGATGGATAACAATGATCAACTATATATATAATAGTCGAGCTAGCAATGTGGTCTGCCCTTTTCCGCTCCAAATTGTGCAACAGTGGATGGGTTGGTATAAAATAGTTCCTGTCCAACTGTGTTTAGGTTGTCGAAATTCTCAACATAAGCTTGATTCTCATCATGGACCATCTCCATTTCTCCAAGTCGTTGAGCTTCACATTTGTCCGTAATGACTGAGAAGTTGAATAAAATCATAAGGAGTAAAAGGGTTTTTCCAACGATACAATATCCTGGCCAAGATGCCATTGCTATTCTCGAATTTTGTGCAAGTCTAAATTCAAAATGAAGGGAAATATTATTGGTGATGCAGGTGCGTAACTTCAACAAGCACTATTTATAGAGGAAATGGATAAGAAAATCTATTCCAAGCTATGTGTATCAATTAATTCAGCTAGAATAAAATTCCCCTCCCAATATTGACATATAGAGGCTGTAGACTACAACCTATATACTCATATTGAATTGGATAAAAGTTATAGTCTATTATGTTGACTATAAAATTCCTACAATCAAGGCCGGCCATGTATATTTAATTAGCAAAACCATTATTACGTCAGTTTATTTGCTTTGTATATATACTATCGATATGATATATACATACATACATATAATTATAATTAACATAGCGTATGACTGGTTCATTCAATATAATCGTATCTTTTAAAATACATATCATACATCAAATTTCATTAAAATTTCTCATTGTTATGATGTTAAACTTGGAAATATTGATTCTCTTTTTCTTTTAATGTTTTTGCTTGTATTTTTAAAATATTGGGATCTGAGCGATTTTATCGAAATGTGCTTTATGATGATGAATATAGATATTCATCAGCGTTATGGTTTTATTATATGGTAGTCATTGTGCAAAACAAAGAATCCAAACACTAGCAACTTTACGTCTTCTTGCTTGAAAATAAACAAAACTGTAAGCATAAAATCTACCATTTACTCTATCATCATCATCGTCAACAACAACAACAACAACCATTAGCACCACCACCACCACCACCACCACCACCTCAACAACAACAACAATGGAGAAAAAATAGTAGATTGATTTGCGATTGAATGGCGTTCATTTCGGGGCTAGTGTTTGCTCGAATTTCGTAAGTTAATACACTATTTTAAAAAAGTAAAAAATGAAGTGCACCAAACTGTATTACAAATCTTTTTTTTCTCAACAATTATTATTATTTTTGCAAGTCATAGTCATATTAGCACAATTTATCATCTAAATATTCATTTCGCTTTTATTTTTTATTTTTATTTTTTCATTCTTTGTTTTGATTGTTGGGGGGGAGGGGGTGATTTATTTGGCCAATTTGGAGGTCAATTGTATAGGCCTGCTCAAATCGATTCGTAGATAATGTTATATGTTGTTTGATGGAAATAATCAACTGCACATCTCGCTTTACAGACAAGAATAACATTCAAAAATTAAACATGACCTAGGTTAGCTGAAGCTGGACTTCAGGGCTGTCAATTGGGCAGATTTTAATTTGAGTCCAATTTAAATTTAGATTGATTTGATTATAAATATTGATCATTCAAAAAACGTGGATCTTGTATAAAATTAGATAGTTTAATACATTAAGTTTTTGGAATCTTAATTTTGATGTTGGTTTCCATTTAAACCTATAGTCTTATACAAGGTATTACTAAAGACTTATCAAGTTCAATATATCTGACACAACACTTATAAAGCACTTATTATTGTTTCTTGAAAAATTTAAAGACATTTTTTATAAATATATTTTCTTTTAAATATAAATAATCATATTTCAATGGTAATCATATTTCAATGGTATATAAGGGCAGGTATAGTGTATAATTAATGACATAGCATTTTTTTTTTCCAAGTCATCATATTTGCAGTATCATTTCATCTTTATTTGATTTTAAATTTATAGATATTTTTTTGTTGTTAAATGAAATAATTTTTTTTTAGGTTTTCTGATCTTTGTTGTATTCAAATTTAGTGTTGATGAACCTAAGGCCTTTTAGGATCTCAAGTTCGATTTGATCATCGAATTTAGGCTCGAACTTTTGACATTCGCTCAATATTAGATGGTGGAAATCAGGGGGGTGTAACTCAGGTCGAAATGACTCATGAACTTCATTGAAAATATCAATCCTGACTCAATTCAAACATCACTTTTCCAAGCTCGAGCTTAAGTCTAGCTTGTCACCGGAGGCAATCAAGTTTCAAATCAAATAAAGATTTCAACAACTATAATTATACAACAACAGAAACAACAATAATAATAAACTTGAAACATTAGTGCCATTCGCAAACATAACAATATAAGTATATATATTGAAGTGAACGACTTTCATATGTAAGAGAAACTATTCGTGATATTTTTTTTCTCTATTGTTTTTTTTTATTTATGCTCATATGTTTTCTATTACTTTTGGATCTATATTTTCAAAATCCATGTTGCATACAAGTGATAGGCCATTCTATCTAAACTGTGCACCAATCACATGCCAAGTGTAAATCACTCGCCCAAATAATTAATCCTGGTATAGCTGAATCTAGTCTATGTAAGAATTTTCCGTCTACAGTTTCTCTCATGTTTTAACCATCAGTTCAAAAATATTTCCGAATTTTATGTGAAAAAAAACTACATATGGCTATTAGAGTTATTTTCTCAAATTTTTTTATCCTTTGCTTTTCGGGTTGACCTCTATCTTGAGACGTGTCCTCGTCATAACCAAAGAAGAATATTTTGCTAAGTAGTATAGTCGGGACTATACAAAGTTGTTTCTTCCCATTGATTATGTGCATGACTTTGAGAATAATGTTTTGTATATTTAAATCTAATCAAACAAAAAAAAAAGAAAAAAAAAAGTAAATCGTGTGCATAATTGAGGGACATAACCCTTACTAAGCAAGTAAACATGGCTAGTGAAAATTTGTATCAAACTCACAAACAAGTGGTACATTACCAGCCCTTATCCATCATTTATCTACTACATCAACTTATTCAAAAACATCTATACATATCACTGTAGAGTTAGTACCTTATTCATTATCAAAGCATTCAGATCAACTTGGAGTCTTTGATGACATATTTATTCGGATGATCAATTATATCCTATTCAAGTATAATATTTTTTATACTAATTAGAGTTAGGAGGTGGATGTTCTTTATATTTTCTCCAATGTGGTATTAAAATTCTTCAATCCGCAACTTTTCTTTACTAATTTTGTCCTTGTTTTTAGCTTGCCAACATTATATACGTGAGCATTATCGAGATTACAAGTCCATTTGAAATAATCGTTCTATAAATTAAAATCAAGTCCATTTGAAATAAAACATATCAAACGAAAGAAATAAAATGTTATTGTAAAGAAAGACAGCCTTCACTCATTTATTGAACAAAATACTTATATAAATTTATTTGAACTCACAAACAAGTGTTGTGCTACATCCCTGATTCTTATTCTTTAATCACAAACGTCGGTACTTCTTATTAGTTTGAGTATCTTATTTACTATTACAACACTCAGTAGAACATGGATGGATGATAATGATCAACTATATATATAATAGTCGAGCTAGCAATGTGGTCTGCCCTTTTCGGCTCCAAATTGTGCAACAGTGGATGGGTTGGTATAAAATAGTTCCTGCCCAACTGTGTTTAGGTTGTCGAAATTCTCAACATAACCTTGATTCTCATCATGGGCCATCTCCATTTCTCCAAGTCGTTGAGCTTCACATTTGTCCATAATGGCTGAGAAGTTGAGTAAAATCATAAGGAGTAAAAGGGTTTTTCCAATGATATAATATCCTAGCCAAGATGCCATTGTTATTCTTGGATTTTGTGCTAGTGTAAATTCAAAACGAAGGGAAATATTATTGGTGATGTAAGTGCGTAACTTCAACAAGCACTATTTATAGAGTAAATGGATAAGAAAATCTATTCCAAGCTATGTGTATCAATTAATTCAGCTACAATAAAATTCCCCTCTCAATATTGACGTATAGAGGCTGTAGACTACAACCTATATACTCATATTTAAGTGGATAAAAGCTATAGGCTATTATGTTGGCTATAAAATTCCTATAATCATGGTCGGCCATGTGTAGTTAATTTACAAAACCATTCAAAAGCCTACAATCAAATTCCTTCAATCGGTTTGTAGATGTTGTTATATGTTGTTTGATGGAAATAATCAGCTGCGCATCTCGCTTTACAGTCTAGAATAACATTCAAAAATTAAACATGACCTAGGATAGGTGAAGCTGGACCTCTGGGCTCTCAATTGGGCAGATTTTAATTTGAGTCCAATTTAAATTTAGATTGATTTGATTATAAATATTGATAATTCTGAAAAAATGGATCTTGTATAAAATTAGATAGTTTAATTTATTAAGTTTTGGAGTCTGAATTTTGATATTTTTCAACAGCCATAATTGTACAACAACAAAAACAACAAAAATAATAAACTTGAAACATTAGTGCCATTCACATACATAACAATATAAGTATATATATTGAAGTGAACGGCTTTCATATGTAAGAGAAACTATTCGTGATATATTTTTTTTCTTTATTGCTTTTTTTTTTATTTATGCTCATATGTTTTCTTTTACTTTTGGATCTATTTTTTCAAAATCCATGTTAGATACAAGTGATTGATCACTCTCTCTAAACTGTACACCAATTACATGCCAAGTGTAAATCACTTGCGAGTAGTTAATCTTGGTGTGGCTGAACCTGGTCCGTGCAAGAATTTTTCGCCTACAGTTTGCCTTATGTTATAACCACCAGTTCAAAAATATTTCTAAATTTCATGTGAAAGAAATATATATATATATGTATATGGCTATCAGAGTTATTTCCTCAAATTGTTATCATTTGTTTTTTGGGCTGACTTCTATCTTGAGACGTATCCTCTTCATAACCAAACAAGAATATGTTGTTAAGTAGTATAGTTGGGACTAGATATAGTTGTTTCTTATTGTTGATTATGTTCATGAATTTGAGAATAATGTTTTGTATATTTAAACCCAGTCAAATAAAAACAAAGAAAAAAAAAAAGTAAAGCATGTGCATTATTAAGAGACAGAACCTTTACTAAGTAAACATAGCTAGTGCAAATTTATATCAAACTCACGAACAATTGGTTCATTTCCAGCCTTTATCAATCATTTATCTTCTACATCAACTTATTCACATACATCTATACGATTCATTGTAGAGCTAGTACCTTATTCATTTTCAAAGCATTCAGATCAACTTGGAGTCTTCGATGACGTGTTTATTAAAATGATCAACTATGTCATGATCAAGTATAATATTTTTCATACTCATTAGAGTTAGGAGGTGCAGGTGGAGGTGGAGGTGGTGGTTCTTAGGATTTTCTCCGACGTGGTATTAAAATTGTTGAATTCTCAACTTTTGTTTGCTATTTTCCTAGTTGTTTTCAGCTTGATAAAATTATATACGTGAGCATTATCGAGAATACAAGTCCATTTGAAATAATCGTTCTATAAATTAAAATCAAGTCCATATAAAAGAAATCATATCAAACAAAAGACATAAAATGTCCGTGTAAAGAAAGACAACCTTCACTTATTTATTCAATAAAAAACTTATCTAAATTTATTTGAAATCACAAACAAGTGTTGTGCTACATCCCTGATGCTTCTTCTTTAATCAAAAACGTCGGTACTTCCTATCAGTTTGAGAATCTTAATTACTATTACAATAATCAGCAGAACATGGACGGATGATAATGTTCAGCTATATATCTAATAGTCGAGCTAGTAGTGTGCTTTGCCCTTTTGGGCTCCAAATTGTGCAATGGTGGATGGGTTGTGATAAAATAGTTCCTGTCCAACGGTGTTTAGGTTGTCGAAATTTGCAACATGAGCTTGATTCTCATCTTGGGCCATCTCCATTTCTCCAAGTTGTTGAGCTTCACATTTTTGTCCATAATTGCTGAGAAGTTGAATAAAATCATAAGGAGTAAAAAGGTTGTTCCAATTCTGTAATATCCTTGCCAAAATGCCATTGCTATTCTTGGATTTTATGCAAGTGTGAATTCAAAACAAAGGGAAATATTATTGGTGATACAAGTGGGTAACTTCAACAAGCACTATTTGTAGAGGAAATGGATAATAATACCTAATCCATGCTATGTATGTCAATTAATCTAGCTAGAATAAAAGTCCCCTCTCAATATTGATGTATAGAGGCTGTAGACTACTACCTATATACTCATATTCAACTAGATAAAAGTGGTTCGGATCTTCTGTTACATAATTGTATTACATCTTCTGTTACACTCATCAATACACGCCACGTGTATTGGTGAGCGGTCAAGATAAGAAAAGAGAAAAACTGATGATATAGAAAAAAATATAAAGATTCTTGTTCTTGCGTGTATTGATGAGTGTAACAAAAGATATAACACGATTATGTAACAGAAGATCTGAACACAGATAAATGATGTTGTCTATTATGTTGACTATAAAATTCTTACAATCAAGGTCGGTCATGTATAGTTAATTTACAAAAACCATTATTACGTTAGTTTATTTGAACTATATATATACTATTGATATGATATATACATATATATAATTAACGTAGTGTACGATTAGTAGATTCAAAAAAAATCAAATCTTTTTAACAAAAAGAAAAAAAAAAGAAAATATCATACATGAAATTTCATTAAAATTTCTCATGGTTATGATGTTAAACTTGGAAGTATGGATTTTTTTTCTTTAGATGTGTTAATTTATACATCAAATCTGATTAAAGTTTTCTCATGGTTACGATGTTAAACTTTAAAAATATTGATTATGTTTTTCTTTTACTGTGTAAATGTATATCATTTAGAGCGTACAAATTAAAATTAAATTATATTTTGGATCAGAGAAATAAGATCAATGGTAGAGCCACATTCCTTTGATTTGGTGCAATCACCATACTGATCAAATTTTAAATGTCCTAAATAATTTCAATTTAATATAAATAAGTTAAAATATGTATATTATTTCCTTTTTCTATTAATGCATCGCACTGGTAGAAACTTTTCTATTATGGTATAATACGTGGACACTCCTAAAATTAGATTTGTGCATTATCGATTGTGTCAGACACGTGACAAACCCCCCCCCCCCCCCCACAACCCCCTTTGGACATGTGTCGATGCACCACGTGAAATTTTCAAAATGAAATAAATTTGACACTTATGATAGCATGTCTGACACATTATCAATAGCACATTCGGCACATTTTGGACACATGGAACTTTTTTCCACTAATTTTTGTGAATATTCCAATGATATAAAGATAATTGTAAATAAATTCTTTTTAAAGATATTCAAAAAAAATTGTTGCTTCATCCAATAATTTAGTTTTCTCATTATATTCTTTTTAAAATAGATAGTTTATAGACCACAAAAAAAGAATTGTGACACAATTATCAATATGAACTTCTACCTTATTATACCTGTATCAATACATATATATGTATCTTACACTAATTTTATACATAAATGTGTAAGGATAAACATATTATCAATAAAATAATATAAAAATATTTATCTAATAATGCGTTTTTGGAGTCGCGATGTGTCTTAAAACTCATCATTCTCTGCTAATGTTTGTCTATGTGCTTATAAATATATATATATATATATATATATATATATAAATTTGTGTGTGTATAGTAATATATAAAATCAATAGAAACATCAGCGAATGACGCCAAAAGTGTCCACCATAATGCAAATTGACATCTTTGTTGAGATTTGAGGTATGTACAGTGAATAGAGAAGAAAAATAAGAAATAAGGGATACATGGTTTGGCCGATTCGGCCTACATCCACCGGACGGATAGAACATTTACATTCTCTCTTTTTCTCTTTAGATTTTTGTGGTTACAATAAAGATATATTTATATAGGTGAATTACATAGGTTGATAAATGGTAGATGGAGGAAAGCAGTCCTAAATCAAATCTATAATATTACAATATCAATTTAGGGAGCGATCTAATGAATCAATTCTTGATTTTAACATATCTTGTAAATATTTATTGAATCAATCTTTGATTCTTGACACTCCCCCACAAGTTGATTGGAGTTCAACTTGCACATGGAGATTTTGATTGAGTAACGGACAACTCGTATGTAGAGATTGCTAGAAACATGTAGATGGAGAGAAATGAGTGCTCAAGGAGCGTGAAAATTGTAGTAATGAAGAAATGAACGCTTGGGCTAAAAAATTCAAGACAAATTGGAGAGTGAAGATAGCAGGAATGAACATCTGCAGGTTGAGAGAAACGAACGGTCAAGGAGTGCGATGATGAAGGCCTAGGGGCAATATATTCAGGACAAAGTGGAGCGTGAGAGAAAAAAAAATTAACACATGACCTTTTGTCTTCTTCGATACCATGATGAAATTTGAGATATGTACAATGTAGATATAAAGATAAAATGAGAGAGAATTACATGGTTCAGCCAATTCGGCCTACATCCATGGGACTAATAAAACATCTACATTCTTTCTTATTTTTTATTGATTTTTGTGGTTACAATAAAGACTTATTTATATAGGCGAATTTCATAGGTTGATAAATAGTCGATGGAGACCCAATGGGGGTTAGCTCAACGAAAGTGGGTTGAGTCCTGGGCGAATTTTACTCGCAATGTCGGGGGTTTGAAACCTGGGGAGCTCTCTTGGGGAGGGACCATACCGTTTACCACTCTCGGTCCCGGGGGCTTAGGCTTTCCCCGCCTAACCTTTTTGTACACCAAAAAAAAAAATAGTCGATGGAGGAAATCAGTACTAAATCAAATCTAAAATATTACAATATCAATTAGGTAGTGATCTAATGAATTAGTTCTTGATTTTAACATATCTTGTAAATATTTCAATGAATCAATATTTGATTCTTGTGAATCTTTTTCAGTTTTTTTTTTTTTCATTTTTTCACTGCAATACACATATAATCTACTTGACAAAATATTAAGAGAAATGAATAATAATAAAAGTAGACAAAAGTCATATTTCTCATGAACAAAAGAGAAAGACTGTTGATATACACCTTGTAATATAAGGGGATCTATGAAAGGTGTATAAGTTATTTGCAAAAATAACGTCTTTTGTCCTACATTGAATTTATTATTTAATATTTATTGCTTTATACGCATAAATGTGATTACTAATACTAAATTTTGGAACTTAAGAGTAGACTCGAGAGGCCACATGCACCGCACCACCCGCGCCCGGAGCCGGGGCCGCGTTCGCGTTCTCGTTCGCTTAGTCGCATTGGCGCTTTAGGGGCACTTTGCTCAGGATTTGACCCAATTTGCAAACAATAAAATAATATATTTGAATTTGAATCGATTTGTTGGCTGATAATGGACAGTTTTAATTCTTAAAACTGTTGGAGTCACAAACGTTTTGTGTTTAGTGACTATAAATGCTTAGACCACTAATCTGAAACTGCTGAAGGTTACAAAACGAAAAGCCAAGCCTTCAATATCTGATTAGTATAAATATGTCCCATATGCTCTATCTAGACATCGAAATAAAACAAGAAGAACAATCACTTTTGTTTTCAGTGAATTGCTATTGCTGAAACCATTTTTCGTAGAGGGTTGACATATATCCTGGAGGTGTATTACCTGTAATCTCAAGCAAACCATTCGTGGTAGGGGCAATAGAAACCTTAAGGACATGGATCACCCTTGTCATCCTTCTCGTTTACCTACATATTTTATAACAAAGACAATACAATGCTTTACTCTTCCACGATGATGCAAGAAATGTGAAGTACATTTTAAATATTTATTAATTAAGAAAATCATCAGATACTTGTTAATGCCATGGTTATAGCGTTATGGGTTATATGCAAAAATAAATAAAGAAAATTTTGTTTTAATTCAATACATACGGATTATTTTTATTTTGATTCCATAAATACTTGAACCAATTGACTCTTCTCAAAAATTGATCAAAATTTTAATAGGACAACAGAAAATAGAAAAACATGCATCATGGAAGGTCTAATTATCAACTTCCTAAGCATGCGCGATTTTACTCAAAAAAATATTATGTGTGGCTGCGTTGGCATTTTACTCCCAACTGGCTGGAGATATATGATAGTTCGCTACATATATGGAAAATGAAGAATTTGATATTGTTTCAAAGCAATTCTTGTCTATGAAAGGTCGCTGAAGACAATTATAAAAAATGTTCATGTCCTGAATGAATATTTGTTATTAACTTATAATTATTAGCTTTTGGTCTAAATCATCTGATAGAATTATAGTTATATTTTAAATTATATTTGATGAATTTTAATTTTATTATCATTATATTTGAAAATTCAATATTTAATTAAGTTTTCGCACTATGTTATTATATTTTGATGAATTTTAATTTTATTATCATTCCAGTGAAAATATTTTTCGCACTATGCCCAACGTAAGACTCATTTGATTTTCTTTATTTCTTTCTTTCTTTCTTCTTCTTCTTGTTCTTCTGGTTCTTCTGGCTATTTCGGGGCTCAAACAGAATTTTGTTGACAAATAAACAAATCAATTAACTTGACCATAGTGAGGACCAAAACGGAACACGCCTTTAGTTATGGTGCAACATTTTTTAAAGTAACAAACATTTCAAAGCCAACCAAAAATTCTGACGAAAAGGTTTTTAAAAAGCTTTAGTAAAGATGAAATCAGGAAAGAAGACTAACTTAGATTATTTTGTTTTTTCTAAAATTCATTCAAATAACTTTAAGGTTGCTAGGTTAGCTATTTCGTTTAACTAGGTAATTATATTGTTATCCAATAATTTGCATAATAATTGAAATTACCTCTATTATCAACTCTATTATCCAATGAGTGATTTCTGTAATGATCCAAGTATAGACATTTAATTATTTGTAACATAATTTATTCAATTATAACTCAAACGAAGTATACTAGGATCCAACCTATTCCCTAGGGGATAGGACAACTTTCTTATAAGTTGCAAAATGAGTAGATTAATAGTCTTTTGGAAGTTTATTTATGGTGATATATGATAGCGGGTTACACGGGTGCGCTGCAAGCCTTTTTAGATGTAAGTAGTAATTATACCTATATACTGAGTATTCTAAAGTCTAAACGCTATTTTTGTTATTATGCTTTCAAACTTCGTGCCTCGAATCTATATCCGACAATTTATTGGGATAATAGTTAGTTAATATTGACATAAATTGTGACAAATTTTAAAGTTGTTAATCAATATCATTGAGCAACTTTTCAACCACAAAAGATATTTGTACGCTTGATTTACATGTATGGCCAAGAGACAAACTTTGTTGAAGCAAATTTAAAAGTGATGTAAAAACAGATTATGACTTACTTTGCATGTCGTGATATTGATAAAATTTTGCCAAAGAAAGCAAATTCCATAAGATAAAATCCATAATGGAAAAACACGCGACCTTAAAATATACCTTAATTTAATAAATATAATGTCATATTTTTAAAAAGTGTCTTAACAATGCACTAATTATGATAAATAAATTGTACTAAGCTTTTCATTAAAATATATTTTTGTGATAATATAAAGAGTGAATATAAGTTATTGAAACACTCAATTAGATAAATCATGACAAATTAATGTTTGAAAATTAAAAGTGGCAATATATATTCACTTACACATAGCAACACTTTGTGGTGCCTAACTCTCTCTCTCTCTCTCTCTCTCTCTCTCTCTGCACACACACACACACACACATATACACACTAGCGGGTGTGGCACACTCTATGTCGCATATGCAAAATAAAAATGAGATATAATTTGATCACTTGTTTAATAAATTTATAATTCTATATATTATGAAAAAATGACTAAAAATTAAATTTTTATATATTGAAAAATAAAAATAAAAAATTGACTGAAAATTAAATTGGATTTTATTATTAAAAATAAATAAAGATATAAATTAAACTAAATATTGAAGATAAAAATATGAGAGAAGAGGGATAGAAGAAAATAAAGAGAAATAATGTATTACTTGAAAATAGGAGAGAAACAGAAGTGAGATAAAAAAAAAAAAGGAGAGATGAAGGGGGGGGGGGGGGAAGCCAAACCAGAGATACCAAGCAGTTATTAGAGGGTGTTGTTGCTTTATAAAAAGGTATATATATATATATATATATATATATATCCTTGTTCACACAAAATTTCGGGTCTGTAAATTATAAATTACAAGTCAGGAAAAATATGTGACAAATATTTGAGAAGAATATGATTTAATGGAAATCATCCCTAAATGATCAATTCCCTGATTCTTTTCTCTAAATTTGACTTGATCTTCCAATAACGCGATTCATGAGCTAAGTAGCTTGATCACGAATCAAACGCCGAAAGCTTCGATGAGCATCGTGAAGAACACCGTGAACACCGTGGATTTGACTTGATTTTGACTTGAAGAAAAATGTTAATTTGCTGGTTTGACACCTTGATTGCAGATCAAACGCCTTATTTGGATGATTTTTGTGAAGAACGCCTTGAACATCGCTTTAATCACCGTGTATTTGATTTAGGAGAAATTCCAAAACGCGGGGCTAACACCTTGATTGCGAATTGAACGCCTTGATTTGATGACTTTAGCGAAGAACGTTTGGAATTTCGCCTTTGATCTTCACGAATCTTCTTGAACTTGCTTTTAGAGAATTTCGGAATCTTCTTGACTTCTCTTGCTCTTGAGAACTTCTTGATCGATGCCTCTTTTGAGAGTCAAATGACCTTTATTTATAGGTGTTTATACAGGATTTTCGGATTGTTACCGACTTCTTCAATATTTATCTCTTCAATATAAATTATTATTAAAGAGAAAAATATCATTTACGTGTCATTATTTGATTGGTCCACATGACCAAATGCGCCATTTGTCATTATTTGATTGGTTTTGGACTTTCGGGCTGCAAGACTTGATTTTATTAGCCGGAACACCTCATATTGACACTTGGCGAGCTCTTATTTGTCGGTAAAATGAATATTAAAACATTAATTAAAATTAATTATTTAATATAGGAATTAAATTTACTAAATTCCAAAATATAAAATAGAAAATTTAATTAATATTTAATATTTTAATTTACACTTGTCAATTTTTAATTAGGCAAAATTTAATCACCAACAAATGCCCCCTACTCCAAGGCTCGACAAAAAATGCACTGAATATTTGTGTACGTGAGGCGGGACTTGAAGTACTTAATTTTTTAAATTTGCCTTCAACGGAAAAGATAAGTATTTTTTTTAAGAAATAATTATGGACTTCCAAAGAAAGGAATTGAGCCCACTAATCTTTTGACTTGGGTCAAGTTGGGTGTCAAATTCAAACTGCTAAATGACTAACCCATTACTTGGCAATACAATTGCAAGATTTTCCCTTGCCCATAATTTGGCCCAAGTTTCTCTTGCCCATGAAATTCGGCCCAAGACTTTCCTTTGCCCATGAAATTCAGATTCATGATCAAATTGAAAGAGACCAATTGCTCCTGGATGAAAACAACTTTTTAATTTGCAGCCTTGTCAAAATACAAAGCCTAGTATCCCTTGCCAAGTTAGGATTGCAATCTATCAATACTTCTTAAATTAATGATTCTAGGCACGAGATCATGAGTCCAAGTACATCATGGGTCAAATATTTTTTTTTTAAGTAACTAATTAGTTACTAAATTCATTAAATGATTAAAAGAGAAAAACCATGGCTACTTTCCATGGTCTGCACTTTGCTGGGTTATTCACCTCAAAGTATGCCGCCGTCCGACTCCCCGACGCCTTTAGGACGCTCCTCACGACAATTGGTCCTCAACTTCGTCTCATTTCTCCATCTATTTCATCTCCATTTTTGTCGGAATGCTCTGTTCTTGGGTTGGTGTCAATGTTTCGATCGTTCCGACCATCATAACTTTCCATTCCGTCCGTTCCATTGCCGCAGTGAAGCAAAAGAATGGCGGAACGGGCATTATAACGCCACGACACCTCCGCCCATGACGAACACCGGAACAACAGAACGGAGGCCGGCGTTCCAGTTCCATCCCCGCCGTCCCGTCCGTTATAGCGGCGTTCCGGCGAACCATGCTGTGGAGGACACCATAGCAGACCATCCAGGACAGGCGTCATCAGGTTCACGCACAAGTATCCGCCTCACCACTACTGAGCACGCCCCAGTTGATCTTTTGTAAATTGCGCCCTCAGCTTCTGGCACAACTACCCACCCCACCACTACCGAGGACGCCCCAGTTGACCATCTGGAGCAGGTGCCATCAGCTTCTGGCACGAGGACCAGCCCCGCCACAACCGAGCACTCCCCAACTGAACATCCAGAGCAGGCGCCATCAGCTTCTGGCACAAGGACCAGGCCCAACACAACCGAGCACATTATGCGCTGCCTTGACTCATTGGAGCACATGGTGCAACACTAATTTGGAACATTGGACACACGCCTTGGAATGCAGGAGCAGTGCTTACACTCTTTAGGGGCTAAAACAGACACAATTCTGACAAACCTTCATCATCCTGCCACTATCAAGTACATTGTATGCCGCCTTGACTCAATGGAGCACATGGTGCGAGACCGATTTGGAACTTGGACACACACCTTGGAACGCTGGAGCAATACTTGCACTCTTTAGGGGCTAAGACGAACACAATTCTGACAAACCTTTGTTAACCCACCCCACCACCCCCACCAGGTGATGTATCATTTATTTCGTTCTAGGCAGTTTGAGTACATATATTGTCGGTCCGATGTAATACTCTACTTTGGTAGTGTTGTTTCAGTTTCTCATTTTTTGTTAAGTTGTGTACTTTCAGTGTATGTTGCCCCTTAGTTCTTATGTTTGAACAGTTTGATGATTTTCTGTGCTATGGTGATTATATGACTGATAGGACGTTTTCAGAATCTATAAGTGGCAATATAAGTGTTGAAGTAAGTTTAAATGTTCAAATGAGCAATTGAAAAAAGTTGGAAAAAAAAAAAAAAAAAAAGACGCAACAGTCCAAAAGACTGAGCGAAAACATTCGAATTTGTTGCTAAGACAGGAAAACATGGAAATGTACTTCAAAACTTAGCAACAAAAATCAAAACCTCAATGAACTTCAGACTTTGGTCTGCAATAAAATTGCTTTAAGAATTTTGTTGGTAAAATCTGACTTTGAAATGTACAGTTTTCTTCAATTTTTTTTTTTAACAAATGCAAGCTGTCTCAACTAGCCTAAGACTTCTTAGCTGTTTATGTCCTATTTGCATAGTGATTTTCATCTAAATTTGTAGATTTATCGCACAAGTGTATGGCACAAGCATGTGCTGTTAATTGTCATGTAGTGACTACCATTGTTTCAGCTCTGTTCCTGGTATTAATCCTATATTGTAAGTCTTGTGCCATAGAGATGTAATCTTATTGGTTGTTATTTCTTTTTTTCTTCGAGCTTGTGGTCCTCCTTTGAGTGTGGATGCAATTTGTTCATCATCCCTTTTTCTTTTACATAGTCTAAAGCCCCAATGCTGTATTTAGTCAACCTCTGCTTTTGGGTCATTGATCAAGTAAAAATCTATAACATTCTCTCTCTCTCTCTCTCTCTCTCTCTCTCTCTCGTTGATAGGGAACCTTGTTTTGCTAGAGATGTTGAAACTGTAATTAGCTGTCAGAAATAAGGTTGGAGCCAGAACTTCTATTTTGGCGGGGCAAGGTTATTCTAATATAATATGGAAGGTACTTTTACTATTATTATTTTTTTTATCTAGGGAGCCTCTTGTTTTGGGTGGGTGAGGGTGGGCAAAATTTTGAATTTGGATGAGAAATACATATAAACCATAATTTTGTATAAATTTAAGAGGGTGACGCCCTTATGGGTCCTCCTTGTCCTAGCCTTCATAAAAAAATTGTTTGCATTGGTTTTTCCTTTGTGCTTGCCCCAGCCGCGTAGTAAGACACATTTTGTTGCACTTGCAAGCAAAATCAAAGGGTCTTTATATTGTCAATCACTCGGACAGAATAGGAACCACGAGTGGCGGAGCCGGATCTCGAGGTAAGGGGATGTACATTTAACAATATGTATATTGGGTAATTTCAAAATTAGGGGTACAAGTGGGCTTCTATATTATTATATAAGATAATTTCCAAATTAGGGAATATACGTGCATTCTTAAATTATGGGTGACTCCGTGACTGTGAACAACTATAATAGCTATTTTAAAGTGTGATGATTCATAGGCAAAAAAGTTGTGCAAACTATAAAAATATTATTAAAATTCAATTTAAGATCTCTGTCACATCGAACTTATTAAAAGACCCATGGGTTCAATGTGCTCTGCATGTACAGCAAGGGGGAGGAGCTTATGGGGCTTTTGCTCATTTGGCATAGAAAATATGGCCAGATCATTAAAACGCTTCCCTTCATCAACGTCAACGGTAGCAGACATTTTACATTTTCTAGTATTTACTTTAATCGATATTTCATGTACTCCTGCCAATGCACGTTCATACTGCTCTACTTTGGCTTGTGTGAAAACTTCAAAACATGGCGGATAAAAACATGAAGCCTCCGTTTGGTTTTTGGATTTTGGTAAAGAAATAAGAAGGAATTTTTTTTTTTTTTTGCTTCAAATGATAGTACTCTTTGCTTTCATTTTTTGATCATTTTCATTTTTGATTTTTGATCATTACCAAAATCTTTGATTCAAACATAATAGAAACGAACTTCAAATGCAAAGCACAGGTTAAAATTACGTTCGGTTATACCATCATCTCCACACATGAAGCTACAGAAAAAGGCCTAGGGAGCATTCAAAGTAGCAACAAACTATGTTTAGCCTCCAAAAAAGTCAGACAACATTATTTTGTAACTCTGTTTAAACAAATCAAAAATCGCTAATGCCAATCAGTGCTTCAACTCAGCAAAACAAGTAGTCTCAGGAGCCTTTCATCAGTAGCTAAACAATGTACCAGAATACAGCGATCAAAACCTGAACGTAATTTATAGATATTTTTTTGTTGTTAAACGAATTAATTTTTTTTTTTAGGTTTTCTGATCTTTGTTGTATTCAAATTGAGTGTTGATGAACCTAAGGCCTTTTAGGATCTCAAGTTCGATTTGATCATCGAATCTAGGCTCGAACTTTTGACATTCGCTCAATATTAGATGGTGGAAATCAGGGGTGTAACTCGGGTCAAAATGACTCATGAACTTCATTGAAAATATCAATCCTAACTCAATTCAAACATCACCTTTCCAAGATCGAGCTTAAGTCTAGCTTGTCAATGGAGGCAATCAAGTTTCAAATCAAACAAAGATTTCAACAACTATAATTATACAACAACAAAAACAACAATAATAATAAACTTGAAACATTAGTGCCATTCGCATACATAACAATATAAGTATATATATTGAAGTGAACGACTTTCATGTGTAAGACAAAGTATTCGTGATATTTTTTTTAAGTGAACGACTTTCATATGTAAGAGAAAGTATTCGTGATATTTTTTTTTCTCTATTGTTTTTTTTATTTGTGCTCATATGTTTTCTATTACTTTTGGATACAAGTGATAGGCCACTCTATCTAAACTGTACACCAATCACATGCCAAGAGTAAGTCACTCACCGAATAATTAATCCTGGTGTGGCTGAATCTGATCAGTGTAAGAATTTTCCGTCTACAGTTTGCCTCATGTTTTAACCATCAATTCAAAAATATTTCCAAATTTTATGTGAAAAAAAAACTATATATGGCTATTAGAGTTATTTCCTCAAATTGTTATCCTTTGTTTTTTGGGTTGACTTCTATCTTGAGACGTGTCCTCGTCATAACCAAAGAAGAATATTTTGCTAAGTAGTATAGTCGGGACTATACAAAGTTGTTTCTTATCGTTGATAATGTGCATGACTTTGAGAATAATGTTTTGTTTATTTAAATCTAATCAAACAAAAAAAAAAAAGAAAAAAAAAGTAAATCGTGTGCATAATTGAGGGACAGAACCTTTACTAAGCAAGTAAACATAGCTAGTGCAAATTTATATCAAACTCACAAACAAGGGGTACATTACCAGCCCTTATCTATCATTTATCTTCTACATCAACTTATTCAAAAACATCAATACATATCACTGTAGAGCTAGTACCTTATTCATTATCAAAGCATTCAGATCAAGTTGGACTCTTCGATGACATATTTATTCGGATGATCAATTATATGTTGAAAACTTTATAACAAACATGGATTAGAACATAACAATCCATCTCATAAGAAATAAAAATACGATTCCTATGAATCTATTAACTACAGGATCTTTAGTAAATCAACAAATAATGCTTATAGTCATAATCACTAACCTTGATCCATTGCAGATGCGGAAGAAAATGGAGCTAGGGTTGGTGGTCTTCTAAGCCAAGAAAAAATGACGTAAGTTTTTCTGTATTCTCTCTTAGATAGGGCAGAAGAGAAAAACGTCATTTTATATGGCTTAGGGACCATGCCCTAATGCATCTTAATTATCACACTTTAATTATGGGCCCATCAAACATAATTAGAGTGTGATTGGGCTTCTACACATAAAAGGCTCATACTCAAAATATATAATATTTCTATAAGCCCACTGAATTTATTTCATAATAGATCACACAATTGGGCTTATTTAATGAGATAGCGGACCATGTACAATAAATTAAATATGTGAGACCACCAAATAGGAGAAAAATCCAACAATCTCCCACTTGGTCCACATATATTTTCGAAAAATTGTACATAGCTGAAACCTTAGTGCGCACAAACGTTATGCCATCTCAACCTCGAAATATCCCAAAACAATCTGGTCCATCAATTGTGCCAATATAGGATCAAAGAGGCTTTTGTCACATAAGTCGTAACTAAACCGAACAATGGTCACAATATTAACAAAATTAATGACATAGATCAAGTATGGATGTGTAGCATGAAAATTACATGTAACGTGATCTCAATCATGTCTATTTTCAACTGGTCCTACCTTATGACTCAAAGAGTCCGTCAACACTTTCCAATCTTTATGCAAAACCACAGTGGAAAGTTAATATCCTTATTTCAGAATATTCAATTAATTATGAAACCTTAGTCTGTACAGAACATAACCATAAAAATGTGTACAAAGAGCATAAAATCAAATAGCAAACTCCCACTAACATGGCATACCATAGATCCTTATGATACCCATTAAGCTTCACGACCACGTAGCACTTTAAGTGGTGATTCCTTAGTGAACTTTAAACTATTGAGTTTGTATTAATATGCTCTATTGACATCCGAATACTCTGAACTTATTTATTCACAACTAGAAAATTAATGTCTATATATTAGACTTTTCCAAAATCTAGTTGTTCTTCGAATATAGCTTGGAGACCTTATTATCAAAAATGAACCTTTATAATGTCAACACCATTGATTATTTTCAATCTAGCGATAAATACAAGCTATATTCCTTGATTGAATGTCTTATAGCAAATTATGCATTCAACTTTCATAGTTGAAAAGCTATTAGTGTCTTAACACTTTTACGAAATAGCTCCTCCAACTATCGTGAATACATAATGTAATGTGGATCTCTTGCTATCCAAGCATCCAACAAACGACTGAATTGAAATACCACACAATCTTTAAGTGGTTTTATTTTCAATAAGCGAGCATATAATTATTATTCTTTGTAGATACTTCATAACCCATCATTTTAATAATCCAATTTTAGGTTACTAAAATATTTGCCTAACATCCCTACTACGTATGCTAAATTCTAATGCATACATACTCATGCATATATGAAATTGGAGTAAAAACTTTGTCACCCTTTGCTATAGGGGTGTCCCCTGGTGCACAATTTTGCTTACCAAAATAGCTAAGCACCTTACCAATATGGGCCTTTTGCGTTTAAGTATATCTGTATGCAATAGGCTTATATTGTTGATTATGAGTAGATTATTATCTACATACAATACCAGGAGGGAAAATTTGCTCCCACTAATTTTGAGATATATGCACTAATTAAAGGTGTTTTCCTTGAACTAAAAGAGGTCATCACCCTATCAGATTTTCGGTATCACGAGTGGAATGCCTACTCGGATAGTTCATGGACTTTTTTTTTTTTTTAATTTACATTAGGTGCTTTGAGTCTTTGGACTCAAAATTCTTCGGTTGCACCATGTATATTGTTTCTTTAATGTCTCCATTCAGAAACATTATCTTTATGTCCATTTGATGCAGCTCTAGATCATAATGAGCCACAAGTGCCACACCAATTTTAATAGAGTCTTTTGTCTAAACTGACGAGAAAGCCTCTTTAAAAATCAATGCCTTCCTTATGAGTAAATCCATTGGCATATTTTGTATCTTTTAATATTACCATTTGAATTCCGTTTGATTTTGAAATTGTATTCATAACCAATGAATTTCATCCCTTATGGTGACTGACAAGATTCCGAATACCATTGCCCCTCATGGATTTCATCTCCTCGTTCATGGCCTTGATCCATGCATCAGAATTCAAACACAATTTGATTTAACTGAAAGATGTAGGACCATCTTGCAATCTCATATCAAATTTGTGTTCATGGAGATAGATGATATAGTCATTTGAAATCATTTTTCTCCTTCATCTGGTGGATCTCCTTATTGGCACTCTAGATTTGAGGTTGTTGGGGTTCATCAGCTTCAATAGATGATGATTCCCTCTTTGATTAGTGGGCATTTCAAATATAGTTGTGTTTTACGTAATATCCTAACTTACAAGCTGAAGAGTACTAGGATAAACTATCCAATCCCTTTCAGCTGTAACCATAGTGGGAATGCTAATACATTCCTCTTCAAACACAACCTTCCTATTTCGACATCTCCCGCTATAACCAACAACTTCTATTTACGTGGCATTTTCTCTTTCGAAAAAGGACATATGTGAGGGATCATAGAATTTAAAGTCCCTCGATTTTGAGTATCCTACAAAATAATAACTATTGTTCTTTAGTCCAGTTTATTCTTACTTAGGCCTGTAAGGCCTAGCCTCAGCTGTACATCCCTGGACATACAAGTGTCTAATACTAGACTTCTTGTTCCATCCACAACCTGTATGGGATTTTCATTACTATTTTCCTTGTAACTCACCTTATTGTATTAACTGCAGACTTTAGTGTCCCATCTAAAAGTTATTTTAGAAGATTACGACTACTCAATAATCAAGTACAAATAACCACATAGAAGTAATCATCAATGAAGTTGATATCGGTTGTTATCCATTCCATGATACCATAGGGAATGGTCTACAAAAAACCTATATGCATCAACTCTAAAGATTCTTTACTTCCTTTTGCACTTATTTTTCTTAAATAAGAAAAAATCAAGAATTCCCGTTGACATAAGCATATTTATTCTCTATTCAGAGAAATTACCTAATTGCTTCTATTATCACACAAATGAATTCTTATTATCCAATTTGACTTTAATACCAAAGTTATTTTAAAAGGTGTCTTTTTATTTATGTTAAAGCTATCGGTATCTAATATTCACGATATAATAAACTAGAATACAAGTTCCGTTAATATTTAAATTTAGAGAAATATTGAAAATGTTATTTCTAAAAGGACAAGTGGGTTTGGATTTGTCCATATAGGAAATTAAATTCCATCTCATTGATGGCGTAATCAGAATTTTTCTCTAAATTCAAACACAAATTAGTATTCAGGTGAACATTATGGACACCAATAGCCTTCAACAAAGCCTTGTTGTCATTTCTCATATAGATGTATCTTTCAACACCAATTGACACTAGATACCTTAATTAATCCTGAAGTATGAAGCACTAAAGTCAAATTAATAAAACAAACAAAATTGAGAAGTCAATATTCTTCGCACACCCATTGACCTATTTGGGACAATATATCTTTATGTGACCAACTTTCTTGCAAAAGTAACAAATAATTACTGAATTATGTTTCTTTTGCACTTTATGTTGGAATATCACAAGTCTTGCAGTTTCTTTAAATTAAGTCCTTGTTCATTTCTTAATGGTGGTAGTTTCTTGAGAAATTATTGCCAAATTAATACTTCATCCATTTTCTTGATTAAAACTAGATCCACAAGAATGTCTTTGGACATTCAAACTTTAAGGACCTTCATATTTATTACAAGATTGGACTATCCTTTGATGTACTTCTTTATGTTTCTTTTGCATTTACAATGCATTGAAATGAGCTTTCTAAGGGTAATGCCCATTTCGACCTTTTCGCTGGAACGAATCGATCTTCTATTTTTGCTTTTGGAAACTTTGGCATTTTCTTTCTCAAAATATGACCCCTTATGGATATTGGGAATTTAAATGTTGCATGACTATTAGACTAATATAATTTGATTGATCCTACTTCTCGTATGCGACTTTCTATCAATAGTACTAATACTAATGATTAGATTCGCAGGACTATCAAATCCTAATATATAGTCAAGTCTATGCAACCAAGCACATCATGAAGTGCATTTTTCTATTTCTCAGGGTTTGTGCTATTAAACACATGGGATGTTATTCATGATGACAAATATTAAGGACTCTATAAAGAAAATTAAATATGCTCAAAGTAAATCAACCGTATAAAGCATGTACAAGTGTGAATAATAAATATATCAAACACATTACATGCAAGTGGGCCCATCTCAAGATACCTAGCACAACATTGTTATTTAGTCTTTTGACATAAATAACAACTTGTAAGTGGTACTTTTGTCCATAATTCATGAATATTGATAGTTTCCTAAGATACCCAATACGACATTGTTATTTAGTCTTTGGACAAAAATAACAACTCGTAATCGTATCACATAATTCATAAATATTTCATAATTGAAAAACGGCCTAGCAATATGCCTTTCTTTAGACCGACAAATTGCCAGCATGTTAACCAAGATAATTTTAATATTTATGACTATCCTTTGTCTTACCAAAATAGTCTTCCTTTAGGCCGACTATCTCGCATAGACAAAATAACACAAAATTCGCATATTCATGAATAAATCATCTGGCCAAAATAATCTTCCTTTGGGCCAATTATTTCGCATAGATGAAGCTAATAGGACAACTTACATATTTATGAATATCATATCTGGCCAAAATAAACTTCCTTTGGGCCGATTATTTCGCATAGATGAAGCTAATAGGACAACTTACATATTTATGAATATTATATCTGGCCAAAATAATCTTCCTTTGGGCCGATTATTTCGCATAGATAAAAGAATATGAACAACATATTCATAAATATTAACCATCTGGCCAAAATAATCTTCCTTTGGGCCGATTATTTTTGCATAGATGAAACATGCCTATATTTTCAAAAGTGATAAATTTTACCTAATAGAGGTTGCTTTGGCAACATATTAGTTCAATCTATACAATTTCAAAATAGGCACAATAACTAAATCCCAAATGCGCTACTTAAAAGGAAACTTTATACATAAAACTAAATACACAAACTATATTGTAATAGCAATATGGTCAAGTAGTGCGCAAACTATATACAATAATTTTTGAACTCGAACTATACGTGGCGTTGTTATACCAAGACACGAGTCATCAAAGATGACTCTTTTCGTCTGACCGTCCGGGTTTCCAGCCGATATACCATTCTAGTTCAAGGGTTCAAGTTCTACAAGCACCGCTTATAAATAATAAACACATACACAATGTTATTACAAAATTGGGCAACGGCTGAGCTAGTTAGATCAGTGAATGCCTAACTCTATGGTCTCAAGTTCAAAACCCACTGGCTAAAAGGGTTATGTTTTATCTCTGCTAAATACCACTAAGATGCGCAACAAAAATATCAAAGAGGGCAATAGCCTAGCGGTTTGAAACGCATGGTCGTTCCTCATGGTCTCGCGTTCGAACCTTACAAGTCACATAAGAATAGGGTTATTATTTTGTCTTTTTTTTTTTTTAAATTCTGACACACACGTTCAATCCAAAGTACAAATACGTGTGTTGATATTAAGTGCTCAGAATAGAGGTACAGCCCAACGGCTGAGTGCGCACAGCGGCCAACCCCAAGGTCCCAGGTTCGAGAACCACTGGCCAATGCTGTCTCTCTATTTTTTTTTTTAAACAGTAATCCAAATTTTATGAATCATCAAGAAATCATCCGGAAAAATAAAAAAAAAACTTTATGGATCGATTTCTTTTATCCTTGATGAATACATAAATAAAACCACATAATTACATGAAATCAAATAAGATTTACATATATGAACATACATCTACAATATATCCAACATAAATATATATATTGTAGATTTAACTAAAGCATACTCAAAACATCAAATCATAACCGAAAAAATCAAAATAAAACATATTTGATTATTTACTAATCCTGCTCTGATACCACTTGTTGAAAACTTTATAACAAACATGGATTAGAACATAACAATCCATCTCATAAGAACTAAAAATACGATTCCTATGAATCGATTAACTACAAGATATTTAGTACATAAACAAATAATGCTTATAGTCATAATCACTAACCTTGATCCATTGCAGATGCGGAAGAAAATGGAGCTAGGGTTGGTGGTCTTCTAAGCCAAGAAAAAACGGCGTAAGTTTTTCTGTATTCTCTCTTAGATAGGGCAGAAGAGAAAAACGTCGTTTTATATGGCTTAGGGACCATGCCCTAATGCATCTTAATTATCACACTTTAATTATGGGCTCATCAAACATAATTAGAGTGTGATTGGGCTTCTACACATAAAAGGCTCATACTCAAAATATATAATATTTCTATAAGCCCACTGAATTTATTTCATAATAGATCACACAATTGGGCTTATTTAATGAGATAGCGGACCATGTACAATAAATTAAATATGTGAGACCACCAAATAGGAGGAAAATCCAATATTATATCCTATTCAAGTATAATATTTTTTATACTAATTAGAGTTAGGAGGTGGAGGTTCTTTATATTTTCTCCAATTTGGTATTAAAATTCTTAAATTCTCAACTTTTCTTTACTAATTTCGTCCTTAGTTTTTAGCTTGCCAACATTATACACGTGAGCATTATTGAGATCACAAGTCCATTTGAAATAATCGTTCTATAAATTAAAATCAAGTCCATTTGAAATAAAACATATCAAACGAAAGAAATAAAATGTTCTTGTAAAGAAAGACAACCTTCACTCATTTATTGAACAAAAAACTTATATAAATTTATTTGAACTCACAAACAAGTGTTGTGCTAAATCCCTGATTCTTATTCTTAAATCACAATCTCAAACGTCGGTACTTCTTATTAGTTTGAGTATCTTATTTACTATTACAACACTTAGTAGAACATGGATGGATGACAATGATCAACTATATATATAATAGTCGAGCTAGCAATGTGGTCTGCCTTTTTCGGCTCCAAATTGTGCAGTAGTGGATGGGTTGGTATAAAATAGTTCCTGCCCAACTGTGTTTAGGTTGTCGAAATTCTCAACATAAGCTTGATTCTCATCATGGGCCATCTCCTTTTCTCCAAGTCGTTGAGCTTCACATTTGTCCATAATGGCTAAGAAGTTGAATAAAATCATAAGGAGTAAAAGGGTTTTTCCAATGATACAATATCCTAGCCAAGATGCCATTGTTATTCTCGGATTTTGTGCAAGTGTAAATTCAAAACGAAGGGAAAATATTATTGGTTATGCAAGTGCGTAACTTCAACAAGCACTATTTATAGAGGAAATGGATAAGAAAATCTATTCCAAGCTATGTGTATCAATTAATTCAACTAGAATAAAATTCCCCTCCCAATATTGGCGTATAGAGGCTGTAGACTACAACCTATATACTCATATTGAACTGGATAAAAGTTATAGTCTATTATGTTGACTATAAAATTCCTACAATCAAGGTCGGCCATGTATAGTTAATCTACAAAACCATTATTACGTCAGTTTATTTGCATTGTATATATACAATTGATATGATATATACATACATATATATATATATATAATTATAATTAGCATAGCGTACGACTGGTTGATTCAATATAATCGTATCTTTTAAAATATATATCATACATCAAATTTCATTAAAATTTCTTATTGTTATGATGTTAAACTTGGAAATATTGATTCTCTTTTTCTTTTAATGTGTTTGCTTGTATTTTAAAATACTTGCGATTTGAGCGATTTTATCCAAATGTGCTTTGTGATGATGAATATAGATATTCATCAACATTATGGTTTTTATTTTATGGTAGTCTTTGTGCAAAACAAAGAATCCGAACACGAGCAACTTTACAACTTCTTGTTTGAAACCAAACAAAATTGTAAGCATAAAATCTACCACTTACTCTATCATCATCATCGTCAACAACAGCAACAACAACCATTAGCACCACCACCACCACCACCACCACAACAACAACAACAACGGAGAAAAAATAGTAGATTGATTTGCTATTGAATGGCGTTCATTTTGGGGCCAGTGCTTGTTCGAATTTCGTAAGTTAATACAGTATTTTAAAAATGTAAAAAATGTAGTGCCCCAAACTGTATTACAAATATATTTTTTCTCAACAATTATTATTATTTTACAAGTCGTAGTCATATTAGCACAATTTATCATCTAAATATTCATTTCACTTTTATTTTTTATTTTTATTTTTTCATTCTTTGTTTTGATTGTTGGTGGGAGGGGGTGATTTATTTGGTCCATTTGGAGGTCAATTGTATAGGCCTGCTCAAATCGGTTCGTAGATATTGTTATATGTTGTTTGATGGAAATAATCAACTGCACATCTCGCTTTACAGACAAGAATAACATTCAAAAATTAAACACAACCTAGGTTAGGTGAAGCTGGACTTCAGGGCTGTCAATTGGGCAGATTTTAATTTGAGTCCAATTTAAATTTAGATTAATTTGATTATAAATATTGATGATTCAAAAAACAAATGGATCTTGTATAAAATTATATAGTTTAATTCATTAAGTTTTTGGAATCTTAATTTTGATGTTGGTTTCCATTTAAACCAGTAGTCTTATACAGAGTATTACTAAAGACTTATAAAGTTCAATATATCTTACACAACACTTATAAAGCACTTATTATTGTTTCTTGAAAAATTTTAAGGCATTTTTTATAAATGTATTTTTCTTTTAAATATAAATCATCATATTTCAATGGTATATAAGGGCAGGTATAGTGTATAATTAATGACGTAGTATTTTTTTTTCCACAGTCATCATATTTGCACTATCTTTTCATCTTTATTTGATTTTAATTCTACAGATATTTTTTTGTTGTTAAACGAATTATTTTTTTATTGTAGGTTTTCTGATCTTTGTTGTATTCAAATTTAGCGTTGATGAACCTAAGGCTTTTACGATCTCAAGTTCGATTTGATCATCGAATTTAGGCTCGAACTTTTGACATTCGCTCAATATTAGATGGTTGAAATCAGTGGTGTAACTCGGGTCGAAATGACTCATGAACTTCATTGAAAATATCAATCCTAACTCAATTCAAACATCACCTTTCCAAGCTCGAGCTTAAGCCTAGCTTGTGACTGGAGGCAATCAAGTTTCAAATCAAACAAAGATTTCAACAACTATAATTATACAACAACAGAAACAACACTAATAATAAACTTGGAACATTAGTTCCATTCGCATACATAACAGTATAAGTATATATACTGAAGTAAACGATTTTCATATGTAAGAGACACTATTCGTGATATTTTTTTTCTCTATTGTTTTTTTTTATTTGTGCTCGTATGTTATCTATTACTTTTGGATCTATTTTTTCAAAATCCATAGTTGCATACAAGTGATAGGCCAATCTATCTAAGCTGTACACCAATCACATGCTAAGGATAAATCACTCGCCGAATAATTAAACCTGGTGTGGCTGAATCTGGTCTGTGTAAGAATTTTCTGTCTACAGTTTGCCTCATGTTTTAACCATCAGTTCAAAAATACTTCCAAATTTTATGTGATAAAAAACTATCTATGGCTATTAGAGTTATTTCCTCAAATTGTTATCCTTTGTTTTTTGGGTTGACTTCTATCTTGAGACGTGTCCTCGTCATAACCAAAGAAGAATATTTTGCTAAGTAGTATAGTCGGGACTATACAAAGTTTTTTCTTATCGTTGATAATGTGCATGACTATGAGAATAATGTCTTGTATATTTAAATCTAATAAAACAAAAAAAAGAAAAAAATAAATAAATCGTGTGCATAATTTAGGGACGGAACCTTTGCTAAGCAAGTAAACATAGCTAGTGCAAATTTATATCAATCTCACAAACAAGTGATACATTACCAGCCCTTATCCATCATTTATCTTCTACATCAACTTATTCAAAAACATCTATACATGTCACTTTAGAGCTAGTACCGTATTCATTATCAAAGCTGTTCAGATCAACTTGGAGTCTTCGATGACATATTTATTCAGATGATGAATTATATCCTATTCAAGTATAATATTTTTATACTAGTTAGAGTTAGGAGGTGGAGGTTCTTTATATTTTCTCCAATGTGGTATTAAAATTCTTCAACTCTCAACTTTTCTTCACTAATTTCGTCCTAGTTTTTAGCTTGCCAGCATTATATACGTGAGCATTATCGAGATTACGAGTCCACTTCAAATAATCGTTCTATAAATTAAAATGAAGCCCATTTGAAATAAAACATATCGAACGAAAGAAATAAAATGTTCTTGTAAAGAAAGACAGCCTTCACTCATTTATTGAACAAAAAACTAATATAAATTTATTTGAACTCACAAACAAGTGTCGTGCTAAATCCCTGATTCTTATTCTTTAATCACAAACGTCGGTACTTCTTATTAGTTTGAGTATCTTATTTTCTATTAGAGCACTCAGTAGATCATGGATGGATGATAATGATCAACTGTATATATAATAGTCGAGCTAGCAATGTGGTCTGCCTTTTTCGACTCCAAATTGTGCAGCAGTGGATGGGTTGGTTTAAAATAGTTCCTGCCCAACTGTGTTTAGGTTGTCGAAATTCTCAACATAAGCTTGATTCTCAATATGGGCCATCTTCATTTCTCCTAAGTCGTTGAGCTTCACATTTGTCCATAATGGCTGAGAAGTTGAATAAAATCATAAGGAGTAAAAGGGTTTTTCCAATGATACAATATCCTAGCCAAGATGCCATTGTTATTCTCGGATTTTGTGCAAGTGTAAATTCAAAAGGAAGGGAAATATTTTTGGTGCTGCAAGTGCGCAACTTCAGCAAGCACTATTTATGGAGGAAATGGATAAGAAAATCTATTGCAAGCTATGTGTATCAATTAATTCAGCTAGAATAAAATTCCCCTCCCAATATTGACGTATAGAGGCTGTAGACTACAACCTATATGCTCATATTGAACTGGATAAAAGTTATAGTCTATTATGTTGGCTGTAAAATTCCTACAATCAAGGTCGGCCATGTATAGTTAATTTACAAAACCATTATTACGTCAGTTTATCTGCATTGTATATATACTATTGATATGATATATACATACATATATATATATATATAATTATAATTAACATAGCGTACGACTGGTTGATTCAATATAATCGTATCTTTTAAAATATATATCATACATCAAATTTCATTAAAATTTCTCATTGTTATGATGTTAAACTTGGAAATACTGATTCTCTTTTTCTTTTAATGTGTTTGCTTGTATTTTTAAAATATTGCGATCTGAGCGATTTTATCCAAATGTGCTTTGTGATGGTGAATATAGATATTCATCAGCATTACGGTTTATTCATCAGCATTACGGTTTTATTATATGGTAGTCTTTGTGCAAAACAAAGAATCCGAACACTATCGACTTTACAACTTCTTGTTTGAAACTAAACAAAATTGTAAGCATAAAATTTACCATTTACTCTATTATCATCATCGTCAACAACAACAACAACAACCATTAGCACCACCACCACCACAACAACAACAATGGGGAAAAAAATAGTAGATTGATGTGCTATTGAATGGCGTTCATTTTGGGGCCAGTGTTTGTTCGAATTTTGTAAGTTAATACAGTATTTTAAAAAAGTAAAAAATGCAGTGCACCAAACTGTATTACAAATATTTTTTTTCTCGACAATTATTATTATTTTTACAAGCCGTAGTCATATTAGCACAAATTATCAACTAAATATCCATTTCGCTTATGCATGTTAGTGTATTCAACATTTCCTCTCTCACTCCATTCTAAAAATAAGTATTGCTTCTCTAAACATAATCTATCCAAATGAGTCCAAAAAATCATGTGTAGAAAATTATGTACTGCTTTTTTTTCTATCATCACCTCCAATAGTCAAATTTGTTTCCCTTCATGAAAATTATAAATCATCAATCTTTTTTTGATAAATCCAACATCATCCTAGAAGTGAACTCAAGGAAAGATGGAACAAAAGAAAAAAAAAAGGAGTATCTTTATGCATTTGGAGTCGAGTGTCTTTAACTCCACTTTTGTTAATTTTCTCTCCTCCCTCCTTTCTTTACATTTTGCATATTTTCTCACGTTCTCTCGTTGGATGTCATCTACCACTAGGCAACATTCTTTTCACTCTTTTGAGTTTGTTTTATTAATCATAAAATTTTATCTTAGAAATTATTTGACTTTCATATCATTGATTTAATAAAAATCTTTAAAAATATTTTTAAAAGTGTATACTTATAAGAGAAAAATTTAAGTATATATTTAAGGGCAAATTACATCTACACTTCTTGAGATATATTGTAATTACAAATTAGTCCCTCTTGTTTTAAAATCACAAATACCCCATCGAGGTTTAAAACCTTCTCGTAAATATTGATAGAGCTACTCAAAAGATAATTTTTCTACAACCACAATACTCAAATCAACCACCAAGAGATGCACATCGTCGAATTTGACTAGTTCCCTCAATCAATTTCATTATTCCAACAATCTTAGTAATATAATTTTTGTGGAGCCCCTCCCGCTAGGACCTTCCTATACGGTTGGAGCCCACTAACAGTCGCACTGAGCACCAATTTTTAAATTTGCACCCAGTATGAATGCCTAACTCAATATTACACAGCGGAGGCAGAGAAATTCGCAACATGAGCTTGATTCTCATATCCATTTCTCCAAGTTGTTGAGCTTCACATTTGTCCATAATTACTGAGAAGTTGAATAAAATCATAAGGAGCAAATTTTTCCAATGATACAATACCCTTGCCGAGATGCCATCGTTATTCTCGAATTTTAAGCAAGTGTAAATTCAAAACAAAGGGAAACATTATTGGTGATGCAAGTGGGTAACTTCAACAAGCACTATTTTTAGAGGAAATGCAAAAGAAAATCTAATCCGAGCTATGTATATCAATTAATTTAGCTAGAATAAAATTTCCCTCACAATATTGGCGTATAGAGGCTGTAGATTACAACCTATATACTCATATTCAACTAGATAAAAGATGTAGTCTATTATGTTGACTATAAAATTCCTATAATCAAGGTCACTCATGTATAGTTCATTTAAAAACCATTATTACGTCAGTTTATTTGCACTGTATATATCCTATTGATATGATACATACATATATACATAATTATAATTATAATTAACATAGCGTATGACTAGTTGATTCAATAAAATCGAATCTTTTTGATTGTTTGTTTTGATTTTTGCGGGGAGGGGTGATTTATTTGGCCCATTTGGAGGCCCAATTGTATATGCCAGCTCAAATCGGTTCGTAGATATTGTTACATGTTGTTTGATGGAAATAATCAAGTGCGCATCTCGCTTTACAGACAAGAATAATTTCAAAAATTAAACATGACCTAGTTTAGGTGAAGCTGGACTTGAGGGCTGTCAATTGGGCAGATTTTAATTTGAATCCAATTTAAATTTAGATAGATTTGATTACAAATATTGATAATTCAGAAAAAATGGATCTTGTATAAAATTAGATAGTTTAATTCATCAAGTTTTGGAATCTAAATTTTGATGTTAGTTTCTATTTAAACAAATAGTCTTATACAGACTATTACTAAAGAATTAAAAAATTCAATATATCTGACATAACACTTATAAAGCACTTATTATTGTTTCTAGAAAATTCGAAAGGCATTTTTTATAAATATATTTTCTTTTAAATATATATAATAATATTTCAATGGTACATAAGGACAAGTATAGTGTATAATTAATGACGTAGTATTAATTTTTTTTCACAATCATCATATTTGCACTATCTTTTCATCTTTATTTCATTTTACATTTATAGATATTTTTTTGTTGTTAAACGAATGAATTTTTTGTTTAGGTTTTCTGATCTTTGTTGTATTCAAATTTAGTGCTGATGAACCCAAGGCCTTTTAGGATCTCAAGTTTGATTTGATCATCGAATTTTATGATCAAATTTAGGCTCGAACTTTTGACATTCGCTCAATATTAGATGGTGGAAATCAGGGGTGTAACTCGGGTCGAAATGACTCATGAACTTCATTGAAAATATCAATCCTAACTCAATTCAAACATCATCTTTCCAAGCTCGAGTTTAAGTCTAGCTTGTCACTAGAGGCAATCAAGTTTCAAATCAAACAAAGATTTCAACAACTATAATTATACAACAACAGAAACAACAATAATAATAAACTTGAAACATTAATGCCATTCTCATACATAACAATATGAATATATATATTAAAGTGAATGACTTTCATATGTAAGAGAAACTATCCGTGACATTTTTTTCCTCTATTGTTTTTTTTTTAATTTATGCTCATATGTTTTCTATTACTTTTGGATCTATTTTTTCAAAATCCATGTAGCATAGAAGTGATAGGCTACTCTATCTAAACTGTACACCAATCACATGCCGAGTGTAAATCACTCGCCGAATAATTAATCCTCATGTTTTAACCATTAGTTCAAAAATATTCCAAATTTTATGTGAAAAAAAACTATATATGGCTATTAGAGTTATTTCCTCAAATTGTTATCCTTCGTTTTTTGGGTTGACTTCTATCTTGAGACGTGTCCTCGTCATAACCAAAGAAGAATATTTTGCTAAGTAGTATAGTCGGGACTATACAAAGTTGTTTCTTATCATTGATTATGTGCATGACTTTGAGAATAAAGTTTTGTATATTTAAATCTAATCAAACAAAAAAAAAAGAAAAAAAAAGTAAATCGTGTGCATAATGGAGGGACAGAACCTTTACTAAGCAAGTAAACATAGCTAGTGCAAATTTATATCAAACTCACAAACAAGTGGTACATTACTAGTCCTTATCCATCATTTATCTTCTACATCGACTTTTTCAAAAACGTCTATACATATCACTGTAGAGCTAGTACCGTATTCATTATCAAAGCATTCAGATCAACTTGGAGTCTTCGATGACATATTTATTCGGATGATGAATTATATCCTATTCAAGTATAATATTTTTTATACTAATTAGAGTTAGGGGGTGGAGGTTCTTTATATTTTCTCCAATGAGGTATTAAAATTCTTCAATTCTCAACTTTTCTTTGCAAGTTTCATCCTTGTTTTTAGCTTGAAAACATTATATACGTGAGCATTATCGAGATTCCAAGTCTATTTGAAATAATCGTTCTATAAATTAAAATCAAGTCCATTTGAAATAAAACATATCAAACGAAAGAAAGAAAATGTTCTTGTAAAGAAAGATAGCCTTCACTCATTTATTGAACAAAAAACTTATATAAATTTATTTGAACCCTCAAACAAGTGTTGTGCTACATCCCTTATTCTTATTCTTTAATCACAAACGTCGGTACTTCTTATCAGTTTGAGTATCTTATTTACTATTACAACACTCAGTAGAACATGGATGGATGACAATGATCAACTATATATATAATAGTCGAGCTAGCAATGTGGTCTGCCCTTTTCGGCTCCAAATTGTGCAACAGTGGATGGTTTGGTATAAAATAGTCCCTGCCCAACTGTGTTTAGGTTGTCGAAACTGACGATGACAATCGAACTAAGAAATCTTCCCACCATTTTTCAGTCTAATGCCTTTGTTTGCAGCTTACATATAGGACAAGCCAATCGACCTGATGTCATCCATCCGGACAACATCCCATAAGCGGGAAAGTCATTGATAGTCCACATCAATGCGGCCCGTAACTGAAAATTCGGCCTTTTGGAAATGTCATACGTTTCAACTCCTTCTAACCACAATTGTTTCAGTTCCTCAATTAGAGGTTGCAAGTACACATCAATCCTTTCTTTTGGATTATGTGGCCCCGGAATCAAGTATATCAAAAACATATATGGTGTAGTCATACACAATTCTGGCGGCAAGTTGTATGGAGTAACAATCACAGGCCAACACGAGTATTGCATCGACGAAATATGATTAAATGGATTAAATCCATAGGCATATAATCCTAGCCTAATATTTCGTGGTTCAGCAGCAAATTCAAAATGCTTTTCATTGAAAAGCTTCCACGCCAGACCATCAGATAGATGACAAATAACATCAGGGTCTCCTCTGTGCTCATGATGCCACCTCATTTGATCAGCTGATTTTGAAGAAGCATACAACCTTTTCAATCTTGGAATAAGAGGCATGTAGTGCATCCTTCTGTAAGGAACACGACTCCTACTACCACTTTTAGATGGTTTAAATCTTGGATGACTACAAAACTTACATTCCTCTAAACAGTTGTCTTCATTGTAATACAACATACACCCCTCGATGCAACAATCAATCTTCACCGATATTAAACCTAACTTTTTAAATATTTTTTTAGCTTCATAATAGTTGTTAGGAACATGATTATCCGACGGATTAGACGACTTCACAAGCTCTGCCATTCGATCAAAAGAATCCTGAGATAAATTGTAGTCGGATTTTAGTGACATCATTTGAACAACCATTGATAACTCCGTCTGATTGTCACAACCTGGCCACAATGGTTGATTCGCAGCCTCTAATATGTCATAAAACTGTTGGGCTTGCATATTAGGATATTGATCATTGTTTCGCGGCATCTCAGTATCGGGACCACCTTCGACATTGAAATCAGGCCGATAATGCATACGATGGTGTGATGCATTCACACCCATTGCATCATATACCAAATTCTCGTAATTATTGAGTCCGTACGAAAAGTTGGTCTGATTCGAAGAACTAGCACCACCGACATCCACGTGTTGAGATTCTGGAGCTAACTCGCCATGTGAAGTCCAATACCAATACTCCGATTGAAACCTAAATTTCATCAAATCGCAACGCACATTACTAGTATCCTTATACTTTCTATTAGTACACTTTGAACATGGACACCTAATGAGGCCTTTATCAGCTGTATACTGTGGTTGCGAAGTTGCAAATTGAATAAACTGATTAAGGCCATTCATAAATTGTTTGGTGTAATTTTTCCGATCAATAGTTAACCTATTATACATCCAACATCGAATTTCACGTATATCCATATTCTGTAAATAAAGAACGAAGGTAAGTTAACATCACTGTTAGACTTCACATCTCAACAGAAAGTATAAGGATAGTCAATTAATATTTGTTCAGCATGCTTCACTAATATCACAATACATAAACACTTATCTCTCATTAATTTATTCCAAACGTAAAATATTCATAACAATCCAAACAAACATATTCATAGCAAATCCATAATCCAATCAAACACGTTCAAAACAATCCTTAGCCCACATTCGTTCAAAACAATCCATAATATATCCCAACATAACCACAACAATCAATTGAATAAACTTATTCATACCAATCAATAATCCAAACAAACGTCGGCATAACAATTCATAATCCAAATAACTTTGTTCATAACAATACATAATCCAAATATGTTTACAATTTGTTCATAACAATTCATAAATCAAATCATAATAATTCACAAATCAAATCATAATAATTCATACCTTGCTTAAACTTCACCACCTCAAAATATGTTTACGATATCAACCTACAAATAATCCCACAACAACGAGTCAACAAACAAAATTTAAATTACAACTCAACGAAAAATAAATAAATTACAAGACAAAAATAACAAATAACGTACGTGTGAAACGTGTTTGGGAGGAGGGGCTGTTGGGGTTGGGGGGCTGTTGGGGGTGGGGGGTTGTTGGGGGTGGGAGGAGGGCCTGCTGGGGGGGTGGCTGCTGGGGGTGGGGGATGGCCTGCTAGGGGTGGGGGGGCCACTGGGGGCGGGGGGAGGTGCGACTGGGGGTGGGGGGTGCTGGGGGTCAGGGGAGGGGCGGCTGGGGGTGGGGGGGGGTGCGTTGGGGGTCGGGGAGACAGGTGGGGGTCGGGGAGGGGCTGACGGGGGCCGGGGGACGGGCGGCCGGGGGTGGTGGGGGGCTGCTGGCGGGTAGGGGGGAGGGGGGTCGTGCGCCGGCGGGGAGGCGCGACCGCGATCGGGGGGCGGGGCGGGGGGAGGGGGATCCGACGGCGGAGGCGGCGGGGACGCCGCCGTCGACGGCCCGGGGGGGTGGGGGAGCAGGGGGCGGGTGCGGCGGTCAGTTTACCTGGTTGGGTTGGGGGGGTGGGGGGGTGGAAGGGATAGATCAGATCTGAAACAAGAAAAAATGGCTAAGTGTTTTTTATATAGTACCACTTAGCCACGGAAAATTTGCAGTTGGCCACTGATAAATTTATTTTGTGGCCGCGGATTTATCCGGGGCTAAGTCCGTTTTTTTTTTTAAAAAAAAATTAATTTATTACTGGTCAAAAACATTTATGTTTTTTTTAAAAAAAATTTATATGGCCATGGAATTTTCTCTACTTAGCCACGGAAACATCCGTGGCCATATCCGTAGCCACTGGCAATCGATTTTGTCCATGGTTAAAAATCCGTGGCTAAATCGCTGTTTTCTAGTAGTGTTTCTTGAAAATAAATTATAAAGCCCTTAGTATAAAGATCTTAGTATTGTTTCTTGAAAATTTTAAAGGCGTTTTTTATAAATATTTTTTCTTTTAAATATAAATAATCATATTTCAATGGTATATAAGGGCAAGTATAGTGTATAATTAATGACGTAGTATTATTGTTTTTCACAGTTATCGTATTTGCACTATCTTTTCATCTTTATTTGATTTTACATTTATAGATTATTTTTTGTAGTTAACCGAAAGAATTTTTTGTTATATTTTCTGATCTTTCTTGTATTCAAATTTAGTGTTGAAGAACCTAAGGCCGTTTAGGATCTCAAGTTCAATTTGATCATCGAATTTTATGATCGAATTTAGGCTTGAACTTTTGACATTCGCTCAATATTAGATGGTGGAAATCAGGGATGTAACTCGGGTCGAAATGACTCATGAGCTACCTTGACAATATCAATCCTAGCACAATTCAAACATCAACTTTCCAAGCTCAACCTTAAGCCTAGCTTGTCACTGGAGGCAATCAAGTTTCAAATCAAACAACGATTTCAACAACTATAATTATACAACAACATAAACAACAATAATAATAAACTTGAAACATTAGTGCCATTCGCATACATAACAATATAAGTATATATATTGAAGTGAACGACTTTCATATGTAAGAGAAACTATTCATGATATTTTTTTTCTCTATTGTTTTTTTTTTATTTATGCTCGTTTGTTTTCTATTACTTTTGGATCTATTTTTTCATATTCCATGTTGCATACAAGTGATAGTCCACTCTATCTAAATTGTATACCAATCACATGCCAAATGTAAATCACTCGCCGAATAATTAATCCTGGTGTGGCTGATTTTGGTCTGCGTGAGACTTTTCTGTCTACAGTTTGCCTCATGTTTTAACCATCAGTTCAAAAATATTTCCAAATTTTATGTGAAAAAAATACTATATATGGCTATTAGAGTTATTTCCTCAAATTGTTATCCTTTGTTTTTTGGGTTGGCTTCTATCTTGAGACGTGTCCTCGTCATAACCAACGAAGAATATTTTGCTAAGTAGTATAGTCAGGACTATACAAAGTTGTTTCTTATCGTTGATTATGTGCATGACTTTGAGAATAATGTTTTGTATATTTAAATCTAATCAAACAAAAAAAAAGAAAAAAAAAGTAAATCGTGTGCATAATTGAGGGACAGAACCTTTACTAAGCAAGTAAACATAGCTAGTAAAAATTTATATCAAACTCACAAACAAGTGGTACATTACCAGCCCTTATCCATTATTTATCTTCTACATCAACTTATTCCAAAACGTCTATACATATCACTGTAGAGCTAGTACCTTATTCATTATCAAAGCATTCAGATCAACTTGGAGTCTTCGATGACATATTTATTCGGATGATCAATTATATCCTATTCAAGTATAATATTTTTTATACTAATTAGAGTTAGGAGGTGGAGGTTCTTTATATTTTCTCCAATGCGGTTTTAAAATTCTTCAATTCTGAACTTTTCTTTGCTAATGTCGTCCTTGTTTTTAGCTTGCCAACATTATACACGTGAGCATTATCGAGATTACAAGTCCATTTGAAATAATCGTTCTATAAATTAAAATCAAGTCCATTTGAAATAAAACATATCAAACGAAAGAAATAAAATGTTCTTGTAAAGAAAGACAACCTTCACTCATTTATTGAACAAAAAACTCATATAAATTTATTTGAACTCACAAACAAGTGTTGTGCTACATCCCTGATTCTTATTCTTTAATCACAAACGTCGGTACTTCTTATTAGTTTGAGTATCTTATTTACTATTACAACACTCAGTAGAACATGGATGGATGACAATGATCAACTATATATATAATAGTCGAGCTAGCAATGTGGTCTGCCTTTTTCGGCTCCAAATTGTGCAACAGTGGATGGGTTGGTATAAAATAGTTCCTGCCCAACTGTGTTTAGGTTGTCGAAATTCTCAACATAAGCTTGATTCTCATCATGGGCCATCTCCATTTCTCCAAGTCGTTGAGCTTCACATTTGTCCATAATGGCTGAGAAGTTGAATAAAATCATAAGGAGTAAAACGGTTTTTCCAATGATACAATATCCTTGCCAAGATGCCATTGTTATTCTCGGATTTTGTGCAGGTGTAAATTCAAAACGAAGGGAAATATTATTGGTGATGCAAGTGCGTAACTTCAACAAGCACTATTAGAGGAAATGGATAAGAAAATCTATTCCAAGCTATGTGTATCAATTAATTCAGCTAGAATAAAATTGCCCTCCCAATATTGGCGTATAGGTGTGAAACCCCGTCGATTTTACAAAGTATATTATTATTATTATTATGATTAGGATTATTATTATTATATTATTAATATTGTCATTATTATTATTCATACTAATTATTATTGTGATTACTATTTACCTTAATATTATTATCGTTGTTATTATTATTATTATTATTATTATAATTATTATTATTAGCTAGGATTGATATTCTATTATTAATATTGCCATTATAAATATTCAAACTGATTGTTATTATAATTATTTCTATAAGTGTTATGATTATTAGCCAAATTCTATTGGGCTTAAGATTATTAGGCCAATCCTATTATACTTGTGACTATTGAGCAAATTCTATTAGGTCTAGGAATCCTTCATGACCTATAAATCCTATAGTGTATCAAATTAGGATTTAGCGTTATATTAATTGGATATTAGGGTTACACACAAATAAGAGAGAGAGAGAGAGAGATAAATCTAATAGCGAGAGAGAGGGAAAGCAGCAACAAAACTCCGCATTCATTAGTGTAATGACCGAAGATCACAAAATATAGTAGCAGCAGCCACGAGTTACAGCAGGATTCAATCTCAGTTGTAAGGTATTGACTTTGTATCATATTGTTTAAAGCCTCATTAGAAAGTCAATCCTTATAATCATGACTTGAGGGCTATAGCATCACAAGAAAGTGACGAATCTGACTTTGCACCTCAAATTACTTCATGTTGTAAGAATTATTATGAGTATAGAAACCTACTTACATGCACAAGCACGTATATTATATATATATATATATATATATATATTTATATGTCTCTCTTAATTAGTGTAAAGGTGTGTCTATAGCTCTATTTATGCTTAAATATATATATATATATATATATCCATATGAACTTTATTAAAAGCATGGCAGATTCTATTTTAATTATTGTTACACCTATAACCGTACATATATGTACATACATATATATATATCTATAGAACTACATGTTGGTTAGGAGTTTGATGAATTGAGTATGCACCACAAATTCGTGACCAAGCATATGAGCTAAGCTAGCCTCAATTAGTTAATGGCAAGTTGGATAGTAGTAATACCACAAGATAAGTTATTGATTTCACTAATGCTACATCACAATACATCACGTTCAGCGGCAATTGGGTATCTATGATTCCTATCGTAAAGTTCAAGTAATAGTAAAGTAGAGGCATTCTGTGGCCGAAATTGATCATGATATAAATTTTAGGATTTATTCTTTCCTATGATGACCTTAATTGTGGTACGGTGTTACAATAATTAGACTAAATATAGATATTTTCGCATGGAGGCCACTTATGTTAATATTATAAATCACGATTTAAGGGGTTAGGCGTAGATTTGTTTAAGTATGAGACCCTATGATAATAAATTGAACTAGGATTTTCGGTATCGTTAGATTTCTTATTTTATATAAGATTTCATTTAACTGAGGAGCATTATCGTTACCTTATTTATTTCTTATTATTATAGATTTGATTGGTCGGAGTAGGGCATAGCCACAAATTTGTTAAGAGTTTTAAGAACACTTAGAGGTCAAGTAAGTGGTTTCTTCCCTCTATTCCTTTTATAAAGTATGTTTTATGAAACTTATAGTTTTATTCAAGTAAATTATTTTCTTATGAAAAATTTGGAATTGAGCATGCTATTTTATGAATTTTCTCTATGAAAAGCTAAAATTGTTTTGTGTGGTGCTATATGTGTATATATGAACATGCTCAGAACACTTGGGATACTATTGGTAGGAACGAGTTCTGAAATTTCCAACCGAGCTACGGGGTACAGTAGCAATCTCTGAACCCACTTAACGGGGTTGTAGTTAAGGCCCTCCTACGGGTAATAATAGTAGTGTCTGAACCCACTTAACGGGGTTGTAGTTAAGGCCCTCCTACGGGTAATAATAGTAGTGTCCGAACCCACTTAACGGGGTTGTAGTTAAGGCCCTCCTACGGGTAATAATAGTAGTGTCCGAACCCACTTAACGGGGTTGTAGTTAAGGCCCTCCTACGGGTAATAATAGTAGTGTCCGAACCCACCTAATGGGGTTATAGTTAGGGCTTGATCAAGTTAGCCAATAGAGATTTCGAACGTTCACGAGCATGCATATATAAATGAATTTGTCTGATTCTGTTTTGTTATCTGTTCTGTTACTTGAAAGTGGAAAATGTGAATTTTTGAATATTGTCTATGTGTGCAAAGTGTGATTTTAAATGCTATATATATATATATATATATATATATATATATATATATGTAACTTGCTCAAATTCGATAGAGGGTCAAGAGATCCATTACTGGGCGAGTGCGCTCACACCACTAATAACCATTTTGCAGAGGATAGCGCCGAAAAAGGTGACGAGGAACAATTTTGGGGTTGGTGAGTGGATTGAAGGTCCCTGCTTAGAGGATTTAGTGATCGCTATTTAGTTTTGATATTTCCTTGTATGGTTCTATCTATTAAGGCTATTACGGATTAGCTTCTATTTATGTTTTGGAATTGAAGATGTAATAGCTAGTATTATTATCTTTTCCGCTGCGACAAAGGTTTTTCAATAAATATCTTATGGTTTTTAGTATGTTCTGATTCCGTGGCTTGGTGTCTCTGAGTCCTTTGGGCTTAGGGGCATCGCCGTGTCGCGTCCCGGATCCGGGGCGTGACAATAGAGGCTGTAGACTACAACCTATATACTCATATTGAACTGGATAAAAGTTATAGTCTATTATGTTGACTATAAAATTCCTACAATCAAGGTCGGCCATGCATAGTTAATCCACAAAATCATTATTACGTCAGTTTATTTGCATTGTATATATACAATTGATATGATATATACATACATATGTATAATTATAATTAACATAGCGTACGACTGGTTGATTCAATACAATCGTATCTTTTAAAATATATATCATACATCAAATTTCATTAAAATTTCTCATTGTTATGATGTTAAATCGGAAATATTGATTCTCTTTTTCTTTTAATGTGTTTGCTTGTATTTTAAAAATACTGGGATCTGAGCGATTTTATCCAAATGTGCTTTATGATGATGAATATAGATATTCATCAGCATTATGGTTTTATTATATGGTAGTCTTTGTGCAAAACAAAGAATCCGAACACTAGCAACTTTACAACTTCTTCTTTGAAACTAAACAAAATTGTAAGCATAAAATATACCATTTACTCTATCATCATCATCGTCAACAACAACAACAACAACCATTAGCACCACCACCACCACCACCACCACCACAAAAACAACAACAATGAAGAAAAAATAGTAGATTGATTTGCTATTGGATGGCGTTCATTTTGGGGCCAGTGTTTGTTCGAATTTCGTATGTTAATACAGTATTTTAAAAAAGTGAAAAATGTAGTGTACCAAACTGTATTACAAATATTTTTTTTCTCAACAATTATTATTATTTTACAAGTCGTAGTCATATTAGCACAATTTATCATCTAATTATTCATTTCACTTTTATTTTTTATTTTTATTTTTTCATTCTTTGTTTTGATTGTTGGTGGGAGGGGGTGATTTATTTGGCCCATTTGGAGGTCAATTGTATAGGCCTGCTCAAATCGGTTCGTAGATATTGTTATATGTTGTTTGATGGAAGTAAGCAACTGCACATCTCGCTTTACAGACAAGAATAACATTCAAAAATTAAACATGACCTAGGTTAGGTGAAGCTGGACTTCAGGGCTGTCAATTGGGCAGATTTTAATTTGAGTCCAATTTAATTTAGATTGATTTGATTATAAATATTGATAATTCCGAAAAAATGGATCATGTATAAAATTAGATAGTTTAATTCATTAAGTTTTTGGAATCTGAATTTTGATGTTGGTTTCCATTTAAATCAGTAGTCTTATACAGAGTATTACTAAAGACTTATAAAGTTCAATATATCTGACACAACACTTATAAAGCACTTATTATTATTTCTTGAAAAATTTTAAGGCATTTTTTATAAATGTATTTTCTTTTAAATATAAATAATCATATTTCAATGGTAATCATATTTCAATGGTATATAAGGGCAGGTATAGTGTATAATTAATGACGTAGTATTTTTTTTTTCACACTCATCATATTGGCACTATCTTTTCATCTTTATTTGATTTTAAATCTATAGATATTTTTTTGTTGTTAAACGAATTAATTTTTTTTTTTAGGTTTTCTGATATTTTTATTATTCAAATTTAGTGTTGATGAACATTAGGCCTTTTAGGATCTCAAGTTCGATTTGATCATCGAATTTGGGCTCGAACTTTTGACATTCGCTCAATATTAGATGGTGGAAATCAGGGGTGTAACTCGGGTTGAAATGACTCATGAACTTCATTGAAAATATCAATCCTAACTCAATTCAAACATCACCTTTCCAAGCTCGAGCTTAAGTCTAGCTTGTCAATGGAGGCAATCAAGTTTCAAATCAAACAAAGATTTCAACAACTATAATTATACAACAACAGAAACAACAATAATAATATACTTGAAACATTAGTGCCATTCGCATACATAACAATAAAAGTATATTTATTGAAGTGAACGACTTTCATATGTAAGAGAAAGTATTCGTGATATTTTTTTCCTCTATTGTTTTTTTTTTATTTGTGCTCATATGTTTTCTATTACTTTTGGATCTATTTTTTCAAAATCCATGTTGCATACAAGTGGTAGGCCACTCTATATAAACTGTACACCAATCACATGCCAAGTGTAAATCACTCGCCAAATAGTTAATCCTGGTGTGGTTGAATCTGGTCTGTGTAAGAATTTTCCGTTTGATCTATAACATTCTCTCTCTCTCTCTCTCTCTCGTTGATAGGGAACCTTGTTTTGCTAGAGATGTTGAAACTGTAATTAGCTGTCAGAAATAAGGTTGGAGCCAGAACCATTTTGGCGGGGCAAGATTATTCTAATATAATATGGAAGGTACTTTTATTATTATTATTATTATTATTATTATTATTATTATTATTTTATCTAGGGAGCCTCTTGTTTTGGGTGGGTGAGGGTGGGCAAAATTTTGAATTTTGATGAGAATTACATATAAACCATAATTTTGTATAAATTTAAGAGGGTGACGCCCTTATGGGTCCTCCTTGTCCTAGCCTTCATAAAAAAATTGTTTGCATTGGTTTTTCCTTTGTGCTTGCCCCAGCCGCGTAGTAAGACACATTTTGTTGCACTTGCAAGCAAAATCAAAGGGTCTTTATATTGTCAATCACTCGGACACAATAGGAACCACGAGTGGCGGAGCCGGAACTCGAGGTAAGGGGATGTACATTTAACAATATGTATATCGGGTAATTTCAAAATTAGAGGTACAAGTGGGCTCCTGTATTATTATATAAGATAATTTCCAAATTAGGGGTATACGTGCATTCTTAAATTATGCGTGACTCTGTGACTGTGAACAACTATAATAGCTATTTTAAAGTGTGATGATTCATGGGCAAAAAAGTTGTGCAAACTATAAAAATATTATTAAAATTCAATTTTAGATCTCCGTCGCATCAAACTTATTAAAAGACCCATGGGTTCAATGTGCTCTGCATGCACAGCAAGGGGGAGGAAGCTTATGGGGTTTTTGGTCATTTGGCATATAAAATCTGGCCAGATCATTAAAACGCTTCCCTTCATCAACGTCAACGATAGCAGACATTTAACATTTTCTAGCATTTACTTTAATCGATATTTCATGTACTCCTGCCAATGCACATTCATACTGCTCTACTTTGGCTTGTGTGAGAACTTCAAAACATTACGGATTATAAACATGAAGCCTCCGTTTATTTTTGGATTTTGGTAAAGAACTAAAAAGAAATTTTTTTTTTTTTTTTGGCTTCAAATGATAGTACTCTGTGCTTTCATTTTTGAACATTTACATTTTCCTTTTATTTTTTTTTACCAAAATCTTTGTTCCAAATATAACAGAAACGAACTTCAAATGCAAAGCACAGGTTAAAATTACGTTCGGTTATACCATCATCTCCACACATGAAGCTACAGAAAAAGGCCTAGGGACCATTCAAAGTAGCAACAAACTATGTTTAGCCTCCAAAAAAGTCAGACAAGATTATTTTGTAACTCTGTTTAAACAAATCAAAAATCGCTAATGCCAATCAGTGCTTCAACTCAGCAAAACAAATAGTCTCAGGAGCCTTTCATCAGTAGCTAAACAATGTATCAGAATACAGCGGTCAAAACCCGAACGTCAAATGTTTATTGCATAGTCGACAAAAGACAAGCCGCCTTGAATCAGGAGAGCACCTTCTTAACCTCTGATGTGACCTCTTGAGGGGGTTTATCCGCCGGAAGGTTGGCAACAATGCCCTTCTTGCTATAGTAGTCGATAACCTGTGCAGAGAATTACAGAAATTTGAGTCAATAGGAAGCAGGAAAAGATGCAGCATACAGCATTGTGTACAAAGTAAAACATTATTAACTGGAAAACATAAGATTCAGACATCATTTGTATATGAATCAGTTTACAGAGATCTCCCAGTAACAATCAAAAAAGATCAACACATGCCACACGGACTCAAAGCCTCCATTCATTATTTAAGGCACATTTGAAACATAGATCAAGCAACAAGAAAATACAAACCAAAATGGAAAATAATGTCCAATATCACAGCATATTCACAATCATAACGCAACATCAAAACGTTAGACTAAGCTTCCACTTCTTCCTGGTTTATTTATTTATCTAGCCTAAACCACACCACAAGGGGCGACAAAAGCAGATGTCAGATAAATTTGCACAGCAGGGAATTGGAGTTTGACATAAACAGAACGTCAAAAAGTTGAGGGGGAGAAAAAAGCAAAAGGAGCATACTGGTTTAGTCTGCTTGTGAAAACCTTCAAGTCTCGACTTGAGAACAGCAGCTGTATCATCCTTACGTTGAATTAAAGGCTCCCCAGTCACCTTCACAAGGACAAGATAAAATTAGATCTAGCTCTCTAGCCAAAGAAGCAAAGCTTCATACATGTATGTAATCACTAGGCAAGTGGAGCTCAACTAGCTGATAACTATACTTCTTTAATGTAAAATAAGTACAATAACATCTTTCTCAGCCCCATAAAAGGATGGAACCAGATAAAAACTCTCCAGCAAGTGAGAAAAACGGAACAAAGTAAACATTCTCGTTTGCGATAACAGAAGAGAAGAGATTAATAATTACATCATCAACACCAGGAGTTTTAGGAGGTGCAAATTTTGTATGGTATGTACGACCACTTGATGGGTGGATCCAGCGCCCGGTAATTCTCTCCTCCAAGATTGAATCATCAATTGCAAAGTTAAGAACTTTGTCAACCTTAGCTCCATGTTTCCCAAGCATCTCATCCAGCTGAATATATAACAGATTTTTTCAGATGATAATTTTTACAAGCTAAGAGAACATAAAAGGGGAAAAAAAAAAAGTAATGATATTGTAAATAGTTAACCTTTTGAGCTTGAACTACTGTCCTTGGAAATCCATCAAGAATAAAACCTTTCTGACAAGAGGGTTTCTTCAATGCATCATCTATTATGCCGACAACCAAATCATCAGAAACAAGTTCTCCCTGAAAAATCACAACAAAAAGAGAAAATATTGGTGAGAAGTAGTTAAGTCACTTGAGGTTGTAGGAAAACAAATCCTGGAAATGGAATATACCTTCTCCATGGCCTCTTTGGCCTTAATTCCGAGGGGAGTCTTGGCAGCAACAGCTGCTCTAAGCATATCACCAGTGGCCAGATGGCATAAGCAATATTCATCCTTAATTATTGGTGATTGAGTACCTTTCCCAGACCCCGGTGGACCTGAAAGATTATATTAAGAGTACAAAGCATTAGAATAATCAGATAATATAATGTATAAACACATTCTGCTTAGAGAATAATGCTTGAAAAGATACACATGAGAGACCTACAGCTTAAACCCTAGTTCAAGGGACCGATTTTTTTCTTCGTCTGCATTTTCAAGAATTCACAGATTTTGTTAGATCTATAACTGCAGATACTCCAGAATCTTTAGGTGTTGTAGGACTCAATATCATGAGCATAAAACTTGACTCCAATATAAGTCAATCATCCTAACAAAAATTAAAATCATAGTTTCCCCCAGAGATCTTAGCTTTCAGAATATTTTATCAAATCTTGGAGCTTGTATAAATCAAAATAGTCAAAACCTAGTAATAGTGTAATTTCTGAGTTATCTATTCAGCTTTCATCTTTTCATCCAAACAAGGGACAACCTCATCTTACATGCTCGCATTCCTTGTCTATAATTCCAAATAATCTTCAAACTAAAACCGGTAATTAATACCTCACGAGCATACCATTAATTGTTTATTAACTAGCCAATGACCACAATTTTAAAATATGCTAAGCTCCGATTCCAAGAAATGCTAAAAGAATGTAGGAAACAACTGTGTATAAGAGGGACACTACATGTTATGAACTAACAGTTTCAATAAGATAAAATATTTTTATCTGTATCAATCTACATCAGACCAAATCTGAAAGAATTAAAATTCAGCAGCACAAAACAAACCAAAAAACAAATTTACAACCAAACCAGAAAAAAAAGGATAATTTGTATAGCTAAATTGTCAACAACTACTCCAGCATTTATCCGAATTCTCATAAAGATTACCCCTCTTTCACCAATCGAAATTCTGAAACTTTCTCAGCATAGGCATTCACTTAAACTCCAATCTAACCTGATCAAATCCAAAACCCACAACTCCAAACCCCTAAACCCATGAAAGTGAACGAACAACGGAGCAGTAATAAGAAAAATTATGCGGCACAATGACAAAAAGTGGACGTACCAACGAGGATGAGGCGTTTATCGGGTTTGTTGGCGCACTTCATACGGCGTAGAAGCTCCGTCATGAGATCTACGGATGGAACATCTTCCAGATTCGCCGCCGTCGTCGCCATTCTCGCTCGCTCACTTGCCTTCTAGGTGTGGATGTGGTTTGCTAGGTAAGATTTAAAGAGAAATCTAGCGAGAGAGAGAGAGCGTAGACGTTTCTGTATTTCACATTCCAAGTTTGTTATAAACTCAAATTCTTTGCTTGTGTTTTGGGTAGTGTAGAATTCGGACCTTCCAATGCTTCAAATTCAAGCAGGCGCAGGGCGAGGTTTTCTTGTGTAAAGACATGTTTGCCCCCACTCAATTTATTTTACAACTTGAAAAGTCTTGGGCTTTATTGCAATTTTCCTCATGTATGTTGATATTTGCCAATTTTGAGCCTGATCAAACTTAAATTCATAATGCCGTCCTTTATTTATTAAATTTGCAAAATTTTGGTCCTTTTTTCAGTGGAACTATTCAAAATGGCCAAAAAATGACATGTGACAGTCATGTATTACTTGAAATTGCACTGTTGGAATTTTTGTTCGTCCATGATGAAGGGTATGAACACGATGGAAAATAAGAAACACATGCCTCGCGCATGATTCGTAGTTGTTATTTTGGGGAGGGTGGGGGGAGGGGGGAACAATAAACACATTCTTTGAGTTGCTAGTTGGGGAAAAATCGAAAACCCTAATCTCCAATATATGCAAGACCCATATGAACTTTTCACACCAACTCATTCAATATAAAGTGAAGAAGAAGATTGCTAAAAGGAAGTTTTTATGATCACGAACTTTGTTGGTTTTTGTAATGCAAGCACAAACAATATTTTGCTCCTTCTGACTTTAAAGTTTGGGATTATGAAGTGCATTTTGGATGTGTTTTGCCATAGTTTGTAAAAACGTCTTCAATTTGTAGTAGTTGGTTAAAGTCATCTAACCTCTTAATATGTTTGCTATGTTTTATATGACCTTCTGGATACTTTTTGCACATGCCATATTTCAAAATACTTTTTTGCTAAGTTTACTCAAAAATTAAAGTTAAACTCATCCGACCTAAATTAAGGAAAAAAATTACATAATCAAAGGCCAAAAATTCATAATCATTGATGAATCTCAAAATATTTCATTAATATTTGAAATCTTAAGTCAAAAGTTACATCCTAATAATTACTTCAATAAGCAATCCAAGACATTGCATACCTCCTAAATTCAACAGAAAAAAAACGACAAGTCGAAAATATGTTTTCCCCAAAAACTGACAGTGGAAGACAGTGCAGCGACATCATGGAAGCTTCATGCATCCTTTTTCTGCATCCTCAAACATATCACACTGGCATCTACCATCACCAAACAAGACAAGCAACATCAATGATCATATCAACAAAAACAACAACTTGTCTCTTCTTCTCTTCCTTTTCACCTCGATAACTTCTCTCTCCGAATTGTTTTTGATCCTTAAAAGTCCAAGAAATCACCCTTGCTCTCTCACTCAATTTACCCTTTACTTACGATTTTTCCTTTTGTATTGTCTGCAAAGGTGACACTTCCACCATTATACTCTTGGAGTTTGTAAAACATTGTTTTGTCACCTGCTATCTAAAATCCACTTTTTGTTCTATAGTATTCTCATTGGTGATTTTTGCAAGATTAGTTGTTTTTAGGTTCCCTCCACTTGTAGGTCTTGATTGGTTAATGGCATATACTTTTTTTATCCACATTTTCTTGGCACCTAGTTTTTTATTATAACAATTATATTGAAGATGTCTAGCTTTTCCACAGAAATAGCATCTCTTGCTTGTATGAAAGTGATTTTTCTTCACTATTTTTCTATTTAAAGCATGTTTCGAATAAAGACTAGTATGTTCCAAATTCACTTTTTCACTTGCAAGCAATTCTTTGTCTTTTTCAAGAAATAATTTTTCACTTCTTAGAGTGTCAATTCGAGTGGTAAAATTGTGGACTAACTCTTTTTCTCCTTTATAATGCGCATAATATTTGGCTTGAGAGTTTTATTCTGTGAAATAAGCTCTTCAATTCTCTTTTAAAAATTTTGTAGGAGTTGTTTAGTTTCAAAATCATCCTCATCACTAGAATAACAAGTAGGTTCAGTGATTACCTCATCTGCAATGAATCCAATGAAGTTTTCTTGATTTTGCAGTTGCTTCATGCTTGAGTCGTCCCAAGTGACTTTCATAGACCTAGGTTTCTTGTCCTTTCGGAAGGAGGACTTTTTATGTAGAATATGATGTAGATCTTCACACTCATGGCATTTGATAGAGTTAGTTTTTGATTAGTTGGAGTAATTTCGTCACTAGTTTCGATTGCTCTCCTTTCAAAATTGTTATCTAGAGGATATTTGCATGCCTTAATCTTTTGGTAATAGGGCAAGCTCCTCGTTTTCCTAGTCTTAGTAATATGGTCAGTACTACCATTGGAACGTTGTTTAGTAGCGAAGGTGATATTTTTTTTGTTCTTTAGGTTTTCTTCTCTGGTCATCAAGGTTAACTCACGGGAGATTAGAGACCCGGTGAGTTTTTCCATGGACATGATATTAAGATCTTTTGCCTTGTAAATGGTCATTACTTTAGGTTCTTGCTCCCTAGGCAATGACTGCAAGATCTTCCTCACTTGTTTTTCCTTGAAAACTGTTTTTCCGAGGGAGAACAAGTTATTGATGATTTCTATGAACCTTTCATTTATTTGATTGATTGTTTCATCTGTTTTCATTTAAAACATTTCATACATGTGAGTTAATAATACGGCCTTTTTTGTCTTGCCTATGTTGTACCTTTGTGGGCTACTTGAAGCATGTCCCACATTTTTTTCGCCATGACAAAGGTACTAAATTTGTTATACTCTTCTTTTGTGAGAACAAATGACAATATGTAGTTCGTTTTTGCATTCACTAAGAGCAATTTCATGTCCTCTTTCGTTAATTCATCAAAGTCTTTTTCTAACGTTTTGACTCCAACAATTTTGGTGAGTGAAAATGGTCTTTGACTGTCGATTCTCCACAGGTGGTAGTCCACTAAAGTGAGGAATTCCTCAATTTGATTTTTCTAAATTGAGTCATTGGTTCTATCAAACAATAGAGGCCTCGAATGGGAGGACCTTTTTGCGAATACATCCGCATGGGATAAAATCATTCGGATCTTTTGCTTGGGTTAGTCAAATCGCAAATATTAATAGAGCACCAAGCTCTGATGCCAATTGAAAGACCAAGAGGGGGTGAACTATTCTCTTTTTAACAAAAATTTCAATTTGTTTTGTCAAGGGACTAGAACTACAGGTGCTTTAGAAATGACAAACTAAAAAGAACAGTTGATTTATAGTGGTTGAGCGGAAGCTTAATCCACTACCTAAGTATCTTTCAACTTAGAATTTGGAACTTGCAAAATTTTATTAATGTTAGAACCGGAATAATGAGGCAAATGTCAAAAAGAATGAAACGATACAGGTTTGACGAAAATGCTTCTTCCAAATTGAGAAAAATACAAAACATAAGAGTGAGAGGAGTTATCTTGTCTATGTTGGAACTGATGTTGGACCCATGGTACTACCAATCACTTTGGTATGATGGTTAGAAATCGTTGGAAATCTTGATTTGCCTATATAGAAACTAGCCGTTAGAATTCTCTCTGCCAAATAATCATGTGAATTAATTACTAAAATTTAGGGACCACTTGATAAATCTGTAATACTACTTGATATTTATGTTTATTTTGTCGGACTTATCATGTATTTTTCTCTATTTGAACCTTATTATGCCTAAATTTGAGCTGAATCATTGTTTTGTAAGTGAGATGGGAAAAATACCATCAAGAACACGAAAAGTGGAAGTCAAGAGTTAGGTACTTACACAAGACATTTTGGGTATCAACCCAATTCAAGCCATTTAGAGAAGAAGCGAGTCTGTATGAATGAGTACATACGCAAAATATTTCAAGTATGTACCCAGTTTCAGTCATTGGGGAGATAAACGAATTTGTAAGTTTGGGTACGTACCCAAAGTCTACGACAGCAATTAACAACTTTCCATGTTTGATTAGAACTCTAATTTGGAAGGCGACTCTAGGGTTTTTTTTTTGCCTCTTTTTAAGTCCAGATATAGTCCCACATCTGTGATTCACATTTTTTAGCTAGGGTTTAGGGTTTAGAACAATTCTCTTTCATATTTTTCATGGGGATTTTTGGGGAACCAAGAAGCGAAGGAAGAACAACCAAATGAAAGAAGTTTACATCTGAAATTTCCACTGAATAAGTTTATTTCTTCTCCTTTTATGGATTCTTTTCCAGATTTTGTTCTTGTTTTTAGTTTCAATATGAACTAATTCAATTGCTAAGTGTAAGGATGGTTTAGTTCTTCTTTTTCTCTATTATATGAAAATCCCATGATATTTTATCTGTTTTCGTATGTTTTTGTGTGAAACTCATTTAATGCTTTAATACTTGGTTAGGGTTTGATCACCCCAAATTCATGAATTTAAGAATCGTTGATGGGGTTGAGAGACGATTCACGATTGTAGCTCTAATTAGACGAGATCAATTGGTATTCAAGTTGCATGAGAATGAATTTAATATTGATTGAGCCTTAAGGCAGTGATTAAAATTTATACAAATATTTTCTGAAGCTTAGATTAATTGAATGAGAATTGATTAGTCTTAGGCTTAGAAGGGATTGTATTAGTTAATTCCGCGATGCTCGAGAGAGATTGTGGATAGATTTGGTCCTGGCTTCACACAATCACGAAAACCATTCAACTTAGGGATTGGATTGGAATAGGAAATTAGGTGAATGAAACCACCTTGCACTTACATTACTCACATTGGTTATTTGTTGTTATTATTATTCGTGAGCTGTTTTTAATTTGAAATTAGCTTCCTTTTTTTTTTAGAAAAACAAACCACTCCTCATCTTGATCAATTTAGCTAAGCAAAACGAGTCACTTTCATAGGCCAAATCAAAATCCCTGCCGGATTCGACACTCTACTCACTTTGTATTATTTGTACGACCGCGTGCACTTACGCAGCCCCAACACCACTTTCTATGTGATCATCAAAATCATGGTAACAATGTTATTGTTTGCTCAAAATTCATTGCCACCAAGTCCAATGAAATGGAAATAGTTGTTGTGAGATGAGAGTTTGAGTTTAGGTATGCCACTGAGCAACGGTGTACATACAATGTCATAATTGAAATAAAACTAAAAGTAAAAAAGTGAAATGGACCTTTATTGACTCTAACCATGTAATTGAGTTGAAGTGGGCAAACACCGCTACTAAGACTCTGACCACCCATAATTTAATATAGGACTTTAAAATTCGATGACAATAAAATTAGGAAATGGATGAAATATGTGTAGCTAAGGCGCATTGATTGTTTATCTCGATTCGAGATGGAATGCTGGAATAGAACAAATTATGGCTAAAGCTTATCAAAAGGTAACTAAGTGGTATTGATAGTTTATTCAGACTTGAAATTGAATGCTTGAATAGAACAAATTCATAGGTATGAACCTACAAGACTTGAGACCAAAAATGTCAACATAATGAATGAATAACAATAGATTGTATTGATGGCCTACTTAAATTCAAGATGAACTAAATAAAATTGGTACAATCTATCAATGCATGAGCTTGACATGAAAATGCAGGATAGCATAAGCCATATTGATAGCTCACCTCAGAGGTTAAGGTATGACTATAACTTAATAACATTCTAAAGATAACCACATTGAGAGCCCATCTTGAGCGCAATAGGCAAAGCTATAAATACTCTTGAACGGGTTTTCAAAACTAACTATTGAATTATGCCTAGATCGTAGGTAAAGGATTTAATGAAATGTTGATTCCTTGAATTGAATTGGAAGTTTGTTGTTGGAGTGAGTGTAGATAAATTTCTTCCATAGGCATTGCTCCTTTTATAGAGGTGGTTTCCCAACTAACTTTCTTGATTTGTGTGTAGAGAATTTCATCCTTATCATTCTTTGTCATTTTCTTCAGTGCATGTAGATGGATTTTGGCACTTTATACATGCCAACTATCCCACATATTTAGACTTAAGTATTATCTTCAATGAACTTATCCTTTAATTTCAAATATGCGGGTATGAATAAGTCCTACAACATCATCCGAATATGCATAACCAAATAACAAATTAACCTATTCTACTATTGATAAAAAATGAGTATTTTAGGCCCAAACAGTTATTAAGGTGAAAAACTTAAAATACTAATTTATATAAATATTGATATTAAAACAATAAGAATATTTGTATGATAATAAAGGCTATTTTGTTAGCATTCTTGCTAATCGAATGCAAAAAAGTAGATGAAATTTTCTACAATTGAGGAAATGCATACTATAAAACCATAGTGCATGGAGTAAAATGTATATCACCCTTTAGGTTTCAAAGTTCAGAATTCAGATCATGCCAATTGTGAGTTGGAGATATTCTCCTATATGATAAAGATCGCATTGATGAATGTTTCAAATTAAGTGTATGGACAGAATATATGGACTGAAGGTACAAAAGACATGCAAAGATTTTTTATCTTTTTATTTTTGCTTTTAGTTTTTTTGCCCCTCGTGAATTAAGAAGAGTCAAATGCACATATATTCCACCTACCCTTTAATTTACCTCTATTTTGTTTGACCTTCCCCAAGTTGTAGTTGTTGTATTTACTAATAAGTTCGTAATTATACTTGATTTTCATTCTTATTTTGTTGGACTTATCATATATTTTTCTCTATTCGAGACTTATTATGTGCAAATTTGAGTTAAATCATTGTTTTGTAGGTGAGATGGGAAAAATACCATAAAAGACACAGAAACTAGAATCAATAGCTAAGTATTTACATGAGATATTTTGAGAAACAACCTAATTCAAGCAATTCGGAGGAGAAACAGGTTGCAAGCATGCGTATGTACACAAGAAATTTTGAGTGCTTACCTAGTTCCAGCCATTTGAAGGAAAAAAGAATCTGTAAGTTTTCATATGTACGCAAAATGTTTTGTGTACGTACGCAAAATCCGCAACAACAATTAAAGACTTTTCTTGTTTGACTAGGACTCTATTTAGGAAAGATATTCTAGGCGATTTTCTGCCCCTTTTGAGGCCAGATACAAGCAAAAACAAAGGAACACTTTTTTTCTAGGGTTTTGGGGAAGGACAATTCTGTTTTTTTTTTAATTTATCATCTAGTTTTTGATTTCTTTGAAGATGGAAGATTGAAGAGAATTGAGTGGCAAAGGCAAGAACAACCTTTGGAGGGAAGTTCACATCTGGATTTCCCACAAAATGAGTTTTATCTCTTCTTCTTTATGCATTCTTCTTCAGATTTCGTTCTTATTTTTAAACACATCATGAGCTAGATTAATTGTCAAATGTAAGGAATAGTATAATTTTTCTTATTTCCTGTTCTATGAAAACCCCTTGGATTTGAATGATTTCATGTGTTTGGTGAGTGAATTTGGTTTAATGGTTGTAATACTTGATTAGGGCTTGATCACCCCTAATTATTGAATTTGAGAATCATTGATGAGGCCGAAAGATGATTCACGTGTTGCTCTGATTAAACGAAATCAATTGATATTAAATTGCATGAGAATGAGTTTAATATTAATTGAGCCTTAGGGCGGTGTTAAATTTTTTACAAATACTTCCTAGTGCTTGGATTAATTGAGTGAGAATAAATTAGTTTTAGGCCTAGAAAGGATTGTATGAGGCGATTCTATGATGCTCGAAAGAGATTGTTGATATATTAGTTCCCGGCTTTACACAACCACGAAATCATTTAGGCTAGGGATTGGATTGGAATATGAATTAGATTAATGACCCTCTTGCACTTAAATTTTGCCATATTGGATATTTGTTTGACTTTTAAATTTGTTAGAGTTAATTTATATGTTTAGTACTTGTTTTGACTTTATTTTTAAGTTAGAAAACAAATCACTCCATATCAATCAATTTAGCTAAATAACACAAGTTAGTTTCACGGGCCAAATAATAATTCTTATGGGATTCGACTCTCTACTCGTCTTATATTACTTGTACGACTATGTGCACTTGCGCAGCCCCATCATCTACCTCCACAAATAATAAATCGTTTGGTACAAGCCTTTAGAAACTTGATTAAGGAAATTAGATTTGATTAGAAGAAACACGTTGTGCCAGAAAAATATTGTGACGGCCCGAAACCATTGGCTAGTTATGGGAATATGCTATGAATTCTTTTATTATAAAAATCTGAAAATTTTTCCTAAAAGTCTTTATTACATAGCAAAACACCAAGTACATAATAAGAGTCCTAAATACATGATACAATTACAAAGGCTCGTCTATGACTTCTCCTAGCCAAAAGCTTCAAATCATCCCTCGCTATCCTCCTCCTTGATACCTTCGTTCTCATGTCGGGCTAAAACATTAAATATTAACAACGTCAACAATCACGTTGAGTAGCAATTTCACTTAACACATAAGGTGCGTGTGTGTGACTTGGGCATGCATATGTTCACATACTTGCATCAATATAAACCATATAAAATTTCAGATTCATAAGAATCACAAATTTCACACTTTTCTACCAGTTTTCCACCTCGACGGGCGGCTACCTTATCTCGTCGTGCCGTAATTCAATTCCAACCAATACTCCCACCCAACCAAACACTCCAGTGGTCATATCCCGGGCATATGCCGAATTTCCTACGACCCACTTCAGTACATGGAACACTCCGTCCATGCAAGGTGGGATTAGGCAACGATGGATGGCGAGAACGTTTAAGACCGGCAAGCTCGTTGCCGCCCGGCCGAACTCAGCCCCATCCACCCCTATCACTTTTTGGGCCCATATACACACAATTTTCAGTATAATCAGTACAATTCCCAGCACAATACACACTGATTTTCAGCACGTTGCACAAAATTTCCGCATAGAACATAATTTTCAGCTTGCATGTTTCAGGATGCGAATATAATTTTCAGTTTGCGAAACACTCGAATTTCAGCTTAAAACATACTGAAATCACACACTGTAATTTCCAGCCTTTCAAAAATAAATTTTCAGTTTGTAAAATTCGAAATTCCAGCCTTGAAAAACAAGATTTTCAGCTGCTGGAACAATAATTCCAGTTTTGAGGGCAGAATTTTCAGCTTTGAAAACAACTCCAATTTTCAGTTTTAAACACTGAATTTGCAACTTCTAACACATGAATAAAACCCTAAACACATATATAAACCCTATACAAGCATAAATCCTAATTTTCCAGCACATAAATCGAGCAGAAATGCCCAAATTTCCAGCACAATTGTTCTTGAACATACAACATGCATTTAGCTAAATTGTCGTGAAATCCTTTCGGACTAAGATAGTAACCAACTTGTGGTTACATCCCATGTCCTAATAGGAGAATAATAAGTTAACACTATAAGAAAACTAGCTCATGTATTAAGAGAAATCACTACCTTGTATGAAATATGAAGTATTCACTTCTTTAAGGTATAATATCTATGAATTAAAGTAGAACCTTTACTTATGATATTAAGTAAGGTCCCTACTTTAATTAAATATTCTTCTACCTTTTTCAAGAGGCTTTTATGGGGTTATAAGTATGTAAAATGAAGGGTTTATGTATATATATGTATAAAATAAATATATGGTGTATATTATTACTTGCTCCCCAATTCTCCTTGCATTAAATGAATATTCACATATGTAAGAATTCTTCTAGATATGTTTATACATGTAAGGCTTAGATTAAACTAGATTATGAAGTGTGCATTTAGACTCACACTTAAGCTATGATTAGGTATTGAGTTGGGCATTGAGTTGGAAGATTTCATTTATTATAACCCTTAGTTGTAACCTTAGGTGGAAAGATAACAATAATTAGAAAATGACTTAATTATTTAATAATCTTATTTCTTAAGCACAACTACTATAAATAGGGGATAAATTGGGAATTTATCACTTCATTTTTCATCACATAACACACACAAACACATCCACACACACAAAATCTCGCCTAAAACACCCCAGTCACACTCACCTTACCCTAAACACACAAAACACTTCATATTTATAGTAAATCTTCTACCCACATATATATATAGATTTGAAGCTTTTGGCTAGGAGAAGTCATAGACGAGCCTTTGTAATTGTATCATGTATTTAGGACTCTTATTATGTACTTGGTGTTTTGCTATGTAATAAAGACTTTTAGGAAAAAATTTCAGATTTTTATAATAAAAGAATTCATAGCATATTCCCATAACTAGCCAATGGTTTCGGGCCGTCACAAATATAATTTAAATATGTCGAACAATGTTTTACAATATTTATTAATCCTTCATCCCCTTTTTAGCCAATTTTCTAATAGGTTCCCCAATATATCCCTTCCCTAAACTTGAAGACCCGACACAAAGAAAAAGGAAAAGAACTTGAAACAGTTAACAAAGAAGAATGAAAATGAAAATGAAAACAAAAACGAAAACTAGTATGCCGAAAAAGAAAATAAAGTGTTATATGCCTTGAGACAAGAACGTAGCCAAAGGGGGTTGGAGGGCGGGTCTCCCCCCGTGGCTCAATTTTGTATCATGCTAAAATTCATATACACGTTTTTTGAAATTTAAAATTTTACCTCTTAAATTTTAGAAATATCTTTAATATTTTATAAAAATTTGATCTTTCCCAAACAAATTCTTTAGCCTATACCTACCTTGAGAAGATAGCAACTAAAATAGAAAAGGAAATAAATAATTAGGTGAGCAAAAAAAAAAATGTTCACTACGTTCGGGCTTTAATTTTATTAGTGAGACATACATGCATTGCATGTACGATATTATCTTTTTCTTTTTTTGATTTTAGCCACTCGATTTCGACCCACTAGGTGACTAATTCGGATATGTGCAAGAATATCATTTTAAAAAAATTATTAACAAACGTAGAATAAAAATATTATTTACTAAGTTTCTTGTAAAATTAATTTTGAATTGCACTAAAAGAACTAATATTACGAAGTAACAATAATATTGCAAACAAATTAAATTCAAGCTGTATTTTACACTCTGTTTTGTACATATAAAACTAGTCGTCAAGGCACACAGTTCGTGCACGCATAAATTTATACCAATTGTAATTAATTTTTGGTATATAAATATTAAAAGCAATTAGTTTTTTTTTGATACAATCAACTCAGGACACTTTATAAATATCAATTGGAACGCCACACACACACTCACCCAAAGGGGAAGGAGAGGGGATAAGAGTGTTCAAACCCAGGACCTCAATGGTGCTGGTTCGAACCCCACCACTGGGCTACAATCCTGATGGCATTAAAGGCAATTAGTTAATTGTGCATATCAATATAAATTTTTTTGCATGTATTAAAGATACAATTGTTGCAATCTAAAATGTATCGATATAAATTTTAAACAAAAAATACCTATATTTATATCCAAAACTATCTAAAATTGTTTTCATAAAATACGTACACTATAAACAAAAGAGAAATTTTGACAATGATATGGATTTGATGGCATGCGCTTCAATTTTGTAGCAACTTAGTGATTCTTTAAAGTCGTAGACTATAATTCTATTAAAAAAACAACCAAAAAATAGAATATCAAACTATTAAAAAAAAAGAATAGCAAATAAACATACGCATATACATAATACTTCACATTGCTTGAATTTGAAGACACGAGACGAAGAGAAATTAAAAGAAGACTACGTAGGTTGAAAAAGAAACACCAATAATCACAAAACATTGTGCTCTTTCTTTCTTCATTTTTTTTTCCTTTTTTTTTTTGTTTTTAGAGAAGAACTGCTAATTATAATCAAATTCTCTTGACACTCACCATTTCTTTGTACTTAGGATTTTATTCATATAAAAAAATTATAATTGAAATCCCTTGAAAGTGGGGTAATATGAGGGAAGAAAAGGAGAACATAGGGTAAAAAAATATATTGATAGAGAAGTAAAAGTTCATTTAAAACCTAAAAATATTTTTCCATTTGTTTGCATAAATTTTCTCCTGCCACGCTGAAGTGGCCGCTCAGGGTTCGAATCGACTGAGTTCGATCGGAAAACAACCAATTCGAAGTGAGCTTTCTCGTGTTCGGGTGCGGGCATGCCAGTGTGCAAGATCACACAAGTGGAAGTCTTGTGTTTCGAAGGGATAAAGTAATGCAATTCGAAGTGGAAATAAAATGTAATGCAATTCAAAGTGAAAAATGGAATGCGCCCAAGACTTCTATCTGAAAAACGACTGAATCGAAGTAGGCAAACACTACCCCTAAGGTTCTACTTGCCTACAACTCAATGTAGGACTTAACAATTTACCACTCTCAAGATCGAAAAGGATCGAAAAGCTTAAATCGAAAAGAAAATATATTTGAAGACTATGGCTACTCGCCAAACGGACTTTACATAACTCGACTACAGACACACGCATTGATGACTCGGGTCATATCTATGACAGAGATGCATTGAGCAGTCCCTAAGAACTCTAGCTATAAATCGGCCACATTGATGACTCCGACCATATCTACCTGTGGGTGTATTCAGAGGCTGTTCACTCCGACGAGTATTGATTAACTCCTTCTATACTCCTCTTCATGCATGCGCTTGATATGAATGCTAGATACCACTCCGTCGCATTGATATCTCACCTCGAACCAGGCCCAATTCGACTGAGTGATGGCTACGACCTCGTGACGTTACGGAATGAGTGCATTGATATGCTGACTTCGAGCCGAATGAGGTATGGCTACAAACACCTGTAGCAGTTTTCTACCTACTTGAACTAAAGCTATTCTTTGTTCATTTAGACTAAAAATCAAAGAAGTGATGACTTCTTGATTGAGAGAATTGTTGTGTTGACTGTTGTGTTGATTGATTGATGATTGATCCTTGGTGAATGCAGCTCCCTTTTATAGGCTTCAAGCTGCAACCGCCATCCTTTATTCTTGAAGTTGGATGACTTCAAAAGACTTGATTATTTGAAATGGATGGACCTCCTTATTTGTTGCTATGGCAATTATGGCATCTTATTTAAATTTCAAATTTCAGCATCACATGGCCTTTATTTTATGCAGGTATAACAATGCTTATTTTTAGCCATTCTGTTACTCTCCATCTAACAACCCCTAGAAGTAAGGGATTTGAATTTGACTTTATTATTGTATTTATTTTATTTTCCTATTTTATATTTTTGGCCGACTGGACCATGGGCGGTTATTTCATTCCGGCCTGGTTCCAACATAGGCTCTGTAGGACGTGTCGAAGTGGCATGGGCCTTACTAATTCATTTCGGCGTGGCGAAAAGGACCAAAATTAGCCCATTCCGAATTTATACAAAAAATTCATTTTTGGGCTCAAACAATGCCCCCCGCAAGTTGTGATTAAATGCAAAATTTGATCATAACTTGGTTAAAACTCCACATGCCTCGCGCCCTTAATTTGTAGCTTTTTTATTTATGTTCGCGATGTACGATTTGGCAGCTTAGCTCTCTCCATAGGCACGAACAAAATGAACTAAAAGGCAATATTTAATTAAGCAATGGCTATCACGTCACCAATTGCCATAATAACATTCGGTAATCATGCCACATTAATATGATAAAATAAAAATAAAACTAAATTACTTGAATCCCACTTCGTTGGTAGCTTCCCTTCTAGATCCCTTCTTCTTTGCTTTAGGATATTTTAAGCCATACTTTGGTTCGTTTTCCACACATTCTTTTTCTTTCGATCTATCAAGTTATCTGATTTGCTTGCATTAAGATTCCTTCAAAAAACATTTTAAATGTGGAAAAGAAATCCCTCAAGTGCATCGATAACATAATTGGTTCGAAATAGAAAATGACTCTAAGTTCGATTTGGCCTAGTGGCCATTTTGACTTAGATTATTTCGGCGTTTCAATGGCTACGTTTCCCACAGTATGGGGTAATACCTTTTCAAGTATTTTCCATTTACTGGATCCTTGAGCATATCTTCACCATCTATTTCGACACTGGGGTGGTCGATGAGAAAATCGGCCAATGCTTGGCCCTTCACAGCTTTCTGCGGAACAAATTGCAGCTGATACTCCTTTAGGTGGATGGCCCAACGGCCTATCCGACCACGCACCACTGATCTCGAAAGCATGTATTTGATCACATCGACGCTACTGATTACAAGAATCTTTATTGGTAGAAAATAGTGTTGTAGCTTGATACATGCGAAGTATAAAGTCAAACACAGCTTTTCAATCTGATGGTATCTTTGTTCTGTGTCGCTCAAATGCCTACTTAGTAGTATACAGCTCGTTCGAGACCATTTTCGTCATCTTGAGCCAAGAACGCTCCAATGGTCTTGTCAGTTGCCGAAATGTAAAGTTTAAGCGGTTCTCCTTTTCGTGGCGGCATCATCACAGGAGGGGAAGTTAGAGCTTCCTTGATCTTATCGAATGCCTGCCCATGTTCTTTTGACCATTCGAAGTGGTCATGGTCCTTTAAATTTAATAAGGGTGAAAAGATCTTGGTTTTGCCTGCAAGGTTCGAAATGAACCTCCTCAAGTAATTGACCTTTTCAAGAAACTCCTGAAGTTCTTTCTTGGTTCGAGGTGGCTGGGCAGCCAGGATGGCCTTTGCCTTTTTTGCTTCCATTTTGATTCCTTTCTTGTGCACTAAGAATCCAAGAAAATGTCCTGCGACCACTCCGAACACGCATTTTAGCAGGTTTAACTTCAGCTGAAATTTTCTCATCCTGTCAAAGGCCTTAACCAGGTGTTCTAAATGCTGAGCAAAGCTGGTAGACTTAATGATGAGATCGTCAATGTAGACCTTGACGAAGTCATTCATATAGTCATGAAAGATGCAATTCATAGCTCGCGGGTATGTAGCTCTAGCATTCTTGTGGCCAAACGGCATAACCTTCCATTGAAAGGTACCAATGCCCCCCGAGCATTGGAATGCCAGTTACGGGATATCCTCTTCAGCTACGAAGATCTGGTTGTATCCGGCATTGCCATCGACAAGAGTTAAGTACTCATGCCCTGCGACGGCATCTATCATCATGTCGGCCATTGGCATTGTGTACTCGTCTTTCGGAGATGCCAAATTAAGGTCCCTGAAATCTATGCAAACTCTCAGTTTGCCATTCTTTTTTATGACTGGCATGACATTGGCCACCCATTCAGGGTATCTGCCCACTTCGATGAAGTCTACTTTAAGATGCCTTTCAATCTCTTCTTTGATCAACACACAGACTTCGTCGGACATGCGTCGAAGAGGTTGTTTGCGTGGCTTAAACCCAGACAAAATGGGTATATGATGCTCTACCAAGTCTCTGCTGGGACCGGGCATTTCGTCATAATTCCATGCAAAACAGTCTTTGTATTTTTTAAGCATGTTGATCATGACCTCTTTATTTTCAGAGCTTAGCAAAGCACTAATGTATGTGGGCCTATGATCGTTTTCATTGCCAAGCTCCACTTCGATGACAGGATCTAGAACTTGAATCCTAACATCATCGAGTTTTTTCGGAGCGGCATTCAATTCCTTTAGTGTGATCCTATCCGTCGAAGTGAGATCCTGATCATGCTCATAGATTACATCCACATTACAACTACAGTAATCGGAAAGGTCCTTGGCCAGTAAGGCCAGAGTGTTATTTATTATTAATCATCCAGTGCTATATGAATTTATTACAATTTCGTCTATATCGACGTTATTCATGATCAATAATTTGAAAAGTAGAAAGCGGCCTTTCTTCCATGTTGCAAGGCCTACTAACCTCCTTAGTCATTGCTACTTCTAGATTAACTGGCGCCACAGATGAAGTGGCACAAAGCGGACGGCCATATTTATCCTGTCCGATAAACCTGTACGGTCTAACATTGTCGGAATAGTACCTAGCTTCTACTACGTTCACATTAGCTGTGAACGGCCTTTCTTCTGCCTTCACTACTTCTGGTTCATTCTCGCCATCTCCCAAAAATACCAAAAACTGATGTAAGGTCGAAGGGATACACATGGCGGAGTGGATCCAATCCCTTCCTAGCAAGGCATTGTATGAAGTCTTCGCATCTATAACGAAGAAAGCAGAAGTGACTGTCTTATTCTCGATACTTACTTCGATTGGCAGTATACCCATGATGTCTGCTTTTCCCCCTTCAAAATTGCTGATCACCACATCTGTCTTAAGGAGATCATCCTTCTCCTTTCGATGCGTTTCATGGTTTGGAAAGGCATGATATTCACTGTGGCTCCATTGTCCACCAGCATTCTTCCAGTAGGCTTACCATCGAGATGGCCAGCTACGAAGAGATGTTTTACATGTTTTGCCATGCTTCGCGACGGCTTCTGGAACAAAGCCTTGATCTCTTCGACTGTCTTACTCTTCTGGACTGTCTGGTCGGCATTATTTACAAAGAAAGATATTGGCTCACTGTCATCCCAGACTTCACTGCTTTCACCTGTGTTACCCTGAGAATCATTGTTAGCATTATTGTCGGAAAGGAATGCCCATACCATGTTACATTCCATGTTGATAGCGTCGCCACTGGATGACGGTATATCCGTGGTTTCCATTGGCAACTCCTTGTCGACCTAGTTTAATTCTTCCATCTTTACGATCCATTCACTCAGATCGTCCTCTCCGACATCGTCTGGTTTGCTTGGGACACCGTTCTTTGATTCATCACTTTCCAATGTCATTGGGGCAGCAATCTTTCTCTTCGATTGAATGTTAGTTGGGGTGATTTTTTGGCTTCTTAGCTCTGATACCTTACCCGTGATAGGTTTCGTTGTTTCCTTTTTAAGTATTTCAGCTTCTTTGCACTGCCTCAAGTGTCTTAGGTACTGTGTTCGCGTTATCTCTCGAGGGCTTCTCCCGCTAGGGAACTTAGGATGCCTTACTGCCGTTCAACGTCCTTCTTGGACTGCTGGCGGTTTAATGAACCTGGAATGAATGGGTTCTCGAGTTGGTTCATACCTTCGAGGTGGGCTAGAGGGTGCCCTCTTTTTATCACTTCTATCGGCCTTTCGGGGAGGACTTCGATTTCGATTATTCCAATTTTCTCGCAATGGACCGCCATTGGTACAATGCCCCCCGAGCATGTGAGGGGGATATGGCACCATAGGCGGCTGTGGAACCATGGAAAAACTTTCCATGGGATTGGCCCAAGGATAATAAGCTCCAGCTGGATAGACCCATGGTATCGTTGCCATTTCAGAATGACATCTGACGCAGAGTCCCATTTGCCATTCTGACTGTGTCCTTGCTTGCTCATTTTGTTGGTTTTCCTTTTTGGCTGGGTCATCCTGAACATTGACCATGTATACTCCCTCTGCCTGGAATGGTTCTTTGTCGATTCCCATTTTCTTATTCATCCATTCCGGCAGAAAGCACAATGTGCCGTTATCCAGGTAGCTCTGGATCATCCACCTGAAAACCAAACAATGATTAGTGTTATGAGTCCATGCATTATGAAACTTACAATACACTTTGCCTTCCAGCTCTTTGGCCATTGGCATTCTATGGTCATTAGGTATTTTGATTTTGCCATTAGCCAATAAGTGATCAAAAATAGCTTCGGTTTTCGACACATCGAAACCATAGCGTCTCTCTGTTTCAGAACGAAACTCTGGTTTATTTATCATGCCAGGAGGCATCTTGATATGAGGTTGTAATGCCCTTGGTTTTATTAAAGCAGGACAGACCGTGTTCTTTTGGCAAACGACTTGGGCTAGGCCCACTTCGTTCTCCCATTGTTCTTTTTCGACACTGACTAAGTCATCTTGGACCTCGGCTAGGCCAACTTGATAATGAGTGGCTTGCCGTGATGACTTCTTCAATTTTCTTCTTTCAAAAGTTTTTCATATTCAGTGACATGCCTGATTAAGTCAAAAATCGATGCAAACTGTTGGCCAAACATTTTCTTTTTTAATTCGAGGTGCATGCCTCCTATGGCCAAGCTTAAGTAACTTTCTTCGGCCATAATCACTGGGCAAAAGTGTCTGGCCTGGATGAATCTTCCCATGTATTCCTCAGCTGACTCCCCGGGCATTTGTCTCATATTGGTTAATTCCGATATGGATACCTCAGGGGGTAGTCGGTGGAAATGACTATAGAAATGACTCTCCATAGTTGGCCAGTCAAGGACAGACCCAGGTCCAAGTCTGATGTACGACAAAAAAGCTTCTCCAGTTAATGAATTTGGAAATAAATACAATTTTAGGTTTCCGTCCATTCCGATCTCACCACATTGTGTGGTGAATTTGGCAATATGTTCAATGGTAGTTTGTGACCCATCCCCGTTAAACAAAGTAAAAACTGGGATCCTAAACCCTGGGGGAAAAGGAATCGTCTCAATATGAGGGGGATTATGGGCGAGAATACCTAGGTGGCGAGGCTGATCGTTTATGCCTTGCCAACTCCTGTCGCAACATTTCCTGTATCTCTTGTCGAGACACGGCTGTGTTGTCATTTCGATTGGTGGCACTCTGGGTCTTTCCGCCACGTATGGTATTGCATAGGAGATTTCAGGTCCGTTGAAATGATCCCGAGAGCCTGATCCTTCCCCTTCCAAGAGTACTCCCCTGGATTCGAACGCCACTCTTTTGCCAGTATCCATATTGGGGTATCTTCCACGGCAATCATTACCTCCAATGTTTAATCGTTCTGGCCGTGAATCTGCAAGGTCAGGCATGTGTCTTTGTTCGGCCTCATTTCATCGTGGAGGGTCTCTCACCGGTGGAATGCTGTCCATTCTTGACGCCACGCTGCGCAAGTTGGTTCCGTAATGCGGATCTGTCACTCGGAGTGATTCTAACATGGAGGCTATTTGTTCGGCCCTCTCCGATTCTTCCCTACGCTGTCTTTCTATCATCTCCTGGAATCTGCGGTTGGATTCCAAGATCCACTTTTCCATCACATATAATGTGTCTTCGCCACAATTGGCCACTCTGGCCAGCAAGGCGTGTGCTTCCTGAATCGGTGCCTCTTCAGGCGCTTTCTGACTTTGCTCGAGCCTGTCAATGATAGCCTGAATGTTGGGAGGTGGATTATGTCCACTCATCTCTTCGTTTATGATCACTGGTTGCCTCACTTCCACTGTCTGAACTGAGGTTAGTTCGAGTTTGGCTCCTTAAGCGTGGTGGTGCCATAGCTTGCTGTGTATGAATTTTAATTTTTAATTTTTTGTGATTTTTCAATATAGAATGCAAGTATGCAATTGACCGAAATACAACGTGCTTTCTAAGACCTAAATGTTGACAAAACCTTTTCGAAAATTGAAGTGCGGTCCCACCGGGCGTGCCAGAAAGATATGTTTGCATAAATTTTCTCCGGCCACGCCGAAGTGGCTGCTCAGGGTTCGATTCGACTGAGATCGATCGAAAAGCAACCAATTCGAAATGAGCTTTCTCGTGTTCAGGTGCGGGTGTGCCAGCGTGCAAGAGCACACGAGTGGAAGTTTTGTGTTTCGAAGGGATAAAGTAATGCAATTCGAAGTGGAAATAAAATGTAATGCAATTCAAAGTGAAAAATGGAATGCGCCCAAGACTCCTATCTGAAAAATGACTGAATTGGAGTAGGCAAGCACTACCCCTAAGGTTCTACTTGCCTACAACTCAATGTAGGACTTAACAATTTACCACTCTCAAAATCGAAAAGGGTTGAAAAGCTTAAATCGAAGAGAAAATATATTCGAAGACTATGGCTACTCGCCAAACGGACTTTACATGACTCGACTACAGACACACGCGTTGATGACTCGGGTCATATCTATGACAGAGATGCATTGAGCAGTCCCTAAGAACTCTAGCTACAAATCGGCCACATTGATGACTCCGGCCATATCTACCTGTGGGTGTATTCAGAGGCTGTTCACTCTGACGAGCATTGATTGACTCCTTCTATACTCCTATTCATGCATGTGCTCGATATGAATGCTAGATACCACTCCGTCGCATTGATATCTCACCTCGAACCTGACTCAATCCGAGTGAGTGATGGCTACGACCTCGTGACATTACGGAATGAGTGCATTGATATGCTGACTTCGAGCCGAATGAGGTATGGCTACAAACACCCGTAGCGGTTTTCTACCTACTTGAACTAAAGCTATCCTTTGTTCATTTAGACTAAAAATCAAAGAAGTGATGACTTCTTGATTGAGAGAATTGTTGTGTTGACTGTTGTGTTAATTGATTGATGATTGATCCTTTGTGAATGCAGCTCCCTTTTATAGGCTTCAAGCTGCAACCGCCATCCTTTATTCTTGGAGTTGGATGACTTTAAAAGACTTGATTATTTGAAATGAATGAACCTCCTTATTTGTTGCTATGGCAATTATGCCATCTTATTTCAATTTCAAATTTCAGCATCACATGGCCTTTATTTTAGGCATGTGCAGGTATAACAATGCCTATTTTTAGCCATTCTATCACTCTCCATCTAACAACCCCTAGAAGTAAGGGATTTGGATTTGAATTTGACTTTATTATTGTATTTATTTTATTTTCTTATTTTATATTTTTGGCCGACTGGGCTATGGGCCGTTATTTCATTCCGGCCTGGTTCCAACATGGGCTCTGTGGACGCGTCGAAGTGGCATGGGCCTTACTAATTCATTTCGGCATGGCGAAAAGGACCAAAATCAGCCTATTCCGAGTTTATACAAAAAATTCATTTTTGGGCTCAAACACCATTCAATAAAGAATAAGGTCTCTTTCTTTTTTAAATAGTGTAGATTTCATCTCATCACCGGTATTTAATGATTTCTCAATTGAACATATGGAATATAATAGTGTAAGCAAAGTCCAATAATATAACTATCTAAGCCCGAGTTGTGAAATCCAACATTCATGACACCAATAATATTATTTTGCAACTAAACTTATTTTGTAATTATTATTTTTTTTTTTCAAATATCCAACCTGTGCATAGTGTACATTTATAAATAATAGGGTTAAAAAACAATCTATCCCCCAAATTATGTACGTTTTTTCACTTGTCTATAAAAAAAAATTTATTACACCTTGCAATATCGACTATATGATTTTTACACTTCTTCCACTGAAGCCTATTTCGACCCAAAAGCTCATCAAAAAATGGACACACGACTCTTTTTTAATACTAATATTGATTTTAAGATTGGATGGAGGGATATGCATATTCGATATTGTCCATTTTTTGATCATTTTTTGAAACAAAAATAGATTTCAGCGTGTAAAGTGTAAAAAGTCGATAGTTCATATGACAAAGTGTAACAAAAAAGAAAAGTTTATATGAAAAGGTGCACAAACGAACATAATTCGAGAGGCAAAGTGTTTTCCCCCCAAGAGTGTTTGAAAACAAAAATCGAAGCATTTCACAATTTTTGTGTAATGAATAATATACCCATTTTACTCTCTCTCTCTCTCTTCTTTTTTTCCAACAACTCTGTCCATTTTTTTTTTCTCTTTCCCTTCTTCCTATCTTTCCTACTTCTTTGTTCCTCATTCCCTTAATTTCTTTCTTCTCCTCCTCTGCAAAAATAAAAGTGCTTTTTCTTCTGCTTTTTTTCCCCCTAAAGAATGCAAACACCGTCATAACGACTTCGACATATTATATATCAAAAACCAATAGCAACATGATGACTTTTGCATTCTGGAGATGCCCGGTCACAATCTAGTATGTAATTAACACCAAGAATTTAGCACGATGACTTCAACATTAAAGATAGATCATTTTTTAGTAGTTAAAATTAACACGCCAATAGTAAAAGAATAATCATACGCCCCTAGTAGACACACAGTTGCAAGCCGTAAAATGAACACGCCAAATAGTAAAATGATAACCATATGCCCCAAGTAGAGGACTTTTTTCAAATATGACTTAAAAAAGTATAATGTTTAAAAATTTGACATGTAAAAAACATGCCTGATAAATCTAACCTAACTCGCCAACACTGTTGGCGAGTTTATTAAAATATTCTTAAAATTTGAAATTATTTATAATATTTTGTCAGGAAAAAAAATAATAAAATAATAAACTCGCCAACACTGTTGGCAATTTTTAAAACAATTAAAAAATAAAACTCGCCAATAGTGTTGGCAAGTTTATTTGAAAAATATGAAAAAAAACAAACTCTCCTTTTCGGATGGCGAGTTTTTTTGGGTGGGAAAAAAAATATATATATATATATATATTATAAAACTCGCCAACAGTGTTGGTGAGCTAAAAAAAAAATGAAAAATCAAATTCGCCCAATCTGATGGTGATTTCTTAGGAAAATTTTGTTGAAGAAATCGCCTTTTCAGATGGCGAGTTTTGGTGAGCGGGAAAAAAAATTTATATATTATAAAACTCGCCAACAATGTTGGTGAGTTTAAAAAACAAAAATTTCATTGACAAACTCGCCAAAATGGTTGGCGAGATATTGTTTCAAGATTGCTATAAATAACAATGGTGCAGTCCATTTTTTTATCATTCATCACCAAATCTTCCGTTATAGATTTTTACTATCCCTATCAATTTTTCTCTCGCTCTCTTTTAGCTATTTGGCTCAATTTTCCTATTCTACAGTATTTTTATTCACCCTATTTGCATATATTTTCTATATTTTATAGTTGGTATATTTTTCATCTATTTTTTTTATAAATAAGATGGAATATGTAGGTATTGCTATACATTATGGAAGCCAAATAAATCATTCAAATTACGCCATTTCGTATGATCGTCCACCGATTGGAGTAACTTGGATTAGTCGATTTTCAACATTTGCCGATGTTGTTGATGTAGTCTACAACACAATAGATGTAGATAGGAATTGTTTCAATATCAGAATATTTGGTGCATATTTTATCTGTAGGGATCCTCCTATGGAAAATATTTTGGTGATCAATGGAAATTCGACATTGTCTTTTTTTACCAATTCGCAGTCGAAACTTGAAGTGTTTCAACTGTTTGTTGAAACAGAAGCAACCGTTCAAACTGCTTGCAATCGAAATGGAACGGCAACAACCAAGTGGGATTTATATGCCCCTTGTTACAGAAGGCCTCCGGGATTTCAATTTAAATGAGTTTCCAACAGATGTTTCCAGGTCTGTGGATTTATCATTTAATGTGTATGAGTTCCAGCACAACAGAGCAAATTATACTGGAACATCGGTGTACCCCGACGAAAGTTGGTCGAACTAATATGGGCCATCTGAGCGTGCTCCTGAACCGAAAAATGATTCTGCTCCAGACCATTATGTAGATAGTTTCCACGATGAGGAGTTGTCGGATTCCGACTCGGGCAGTGATGAAAACATTAACGATGAGGAGAACGCTGAGATTGAAGCTGTAGATGAGTTAGCCAATGAAACGTTGGAGAACGAGTCGTCTCCACCACCCCCAACAATTCCTGTTGAGGAGACACAAGTCGAGCCAACAATGCCTTTTGGAGCAAACGCACCGCATCTTCATGAAATTTTGCCATTTTATTTGAATACGGCTCCGAAGATTCTTGCAGATTCGATGGACTTGCCTACTTGTCCAGCCAGATACTACGATCCAGCAAAGGGAAAGCTTGCATTGGGGATGGTGTTCAAAAATAAAGGTCATGTAATTGCTGTTGTGAAGAAATATCACATCCAGTGGGCTAGGAGAGAGTTCATCGTTTCTCATAGCACTTCACAGTTTTGAATAGTATCTTGTAAGCGTGGAGCTGAAAGTGGATTCTTTTTTGGATACGCGCATCACTGAAAAAAAATAAAGCATATTGGAGGATCAGTGTTTGCCATGGCGACCACACATGCTTTGTACCAGGTAGGTCTACTGATCATGCAAATCTTGATACAAATTTTACTGTCGGTTTGTTGGTAAGACATGTTAGAACAAACTTTGATTATCCTATTAAAAGTGTGGCCGACTTGGTGGAAGATAAATATAAGTAAACTATATCTTATACAAAGTCATATCATGGTCTACGACGTGCACGTCAAATTGTATATGGCACGTGGGACAGCTCAGTTTCTAAGCTTCCAAGGTACATGACAACATTGCAAAAATGGAACCCAGGTATTGTGGAATTTTAAACACGGTGTTCTTACCCTTTTTATATATTATTTGTTAGATACAAATTAAAATACTTTTGTGCTCATTTTCAGGTACAATTGTGGAATGGGTTCACCATCCTCATGGTTCGGAAGTCGAAGGGAAACAAATGATGCACTATGTCTTTTGGGCTTTCAAGCCTTGTGTAGATGGATTTACACATTGTCGACCACTGATTAGTGTAGACAGTATTCATCTATACACAAAGTACAAACACAAGCTTCTAGTTGCTACTGCAATGGATGCAAACCCTCCTTCCCTGTACAGACATTCATCTACTCCTATTATCGGATGCCCGTCAATTGGTAATTCCCATATGACTGCTACATCTTCCAAAATAACAGTAGTCTCACCGACTCTTAAATGAAAAGTGTGGGTTTCCAGACGCCACCTCTCTATTAATGCGGTTATCAAATGTTGATCTACATCAACATATCCGCAACGATAAACACCATTGAACCCCATTCAATTTATTTGCTCCTTCACTTTGTTGTGAAGTTGCAATCCATCCCGCCCAAATATTCCCTTGCCCCAATGTCTTACTCTAAATATTTGGTCCGGATCGACACGACCATCAAACAGTTGTTCAGAAATATGATTATCTTGTTCACTTAAAACAGTATAGTCCTCGGGACCATAATAATACTGAATCGGTCCAAATCCATTCTACAACAAAAATAAAATTTATAAAAAAATTAGTAAACAAATATTTTATTAAACAATTCAAAGAAACAAAAATTCGTGCAAAAATCGAAAAAAAAAATAAAAAAATTCGTGTACAAAAAAATAATATCCAACATTATGCTCCATTTAAAAATTCGTGTAAAAATCGAAAAAAATTAAAAAACACGCCAACATTGTTGGTGACTTTTGTGTAGATTAAATTCGCCAACAGTGTTGGCGAAAATAAAAAAAATTATATTGAAAAATCGCCATGGCTGTGGGCGATTTTTCACGTTTTTTTTTTTCATTTTTCCACCTACAATTTTTCCAGCAATACCATTCGTGAATTTCACCAAAAATTTCAATAGCATATTTTCACAACATATAAAGCATATTTTCCCAACAATACAATTGACGAATTTCACCAAAAATTTCAATAGCATATTTTCACAAAAATTTCACCAAAAATGTACGAAAAATAACAATATACACTGCAATCATACTTTCGCAAACATATATTCACAACATAATGTACAAAAAATAACAATATACAATAAAATATTCTACCTCAACTAGATTATAAGAATATATTACAAGATTCTCACATAAACTTCTTAAGAATATTGATATTTTGCCATAAAAACAAACATTTTCACAAAATTACAGAATTTAGTAACAACATATATATTAAAAATACATTACAACATTCTCACATAAAATTTTATAAATATTGACATTTTTCCATAAAAACAAATATTTTCACAAAATTACAATATTTAATAACAACATATACATCAATATTAAATATCAAATAAAAATATAATATATTTACATACCTTCAAATTCTTGGCAATGCAGATAATATATTGAAAAAAAAATTAAACACGAAATCGGTTTTTTGGAATGAATCTCAAAAGCTGAAAAATTTTATCTGCATTCTAAGTAATGGCCAAGAACGAATACATATAGATGGCCAAATTTTCAAAATATCGCACCACAATTCACTATTCCACCCACGCCGATTTGATGGCTGTGCAGACTACCGCAAAGTGGTAGGTATGACTGCCAAACTCGCCTTCACGGAAGGCGACTTTTTCTTTCTTTTTTCCATTTTTTCGCAAACTCGCCGTCAACCACAGCGAGCTTAAAAAAATATATATTTTTTTAAATCTGCAGGTACTTACTCGTCAGAAAATAGGTTTTGATTTTTCATTTTTTTTTTAAACTCGCCAACAGTGTTGGCGAGTTATATTATTTTATTATTTTTTCTGACTATATATATTATCAAATTTTGAAATTTAATAATATTTTAATAAACTCGCCAACAGTATATTATTAAAATTTGAAATTTAATAATATTTTAATAAACTCGCCAGTGTCAAATTTATCAAGAATCTTTTTTACATGCCAAAATATTAAACATTACACTTTTTTAAGTTATATTTGAAAAAAAAAACCCCCCAAGAAGATACATAGTTACAAGCCATGCTCGGACGGATGAGGAAACTGTAAACCAAAGTAAAAATCTAGGAATCTAGATGTAAAAAACTGTATTATTAAATGACAAACAAAGAAGGCAATATCATTTTATTACACAAATTTTACACTTATTATATGCGTCATTCTACTAAATAAATTATTACTATGTGTGCTATATATAGCATGAATATCCTAAAGTGTTGTCGTTCAAAATTCAACAAAACCCTCAAAGAAGAATTATATCAACATACAATACAAAATATAAAAGAAAATTTAACAACTACTTAGTGGGGATGTATGGATCATAACAAAAATATCTGGTTAACAAAACAACATATCCACCTTCTAATGAAATGCCTAAAATGTAATGCATGGCTCCCACTATAACATTCTCCAGTAATGCAGAGGCTGAAAGAGCATAGTAGAAGACCAAGAATCAATTCTATGAACTTAAATGTGTTAGAAATGGGCTTAATTGTGATAACATTTATAGAGATTAATCTAGGATGAAGCCATTTGTGGTGTAAATCCATAGATAAAGTCTCAGTAAATATTGTCTGTATATTAAAGGATAAATGTAAAATCCCATATGGGATATTTAACCTTGACAATTTGAGTATTTATGCGGTTAGGTATTGTTGTAGTGCAAACTAAACAGCTAAGTACCGCATATGGGTAGTCCCACACGCAACTGCGGGCGTTGGGGTGAATTGTCAGGGTCCCGGTCTTATCTTTTACTGAACTACCCCTGAAATTATGTTTGAATTTTAAATTCAAACTTAATTTCAACCGTTACAGAATATTCATGCACAACATTAATTTTGAAACGGTTAACGGTTAAAGAATATTAATACACGATATTGATTATTGAGTAACCGATGACTGTTAGTTGCAGTTACGAATTCAGATTTAATTATCTGAAACGTTACAAACAGTTACAGTAGTTACGATTTTAGAATTAATTATTGGTACTAATATCTTGTATTATTTTTCCCCATAAATAACAACTCCTGTTCCCTGTAAAAACATAGAATACATACAAACGAAACAAAAAAGCATAGAAAGTATATTGTTTTAAGTAAGTGCTGAGTCTTAAAGAGTGTATACACCTTTAACTTTCGGATGTGTATTTTGAGTTGCATACAGAACCACTTGAGTTGTTTAGCTTTCGAAGTGAGGTTCAAAGTAGCAGTGCGGCTTGGAACGGACCTCTGCACTGTCTTATCCTGTAAGGAGTATCGCAGGCCCATCGCACCGGTCAATGGGGAGAATATTTCTTTAAGGCAAACCGGCTCAACCCGATGAATCAGTCGTACTCTTTTCAAATAAATATTGATAAGTCTAATATACTTTCCTGTTTATTTAATTGTTCACGGTATTGTTTAGTTTGCTTTTGCTATAGTGTTTTTACTATAAAAACTGTTATTCAATTTTATTTATATTATCGAATAAATCCACCCACGAGAATATCGAATATTAGATATTCTGTTCAATTGTTTTCTAACAAAATGTTTAATAGATATTTGTAACTGTTAATGCTAACAAGTTACAAGGCAAAGTTGATTTTTCAGTTTTTTCTATTTTTTCCGTCAGAACATCTTACAAAATTTACTCACTTTTCTTGCCACGTGACATCTTTTCTTCACTACAAGAAAATGCAGCTATTTAGGCAGACTCCAGAAAATTCTGCTGAAAATTTTAGTGAAACTTTTAGCTGAATTTCGACTAAATCTACCACCATAATTACGCCAAATATTTCGGCAGAAATTCAGCCAATGATTGAAAATAATAATTTCGGCAAAAATTCCACCGAAAATAAAATAATATTTATTATGTATTTTTTTCAGTGCCTATTTTTCTTTTTTTTTTTAAATTATTATTTCAGCTAATTTTCTGAGGAAATACTTCAAAAAATTAACAATATTAATTTTGGATAGAAATTCCGCTGAAAATAAAATAATATTTATTATGCATTTTTTTAAGAGCCTATTTTTCTTTTTTTAAATATTATTTTTCTGCCAATTTTTTATAGAAATTCCTCCAAAATAATTATTTTTGGATAGAAATATTATTGAAAATATTAATAAAATAATATTTATTATGTATTTTTTTAGTGCCTATTTTTATTTTTTTTTAAAATTATTTTGTTGGCTGATTTTCGACGAAACTTTCACCGAAAATTGAAAAATTAATTTCGGTTGAATTTCGTCCGTCAAAAATACAATAATATTTATTATGTATTTTTTTAGTGCCTATGTTTCTTTTTTTCCAAAAATTATTTTTTCAATGGATTTTCGGTGAAAATTTGCCGAAAATTGAAAATTTTATTTCCGTGGAATTTTCGCCGAAAATAAAATAATATTTATTATGCATTTTTTTCAGTGATTTTTGTCTCCAACAAATAAAAGCCTATTTTTTTATTTTTTAAAATTGAGGTTGTTTATTATTTTTTTTCCCTGTTTTAAACTGAAATACAGTAAAATATTAAAAATACAAATTTATATTTACAACAATTTATACGAAGACTCTAGTAACAAACCCCAATAATTTATCCAAATATATAAATAAATAACATAAAGATATTTTTTAAAAAATAGAAATATGAACTAAAAAAATACTAAATGTTATTTTTTAAAATGTTTTTTTTTTCGGAATATGTTTTCTTTTGTTAAAAAAAAATATTTTTCGGTGTACATTTTGTTATATATATTTTATAAATAGTATTTAGTAACTATTTTTTTAATAAAATTATTTGGCACAGCTTAGTAAGAAACTCTTATGAGGTGCCACAAGCTATCATAATGAGGCATATTTTAAAAGTGTTGTGTTATATGTGCCAAGTAAAAAATTTTAATACTATATTTTTATTTTTATTCGAGTTAAAAAATCATATTTATCGAGTACCAAATTAAGTCTGTGTTTATAATGACTTATTAAGTCTATGTGAATTATATGTGTCAAATTAAGTTTGTGTTTATTATGACTTATTAGAACTTGTATTTCGCTAACTCTGAGAATGCGAAATAACAAATATGCCTATTATATTATTATGCCTTATTAGAACAAATATGCACTTCAAAAAAATGCATTTTAAGTAACAAATTAATGATAACAAATGTATATTTTGTCATGAAAATTTGACTTTTGGTGACAAAATATGATTTTGTTACCAAAATGTTACTTTTTAGTGATGATAATGATAATTCATTACAACATGCAATAATTTGTTACCAAAAATCAAACAGTAGTGACCACAAGGGATATTTGTTATGGAAAACTAGTTGTTGTTACAAAAAAAATTACATTTTAGTAACAAATAAAAATATCAATTACGAATAATATATTATTGTCACTAAAAATAGTATTTATTTGTGACAACTTTGAAATTTGTTATGAAACTTTAGACATGATTTATAATATATACTCTTTTATAGAGCATAAAGATTTTTTAATAACCGCTTTATGTCTTTGATATCAATGGACTATTGAAACCCACTTTGTGTCTTTCATATACTCTTTTATGATTTTTATGTAATATATATAATAAAAAAAGATTATTTAAAAATATTCATTAAATTTTTTAATTCGTAATCATCATATAAATTATATATAATTATTAATATTTTTATGAAGTATTAAAAATTTGTTATTTATATGATTTTCAATTTATAATTATCATATATTTTGATATATTATACCAATAAATATTTTTATATATTATAAATTTTGAAACAAACTTAATAAATTTTCATAAACTGAAAGTATTATTTTATCAAGTATTATACAGAATATGGTATATTAAAGATTATTATATTAAAAGTTATGAATATTATTCGTTAAGTTTAGAACATGTACGAAAAATAAAAGTATTTTTTAATTATTCCTATGTATAGTACTACATAAGTATAGCACGTGTTTTAACTAACAAAGCTCTTATAATTATTTGAATTTATTTAATTAATACATAATTAATTAAATTAAATTAATCAATGGAGCCAGAAAACAAATAAGGATAACAAAACACCAAAATTTTCTACAAAATATCACTTTGTGTAGCAGGAGCCCTTGGATAAGTCATACCCGAGGTCAGGAGTTTGAATCTCTCCAGCGACAAAGCAAGAAATTCCAATTGGGTCAGCATGCAGGTCATGGATCCGGTGCACGAGTTGGGCCGTTAGCTTTTTTGTAACGAAAATTTTTGGTTACAAAAAAAAATACCCTTTTGTAACGAAATTTTTGGTCACAAAAAAATACCTTTTTGTGACGAAAAACTAAAAGTCATTACAAAAGTTTTTAGCATTGGGCTTTGTAACGCCCTGGTACTTCCTAGTATTTTAAAATCAATTTTATATGATTTCATGTTTCATGTGATCATTATATTATGTGAAATCTTTCTTGTAATAAGCACTTTGTGATACATGTATATGTTTGCATACTTATAACAATTGAAATTATTTTCTTTCCTATTCATTTGTTGATCATAAAATACAAAATTTTCAAAAATATACATACATATATATATATAAATTTCGAATTATATATATATATAATAGGATTGGATATTTTTATATAAAAACCAAGTTATGAAAAAGTCATCCTTATCCAAAATCTTATCTCTATCCAAAATGTCATCTTTATTCAAATGTCATCCTTATCCAAAATCTTACCCCTATCCACAATGTCATCTTTATCCAAATGTCATCCTTATCCAAATGTCATCCTTATCCAAAATCTTATCTCTATCCAAAATGTTATCCTTATCCAAAATGTCATTTTCATCATTAATAATTAAATAATGCTATGTCTTGCCCTAAATTCTATATAAAGGGTTCAATATCTTCATTTTTCACACACATAAAATCCCGCCTATAAGAGCCACACCCACAAAATCTTGCACTTTCAATAGATATATCGCACAATATCATTAGTATACCTTCCTATATACATATATATATATATATAATTACCCCTCTTCTAAACCTATATATATATACATATTAACCTTTCTATATATCTATATATACACTCCACACTTTATACTTATAAAGAAGAAGGTACCCCTTTGAAAGGTAGGAATATTATTTAACTTCATGAGTAAGATAAGGATTTAAGTATCTTGTAAGTCTTAGATATTTAATGCTTTCATTTTCATTATAGTATTATGTGAAATTATGTGTCTACGTGCACCTATTAAAACACACACGCGCCTTATGGGGTTGAATGATATTTCTACTCAACCGTCGAGTTGACTCCTCTTTTCCAATATTTTTTTAGAAAGAAATGAGATAGTGGATCAGAGTGGCGCAGCGGAAGCGTTTCGAAGCCATTTACGCAATAAAGTTATTTTTGTACTCTTTTTGAAAATTGTAACTTTTGTATTTTGTACAAATTTTATGTGAAAATAATTATTTATACAACTATGAAAATGTTACCGTTGCGCGTTTCGGTCCTAACATATTTTAATAAAATATAAGGATATTTTTTCGGGTCGTGACAAATGGTATCAGAGTCGCTTGCCAGCCGGAATACCGGGAGCTAAGTGTTCGGTGGGGCAAAGTGTTATGCACATGGGAGCCACCTCTTGAGCCTGTAGAGCAAGTGTTACATCTTGAGCCCACGAGGCCAAGTGCTATGTATTGAAAGTCTTGAGCCCACGAGGCTAAGTACTATATGTCTTGAAAGTCTTGGGCCCATGAGGCCAAGTACTATGTCTTAAATGTTTTGAGCCTACAGGGCAAAGTGCTACGTGTGCGGAAGACGCCTACTTGAACCCACAGGAGCCACCTCTAGAGTCCCAACGCCTGGCAGTCGGTCATGGTACGTGTGACTTTTGCTACAAAACTTCTAGTGTATTTATTAGATTTCGTATTTGATTGAAATATATTTTGGGTTCTAAAATCTGTTGTGAAAACATATTTTTGGAAAAATACCCTCAACTATTTTCCTAAACAAAGCTGAATTTCGAGGACGAAATTCTTTTAAGGGAGGGAGGATGTAACGCCCTGGTACTTCCTAGTATTTTAAAATCAATTTTATATGATTTCATGTTTCATGTGATCATTATATTATGTGAAATCTCTCTTGTAATAAGCACTTTGTGATACATGTATATGTTTGCATACTTATAACAATTGAAATTATTTTCTTTCCTATTCATTTATTGATCATAAAATACAAAATTTTAAAAAATATATATACATATATATATAAATTTCGAATTATATATATATATATAATAGGATTGGATATTTTTATATAAAAACCAAGTTATGAAAAAGTCATCCTTATCCAAAATCTTATCTCTATCCAAAATGTCATCTTTATCCAAATGTCATCCTTATCCAAAATCTTATCCCTATCCAAAATGTCATCTTTATCCAAATGTCATCCTTATCCAAAATCTTATCTCTATCCAAAATGTTATCCTTATCCAAAATGTCATTTTCATCATTAATAATTAAATAATGCTATGTCTTACCCTAAATTCTATATAAAGGGTTCAATGTCTTCATTTTCCACACACTCAACATAAAATCCCGCCTATAAGAGCCACACCCACAAAATCTTGCACTTTCAATAGATATATCACACAATATCATTAGTATACCTTCCTATATACATATATATATATATATATATATATATATAATTACCCCTCTTCTAAACCTATATATATACATATTAACCTTTCTATATATCCATATATACACTCCACACTTTATAATTATAAAGAAGAAGGAACTACTTTGAAAGGTAGGAATATTGTTTAACTTCATGAGTAAGATAAGGATTTAAGTATCTTGTAAGTCTTAGATATTTAATGCTTTCATTTTCATTATAATATTATGTGAAATTATGTGTCTATGTGTACCTATTAAAACACACACGCACCTTATGGGGTTGAATGATATTTCTACTCAACCGTCGCGTTGACTCCTCTTTTCCAATATTTTTTTAGAAAGAAATGAGATAGTGGATCAGAGTGGCGCAGCGGAAGCGTTTCGAAGCCATTTACGCTATAAAGTTATTTTTGTACTCGTTTTGAAAATTGTAACTTTTGTATTTTGTACAAATTTTATGTGAAAATAATTATTTATACAACTATGAAAATGTTACCGTTGCGTGTTTCGGTCCAACATATTTTAATCAAATATAAGGGTATTTTTTTCGGGTCGTGACAAATGGTATCAGAGTCGCTTGCCAGCCGGAATACCGGGAGCTAAGTGCTCAGTGGGGCAAAGTGTTATGCATATCGGAGCCACCTCTTGAGCCTGTAGAGCAAGTGTTACATCTTGAGCCCACGAGGCCAAGTGCTATGTATTGAAAGTCTTGAGCCCACGAGGCCAAGTACTATATGTCTTGAAAGTCTTGGGCCCATGAGGCTAAGTACTATCTTAAATGTTTTGAGCCTACAGGGCAAAGTGCTATGTGTGCAGAAGATGCCTCTTGAACCCACAGGAGCCACCTCTAGAGTCCCAACGCTTGGCAGTCGGTAATGGTACGTGTGACTTTTGCTACAAAACTTCTAGTGTATTTATTAGATTTCGAATTTGATTGAAATATATTTTGGGTTCTAAAATCTGTTGTGGAAACATATTTTTGGAAAAATACCCTCAACTATTTTCCTAAACAAAGCTGAATTTCGAGGACGAAATTCTTTTAAGGGAGGGAGGATGTAACGCCCTGGTATTTTCTAGTATTTTAAAATCAATTTTATATGATTTCATGTTTCATGTGATCATTATATTATGTGAAATCTTTCTTGTAATAAGCACTTTGTGATACATGTATATGTTTGCATACTTATAACAATTGAAATTATTTTCTTTTCTATTCATTTATTGATCATAAAATATAAAATTTTCAAAAATATATATACATATATATATATATAAATTTTGAATTATATATATATATATAATAGGATTGGATATTTTTATATAAAAACCAAGTTATGAAAAAGTCATCCTTATCCAAAATCTTATCTCTATCCAAAATGTCATCTTTATCCAAATGTCATCCTTATCCAAAATCATCCTTATCCAAAATCTTATCCCAATCCAAAATGTCATCTTTATCCAAATGTCATCCTTATCCAAAATCTTATCTCTATCCAAAATGTTATCCTTATCCAAAATGTCATTTTCATCATTAATAATTAAATAATGCTATCTCTTGCCCTAAATTCTATATAAAGGGTTCAATGTCTTCATTTTCCACACACTCAACATAAAATCCCGCCTATAAGAGCCACACCCACAAAATCTTGCACTTTCAATAGATATATCACACAATATCATTAGTATACCTTCCTATATACATATATATATATATATAATTACCCCTCTTCTAAACCTATATATATATACATATTAACCTTTCTATATATCCATATATACACTCCACACTTTATACTTATAAAGAAGAAGGTACCCATTTGAAAGGTAGGAATATTATTTAACTTCATGAGTAAGATAAGGATTTAAGTATCTTGTAAGTCTTAGATATTTAATGCTTTCATTTTCATTATAATATTATGTGAAATTATGTGTCTATGTGCACCTATTAAAACACACACGCACCTTATGGGGTTGAATGATATTTCTACTCAACCGTCGCGTTGACTCCTCTTTTCCAATATTTTTTTAGAAAGAAATGAGATAGTGGATCAGAGTGGCGCAGCGGAAGCGTTTCGAAGCCATTTACGCAATAAAGTTATTTTTGTACTCTTTTTGAAAATTGTAACTTTTGTATTTTGTACAAATTTTATGTGAAAATAATTATTTATACAACTATGAAAATGTTACCGTTGCGCGTTTCGGTCCAAAATATTTTAATCAAATATAAGGGTATTTTTTCAGGTCGTGACAGGCTTTATGGGACGAATTTATTTCGTTACCAAAATTTATAGTAGAAAAAAACAGACTTTTTGTAACAAAAAACTTCGTTACAAAATATTTTTTTTTGTAGTGATACCTATTATATTTATAGGAAAAGTTAATAAATTTTAGGATTAGTAATGATGGAATAACTTTGACATAAATCTGATTAAGGAATAAGAAAGGTTGAAATATATAACGAGGGAATAACTTTTATATATTTAGATAATGGACTACTACGTGTCATAATAGATATCATTTAATTAGTAATTGCAAAAATGATTGAGGAAATAGATTAATAGCATTAATTATAGATTAATCTGTCTAAAATACCCCTACGAGTAATAAGGTAGTGGAATATTTTAATTTTAAAAATTTACAAAAGATAAGTTAAAGGACATTACGAAAAAGGCTAATGAATTGCCTCCTGGAATGTAAAAAAAGTATATTTTTTGGGTTAAAAAAATATTTCTAAAATTATATCTTTTATGAAACGAATAAAGTAATCAAGTTAAAAAACAATGATTAAAGGAATAGAGTATTATTGAATTACTAAATGGGTAATACTTTATGAATATTTAGACATAAGCGACTAGCAAAATTTTCAAATTACTAAACGGTTCGTTATATTGCAAGATTCATATATATTATTTTATTTAATTTTTTTAGTAAAAGTATTTATACATACATATATATATGTATATATATTATTCTGCGGATTTTCGGTAAGGCTGCCGTCGAAAATTAATATTTATATTTTGTAAAAAAAGATGTATTGTTTTTTGGCGAAATTTTGGCAAAATTTCTACCGAAATTTATTAATTCAATTTTCAGAAAAATATATATTTTATTTAAATTTTTTTGTCAATGTTTATTTTTTTTATAAAAAAAAAATTCGACCGAATTTTAGTGGAAATTCCGCCACAAATTTGAATTTTAATTTCAGCTAAAATAATTCCCCCTAAATTCTGCTAAAATTTTCACTATATTTACCTTCCCCCTTCTTGTTCTTTCTTCTTCTTTCCCCGCATCTCTCCCTCAGCCGGCCCCCTCCCCCCCCACCGGCCCTTGCCGCCCCTAGTCCCCTCGCCGCTCTCCCCTAACCCCCAGTAGCTATACTTGCCGCTCTAGCCGATAGCCTCTGCCGCCCGACTGTCGTCGCCCCCCGCCGCATATTGTAAGTTTTTATTGTTTTTATTTTTCAAAAATTAAATTTTATTATAAATTTATTTTAATTTGTGAATTTAGGTATTCATATGTGTTATGTATATGTATTATAGAATACGTTGAATTGGTGAAGTTATGTTAAATTTGTTGTGAATATGTGAAAATATGCTGTGAATTTGGGTATTTGATATGCGTTATGTGTACAAATTTGATATGTTTTATGCGAAAATGTGTTATATTTTGACCTTTGTCTTTGTTGTAGGTATTGGGGGTAAAATTCATCCCGTCTTAAGTCCTTTTTTCCCTACTCTACAAAGGTAAGTACGATTAACTTTGAAGTATATAATTCATATGTATATATGTATATAATTAGATTAAAATAGATAATAGGTTAGTCCGTGATGTAGGGATGGAGAACGAAAATTGGGGGAAGGGATAGAGCCTTCCCATTATTTGCTATTGGTTTTTATACGCTTGTATTGTCACGACTTGGAAAAATACCCATTCTTTTTTTAACAATAAAATACCCTTTCCAAAAATAAGAGTATATAATTTCCATAAAATAATATCTTTTTAAACAAAATAACAAAAGTTAGCATAATAAAGTACGAAATATCCGTGTATTTTTATAACAAGAATAAGATATAGTACAACATAGAAAAATCATAACTAATTTTATCTAATCAAAAGCTCTGTAATGCCTAGTGGTGCCTTCCTCATGGTCAACACGATGGTTGAGTAGAAATTTCACGTAATCACATAAGGTGAGCGTGTGTAATATGTGCACATAGTCACATAATATTTAGCATAACATCATGATAGCAAAATATAAAACTAGAATTAGAAATTAACTTATGCAATTAAGGAAACTCCTACCTTTTCAAGAGTGCTTTATGGAATTAAAGCGTTGTATAGAAGGCTAATATATATATATATATATATATGTATGTATGTAAAAAGAAGGGTATGTGTGTGTGTATATATATATATATATATATATATGTGTGGGCAGAATATTTACTATAAATATGAAGTGTTTTGTGTGTTTAGGGTAAAGTGAGTGCGAGTGGGGTGTTTTAGGCAGGATTTATGTGTTTGTGTGTGTTATGTATGTGCTGCAAAATAGAGGATGAGGACCTTTATTTATAGTGTTGAGCATGTGAAATAAAGTTATTTATTACTATGGGCAATTTTCATTTAATGCATTTTTTACACCTAAGTTGGGTAACTAATGAAATAGTCCACTTCATCCACTTAAGTGTCACCCTAAATATGCTTAGATGTGCCCTAAATAGATAAATCATCCCCTAAGTAAATATGAGTCATGCAAGTGCACATTTTTTAGAAATATTGCTACAAGAATTAACAAGAACCATGCAAATATAAAAATTGAAGAATACTATTAGAAAAATATCTTTGTGTGAAATCATACAATATATATATGAAATTATCAATATATATGTATAAATTTTCGTGCACATATATATATATATATGTATGTGTGTGTGTGTGTGTACAAATATATTTTACAATTTTTTTTAAAAGGTAGTTTTATTAAAGAAGTAGTGTTATTTTATAAGAAATTACAATGGTGTATTTATTTATAAAAAAAATAACGAGTGTGTATATATTATTATATATATTGTATATTTTCTTAAAGATACTCATATATATATAGAATTATTTTATTTATGTAGAATAATCTTATAAATTGGAAATAAGTATGTGTCTATTTTTAAAAATAATGATAAAATAGAGTTAAATGTTTAGCTTAGTATTTATGATATCAATACTGAAAATAATGATATTATTATAAATATACTCGATTTTAAATAATGAGAATAATGAGAGCGATATATTAATAATTATAGAGTAAAGAAATAATCATATTGCTAAAATGCATATAGAGCAAATACATATTTAATCATGAAAGCACCCATAATTCACACATATAAAATAAGAGTCACATAATAATTGCATAATACATTAAACTATATATAATAGTTTTTAAAATATTGTATGAAATATAATATATAATAAATTCTAAAATAGTAGGAAGCACCGGGGGATTACATCCTCCTTCCCTTAAAAGAAATTTCATCCTCGAAATTTATTCATTGCTTAGTAAAATAGTTGAGGGTATTTTTCCAAAAATAGATTTTCACAATAGATTTTAGAACCCAAAATATATTTCAATCAAATAGAAATCCAATAGATACACTAGAAATGTTCAGCAAAAATCACACAAACCAATACAATACCATCTGCCAGGCGTTGGGACTCTAGAGGTGGCTCCTGTGGGCTCAAGAGGCAACTCCCACACATGTAGCACTTTGCCCTGCAGGCTCAAAACATTCAAAATATAGTACTTGGTCTCATAGGCTCAACACTTTCAAGACATAGTACTTGGTCTCGTGAGCTCAAGACTTTCAATATATAGCACTTAGCCTCGTGGGCTCAAGATGTAACATTTGCTCTGCAGGCTCTAGAGGTGGCTCCCGTGTGTGTAGCACTTTGCCCCACAGAGCACTTTGCTCCTGAAATTCCGGCCGGCAACCAACTTTGATACCATTTGTCACGACCTGAAAAAAAAACCCTTCTATTTTTTTTAACAATAAAATACCCTTTCCAAAAATAAGAGTATATAATTTTCATAAAATAGTACCTTTTTAAACAAAATAACAAAATTTAACATAATAAAGTACAAAATACCCCTGTATTTTTATAACAAGAATAAGATTTAGTACAACATAGAAAAATCATAAGTAATTCTATATAATCAAAAGTTCCGTAATGCCTGGTGGTGCTTTCCTCTTGATTGACTATAGCATTTTTTTGTCTAAAAAAAATATTCATAACACACGTCAACATTACGGTTGAGTAAAAATTTCACTTAATCACATAAGGTGAGCGTGTGTAATATGTGCACATAATCACATAATATTTAGCATAACATCATGATAACAAACTATAAAACTAGAACTAGAAACTAACTTATGCAATTAAGGAAACTCCTACCTTTTCAAGAGTGTTTTATGGAATTAAGGGGTTGTATAGAAGACTAATATGTACATATGTATGTAAAAAGAAGGGTATATGTGTGTCTGTGTGTGTATATATGGGTACAAGATTTACTATAAATATAAAGTGTTTTGTGTGTTTGGGGTAAAGTGAGTGTGAGTGGGGTGTTTTAGGCAGGATTTATATGTTTGTGTGTGTCATGTACGTGCTAAAAAATGGAGGATGAAGACCTCTATTTATAATGTTGAGCATGTGAAATAGAGTTATTTATTATTATGATCAATTTTCATTTAATGCATTTTTTACACCTAAGTTGGGTAATTAATGAAATAGTCCACTTCATCCACTTAAGTGTCACCCTAAATATGCTTAGATGTGCCCTAAATAGTATGAATCATCCCCTAAGTAAATATGAGCCATGCAAGTGCACATGTTTTAGAAATATTGCTACAAGAATTAACAAGAACCATGCAAGTACAAAAATTAAGAATTATCTTAGAAAAATATTTTTGTGTGAAATCATACAATATATATATGAAATTATCAATATATATGTATAAATTTTCGTGCACATATATATATATGTGTGTGTGTGTTTGTGTGTGTGTGTGTACAAATATATTTTACAATTTTTTTTAAAAGGTAGTTTTATTAAATAAGTAGTGTTATTTTATAAGAAATTACAATGGTGTATTTATTTATAAAAAAATAACGAGTGTGTATATATTATTATATATATTGTATATTTTCTTAAAGATACTCATATATATATAGAATTATTTTATTTATGTAGAATAATCTTATAATGTTGGAAATAAGTATGTATCTATTTTTAAAAATAATGATAAAATAGAGTTAAATTTTTAGCGTAATATTTATGATATCAATCCTGAAAATAAATGATATTATTTTAAATATACTCGATTTTAAATGATGACAATAATAATAGCGATATATTAATAATTATGGAGTAAAGAAATAATCATATTGCTAAAACGTATAAGAGCAAATACACATTTAATCATGAAAGCACCATAATTCAAACATATAAAATAAGAGTTACATAATAATTGCATTAAACTAAATATATATAATAGTTTTTAAAATATTGCATGAAACATAATATATAATTAATTCTAAAATGGTAGGAAGTATCGGGGCATTATATGTATGATGTGGAGAAATAAAGGGATGGTACATATTTGGTGTATATATATATGTAAATAATAATATATTTTGGTATTCATGTGTATTGATTTTGTTCAATTTATGTTTGATTAATTTGGTATTTATGGAATGATTGTTTGGTGATTATGGAATGATTGTTCAGTGTTGATTATACGAATTGATTCATAACACTAAATTAAAGATGTTTGATTAAATAATAGGAAATGATTGTTTGATTAAATGTTTTAAGAAATTATTAATAAAAATAAACGTATAAACTTAAGTGGCACATGTAGATTGATATTCTTGAACACAGAATGTGGATGTATATAATGACTTATCCTAGTTGAGGTAGCCTTCTTCCAGCATATTATAATAGCGTTATCAACCTTATAGAAAAAGTAAAGAGTTGCCTGGATTACATTAAGTATTTGAAAATTTGGTGTCCTTGTAAGCAATGTGATAGAAAATGACTTTTGTTAAAATTAGATGATGTTGCAGTACATTTGTTAATAAATAGTTTCAAACCAAATTATTGATATTGGACAGAACACGATGAGGTCCAACCTCCTATAGCATTCCCTGGCACATCAAGTATTCGTACAGAAAATGACTCATTGCAAAGATATGCTGAAATGTGTTTCGATGCTGCTAGGTAAGAAGTAGGGGGTAAAATACCAAATAAATATGAGGAGCAACCGAATCTTGATATCCAAAATTTTTTTGACCTTCTGAATGAATTTAACCAAGAGGTGTGGCCTGGATGTATAGATCCTTCTCCACTTTCTGTTGCTACAAAGTTGTTGAGCATAAAAAATAATTACAATGTAGCAAAAGATTGTGTTGACCAAATCATCCAATTGATATCAGAAGTAATGCCTTCTGGTCATAAAATGCCAACAAATTTTTACGAGTCACAAAAATTAGTAAAAAAGTTGGGTTTGATTAGTAAGACAATATATTGTTGCATAAATGGTTGCATGCCATACCATAAAGATACTGCGGATGGTAAACTGCAATTTCTATAGTACTGCAAGATATTATGACATTGGGGGTCGTGTGCATGTAAAACAAGAACCGGTAAAGCGGATGGATTATTTACCTCTTATTCCACGACTGAAATGACTGTATGTATCTTCAAGTTCAGTACCACATATAAGATCGCATGCGAAGCATCGGCGACTTAACAGTGTTATGTGTCACCCAGCAGATGGGAATGCTTGGAAACACTTTGATGAAGTATATCCTGATTTTGTTAGTGACCCTAGATATGTGTCGCTTACTTTGTGTGTTGATGGATTCATGCCATATTCCCAATCCTCCACGTCATACTCTTGTTGGCCAGTAATCATTATGTCGTATAATTTGCCCCCTGAAATGTGTGACAATTCCATGCATGTTTCAGACATGCATAATTCCTAGTCCTAAAAATCTGAAAGTAAAAATTGGTGTATATCTGCAGCCACTAATTGGTGAGTGAAGGTATTGTGGGAAGACTGTGTTTCCATGTACGATTTACATGCAAAACAAAATCTTATTATGAGTGCAGCATTAATGTGGACTATCAATGACTTTTCGAATTATGAAATGATGTCAGGATCGATGACCGCTAGTATCTTAGCCTGTATGTATTGCAGGCATTACAGCAAGGCATTTACGTTGAAATACGGATGAAAGAATTCACAGTTTGATTGCCATCGAAAATTTCTAGACAGAAATCACTAGAACAGAAGAAATAAAATTAACTTCAAAAACAATCTGGTCGAGAAGGATCCTTCTTCTCCCAAGCCTAACGGAGATGAAGTGTGGGATGATGTGCAATGGTAGCCGAAAGTAACAGAACAACTAAATATGGGGAAGCCATCTGGGTATGGTGTCGAACATAATTGGACGTAACAATGTATTTTTTGGGATTTACCTTATTAGAAACATCTTTTAGTACGTCATAATTTGGATGTAATGCATATTGAGAAGAATGTGTTTGGCAATATTTTCAACACAGTTATGGATATAAAAGATAATACTAAAGACAATGCAAATGTAAGGCTAGATATGCAAGAGCTGTGTAGGCGACTTGAGCTACAGTTGGTCCTAAAGCCTAATGGACAATGGGGAAAATCGAAGGTGAAGTATACATTCACTCTTGAACAAAAACGGATTATTTGTAAGTGGATTAAAGAAGTTCGAATGCCGGATGGCTACTCATCCAACTTGAGTCGCTGTGTTGACTCACATCAAGCGAAATTGTATGGCATAAAGAGTTATGACTGTCACATTTTTATGGAACAACTATTGCCCATTGCCTTTAAATAGTTTCCCGACGATGTATGAAAACCACTTGTTGAATTAAGTAAGTTTTTCAAAAACTTATGTTCTAGCATTAAGGCATACCGACCTGGACAACATGGAGGAAAACATTCTTGTCATAATATGTAAATTAAAACGCTTTTTTCCACCTAGGTTTTTCGATGTAATGGAGCATTTGCCAATTCATTTGATCGAAGAAGATAGAAATGGAGGCTCGGTTCAATTTTGTTGGATGTACCCATTCAAGAGGTAATTCACTAACACCAATAAATTCATTAAATAATTTTTAACATATGTTAATGAAAATTCATCCAATTGATGTGCTTTTCAATTCAAAACAGGTATATTGGAAAAATTAAAAAATGGTCAAGCAAAAAGCACAGGTCGAGGGTTCTATCTGCAAGGCATATTTGTTTCGTGAGACTGCTCATTTTTGTTCATTCTACTTCAAATCACACATTCATTCCTTAAAAAATAGAGTTGGAAGGAACGACACCGGTGGCATAGATGAATCAATTCTACCTACATTGTCAGTTTTTAATCAAGTGGGTCGTTTACAAGGTAAATATGTAGAACGTTATTTCGAGCACCATGCAGAATACAGAGTTGTGAGACATCACATCCTGTTGAACTGTGAAGAAGTTAAACCTTTCATTAAGTAAGTATAAAGCATATATTTTTCAATGAAATATTAATAAGCCTTTTATAACTAACTATGTAGAATAATTGCAGTTATTTTCAGAATATTTTTGAGAAGAACTTATTTCATTGACTCGTCGCGACGACTCTTGCCGCATGCCGAATTGTTGAGAATTATGCACCATAGTAGAAATTATATCTCTAGCTTCCTCAGTGGTTTTGTTAACTAGTGTTCCTCCACTGGCTGTGTCCATCATATATCTCTCCATGGGTATCAAACCTTCATAAAAATATTGAATGAGTGATTGTTCTGATATCCCATGTTGTGGGCAACTAGAGCATAACCTCTTGAAATGTTCCCAATATTCATAAAGTGATTCGGTATTTCTTTGACAAATTTCATTAATATCCCTTCGAATGGTAGTAATGCGAGAGGCAAGAAAAATATTTGTTCAAGAACGCTTGCTGCATGTCATCCTATGAATTGATAGATCCCAATGTAAGGTAAAACAACCACTCATTCGCATAGTTGATTAAAGAGAAGGGGAATGCACTTAACTTAATGTGGTCTTCGTCTACATCTTGTAGTTTCATGGAAGAACAAACCACATGGAACTCCTTTAAATATTTATGGGGATCTTTGTTCTCTAAACCTCTGAACTTGGGTAAAAGATGAATTAATCCTGACTTTAGTTTTAGTGATGCCTCCAAGTTAGGGTAGGTTATACAAAGAGGTTGTTGACCTATAAGTGGGGCGGATAATTGGCGTAAGGTTTGTCTTGGTTGTGCCATCTCTTCTTATTCGTTGACGGATTCGGAAGAATAATTCGAAATGGGGGTAGTTGGAGAGAAAGATTCTCCTAGGGTTAGCCTCTTCAATTTGGTTTCCTTCCTCAATCTACAAGTTGCATTTTCAATTTCTAAATCCTATTGAAGTTCGCCCGTATTAGTGTTCTTGGTCATCTAAAAAAATAAATCAAACTAGTAACTCCCTCGGCAACGGCGCCAAAATTTGATGGGGATCGGATCCACCAAAAATAAATCCTACTCCTCTAACTACAAAATTAACTTGTAGATAGAGTGAAAAGAGTCGATCCCACATGGAATAAATATTGATCAATTTCTAGATAACCAAGAGTATAAAATAAAGTAAAAGGAGAGGGATTTGAGTAAAATTTATAGGAATGAAGACTCAGTCAAGGGTAATTCTTCGTACAACGTTTTCATAAATTGATCATTGATTCAAAACTAGCTTTTAATTTATGCAATAGATTGGTTACAGCCTTCAGAGAACTTGTCCAACCTAATCTTTTTTCAATAATAGACTAGACATGCGAACGCGATGAATAATCCCTAATTAACGAATAACCCTAGTCGAACGATAGGATTTAACCCGTTAACATTAAAAACTAGAAAGACCCAAATTCTAGCCAACAAGCCTACAAACGTGGTTGCTCGAAACTAGATTGTGTATTTTTTACAGTATAACGAATTATATTACTTTCCACTTGTGTTGATTCAATTAAATAATTACGGATTCGATTTTCTCAACTGGAACTATGAAGTTAAATTAATTGAATAATGGGCACTAATTGCACAACTAACAAAACAACAATAAGAGATGAAATTTTTCCAAAAAGCACAAAAAATACACAAATACTGCATAAAATTAAAAGACAAGCAAACCAATTAGATCTCACAATCCTTGAATAAAACGTTAGCTCGAATTACTCATTGACTGAATAAAGTAGTTTAGCCACACATGGCCATAAGAACAACAAAGATAAAAATATAAAAGCTGAAAATTAAAACCTAAAACTAAGACTAGAATTTAAGATGCCTAGACAATTGTCTACAATCATGTATATATAGGGCTCAAACCCTAGATCAAAATCCTAACATTTATAGGATAATTCTTTGGAAAATCCTAGAAATTGTGGGCAAGACAGTAATTTGTTTCCAGGTTGAACTCTTGCCATAATGAAGTTTTTCCTTTCTATTCCCGCGTAGGACTCCTGGCCATATGACGTGATCACGCCTAATGCAATGAACATACTTATTTCCAAGTTTTAGCCTTCCAACTTCCTTATATAATAACCATTTGCATTTTTTACCACTTTTAGGCCCCATTTTTACCTCCTTTTCATCAATTTTCACCTATGAAAAGTAAGAATTAACGTTTGTGAAATTTTAACCAAATTAAAGCCCAAAGTTAATCAAAATAAGCATAATTGTGGCTTAAAACTACGTAAAAACAACATACTATTAGGATGATAATTTTTCATGTATATTTGAATATATCATTTTTTACATATTTGGCTGATAAAGTATTATTTTATTTTGTTAGAAATATGTTTATTTTAGACCAGAGGATGCAGAGCATATGAAGACGACTTTTGATAATCTTGCGGCCAAACAAAATAATGGACACGTATAGAGACATCAGAAAAGGGATAGCGTGTGGGGAAGACCGTCCATCGTGGCTGCTCGGCCCAGTATTTTGTGTTTTGACCACTTATTGGGGGACCCCGATTGGAAAAGGAACAGTGACCAAAACAAGATAAATAGGAATGTCGGGGGAGGTTCGATGTATGACGGTGGCGCCAAATCAATTTATGAACATGGAGCAGACTTGGTAAGAACCTTCACTATTAAAAAAACAACGAAATAACCACGGATTTTTAGCCACGGACAAAATCGCTTGCCAACAACTACAGATCTAGCCACGGATTTTTCCATAGCTAAATATGAAAAAATCTGTGGCTATATAATTTTTTAAAAAAAAAACTATAAATATTTTTAGCCATGGATAAAATAGTAGCTAGAAAATATTTAAAATTTTTTAAAATGAATATATTAGCCACGGTTTTATCAGTCCGTGGCTAAATTTGAAGGGGGAAAAAAAAATTTGACCTTGCCAACGGATAAAATCGTGGTTAGAAAATAATATAATTTTTTTTTAAGAAAAATAGATATTTTAGCCACGGTTTTATCCATGGCTAAACCTCAAAAAAAAAAGAAAGATTTTTTCATTTTAGCCACGGATAAAACCATGGCTAGAAAGTATTTTAATATTTTTTTAAATGGTTTTATCCGTGGCTAAAATTGAAAAAAAAATTCCATTTTAGCCACGGATAAAACCGTGGCTAGAAAATATTTAAATTTTTTTAAAAAATGTATATATTAGCAACAGTTTTATCCATGGCTAAAATTGAAAAAAAAAATTCATCTTGGCCACGGATAAAACCATGGCTAGAAAATATTTAAATTTTTTTTTAAAAAAAATGTATACATTAGCCAAGGTTTCATCCATGGATAAAATTGAAAAAATATATTTTTTGCCATCTTGGCCACGGATAAAATCGTGGCTAGAAAATTTTTAATTTGTTTTAAATGTATATATTAGCCACGGTTTTATCCGTCGCTAAAATTGAAAAAAAAAATCTATCTTGGCCACGGATAAAATCGTGGCTAGAAAATATTTAAATTTTTTTTAAAAAAAAATCTATATAGTAGCCACAGTTTTATCCGTGGCTAAGTATAAAAATTTTTTTTTTTTTATTTTTAATGGCTCACTTATATCGCTCGATCCAATATTTCAGGACTTATAAAGGATTGAACCATTTCAGAATCATATTTTTTTCGTCATGATTATTATATTTTTGCATTTTATGAGTTAAATATTACAATTTGTTTCAAGAAAATAAGTTTTTTTCCTTTCAATGATGTATATGAATGACTTCGTAGTTCGGTAAAAATATATGCCAACATCAATTAACTTTTCACAAATTATCAAAAAATCAACTTTATTTGGTAGTTCAAGCATATTGATTAGTTTTGAAGATGTATTCCTCCAATCATGCGGTTATGTCTAAGCTAGTTAACGAAAACGCCCGATTCGAATAAAGTCAACTGATAATTTGACATTTGGCGACAGAAAAATCCGTGGCTAGAATATAATTTATTATTTTTTAAAAAGAAAGGGCCCTTAGCCACGGTTTTATCCGTGGCTAAGCCACGGTTTTATCCGTGGCTAAGTATATTTTTTTTTTAAATCGACTTGTTTAGCCACGGATTTTTCTGTGGCTAAGTCACAAATTTAATTTTTTTTATTTTTAATGGCTCTCTTATATCGATCTAGAGGTGTCAAACGGGCTGGGCCGACCCACGAAACCGGTGGCCCAGCCCTGTCAGGCCCGGCCCAGGCCCGGCCCATGAACAGTAACAGTAACAGCTCTTATATCTTATTAATGTCCTTGCTCCTCTTTTAGATGTATTTCTTGACGTGACTAATACTATGTCCGGTTTATATTATCCAACTTCTAATATTATGTTGCCTCAAATGATTAGAATTGTTAAAATGTTTTATCAACATAGAAATGATAATAATGTAGGCACTATTATTAAAGATATGGAAAATAAATGGAATAAATATTATGCTAAACTTCCTTGCATTTGTCTTTTATCTTGCGTTTTTTATCCTAGATGCAAATTAAACGGTTGTAAATATTTGATTGAAGAATATTATACTTATCTTCGGTTAGAAAGTGGAATAGACATAGAAGAAGAAAAAATGGAAATTCAAAGCATAGTTTATAAATTAGTTGAAATGTATTCTTCTACTTCATCTTTTCAACAAGAAACTAATTCTTCTACACAAGAATCATCATCGAGTAAATCCGGCAAATCTATATTTTCTTGTTTAAATTCATTAAAAAGGAGTAGAAATACATCTAATAACTATTCATATGAACTAACACATTATTTGCATCTTGATATACTAAATGATACAAATGGTGACTTTGATGTTTTAGAATGGTGGAAGTCGGAAAAAAATAATTTTCCAATTCTTTCAACTATTGCACGTGATCTACTAACATCTCAAATGTCTAGTGTAACTTCAGAAAGTGTTTTTAGTGCAGGCCAAAGAACTATCACGGATAAAAGGACTCGATTAAGCCCAAAATCTATAAAATTTTGTATCTTGTGGAAAGATTGGCTAGATAAAGAATATAGAAAAGAAGAATTGCATCGATTGGGAGAGAGATGGTTGCCACGTCAAAATAATGATTCGGATGATGAAACGGCATTTGAAATATCAACAATTGCAAGTACTTCGGCTACAGGGGAGGATTTAGATTTTGAAGCCATGTACTATCCACAAAATGCACAATACCAATATGGAAGTTCTTCAATGCCTCCTATATACGATTGGCAAATAATCCCGGATTAAAGTTGTATAAATTCTTGATGTAAAAATGATTTTTTTTTGTTAAACCTTTATGCAATATTTTTTAAAGTTGTTATATGTACACTCTCATATTTTAAAGTTAATAAAATTTATTAGAGTATTTTTTTTATAGTAAAGTTCATTTTCATTTTATTATTCAAAAGTCAAAACTATAGTCTATAATATAAAAGTAATAAATACTTGAATAAGTTTAATAAAAAATACTAATTAATATTTAGGTATGAAATATAAAGTATGTAAGATAAGATCTTTTTAAAGTAAAAAAAAAAAAAAAAATTGAAGGCCCGGCCCGGCCCATTTGACACCTCTATATCGATCGATCCGACATTTCGGGACTTTAAAAGGTTTGAACCATTTCAAAATCATATTGTTTTCGTCATAATAATTATATTTTTTTTCATTTTATGAGTTAAATATTACAGTTTGTTTCAAGAAAATATGTTTTTCCCTTTCAATGATGTGTATGAATGACTTCGTAGATCGTTAACAATGTATGCCAATGTCAATTAACTAGTCACAAATTATCAAAAAATCGACTTTATTTGGTAGTTTAAGCATATTGATTAGTTTTGAAGATGTATTTCTCCAATCATACGGTTACGTCTAAGCTAATTAACGAAAACGCCCGATTCGGATAAAGTCAACTAATAATTTTGACTTTTGGCCATGGTTTTATCCGTGGCTAAGTATAAAAAAAAAATTTAATCGACTTGTTTAGCCACGGATTTTTCCGTGGCTCAGTCACAAATTTATTTTTTTTCAATTTTTAATAGCTAACTTATATCGCTTGATCTGACATTTCGAGACTTAAAAAGGTTTGAACCATTTCAAAATCATATTGGTTTTTTCATGATAATTATATTTTTGCATTTTATGTGTTAAATATTACAGTTTGTTTCAAGAAAATACATTTTTCCATTTCAGTGATATATATGAATGATTTCGTAGTTTGGTAACAATGTATGCCAACGTCAATTAACTAGTCACAAATTATCAAAAAATCGACTTTATTTGGTAGTTCAAGCATATTGATTAGTTTTGAAGATGTATTACTCCATTCGTACGGTTACGTGTAAGCTAGTTAACGAAAATGCCCGATTCGAATAAAATCAACTGATAATTTTGATATTTGGCCACGAAAATATCCGTGGCTAGAATATAATTTATTATTTTTTTAAAAAAAAAAAGGCTCGTAGCCACGGTTTTATTGGTGGCTAAATATGATTTTTATTTTTTAAAAATCGACTTGCTTAGCCATGGATTTTTCCTGTCGCTAAGTATTACAATTCTTTTTTTTTTTAAAATGCCTTGCTTAGCCACGGATTTTTCCGTGGCTAAGTCAAAATAATCCATGGCTAAATGATTATATATAAACAACACTTAGCCAATTTCAGATCTAGTTTGTTCTCTCTCTAAAAATCCGTGGCTAAGTCAAAACAATCCATGGCTAAATGATTATATATAATCAACACTTAGCCATTTTCAGATCTAGTTTTTTCTCTCTCCAAAAAGGTACCTTAATCTTCCAACCCCTCTCCCCCCTTCCCTTCGTCACGAGCCCCACCCCCGAGTCCCCAGCAGCCCCCCACCCCTCCCAAAGACACGCACACACACACACACACACACACACACACATTCTTGTTATTTTTAGCTTTTTATTTTTATTTTATTTGTTGAGGTGAAATTTTAATTTATTTTGTTGTTTTGGTTTATTTGGCAATTTTTGTAGGTGGATATTATATACATAATTTGTGTAGGTGAAGTTTGAACAAGGTATGAATTGTTATGATTTTTGTTGAGATGAATTTTATTTCCAACAAGTTTAGATTATGAATTGTTATATATGAACAAGTTTGTTTGGATTAACCATTGTTATGAACATGTTTGGATTATGGATTGTTGTGAACAAATTTGTTTGGATTATGAATTGTTATGCCCAAATTTGTTTGGATTATGGATTGTTATGAACAAGTTTGTTTGGATTATGAATTGTTATGAACAATTTTATTTGGATTATAGATTGCTATGAACAATTTATGTTGGGGTGAATTTTGTTGTTGAGGTGGGATAAAAATTTGGTGAAACATGTGTGATAGGAAGCATGTTGAACAATGTATGAAATAATTTGTTTTGTTTTAAGTCTATGGATTGTGCTTGTTCTAATCAAAAAGGCAGAAATCATGTTAGTCTACAAATACAAATGACAAAATTAACAAATATTAATGACAAACATGTATGGTCTAGATATGAAGGCTACCAGTGATATTAACTTACCTTCGTTTTATGTTTACAGAATATGAATATAAAGGAAATTCGAGGTTGGATGTATAATAGGTTAACAGTTGATCGAAAAATTACACCAAATAATTTATGAATGATGTTAAACAGTTTATTCAATTCGCAACTACACAACCGCAATATACAGCTGATAAAGGCCTTATTAGGTGTCCGTGTTCAAAGTGTACTAACAGGAAATATAAGGACACTAGAAATGTGCGTTGTGATTTGATGAAATTTGGGTTTCAACCTGAGTATTGGTATTGGACTTCACATGGCAAGTTAGCTCCAGAAACTCAAAACATGGAGCTCAGTGGTGCTAATTCTTCGAATCAGGCTAATTTTTCATATGGACTCAATAATTACGAGAATTTGGTAAATGATCCTATGGGTGTGAATTTATTTCACCATGGTATCCATTATCATCCCGATTCGAATGTCGAAGTGAGTCATGATATCGAGATTGAGCGAAACAATGAACAATATCCTAATATCCAAGCTCAACAATTTTATGACATATTAGAGGCTGCCCATCGACCATTGTGGCTAGGTTATGACACTCAGACGGAGTTATCAATGACTCTTCAAATGATGTCCATAAAATCTAACTACAATTTATCTCAGGGTTATTTTGATCAAATGACAGGAACTTGTGAAATCGTCAAATCCATCGGATAATCATGTTCCTAACTACTATTTTGAAGCAAAAAAAAATAGTTAAGAAGTCAGGTTTAACATCGGTGGAGATTGATTGTTGCATCAAGGGGTGTATGTTGTATTACAGTGAAGACTCATGTTTAGAGGAATGTAAGTTTTGTAGGCATCCAAGATTTAAACCATTTAGAAGAGGTAGTTGGAATTGTGTTCCTTACAGAAAGATACACTACGTGCCTCCTATTCCAAGATTAAAAAGGTTGTATGCTTCTTCAAAATCAGTTGATCAAATGAGGTGCCATCATGAGCACAGAAGAGAGCCTAGTGTTCTTTGTCATCCATCCGATGGTCTGGCATAGAAACTTTTCTATGAAATGCATTCTGACTTTGTTGGTGAGCCACGAAACATTAGGCTTGGATTATGTGACGATGGATTTAATCCATTTAATCATACTTCGTCGAAGCAATACTCATGTTGGCCCGTGATTATATGACTATACCGTACATGCTTGATTCCGAGGCCACGTAACCCGAAAGAAAGGATTGATATGTACTTGCAGCCTCTAATTGATGAATTGAAAGTTATATGGTTAGAAGGAGTTGAAACGTATGACATTTCGAAAATGCAGAATTTTGATTTACAGGCCGCCTTAATGTGGACAATCAAAGACTTTCCCGTGTATGGGATGTTGTCGGGATGGATGACATCGGGCCGATTGGCTTATCCTATATGTATGCAACAAAAAAGGCATTCAGACTGAAAAATGGTAGGAAGATATCTCAGTTCGATTGTGATCATCAGTTTTTGCTTGAGAATCATCCATTTAGACAAAACAAATATGCATTTTTCAAAGGACGCCGTGAACAATCAAACCCTCCATCAGTAATGACAGGCGATCAGATGTGGGAAAAAGTGCGTGAAATGCCAAAAGTAATCGATATGCCAGTCAGGTATCCAAAATTGCAAGGATATGACGTACATCATAATTGGACCAAACAAAGTATTTTTTGGGAGTTGTCATATTGGAAAGACATGGTGCGCCATAATTTGGATGTAATGCACATCGAAATTTTTTTTTTTTTGACAACATACTTAACACTGTCATGGATATCAAAGACAAGACAAAGGATAATGAGAAGGCAAGATTGGACTTAGTTGAGTATTGCAGGCGGCCTGAGTTGCATTTACAAATGATGGCCAATGGTAGGATGCTAAAACAAAAAGCTAGTTACACTTTGGCGGCCAAACAAAAATGCAATTTATGCACATTTGTTCCAACTTTGAAATGTCTAGGGATTATGCATCGAACATGGGAGCTTGTGTTGATCAATCGAGACTCAGGTTGTACGATATGAAAAGTCATGATTGTCATGTGTTCATGCAACATTTACTCCCAATAGTATTTAGTGTACTCCCACAAAATGTTTGGAATCCTCTAACCAAACTAAGTCAGTTCTTCAAAGATTTGTGTTGCAGAGAACTTCGCGAGGAAAATTTGTCGCAATTGGATAAAAATATCCCTTCGATTTTGTGCAAATTGGAATGCATTTTCCTCCAACATTTTTTGATTCCATGGAACACTTGCCCATACACTTGTCTTTTGAAGCGGTGATGTGTGGACCTGTTCAATATAGGTGGATGTATCCATTCGAAAGGTAAATATTTTTTAAAGATTTGCCTATGTGTAATTTTGTTTTTTTTTTTTGTGATCTCAAATTAATTAGTAACTTTGTCGTACAAAATACGATTATAGGTTCCTATATAACTTGAAAGGTATGGTGAAGAATCGAGCAAGGGTTGAGGGCTCAATATGTGAGGTGTATTTAAATCAAGAATCATCATACTTCACATCGTATTATTTTGAAAGCCACATTCAATCGAAGAGTACAAGAGTTAGGCGTAATGAGAATGATGGAAGTGCTGAAGAAATACCCTAAACATTGTCTGTCTGCAATCAAGCTGGTAAGCCTCGTGATAAATGTGACGAGCGATTTTTGAGTGATGATGAACTGAGAAAGTCTGCATTACACGTTCTTATTCATTGCGATGAGGTCATGCCTATTATTGAATAAGTATTTAATGACAAATATAAATTTGTTAATAATTTTGTTAGATTCTAACTCCTAAAATGTATATTTCAATATGTAGAATGTATAGGTTGTTAGCTCGGTACCATTGGCCAAATTTAACCGATCAAGAAGTTGAGGAGTCTATCGAGGAGAATTTCGTAGAATGGTTTGAACAATATGTAAGTACTTTATTAATTAAATTAAAATATATATATATATATATATATAAACATTTTTTATAAATATTATGACAATGTCATTATATGTGTAGGTTCATGATCCCAAATATAATATTGCTAATCAAAATTTACATGATCTGGCGTGGGGACCAAATTGTAAGGTTAAGATATGACAAAGATACATTGTGAATGGATATGCCTTTCATGTAGACGAGACCACACAACGTATGAACACTTATAATGCTAGTGTTTGTGTTCGGGCCAACGGGTCCACAAATTTCTATGGCATACTTAAATCAGTGATTCAGTTAGAATATCTCGGTGTGCCTAAAAAGAAGGTTGTTTTGTTCAAATGTCATTAGTTTGATTCCGTTTCTAAGAGGAGTGTGAAGATAAACCCGCAATATGGAATTTTAGAGATCAAATTTAATGAGAGATACCCAAAAGATGATCCATTCATTATTGCACAACATGCATCTCAAGTATATTATGTACCATATCCGGGGCACAATAAGGGATAAATTGAATTGGCGTTTTGTAATTAAAACCAGACAACGAAGTAGAGTAGCTAATCACCAAATTATTTCTGATGATCCGTTGCAAGAATCTTCACCCGCTGCGAATTTTGTGTTCAATAATAAACCTACGGGTCTTTTAGTAGATGCTGATGGTCATGCAGAAGAGGTAAATTTTGAACTTGAAGATGATGACGTACGAGATGATGTGAACGAATATGACGATGATGAGGAGGATGAACTTGATGATGACGACTACGAAAGAGATGATGCGATCGAACATGACAATGATGATGAAGATGAAGTCGATGAGAATGAAGATGATGATTAGGATTCATATTTTAATTGTTGATGTTCGCTATTTATTGTCATGAATCCTTGTGAATTGTTATTATGTAGTTGATGCTTGTAAATTGTTATTATGTATTTATTCATAATTGATGTGTGATCAATTGTTGTGCATCGTTAACATTTTATAAATTTTCTCGATTATTTGTTGAGAATTCTGAAACAGATGGCCGAGAGATCGAAAAAAGGCAAAGAGACAGTATCGGACACAGGGTCTAATCGGCATATGCCTCTACCGACTAATCTGAACATCAATTTAGATAGTTCGAGATCAAATTCTCCATCCCCTGTCTTGGGGTCTATCCCATCGACGCCGATGAATGAATGCCCATCCACCAACATATCTCAAAACAGTAATACCGGTGGACATCAAATGCCACAAGGAAAAGAGTAAGTGAATTGATTTATATAATTTTTGTTATCTTATCAATAAATAGATATCTACTGACCAAAAAAAAAATCAATAAATAGATATCTATTCTATATATTTTACGTGTATTGTAATGTATAATTTTTCCGTGGTCCACTTGTACAATAGGTTTGACGTCGAGCAGAAATGTATCAACGAGATTGGTCAAATAATCGAGAATAGTTTCAAGAGACCATGGCCTACTTAGAAGAAAGTCCCGATAGAAACTCGTGAGGAGTGGTTTGCCCAGATTAAGGTATGTGTATTTATTTAGTTCAATTGAGATTTGATTATTACTACAACTTATTCATATATGATTTGTTTTCTAAATTTTTTCAGAAAAAGTTATTTTGGCGGCTTGATCATTCGAACTGAATTTGGAAGAATTTCGAGCATAAAGGTGCAGAGATCTTGAAAAATGGACTGGCTAAAGCTCGTAAGGATAACCGCAGGCCTAATTGGATAGGTGAAGAATCTTGGGATACTTTACGGGTCATATGGGGCACCCTAGAATTCCAGTGGATAAGCCAGCAGAATAGGGCAAACCAAGCATCGACGATGGAAAGGGATTCCCTGGCCATAAGGGAGGCTCCAGATCTCATCTCAGATGGCAAAATCATTTGGTAAGTAATTACTTTTTCCTTGTACTTTATTTAATTAATTGAAGTAGTGTTGATTTTTACGGTTTTATCTCATTGTTGTCCTTAATTCTATACTTTAAAAAGTTCTTACTTCATGTTTATTGCAAATGGAAAAATATGGACATCGGCCTTCTGTTGATGAAACATTTGAGGCCCTCCATTATTCGAGAGACGAGGATAGAATCGAGCATTATGTGGATGAGCGAGCAAAGACGACTTTGGCAGTTTGCTATATTTATTTATCTTCACATATTGTTGCTAAGTATGCTTTTATAACAATTATGTATGGGTTTTTTTTTTTTTTTTTGCGCAGGAAGGCTTCAAAGCTAATTATAACGAAACTTGTTCCCGACTCGCCGAGAATGCATAGGGAGGACTATTTAGCAGCCCGATAAGTTGGAGGTAACATTAAAAAGAGTATTTGTTAGATATATACACTTATTAAAAATATATATATACTTTATTAAAAAATATGTACAAGATAAAGCTCTAATTGTTTTCTTTTTACTTTTAGATTTGGAAGCAAACAGTTTGCGGTCCAAAGAAGGGTCAGTGGTATGGTATTGCCGGTGGACCCTCCACTGTGACTATTGAGTCTTCCGGCTCATGGATTGACTTGAATACTTGGGTACAATTTAATTTAATTTTTTAATTTAAAAAAATCCTAAAAAAATCATCATTTTCTTCTACCAAAAACCGTAGCCCACCCCACCATTACCACCACTCAGCCGCCGCCGCCTTCATCCACTACCATTGCACCGCCATTCCCACCCCCGCCGCTCTCTCTCTCTTGCCCCCCTTCCCGACAAGAATGTCTTCTTCCTCATCTCCTCCGCCTATGCTCTATTTGCCGTGTAATGGAGCTCGTGAGGTGATGGCGATGGTGATGGCCCCCTCCTTTTACCCTACACCCCATTTTTACCATTTACAACGCCCCCCCCCCCCCCCCCCCCGGCCCCTCTTTTTTTAGCCCCCTCCCTACCACCACCGCCATTAATCTACTCTCTTCTCACTTTCGAGCTCGAAAATGGTGGCGTTTTCTTATCCTTGATAGGAACTCCTTGAGAAACACCCACTGCCGTGAGCCCCTCCCCGCCGATGAAGATCTGGACTCACATAGCGTGATTTCGTCTGATCCGTTGTGGTCCTCCTCGAAATTGCCGCCGCCATTGTCCTTAGACTCCTCATTTTGCGCCTCCTTGTCTTTTCCGCCAGTCGTCGTGCCACTGGAACAAGGTCGTGGCATTGGATCTGAGCACCGGCATGGATCTGGTTCTCCGCCACAGAGATCCGACGAAGTGGGTTGCTTGCGCGGGGTTTGGCGGCGGAGAGGGTTGCATGCGTGATGGTAAATTAAATTAGGTGGCAACTGGCAACCAACATAGCAAATTAACCCGCCACATTATTAAAATTGGCTGAGAAAAGGGTCACATGGGTCGCACATGACTTTTTTCCGGCCACTTGAATGATTTCAGGCGAAAATGGATTTCAATTGCAGTAAATTTTTAATTACATGATCAATTTTCTAAAATATAATAATGTAGGACTGACAATGCATATAACATACATGACGAAAAATAAATTTAAGCCTAATATATATGTGCCAAGTTCCATGCCAAATCAACAATTTTCTTGCCAGCTTGGCAATTCCAACAAGTTAAACGTTCTCTGACGAAGATTATGATTTTCCAACAGTGATTATCCTTAAATTGAAATTTTTAAGTTAATTACAGGACGGAATTGGGAAGGCTGATTTTAACATGACAAATTTTGCTAGACCTCTGAATTACATAACGAAAATGGCAATTCCCCCTAGCAATGTATAACTAGATAATAAGTTGCCCTACAAATACAGGTGCTAACGTCAAATTTGATTTACTTTTATATATATATATATATAACCATCAAATTTGATTTTTCGTAGTTTAATACATTATACTTCATAAAATTCATCAAGGTAGAAAATAATTTTAGTTTAAAAGTTATGATGCATTAATTTGATGAAAAATTTAATATGTTATGGCTGATTGACAAATCATCTATAGATTAATTAGAAACAATTAAAATATTGTTGACTACTATATAGTCTAATAAATGAAAAATGAGCGGAGACCTTTTGAAACTTAATTCTCGTTAACAATTAAAAATGAATGTACCTCTTTGCCGACGTACATGTATAGCTACAAACCATGGTATCAACTGAAAACTAATATTCATATTCTCCTTCGCCAATGTCCTCATTTATTAATTCGTCCTAGGGGTGTTCAAAAATAACGAAACTGACCGACCCAAAAAAAAAAAAAAAAAAATAACCCCAAAAAACCTCAAACTCTTCTTTTTTTTGCCGAAACTTTTGTATTTCTTCCCCATGGTTTCACTTGGCAAGTCAATTTATTCAAATTTTAAAATTCCTAAAAATCAAAGTCCAGAAAATCGTGTTCAATTAAAGACAAAAACAAGGAAAACCAATATCAAATAATGTTGTTCCCAGAAAATCTTGTTCCATTGATAACAAAAACCAAACCCACATGTTGTTTTTTTCGAAATTAATCCATCGGTGCCAGCATCGGGTGTGGATATTTGATAATTGATGATTTTTATCAAAGTGATGAAATTAAATACAATTGGAGTGAAAAATGAAATGTTTCCACTGTTAGATATTTTTTTTAGCAATATTAACAGAATCAACGATTCTTCCAATTTTTCTTTTTCATTTCGTTTTTCGGTTTTTACCGAAACCGAATCGTTATTTTTCGGTTAAAATTGAACCGAACCGAATCATTTTTGATTCGGTTTTCGGTTTCCATTTCAGAAAACCGAAAATTTTGGTTAATCGAAAAATCTGTTCGGTTTGGTTAAAACGAATGAACTACCCTAATTCTTCCTTTTATTTCATCCCTAACTAACAAACCCTAGAGCAGCTCTATCTATTTAAGTACTTCAAATCAAGATTAACATGAATTGTTTAATCATTTTCTTGTGCAATTAGGGGGTGTAGCTCATGGATTTTTGTATCATGGATTTTCTTGTTTAATCGATTCCCCGCACCTCCAATTCTGTTGATCATGGATTTTTGTATCTCTAGTCTCACTTAAATTTTTAAGCTGGTGGTGGTATGTATTTCTTGTTTTTCTTTTTTTTTGGAAAAAAAATTATTTCATGTATTTAATAAGTATAATTAATAGAACTAATTATTTATATATCTTATATTAATATATTTCTTTTGTTTTTTTTTCACGCGAGGCCATAATAAATCTTTCTGCACGTAAATATTAGGAGATTTGTCATCACCCTATTAATGAATTATGCAGATATATATATAAATTTAGTTCAAGGAGCTTTATTAATTTTTCTCAATGTTATTCTTTTTTCTCAAAATAGAAATATTTTTCTTCTCTTTTTTTTTTTTTTTTGATGGATAAATTAGTAATATTTTTATTTGCACACAATTTTATTTCCAAAACACAGTACCTTCGGCCCATGAATGTTGGCGCAGTCCAACATTTGGAAGGCCCAGCCCTCAATTGATGGTTCAAGCATACCTTTTTGTATGTGTTAATCAATTCTGTATTATTCATATCCATTGGGTGGTTATCAATTAATGTAAGAACTGTTCGATTATTGCATCAATTCTTATATTATTTTTACTTCATAAGATTGACATGAATTTACTTCTTCTTGAAAAAAAAATTTCTCCCTAAATGCTATCACTGGAAAAAAGGAAATTTAATGAGGAAATTAAGGGACACTTGGATCGGCTTAAAAATAAGTGCTTCTCAAGCAGTGTTTTTTTCAGTAGAGTTTTTTTTTTAAGCCAAACAATTTTGTGGTTAGATACAGTAATTAAAAGTATTTTGAAATGTGCTTTTGTTTGAAGCTACTCTAAGTAGTTTCTAAAAAAAATCCTTTTTTTGACTTTTTTTTCTGATTTCTATATTTTTTTTAAAAGTTCATCCAAAACACATTTCTTTTAAAAAAAATTAAGTATTTTTTCTCCCAAAAAAAAAAATTCAATCCAAACGGACTCTGAGTGAATAATGAAAAGGTGGGCAAAAAAATTCAAAAGCGTTAAGTATGTTGTTTGAAGTGAGAGTTTTCTTTTTCTTTTTTTTGTTTCCCCTAAATCAATTTCGCCATCAAAAATCAAGATCTAAATATAGGTTAAGAAAATGGTCAATTAGAATAAAAGGATACTTCAAATTTCCTCTATGTATCTCGTAGATACGCTTCTATGATATTAGAACCACTCTAATCAAATTGAAAAATCGTCTATATAATTGACATAACTTCTTAGAAAGTAAGTCATAAAAATAAGTCTATTAGGTTTATCAAAGGCAAACCCTCCAAATCTTATAATCATGAATTCTTCAGTATTTATACATTCTTTTAAAGTTGAAAAACTTATTTGAGAGAGATGAAGTGGTTTGTTTATATCTCTTTACATTAAACTAATTCAATAAATAAATATCCACTAAACCTAACATGTAGTGCGGCGCCTTAGCTCAAAGTGTGTGCTCATAACATGTTAAAAAATGAATTTGAACCTAATTCAACCTCAAAATTAGTTCATGAGGGAAGGATTGTTCAACCCATTATAAATCACACCACATCATTGTATTTAATCGATATGAGACATTTAACACACTGCCTCATGCCCAAGGTACGAGAAACTTGGAGCGTGAAGTTTGCAGGAATGAACATCTGTGGGTAGAAAGATCTTGTTGGACATTTACCTGCTCTGACACCATGTTAAAAAATGAACTTGGATCTAATTGAAGAATGGACTTGGATCTAACTCCCACTCACAAGCTAGCTCATGAGGAAATGATTGTCCAAGTTATTATAAACCACACGATATCATTGTATTTAATCGATGTGAGACATTTAATACACCCTCCTCACGCCCATGGCCAGATACATGTTGGAAACTTGAACTTGGAGCATGAAGTTTGCAGGAATAAACATCTGCAGGTGGAAAGACTAGCAAGACCTCTACATGCTCTAATATCATGTTGAAGAGTGACCGTAGACCCTCAAAAACTAACTCATGAGAAAATGATTGTTCAAGTCATGATAAACTACATCAGATCATTATATTTAATCGATATGCGATATTTAATCTAATAGATCACCAAACGGGCAAAATGAGTTCTCCAACATACTCATAAAAATACTCTATTATCCATACTTTAAGAATTTTATCTCAAGGTAGATCGAATAGTAGTCCAAATTCTGGTACCACCTATGACGTTACGCTGACTACATGTGGTGTTGATGAAATGCACCTAATGAGCGTTTGTTCATGTGTAACCTCCCAATCTATGACGCATGGCTAGTTATTTAATTTGCAATGTATATCTAACCATTATTCTTTTCAATGTTTCTCTCACCAACTTTCAAAAGTCTCATCACTCTCAAAGTATTGGATTTCGAATCTATGCTATAATGTTAAGTGAGGGCTTTTAATTTTTCTTGTGATGTGTTTGATTGCATTATTCCCAAAATACCATTAATAATCTTGAACTATTTTTTCTCTTCTCTCCAACACTTTATTTTTTCTTTTTTTTCTTCATTTTCTATTCTGATCTATCTCCCCTCTCGTATCTCACATTCCTCTTTGGAAAAATTTGGTTGGGGTTATGTTTGTCTTTATTTTTTAATCAAATAAATTTATTTTATTTGGAATTTATTTGTTTAACTTATCATAAATTTAATAAATATATTAAAAACAATTGGAAAAATGTTTTGAAGAATAAAAATAGTTAAGAAAGATAATTTACTTATAGGATTTATTGAAATTTTAATATTTTATTTTTATTTTGTACATGCATCACGTTGCCCAGTGCACTAGTATAAAATTACTCAGGAAAACACTCTCATGATATGGGGCTAGAGACATCTTGCGATCTCTAAATCTCTAGGAAGCTCAAAATAAATTTGGGATAGCAATTGTCTATTTTAAAAAATTGAAATTTCATTTAGAATTAGAATTTTCGTATGAGTACCAATTAAATCCTTCCACTAAATTAATAATATTCCATACCATGTCCAAGGAGACTATAGTCAAATTATTGACTTTGTCATCAAATAATAATAATAACTAAGTTCTTACGTACAATACATGCAATATGTTGGCATATGGGGGATGTGAAACACTGAAACTCTGTATTAGATGACCAATATATATATATATATATATATATATATATATATATATATATATATATCCTATCATTTCATTATGTAAGCCAATGTGTCGGTGCAAAGCCCCTTGTACTAGGCGTCTCTTATGTATTGGGTCCACTGTGTTCGACGCTACTAGCAATGATTTTAATCAATAAATTAATTAATGCTTTTGATGGTGATAGTTTTATTTTAAATAAATTAATGCTTGTGTCCCGTTCTTTTGCGCTATGATTATTATTAAGATGTAAATCATAGTGATGGAGAGAGAAGATGGAGAGAGAAGATGGAGAGAGATTAAATTGGAATCTTATTAATGAATCTCATACTCTGTATAATGTGTAAATTTGTATACAAAGAAGGAAAAAAAAATATCTAGTTACTAAATTTGTACGTCTGTAAAAAATAATTAACCAACTAATTAAAGATAACTAAAGTGTAAAATATATGTAACTGTAAAAATTATTTTATCATAAACGATGCGACTCAAGCGGCCTTGATAAATTTTTGATCCCAAACACACACACACACACACACACACAGCAACCTTGATAAAAAGTTGAAAACAATGTTTCCCTTAGGTGTCTTGTCGAAGCCTTTGAAAAATAAATTTCACTTACGACATGTATACAAGATGGAGATGCTGGATGTCGCTATAAAAAAATAAAAGTGAGTAAATTGCTTATGATATAATAAGTAACAAAGCAAAAATTATTTTAGAGTATGTTTGGATAGGTTTTTTTTTCAAGAAGCAGCAGTTAATTTTTGATAAAAAAACACTTCGAAGAAAAAAAAAATTGTGTTTGGATGAGCTATTGAAAAAAATCAGAAGCCAAAAAAAAATTAAAAAAGGCTTTTTTCAGAAACTACTCCAGAATAATAAAAGTACATTATAAAACATTTTTAATTACTCTATCCAAACACAAATTACTTGACTTTAAAAAAAAAAAAGCTCTGCTATAAAAAGCATCGTTGGATAAGCACTTTTTTTTTTAAACCCATCCGAACAGGCCCTTAATTATATGTGTTTGGTAATAATAGAATTTATTGTGCCAGAAAATAATTTATACAATATTAATAGTGTCTAAATTATTATTATTGATAATTAATAACAGTCCTATAGTGACAATTTATTTATAGAAATCTTATTTCAAAATTATAGTGATAATATTTTGGATACAAATTATCATTATAGAAGTATCATTAATTGTGAATGATAACCATTAAAATATTAATTATAATAAGAGTTGTCAATTCATAATAAAATAAAAATTGTTATCATTAAATAATTTTAATTAGTGATAAAATACATAGTATTTCAATTTTTTTCACTATTATTACTTTTCTTGCAGCGACTTTTGTTGACAATAATCTTCCAACACTGGAACCTTTATTAAAGCTGATATATGGAGAATCCCATAAAATAAAGTCTAAGGATTGAAAAATGAATATATAGTGAAATTGCCGCAAATGAAAATGCAAGGGAGGGGGATAAAAAGTGTCAGCATTTTACAGGATAATAAAAATTCAAGAAAATTGCATGAAACCCCCTATAGTTTCGAGAAGTAATAGGTTAAACCCTATAGTTTTATATTTCCTGAATTTATGTGCGAAAGCACCTTTCCCGTCCAAATTAACGGAAGGTGAGATGCACACATCCTAGGTGCGAATATTTTTTTGTGATTAGACCATATTTGACTTTTAAAAGTGATTTAATTGGCTAAAATACTCCTATGACGTCAAAAAAACATTTTTTTTCTTTTCATATTTTCTTCTTCTTCATCATCTACCACCCAGCCTCCCACGCCATTGCCGAAGACACTGCTGGAGTGACAACCAAAAATCGCCAATCCATGCACATGGTTAAGTCAAATTAAACCCCTCAATCAATTTTACAACAGCTTCGGGGTATGGTTGTGTGTGTTTTGGGGTGTGTGTATGTGTTGTGGTTTGTCTCTTTTGTGTACGGCTGTGTTCTTTGTGTGTTGTGTGTTCTGTGTGTGCATATTTTATATTATATATATAATATACTTTACATTGTGTATATATTGAAATATTATTATTTATCTATTATATATATTTAATTAATTTTTTATTTAATAATATATTTTTATCTTGAGAAATCAATTTACATCGTTTCACTATAAGAAAAAAAAAAGGAATTTTCGACCTAAAAATTTCATTGAAAAATTCTAATAATAGGGGCATAATGGACATATAATCATAAAATTAACACCGTCAAACAACTCCTGATGGTGGGAGCGCGTGAGTATAAATTTTAAAAATAGAGGATTTTTTACATATTTTTTTACCATAAGATACTAATTTGCAAATTCACGAAAGCATGAAGGGGTTTTACGCAATTTTTCCTAAAAATTCTTGGGCTAGCAAGAATTTGTCCTCCGAAATCTTTCAGACTCTTATTACAAGCAAACGATTAAATTTTAATTAATTATTTCATCTCTCCCATAATATTAGTCAGTTTAGGCTTTTTTTACAAAACTAATTAATCTAATAAATAGTCTTATTTTTAATTAAATTTAAAATAATTTGACAAATTTATCATTTCCATACCTCATCAAATTTTACTTCAAAAATATTGGTAATTGAATAATAAATGAGGGTAAATTTGAAAAAAAGAAATTAATGCTCTCTTGAATTTTTTAAATTGATAAATAATATAAAACAAAAAAAAATTTATAATATGACTAATATTATGAGACAGAGAAAATATGTTGGTGTTCTGAATTATGCACAATTTGTACGTCTTTCATGCACAATTATTAAATACGTACAAAGTACTATCATTGAGAGAATTCAATCTACGGCAGGGTCATGGGTCCCCCTTGGTATTAGGCTCGGTCCCATTTTCAGATAAGTAAATTAGTTCGAGTGGTAAAAATTGAAATTAAAGGACAAAAAAAAAGGATCACGTTTATTATATATATATTATGTTTCGCTGATGGAATGGATCTTTATCCCATTCAACAGTTCCATTTTTCCCATTTCATATTTAATTTGGAGTTGTTACATGATTATCCATTGAATATTAATTCTTGGATAGACTATAATCGGATGTTAAAAACAAACGAACTTGTAAGAAAAATATCATTATTCATCAACTTGCGGGGAATGATAATATAAATACGTTCAATTACTAATAATCCCATATTTTTATTCCATATTAGAAGTAGTTTGGATACTTACTCAGCTTATAAGTTCCGATTCCTTTTACATTCTGTAAAGCATCATTTTTATAAAAAATAAAATTCAATTGATAAGTTGCACTATTTCTCAAAGTGTCGTACCTTAATATTCAACAATAGAATGAAGCATCACTAAATGACACCGTATGTGAGAGCGATGATTATGTACCTCTTCTAAAGTCCTCCAACTAATAGGTCACGATAATGTCATATTTTTGTCCTATATTAAAAGTGGCGAGGGACTTAATCTTGATTCTATGGACTAGATCAGTTTGTAAGTTTCATTTCTCTCACATCTTGTGAAGGGTCTTCTCATAAACACAAATGCCATCACTTGTTGCAAAAAAAATAATATTAATGACAAAATAGAAAAATAATATGTAAAAATTGTCTCCAATCATATGTAGTAAGTGACAATATTTTTTATTATGCCGCTAATAAAATATATTTGATAACAATAATTTTTATTTTATTACTTAATGGTTTAAAGATAACTAGACTTGATATTCTAGTTCTCATTTTAAAATTAATGGCTTGTGACCAAAAAAAAAAAAATAGAGAAAGTTATCGCTTTAAATTTGTGGTAAGGGTTTTCTTGTTATTAAGTTGTGGCCATAAAGGTACCCTTAATTATCGGTGGTAATAATTTTAACACAATTTTTATGACTGTTGATATTGCGAATGCAATTTTTGTACAGTATAAAGTTTCTTGTCGTCAAACATATATAATTAATAATAATTTTTATACTATCACCAATTTAATTCTTTTTCCTCTAATCTTCGAATGTCGAATAATACTTTATAGAATCGTGCCTTCATACTCTATGATAAATTTTTGACACCATCAAGTACTATAAGCCATACGCCAACAAAAGAATCTAGTAAAAGTCACTTTTAAATCATAATAGATCAATGCAACGCTATATATTAGTTAAATTATTCCTTGCCCTAAAGTCAAGATCTAGAATAGAATCTAATCTCTATTATTTGAGTAGGTGACGTGGGACCCCTTCAATATTTGTCATATGAAAGGGGGCATTTAGATGTGACAGTCAATTTTGCATTAGAGGGTGAAATTAAATGACAGTCAATTTAGTACCTTCTGCATTTTCACCTGTATTCTTTAATTCTCTTCTACCACACAAACCTCAATTAAATTTTTACATGAATTTGGGGTTATAGATATGAGTGTCTGTCAATGGGGGGCCTCTTTTTTTTTTTTTTTTTTTTTTTTAATAATTGAATGGGGGCCTATTCCAAAAGCTAAAACATGTGCCAATTTGCAGTACTAAATGGGGACCAGAAATTTTGGGACAAAAAATGTTATAATTGGATAAGGATAAAAATAAAAATTAACCACAATATATTGAGTGATGATAAATTTATCATTAATTGTATTTATTTAGTGATTATAAAATTTTTTAATAAAAAATAATTGTCACAAACAACGATAAAAGTTGTCTAAATTGACATTATTTAGAATTAAATTAGTACCACGTCTATAGGATCAATTTAGTAACATTGAAAATTTTGTCACAAAAAATAGTAATAATTTTTTTCTTTTGTCACCAAATGTTCGTTGTAAAATTGTCACTAATTGTAAATAGTAACAATTTAAAATACTATTTTTTTTGTCACTTTTGAATGATTTAATGACAACAGAGAAGTTATTGCCATTAGATAGATATAATTAATAATAAAATAAAAAGTATTTTTATTCAATATATGTTATTAATGATATTTTTTATTGTTATTTTATTTTGAAAATTATTATTAGCCCTTTAAAAATTATTATTGGAACTTCACTTTTAATTTTTTTTTAAGAGTTGAATAAAATATCCCTTAGATATTTTAAATAGGGTATATACACTTTAAACCTCTCAACTATATGTTATGGCTCATTCACCTATTTGAATGGCAAAATACAACAATTACTTCTCTCAATTAAATAATTAGACCAAATTTTCCTTACATTATTTCTATTTATATAATTTTTAACATATTTTTGGTATTTAGCATTCTAAATTCAACCCCATATACTTTTTTTTTATGTAAACCATATACTTTATTAACTACAAAAATAAAATTTAATTTAAATTTTAGAACATTATAGCTTAGTCTAATTGAAATATAAACTAAATTGATAAACTATTATTATTTGAAAGTTAAACATGAAAAAAAAAAAACTATTATAGCCTTTCCAACTTAATGAATTTATTAATTATAAAATTATAAGTAAAGTCTAACTCTTTTGAATAAAGTGGATAAGTATATTTTAACCATAATTCGAATATGATTTCTTTTTAAAACTAAATTGCGATATATTTAAATAATTGTAAACTCTTTAAAAGAGAAATCAACATATACATTGATATTTATTTAAAAGAGTCTCAATTTACTTTTAATTGAAGAGATAATAACTTGATTTTTAGATACAACATAATTCAAAATTAAATTTAGATCATAAATTGGTTCGAATACTTTCACTACAAGAAAAGGCAATATTGTTGACAAGACTTAAAAGTGGCAATATAACAGTTGTCACCAATAATTGTATTAAATAACAATACCTTCTATTTTGCCATTAATTAAACTTTTTTTGTGACTACAATTTTTATGTTGTCAAAATATCACATTAGATGATAAAAATTAATGATTTAGTTGTCACAATTGACAATTAGTGACACACCTATAATGACAACTTGGTAACAACAAAAATTGTCATAGGATTTTGTGACAATATTCTATTATCACTAAGTTGATATATATCACTAATTGTCAATTTTGCACTATATTGTCACATTTTTACATTATGTTGTCACTATTGATATTGTGCAACCTATATTTTGTGACAACTTAACTTTGTTGCTACTAAATATATATAATTAATGACAATTTTTTCAATCTAACTTATTATTTTGTCATCAATTTACTTATTTTCTTGTAGTATTTGTGAAATATATAGATACACATTTATATAGATGTAATGGTGCTCTTATTGAAATATATAATTGAGAGAGGGTGGGTTAGTGTCAAATGTATTAAGTTTAGAGAGGAAAATGTTGCATATCATATAATTAAGGAGGTAAAGCCTATTTTATATTATTTTAAAATGAACGAATATTTTGATCAATTTTTCGAGAGAAAAATGAGAGCATAGTCCCAATTAGAATTTTTGGAGAGATAATAACAATTCTCCTTTTATTTTTCATAGCTAATATTACTAATTTCTGGGGTTCGTCATATTATTCGATTTTCAGTAGCATCAAGAAAAAATAAAATCACTTTGCCAAAAAAAAACAGAGAGAAAAAGAACGGGGCGGGGGGGGGGGGGGCGGGGGGGTGACTAACAAAACTCAGATTCAATTATTATTGACATATATGGCCCACCATACCATATCTAGATAATGTTTCTGAATTTTCGTCAAGCTTTCAGTTGAAATGTAGCCGTCTTTGAGTAAAGCTAATTAAAGTTTCATAATGAATGCAAAATGGTAGCGTTGGAGAAATTGCTTGTCACCATATAATATTATGGGATATGCAATAATAATTATTTCACTGTTCTCTTGAATTATCATTCTTAATTAGCTTTTTATAGTGCTGAAATGCTTTGACATGATGACACATTCCACATTCTCATTAATTTGAACTTCCAAGAATTTTTCAACTTTATTGATCACTCATGACCTCATGAATCAAATTAGAATTTATGAGCACTATAAATTTTCTGATAGTGTTGTTTAATCAAGATTCTCTGGAGTTTTATGAATATATTTGGAGTCATTATAACTTTTATTGAGTGGAAAATGATTTCCGCTTTTTCATATATAAGTCAAGTGTGTGTGTATGGGGAAAAATGTCATTTTTGCACACTAAGGATAGTCAATTCAATTTTTTGTCCTTTAAATATCGTCATTTTAACATTGATCCTTTAATTTAAAAAACTTTATAATTTTGGTCCAATTTTGCCGGAATCAGCTGATGTGAACAACAAATTTGGCGATTTTCGTAACTTTCCCGCTTTTTTTTGTGACTTGGCTATATATCTAGTTGGACTTTGTATGCAAAGCAACACACTCTTCTTGCCACACGTGGGAACGTGTTGGCGATTTTTTTAAAAAATAAAAAATGACTTCCACCTCAACTATTTATCTATTTTAAATATAAAAACTTAAAAAAATATATTTTGAATTTTGACATATAATATTATGTGTATTAATTACTATATATGAAATAATACGTAATAAAAAAATGTATTTTATAAATATTTTACTGTTTCTATTTTTTTTGCATTTGAGAAAAGATAAACAAAAAAAGAAAAGAAAAATCACCATCATCTTCTTTCTCAAACACTAGATTCACCACTATCTTTCTTCTCAACAACCTTGAGAAAAATCCAACCCCAAAATTAATTTTGCAAAAAATTGAGGGCTACCGGTGGGGGTGGATTGGGCAGGGGAGGGGATCGGCAACGGCAGGGATGGGGATGGGGTGGGGTCGGGCAAGGGAAGCGATCGACAGCAGGGATGGGGTGGGGTTGGGTGGGGGAAGGGTTGGGGGCGGTGGAGGGGATATGGTGAGGTTGGGCATATATTATATATGAAACATATAAAAGTGAATTGATTAAGGTGGATTTTATTATTTTTTAAATAATTTCCAACCTGTCGTCCACATTAGCATAAAATGGAGGGAAAATTACAAAAATTTCCAAATTAATGCCACATCAGTGCTGATAGGAAAGTTCTGGTTAAAGTGAATGACATGTCAGCAATTTCCGACAAAATCAGACCAATATTGCAAATATTTTTAAATTAAAGAACCAAAATTCAAATAACAATTTTTAAAGAACAAAAATCCGAATTAGCTATCCTTTGCGAATGAAAATGATATTTTTCCACACACACACACATATATATATATATATATCAAGTTTTTGGACTTAAATTCCACTTAGGGTTTGCATTTTTTAGATTTCTTTAATTAAAAGTCCATTTAGATGGGCTTTTTTTTTAGAGCAGAATCATTTAGTTTTGAAAAAAAAACCCACTTCGAAACAAAAAATTTGTGTTTGAATGGATTTTTTGAAAAAAAAAGCCAAAAAAAGGATTTTTTTAAGAAGCTACCCAAAATAGTTTTAAATAAAAGCACATTTGAAAGTACTTTTAACTATTGTTTTTAAACACAAAATTGCTTAGTTTAAAAAAAAAATTATAGATAGCACCGTTTAAGAAGCATTTTTTTAAACCCATCAAAATGGACCCTATGTATTATTAAATCTGCACTCCCTAATGTTATGTATTTTTTAGGCTTCACTCTCTAACCGTAGTAAAAAGACATATATACCCTCAAAAATTCTCACAATCACACAGTGATTTCCCTCCAAAATTGAGGAAGGGTTATAACCTGCCCTCATTTTTTTTTTTTTGGAGCCATTTTAGTTGGAGAAACCATAGTGAACTCCCCTCGTTCCCTTCCAAAAATCTAGAAAAATTGCAATGAACTCATCTCTTTGGTTGAGATTAGCATCTCCCTAATTCGTTTGAGATCACTCTAAAGCTAAGATGAAGGAAAAGCATTGGGAGGCAATTCCTAAACCTCCTTACTAAGGTGCAATTTTGGTGCGATTCTGGGTTCCAAATCAGGAACCCGATTGGCCCATCCACTGTTTGATTTGATTTCATTGTTTATTAGTTTTTTTTCCTTTTCAAATGTTGATGGAATGAGTGAATTTGTTTTGTTCAATTTTGTTTTTGGATGAAAAGACCCAATTTATATGTTAGGTTAGGGTTGAAGTTCATTTTTTGAAGGATTATTGTCCTTTTTGTTGCAGTATGATGCCAAAAGAAGAACCAATCACAGTCTCGGACTACTGCTGCTAAAAGGAAGCGATCCATCAAAAGGAAAGCCAAAGGCGCAGAAAAAGTGCAGCGTCTAAATTTTGTGTACAGATATTGCTCGCCTTTACAGTTTTATAAGACGATGAGCACTCTGAAGGGTAAGATGAAGGAAAGTGTCGGGAGGCAATTCCTAAACCTCCTTTTAAGGGGTTTTTGCAAATACTTGAAATACGAACTAGATTAGGGTTGATGGCATAGCGCGTAGATTGGAAACATATTCATTAGTGTTTAAATTTGGTGTCAATGTTAAAGTGCCATTTTTGGTAGGGAGAAATGCACACGGCACCCCTGTATTATATCTAACAAACAAAAAAAATCCTGAGAAAAAAAAATTATCCTAAAAAACCTCATATCTTTCAAAATTTGCTCACTACACCTCAGGGTTGATTTTTAGTCAAATAAATGTGAAAAGACTATTTTGCCCTCCTCATACATAGTCACTAACCCCCACCACTATCGTCCCTAGCCGCCGCCGACGACGCCGATGCCATCACCGCCGGCCAGTGTCGGCATTCACTATATTCACACCATTTCACTTCTCTCGATATCCTAAGCAAAACCCCTAACTTAATTTAATCAACAAACTACCTTTTCCCATTCAATTTCGCCCCAAACTTACCAAAATTTCACCATGAAAAGAATACCACCACCACCAAATCTGGTGGCACAAGAGGGAAGGAGGAAAGCAAATCTACAACCCGTTGGATTCCCTTCTATCACCGAAACCCTACCTGTAAATTCTGCTGCGACGCTATAGGAGGGGGAAATCGAGGGTGTTGGCGCAGTGTAGAGCTGTGGTGGCGGTGGCATGATGAAAAAGAAGGATGGCGGCGACATAGTGGGGCTTCGGTAGTGGCGGTGGCGGTGGCGTTGGCGTGGTGGGACTTTGGTAATGGTGGTGGCCGGTGGCGGCGTGAGAGAGAGAGGGCTGCGCGGCGGCATGAGGGGAAGGAGAGGAGAGGATGGCGGCGGCGTGGTGGGACTTTGGTGGTGGTGGTGGTGGCGGTAGTGGCTGGTGGTGGCGTGAGAGGGAGGGGGCTGCGCGGCTGCGGAAGCAGCGTGAAGAAAAAAAAAAAGAACGAGGGGGACGAGGGCGGTGTGGTTGTGGTGGTGGTGGTCGCCACTGGTGGTGGCTGGGGGGGGGGAGTGGAAGGGAACTATGGTGGCTGATTTTTGGATGTTAGGATTGGGGTGGGGGTGGGTTTTTAGGGTTAGGTTTTTATTTTGTGTTTAATAAGAAAAAAGAAAAATATATGAATTATGAATAAAATTAAATGTAAGGATAAAATAGTGATTTCAAGGGGTTAATATATATGAATTTTCGCAGTCAATGCGCGTGTAACACACGAGGGTATTTTATGCAAGTTTTGAAAATTATAAGGTTTTTTAAAGTAATTTTTTTTTCATGGGGTTTTTTTTTTGCTTTTTTTGAATAACACAGGGTAGTAAAATACTATTGACTCTTTTTGGTATCTGATCAGCTTTCTATGTTGATGGGTTTGCAAGAGTCGAACCAAACTGTTAACCTTTCTTTAAAACTAGAACATCTATTGTTGAAATCACATTCTAAGGGTAATTTTGGGAGTGTAAATCATACATTGATTCTGAAGTATATAAATGAATTAGTGTGTCTTGTAATGATGATACTAGCATCGCAGATTTCTATAGATTGTATGTACTCTTTGTTTGTAATTGTTTATTATTTCCATGCCGATGATAACGTAGGTCAACTGTATATTATGGGTGGATGTCTTTCAACAAGATATATGGTTGATAGCTAGCAAGAGTTTACTCTTAGTGTATCCTTAATAATGTTAGCAATCTAGGTTGCATCCATTTCGGGGTGTTTCCTTGACTGAACATTAAGCTCTCTGCAATTATGCAATAAATTGCAATTCCTAATAGCGAATTCTCCATCAACTTTATTCGGGAGTCATATATTCGCCAAGGGCGACGAGTGACATTGCAAACAACTATAATTTTTTGGTGATTGTTTGTCTTGTACTAAAATGAGCACCTAATGGCAATTACACAATTCTAAACTATTATCTTGCAATCATTGGCATTTTCAAATGCCTGACCCTCCCACAAATGCAATGATGCCAAACATCTAAGAGTTGTTTTGAAAACTCACACTCGTGAAAATATGACCCGATTGAGTAATGTTGATATGTGTTTTGAATGTGACAAAACTTTCTAAAATAAAAAATTCAATCTTGTTAATTGTTATAACCTTTCCATGATTTTATTGATTGAGTCTCGATTAATTGATTTTCATTCTTATTTTTTTGCACATGTTTCACATCCCATTGTTATGGAAAATTTAACTTTATATGATCTTGTCTTGTAATATACATACCCGTATTTTGTAGCACAACTCAAATCCTACGGGATTTATGGAAATGATCTTGATTGATTGATGTTAGGAAAGTGTGCCTCAAAATCCAATTTAAACAATAATATTGTATTATTTTATTTATTTATGAAATTGAATTTGGTGCAAGTTATGTGTATTTACAATTATGTCATAAGATGGACATAATATTTAGAACGTATGGTTATAATTTAAATGAAAGTGATGTTTCATGAAAAGACTTAAATTACTAAATCTATACGTTATTATTTTGCATTCGTAGTCGGTGATAAGAATATCCATCCTTATCTTCAAAGACTATAATATGCCACAAATGTTGATTTGTCTTTAATCATAGTGATGCGCGGTCTTTTTGGTTGATCACGTGGCCGAATTTTATACGCTCTGATTGATGTGCTGACGGCCCACCTGTTCAAGAGAAAGGGATTGCAGAGTGTAGAGAGAGAGGGATTGCAGTGCTGGCGGAGTTTGATACGCTCCGGTTGATACGCTATCCATAGTACCACCCAAAAGGGAAAGGGATTGCAGTGTGCAGAGAGAGGGGTATAGCAACGACAAAAAAAAGACACAGGAAGAGTAGAACTCTCATACAAGAGGGAAAAAAAAATCTACTTGCAAGATAATTAGACACAAAAATCATGCTCTTTTCTTTTTTTTTTGGTCAGAAAAAGAGAGAAATGGCAACACTCAGGCTGCCCTATCAGCCTCAAGCCAGGGGATAACCTCTGGAGGAGGAACATCCCAAACCATCCAGTTACCATCAAGATTGTGTCCTAACTTGGCTAAACTGTCAGCAGCTGCATTTCCTTCCCAAACTGTGTGCATGATTTTTGTCGTCCACGGCTTCCTTAGCAAGTCCTTACAGTCCTCAATGATGTTCCCCATCGGGTGCTCCTCTATTTCAGCGCCCAAGACCAGTTTGAGAACGGCTTCTGAGTCCAGCTCGATGTGTAGTCTCTCAACTCTTCTGTTCCAGGCCAGCTTCAAGCCTTCCCTAAGCCCAACTAACTCCGCCATGGTAATCGAGACCTGTCCCAGCTTCAGTGAAAAACCAACCACCCATTCCCCCTGGTCATTGCGTAAAAGGCCCCCAGCCGCTGCAGATGACCCTTGACGAATAACGCTCCCATCCGTGTTAACCTTCCACCATCCAATGTCTGGTTTGGCCCACCGTTTGTGTTTACGAACCGACTTAGGCGCATACGACAGCGGATACGCTGCTGTTAGATTAAGACAAAGTGATCGAATGCTATTCACCACCTCTCTCCAGTTGGACCAGTTACCCCTGAAGACACCATTATTTCTAGAAGTCCAAAGGCACCAGATTGTAGCAAGGAATACCATTTGCCATTTGCACTCTGGCACCACGATGTTCCGAAAGTCAGCGGTCAAGTTCATCTCAAACCATTCCTCTTCGGCAGTGGCTTTAAATTCATACCATTGGGACGAAACCACAATATGTTCCCAAACCTGATTGGCTCTAGGACAAGTCATGAAGATGTGGTGAATGTCTTCTGAAGGTGCCTGGCAGGCCTCACATGCTGCAGACTGTGAGAAGCCCCTGTCAACACGTAGCGCATTTGTAGGGAGAGCTTTGTGTTTGCATAGCCAAAGAAGAGTTTTAAGCTTCTCCGGGCACTTTAGTCTCCATATAAGCTTCCAACTCCTTGTATGCGCCTGGTTCTGCTCAATCTCTTGGCTGATCCATTGATAGGCTGATTTACACGTGAGTTTCCCGTCTGCCGAACCTCTCCAAACGCGTACATCCTGGCGTTCTCTTTGCAAGGGGATGGGCACGCTCTTGATGGCTTGCTGAATTTCTGTGGTCAGCGGGGTATTCACCACGCTTAGGTCCCATGTGCCATTGTCCGACATGATTTTGGAGACCATGAACAAGGCTTCCTCGGGACGAACCTGCCCCGCCACCAAGTCCCCAATCTTGTGCTTGTTGAGCCATCGGTCATACCATAGTGAGACATTGTCGCCGCTGCCAATTTTCCATCCAATGCCGTCCTCAACCCGTTAAATGCTTTTGACGATCCCCTTCCAAATCGGGGATGAATTCGGGGGTGGAGTATGGGCTAACACGTCTACCCCTTTCAAGTATTTATTTTCGAAAATCTTACACCACAAGTTCGGTTCATGTCTGGCCACTTTCCAGGCTGTTTTTGCAAGGAGGGCAGTGTTCATTCGACGTGCCTCTTTAATCGCCAAGCCGCCATCGCTCTTACTTCTAAGGATTTTATTCCATCCAACAAGGTGGATTTTCTTGACACCTTCTCTATCACCCCATAAGAAGTCACGATTGAGTTTGTCTAACCGATTGCACGTAGCCGAAGGCAACCAATTGGTGTGCATATGGTAGATGGGAATCGAAGTTGTCACTGCTTTCACCAAAGTGGTTCGTCCGGCGAGATTGAGCATGCCTGCCTTCCATGAAGCCAGCCTGCTCTGGACTCGATCAATGATGTCCGAGAAACACGCACCTCTATTGGTCGAAGAGATATGAGACCCCAAATAGCGGCCAATCACATTCGTGCTCCCTATACCCAATAAGTTGCAGATTATGTTCCTGGTTTCATGATCAACCCGGGGGGCAAAGAAAACCTTTGATTTTCCCGTGTTAACCCTTAAGCCCGAAGCCGTGCTGAACTTGTCAATGATGTCCTTGATGACCCGTGCATTGTTAATCGATGATTTACCGGTAAGGATAATATCATCGGCGAATAATAAATGTGAGAAAGCAGGCCCCCCACGACACACTGAAGTAGGCTTCCAAGTTTTTCTAATAGTCACCGCTTCTTCGATCAAGTAAGAGAACCTCTCCATGCAGAGCACGAAAAGATATGGGGAGATAGGATCCCCTTGTCGAACACCACATCTCATTTCAATCACCTCCAAAGGCTCGCCATTCCATAGAATCCGAGGTTGCACACATTTCACACAGCTCATGATAAGCTTGGTTGTTCGCGTTGGTATGTTGAAAAATTGCAGGGTCTCTTCAAGAAAATCCCAACGAATTTTATCATAAGCCTTCTCCAAGTCAAGCTTAATGAGCATCCCCCCACTTTTACTTTTGTAGCGTCTAATCGAGTGAAAGATCTCTTGCACAACAAGAATATTGTCATGTGTGCTTCGGTTAGGGAGGAAGCTGCTCTGATACGGACTGATCAACTTCGCCATTTCGGGCTTCAACCTGCTAACGATCAGTTTAGATAACGCTTTCAGAATAACGTTGCAAAGCGTGATAGGCCGAAACTCAGAGGTGCGTGTCGGATACTGCACTTTGGGGATGAGGATTATAAACGCTTCACCAATCGCCTGTGGAACCTCACTTCTGTCCAGACATTGCATGATAAACTCCCACGTTGAGTCGCCAATAATGTTCCAAAATTTAGTGTAGAAGAAGGCTTGGCACCCATCGGGACCAGGCGCTTTAAACTGACCCATACTCTTGAAAATATTCAAGAGCTCCTCTCTAGACGGTTCAGATTGCAGCCGCCGGCTGGCCTCGTTCGATAGCTTCTTCTGAAGCAAGCTCATCGAAAGTTCATAGTTATCCTGCCCATCCAATCCACTGAAAGTGTGTCTAAAATACGCCATGATATGCATCTTAATCGTATCTGCGTCGTAACACTAATCCCAATCGATTCGAAGTGCATTAATTTTATTCCGCCTTCTTCGACTTAAGGTGGAGACGTGGAAGAATTTTGTATTTTTTTCCCCCTCCGCCAGCCACCTAATTCTCGATTTTTGGAACCACAAGAACTCTTCTTGTTGGAGCACCAAATTATACTCGGAGACGAGTTTTTCTTCCAGCTCCAATAGAGGCTGATTAGTCGTGTAGTCCAGCCGCTTCTGGATGCCGTTTATTCTCGCTAGCAGAGCTCTCTTCTTGTGGAAAATGTTGCCAAATTCCCGCCGATTCCACTTCCTCATAACACTAGGAAGTGAAGCAAGACAGTGTAAGAAGCCCTCATGCTTGCTCCAGACCGACTCCACCTGCTCCTCACATCCCGAGTGGGTTGTCCACGCCAATTCAAACCGAAAGGGTCTCTCAAGGCGTCGGCTCTCCATTCCTTGACATAGCAGCGGCAAGGGGCAGTGGTCGGAATGAGTACGTGGCAAGTTAAGGAGGAGAGCTTCAGGGAATTGAATCCTCCAATTCACATTTGCCAATGCGCGATCTAACCGCTCCCTAACATTGTGATGTCCGCTTCTCTTGTTAGTCCACGTGAATCTAGAACCTTGGCAACCCAAGTCCATAAGATCGCAATCATTCATACCCGTGTGCAGTTTGGTGCAGCGACGCCAGTGGGTTTGTGAGCCTCCCCTCTTATCCTCCAGTCTAGCAATGTCATTGAAGTCGCCCAACACGAGCCATGGACCATGAATGGAGCTGCTCAACTCCTTCATATCTTGCCAAAAACCATTTCTTCGTCCAATATTCGGACTTGCATATACCCCCGAACATGTCCACCCCACCCCCAGTCCCGAACCAACAATTGCATGGATGGCTTGGTCCGTGACTGAGAGAATATTCACTTGGGTGGTAGCTCCGTTCCAAAGCATCCAAATGCCACCACTTCTACCGGAAGCCGGAGCTCTACACACATCCGAGAAACCTAACCTTGAGGAAATCGAAGCGGCCTGCTCTTCCCCAACTTTGGTTTCCATCAGGAACACAATGTCCGGATTATGATTTCGAACAATTTCACGAAAATTACGTCTAAAAAATGGGTTCGCAGCCCCCCTACAGTTCCAAGACAAAAGTTTCATAGTGAATAATAAAAAAGAGCTTGATGTGGAAGGATATTCCACCGGGTTACTTCGTCACTCCCGCCCAATCTGGGGAATCAGAACCTGTTGCAAGAACCAGTGGCATACTCTCTCGGTTATGCTCTTCTAACTCTCCACGAGACCTCCCATCAACTATGTGCCCTCCACCAGGATCACCTTGATTGTCACTCGGATCTGCCGGGATGATTGGTTGATCCGGTGGACCCTGACCAGCAAGATAGTTGGGTCTAGGTGGGGGGTGGCTAAGGTGTTGTTCTTCCCCACTCCTTGACGAGAGAAGCTCGTTCTGTCTTGGAACAACGGATCCTCCACCATCATGGTCCACCAACATATCTTCATGGGGTGTAGAGTGTGAGATGTGGTTCGAGTTAAGCTTGGTAGAAGATGAGTACGGGATGGTTTCATTCGCTGCAATGGGGATTTCGATCAAAGAGTCATCTGCCAAAGCTTTGGGTTGCGAGGGTGGGCTAGCTGACAACGTGGGACTGATTTGGTGAAAGGTCGTCTTGTTTTTCAGTTTCAGAGTAGCAGGCGCAGCCCTTTTTTTTGATAGAGTTGACTTACTAGAAGTAGTAATAATATTCCTTTCTTCAGCAAGGGGAATCGGGTCCCTCTCCAAGTTGCCAACAGTGGTACTAACTTTTTGCATAGGGGGCTGGGCACCTGACCCATGTTCCTCCAGATGCAACATTTCGTACCTGTTCATAGAGCTGGCGCCCTGCATGGGCAACTTTTTTGGCATAGGCCTGGGTTTGTTTCTCTTTACTATCATCCATTCCCCGTACACCTTTTGTTCTGACCGTTGCATGTTGCCGTCGACGGCTGAGGTCCGATCATCCTCTTCATTCATCCGCTGTGGAGTTGTAGTGGCTTTCGTATCATCCCTTGGGCACGCCGAGGCCCTGTGTCCAACGATCCCACAGCAGAAGCAGAAGGCTGGAAGATTCTCATATTCCAGGGAGTAAAGAGTCCCCTTAACGTCAATGGCACTACGCAAGGGTTTTTGGAGATCAAGTTGAACACAGAACCTTGCATACCGACCCTTGGATGCCCAATATGTACTGTGATCGATCTTGATGGGTATACCCAGACTTTCGGCCATGGCGAACACAATTTCTTCTTCATAGTATTCCATCGGCAGCTCGGGAACCCGAACCCAGGTGATTGCGGAGGAAATTTTGTCTTTGGAAGGCTGGAATCCTGGAACCCATCTCCTCGGAACCAAATAATGGTTAAATAGGACCCACGGTCCCTCTGTCAAAATGTGCTCAGCTCGTTCTTGGTCCTGTAACTTCAACACAAAGCAGCTATGGCCAATGTCGATAAGCTCGAACTCTCCCTGTAATTTCCACATTGAGTTGATACGGGCCGACAGCACGTTAAAGCTTATCGACCTCCCTAAGAGTTTGAGAATGATGGCGTCTTGCCATGGCTTCAGGATTTCAGTCTCGTACTCAGGGTCGAGGATAATGCGGGGGTGAGGGTATTCCTCTGTTGGGGGAACAGCCTTGACTCTGTTCCGATTCACTCTGCAACTCTGCGTGAACTTAAACGACTTATCTTTGTCTCCTCCCAGCAACGATTCCAGGTATGAGCGATTCCGTTGTTCTCCTGACGTCACGTGGTCCTGCATGGGCGAGTCTGCCATGGAGTCATCATTAGTGGTCTTGGATTTCTTGGTGCTCCGGTGGAGCAAGTCGGTCTCCTCTTGGGAGAGGGCTAGGTTTGCTGTGGGAGACTCCATAATTTTGCATAAATTAAAATCATGCTCTTTTCAATAACAAAAAATACTGGAGATTTCCTCAGAGGTTCCAGCCCCAGTACACATTCTAATAATTACCTATTACCCCAAATGGGTCCAATATTGAAAATTTTCTAAAAATTCGTAGATCCGTTTCACTTTGCACTTTATGCAAAGTACTTTATAATATTTTTCTTTTGTGCCTTTGTCCTGGTGGATATAGCTAGCATACAAAAGATAACTTGAAGATATCATTACATTTTAGAATTTGAGTATATTTAAAATTATCCCATTTTTTAGAATATACATACATACATATATATATATATATATATATATATATTCATATTATGTGTGTGTGCGCGCGCGTGTGTGTGTGTGAGAGAGAGAGAGAGGGAGGGAGGGAGAGATAGAGAGAAGTGTATGGGACCAAGATGCCTGTCCAAATATGTATAACCAATAAACGGGGGTATGGGCATTGGGCAGAATGGAGAAATTTTATATTGCAGACAAGCTGGCTCCTTATGGAACGAAGCTTTTGCATGTTCCATTCGCACTAAGATTCGCATTTTACCTCTTCAAAATAGTGTGTGATTTTGTAATTTTGTTTCGGTTTATTTTCTTAGAAATCATTAACCTGCGATTATGTATTGAATATTATGCATATTATTCACAATAGCGAGTGTAGCACATGCAATGCTTGTACTTATAATTTTTAAATCCGTAATTAAAAAAAAATTATTTTATTGTTTAGTTGATATACTTACTTGGAAATAAATTTTCAGAATATAATTTAAAAATAAAAAATAAGAAATATTTGCCAAAGAGAAGAAAGTAGAAAAAAGTACTCCGACATTGTTATATTGAATAGGGTTAATTTTTGATAATATATTAAAAAGGGCAAAATACACTTTGCCCCCTTATATTGCCACTATACTATAGAAAATATTAGCTACCCTTGTAAAATTGATTATCTTAAATGTTAATGAAAAAATTGCACTTTATTTTATCATGCAAATGTTTTGTCCGATATCTTAATATCAATATGGGTGGAAATGATAGATTTTAATTTTTTTTCTTAGTAAATTATATTTTGAGAATGTCCAAGAATTTTTTCAATTATAAATTTTCACTCATCAATTAAAACATGTACATCATAAAAAAATAATAATTTAGAATGTAATATAATATAAATAAATTTTAAAAATAATTAATATTAACTAATTAAGTGAAATTGGTCAAAGTCCTTTACATTCAAAATATTGGAAGCAAACTACTTTATTAATCAATTACGCGCAACTAATAAATATTAAATTCTTCGAAAAATAATTTGTTTATATTTTATTTTAACTATTTATTTTTTCATAAAAATGTACATAAATACATGCTTTACTTGCAAAATGAACATTTATACATTCGAGAGTTATTTGACATTTTTAAAACATATTGTACCGAGAAAAAAAATTAAAAATAACTATTTACACAGATATTGATATTAAAACCATAAGATAAAATGTATGCATAATAAAAATAATAGGTAACTTTGTAACTAACATTTCGGGTAATCAATTTGACAGAGATAAATAATATTTTTAATAGTATAAAGGAGTAAGCGATACAAATAACATAATACAGAAGGGCAAAATATATCTTGTCCTATTAAAAACATATCAAAAGTTGATTGCGCTAAACCCCTTCCGCTTTATATGTAAGGTTTTTAAAATGAAACTGTTTTGAACCTAGGATAAAAGTAACTTACCAAAAAAGACCAATCGAAAAATTTTACATTTTTAAATTATCAATTACAAGATATCACTTAAAATTGAAATTGCTTAAAATATGCTAGTATATATCATATATGGACTAAATTAGATAGGGCAGTTCATCGTTTATTTCCCAAATGACTTTAGCTTAACGGTTTGCATGAAATATGAAAAGGACTGAATTATGGATCTCTCAATGTTGCCCACATTTCTCATACAATTCACATCTTTCACAAGACTTCAATGAAAATCTAACATAATAACATCACGATTAATTAAATAAATTTTAACATATTAATTATTCAAAGGATTCAATTAATTTATTTAAAAAGATAGATAATACCACTTTATATTGTAAAAATATCGACACAAATATTGATAAGAGGAGAAAAAAATAATATCTTTCCAATTATGATTTTTTTTTTGTGTTTTATTATTTAGCGTTTGTTGTTGTTGCGGTTGTCATCACACTTTACTTTCCAAATTATATATCTTTTTTTTTTTTTCCAGTAATCATGTTACATCTTTTATTATACTCATCAATATACACCACGATCGAGATAAAAAAAGAGAAAAACTGGTGATATGAAAAAATCTCTTTCCTTGTGTCGAGATATCACCAATACACGTGGCGTATATTGATGAGTGTAATAGAAGATGTAACACGATTATGCAATAGAAGATTCGAACCTGCTTTTTTTTTTCGTACGTTAATTTTCGTTTGAAAATTTTTGTAGCACGATATGGCAAAATGTAAAATATATGTAGTTTGATCGATAAAGTATAAAAATAGCTATCCTTGCAGGTAGCTAGTTTTGAATGGCAAGACGTAAAAGGTCAAACTTAAGAGCCTCAATAGAAAAATACCTATAACTCAAACGAAAAAAAAAAATCCCAATTGTTAAATAAAGTAGCATTATAAGAAAAACATACCTAACTTTCTTGTTTTTGGCTCAAAAGACTTAGATTCCAATACACAAGATTGAGGACATTCATGCAGTCATAGCCATAGGCCACCTCCCAAGGCTCAATCAGACTGCAAATCATAAATTAATTAATTAAACAAAACAAAACTGAACAAATTAAAAAAATTTAAAATTTTAAAGTAATCCCATTAAAAAAATGGCCACTGTGACATGTTGATTCTCATCATCTTTGCACTCTCCAAAAGCTCACTATTGCAGACAACAACAGCATGGCACCGAGTAATAAATTACATAAACCCCCAACTAGTTGGCTAGTTGCCCTGCTAGTGCTACCTCTCACTCAAGATCCTACTCCATTATTGTTGCCTACCAATTTTTCACAATTTCCAAGAAAAAAACCCACGTGCCACCTCCAATTTTATCCACCTTCAAGCATCTCAATTCACATTTCCAATAAAAATCCAGTTCTTTTGTTAAGTTTTTGTTTTTATATTTATTTTCACGCTTTGGTTGGTTTGATTTGCTCACTGGGATTTTGGGAGTGTTTTTATTCGTTGTTCTAGTAAGTTTTCCAGTTTGCATTCTGCTTGAACTTTTTGTCTGAAAGAAATTCTTGTTTCTGTTTCTGATGATATGATCTTGCTCGCAGCTTTTTAAACAACCTTTTACTTTGACTTAATTTTTCCATATCTGTATCATATTTTTTGTGGGTTTTTGGAGAAATTGTCATTTCCATAAAGTTAAAATATTTTGAAGAAATTGTTCTAGCAAGTTTTTCAGTTTGCATTGTGCTTGAGTTTTTTGTCTGAAAGAAATTCTTGTTTCTTGATGATATGAATATTTGGCGCTAGCTTTTCAAACAACCTTTTTCTTTGATTGAATTTTCATTTCTGCACCATATTTTTTGTGGGTTTTTTTGGAGAAATTATCATTTTTCATAAAGTAACATATTTTTGATGCAATAGTTATACTCCCAAGATTCAATATTTATGGGATTCACAAGGCTCTGTTTGTTACTCTGTTTATCATGGAGTTTCTTGATCTGGGGTACACATCAGCTGCAATCCTCCCAAACCCAAGCTCTTTTGCAGCTAAGAAAACAATTAGAGTACCCAAAACAGTTAGACAATTGGCTCGATCCTGGGATTAATGTCTGCTACATATCCTCTCCACGAGTGAACATCACATGCCAGGATAGTATAGTCACTGAGATCAGTATATTTGGTGATAGCCAAACAAGGCCTAATACTTTCAATGGATTCCCACTTCCTCACCAAACTCTCTCACAAAACTTCTCCATGGATTCACTTGTAGCAACCTTGTCAAGACTGAACAACTTGAAAGTCCTCAGTTTGGTTTCATTAGGCATTTGGGGTCCAATCCCTGATAAAATCCATAGGCTTCAGTCTCTTGAATACTTAGATTTGAGCTGGAATTGTCTGTATGGCTCTATCCCTCAGACCATTTCAAGAATTGCAAACCTACAGATTCTTAAACTTGATGGCAATTTCTTTAATGGCACTCTTCCTGATAATTGGTTCAACCCGTTTAAGAGTCTCACAAGCTTAAGTTTGTCCCAAAACGGGCTAACAGGCCCGTTGCCATCTTCATTACAAAGGGTTACTTCATTGACAGACATTAATATGTCCAACAATAGTATCTCTGGTAAGTTGCCTGATCTCAGCAGCTTATCGAACTTACACTGGCTTGATTTGAGCAATAACAGATTGAGTTCTGGTTTTCCTAACGTGCCGAAGGGTATAAACGTAATTTTGCTTAGCAAGAACTCTTTGTCTGGTACAATTCCTGCTGGAGTATTTGGCCTGCCTAATATCACTTCACTAGACTTAGCATCAAACATGTTGAGTGGATCACTTCCAGTGCATTTGAGCTGTGGTGGTAAGCTTCAATCAGTTGATATATCAAACAATAGATTGAAGGGTGTTTTGCCTTCTTGTTTGAGCTCTAATGCAAAAACGAGGGTCGTTGAGTTTGGCGGGAACTGCTTGTCGGTCGATACACGACACCAGCATCCCGAGACGTATTGTGTGGAGATTAAAACGAATAATATGAGCATTCAAGAAAATAAGAAATCTGAAGAGAAGAAGAATAAGAATGTGGGATTGTTAATAGGTGTAATTGGTGGGATTGGTGTAGTTTTGGTGGTTTTGGCCTATGGATTTCTTCTATTGTGTAGACAATATTGTCCTAGAGGGACATCGGAGCAGCACTTGCTGCACAAGTCTGTGCAAGAAAACTCTGTCACGGGGTTCACTGCTGCAGAGATTTTAACAAATGCCAGTATGTCTTTTAAGTCCCCTTTTTCAATCATTTAATTCATCTTTTTCTAGCTTTGTTTGCATCTGTAGATTTTTTGGCACTTCATGTTTGAGTGTGTCTCATTTTGGCAGATTTTTGGACTTGTTTTCTGGTACAATTTTGTTCATTTTTAGGGTTCAAGTTAAATCAAAGGGTTACTTATAGAGAACCTCCTGAAGTTTGAGCTGGTATTTGTAAACCCCTTGTGGTATAAAAAATTACAATTAAGCCCCTTAATGTTTGGTTCCGTGTTACAGATTTCCTCCATAACTACAGGTGGGTTGTCATACGAAACCAAACATTATGGGGTAGATTCAGACAATTTCCGAGAGGGAGGACGGTCTTCTGAGGCTCAAGAGATGCGATTGTTTGTATTGTAATTCCTTCAAAAATCTAGTGAATTCATTGTCATTGCTTATGCATACATAGGCTATTAAATTGAGGCGAACCATGTAATGTTGTGTGTTTTGCTTGTTTCATTGCTTACATTTTTTGTCTATTTCTTGGTTGTATGTGTTGATTTCATAACATTATGAGCCTTTTTGAAGCTTTGTATTCTTTTCTCTTTCAGGGTTTATTTCTGATACAGCAAAGTTAGGCTTGCAGGGTTCACCAGCCCACCGCCTGTTTTCACTAGATGAGCTAATGGCAGCTACCCACAATTTTGACAAGTCCACCTTGTTGGGTAAAGGTTCAACTGGAAAGGTACAAACTTTTGGTGATAGTTACTCTATAATTATAAGCTTCAGTTTGATTTTTAAATGACAGTATCGTAAATGAAAGTCTAGTAGTTTAGTGAACAGTCTTTATTCTTTTATTGCAGAAATGCTGCTTGTGCTTAATTTCCTCTTATGAACAATGATTCAGCTAACTACAATGTCCTCCCCTGTAATTATGTACAATTACGCAAATATGCCCTCTTGGTTGCAAACTTCCACATACCTCCCTTGTAATTTAATTCCACCTTATACTTATCTCTTTTGTTGATTATTTACTAGTTAAATAATGTTATAAAGATTTTATCAAAGTTTCTTAATAAATTGTTTCAGTCTTGATTGGATTTCAACAATCAAAAGGGGCTATTTGTAACTTTGAAACTGAAAGGGGATGTTTGTATAATTACACATAGTTTCTGGGGACACCAGTGTATTTGACTATGAATTTTTGGCACAATTCTCTCCTCAGATATACAAAGGGAGACTGGAAAATGGAACCCTGGTGGCAATACGGTGCCTGATAGTGTCGAAAAGATACACTATCCGTAATCTCAAACTCAGGCTGGATTTGTTGGCTAAACTTAGGCATCCTCATCTGGTCTGCCTCTTGGGCCACTGCATCGAAAGTGAAATAAAACATGAATCTGGTGCTAACAAGGTTTATCTTATTTATGAATACGTACCAAATGGCAATTATCGGGCTCATCTTTCTGGTGAGGGCCACATAGAAAAATAAACTTTTGAATTTTTTTTGCTAAGTTATAAATTTTTGAACATTTGATGTGAAATATAACTATTTTGCTACTTCAGAGAAGGCGCTGAAATGGTCTGATAGACTAGCCATTCTACTTGGCATTGCTAAGGCTGTTCATTTTCTACACACTGGAATTATTCCTGGATTCTACAGCAACCGGTTGAAGGCCAACAATATCTTGCTAAACGAACATCGGATCGGGAAGCTGAGTGATTATGGATTGTCTGTTGTAGCTCAAGAGATTGACAAGGACAAGGTGTGTATATACACTATGTACGTTATCTAGTTGGTTAAAGATTGTTATATCCAACTAATTAACTTCTCTTTCTCTTGTTTTCTTGACTGCTAGGAACAAGATGGGCTTAAATCATGGTAAGAGTACCAGTAGAACCTTCACAAGCATTTTAAATGTGGGATTATTATGAAGTTCTATCTGTCCTTTTGTAGGAACAATACAGTTAAAATATGGTTCATTTATCTTTTCAGGCAAATGAAGAGCCTAGAGGATGATATTTATAGTTTTGGGATGATATTACTAGAGTCGCTTGTCGGGCCGGTGGTTCTTGCAAGAAAGGAGTCATTTCTACTCAATGAAATGGTAAATATATTTACCTGTGGAAATAGTACTTGTGAACTATATAGCAAACAACTCCAAATTAATGATGCTCATTCTCAGATTTTTTTAACTTAAGAGGGTAGTTCTGTATACATGTTTAGAGCAAGTATTACTATAGTTTAGAAAGAAAATGTACTCTCTTTCATTTTTTTAGAAATACATATATGGTCATCCTCCATAACTATCTGTAATTACAAATTTCCCGTCCTGATTTCAAAATTACACATACCTCCCTCGTGACATATCTCCACCTTATAGTCCCCTTAGTCAGTCACTATAAATATTTAAGTGATGCCAGCTTTCAAATTTTAATTTACTTCCGAACTTGCTTTTGCATACATATGCACAGATGATTTTATCCAAATTTCTTGATAAATTTTCAGTTTTGATCAAAATTCAATAGCCAGAAAGGGGTTTTTGTAATTTTGAAATCGAGAAGGTTTATGCAATTACACATAATTACAATGGAGGTTTTATGCATTCATCTACACTCACCTAGTCACCTCGCCTCGTTTACAGGTTTCCTTGGGCAATCCAGAAGGGCAGAGGCGAATAGTTGACCCGACCGTGCTGGCATCTTGCTCTCAAGAATCACTTTCGATCGTCATATCACTAACGATCAACTGCATTTCTCCTGAGTCATCAACTCGGCCGTCTTTTGAGGACATTCTGTGGAACTTGCAGTATGCAACTCAAGTTCAGACAACGTCAGATAGCGATCATCAGAGAACCGGAAAATCACTATTTTCTCCTTAGAACTTTTTCTTGTTTGTATTGGTCTACGTATAGTTGTGAATTGAGATGTTTGCATCTTCTTAAACTGTCCTTTTTGATCTGTATAAAATGGCTTTTGACACCTTGTCAACTGTAAATCAGGTCTCTCGGCAAATGCACTTTTGCTTTAATCACAATAAGAACGAATTTTTAAATGTAAAATTGTGAACATTATTATAATTGATGGCATTAATAACTATCAAGAACTATTGAAAGCCTGTTGGTGTAAGCTTTCAGGTGCGTGCATTCTAGACAAACGACAAATAGAGTTAACACCATTATCCGATATGAGATTGGAAAGATGGTTTTAGATCAGCATTTAATATGTGATTCCAAATCCTAGACTCAATTTGGTTCGGCAACATGTATGATTCTTGCCATACAATATATATATTTCAGATAAATAAACTACAGACATACCAAATTTAAGATAAACAATGGTAAACTCATATATTTTCTAGTGCAAGTACTAAAAGATATAATTGGTAAACTCATATATTTTCTAGTACAAGTACTAAAAGATATAATTAATCTAAACCACTGGTAGTATCATGGTAGATTCATTGATAGTTAATGTTTAATGACTGAGTTGCCGGCAAAACTGATTTGTCTTAGAGAAATATTTGCTCCACTAATAGGTGCGTTGGAACAACAAATTCCTATCAGGATAAGATAGTCAAAAAATTCTCTTCATAGTCGTACAACACAATGAGAATTTCACTTAATCAACTCTTGTTGTGTATACAAGTAATTCGATCTAAGATACTCATATCTGAATTAATGTATGAAGTACTAGACTTTAATGGAGACATAGATGCGAAATGGAGAAGTGTGAATTATGATATTCACTCATAAAGATTTGAGGTGTGTACTCAGAGAATGAAATTCTCACAAGAATTTTATGGAGATTTTCATCTTATATCAAAATTACTCACATTTCTTTTATTTTTTCAGGTTTAGTACTACATATTCATAGGAGATAAGAGGAGATAAGATATTAAAGTTGCCTTCAAAGTATTGACCTAACACATCTAAAACCACTCATACTTCCAACCAACAAAACATCCCGAAGCCACTTGCACTTCCAACCAACAACTAGAAATGTTTTAGGCAATAGTCAAAATGTTTCTACTCAAATGTGGCTCTTTCTCAACACTCAATAACACATTAAAAGATAAGAGCAAGACAATTCGCATAAACGCTCATGGGTCGTGGGTCGAAGCTGAGCCGGTTGGGCGGCATGCATGTGATAGTTTTTTTTATGCGGCACTTAGTTGATAATTTATTAAGTCATCAATACTTAATCGCATAAATATATGAATTATTATGATAAAATACTTATTTTTATGAGTTATTCATTTCATAATATATATATATAGGTTTTATTCTATGGATTTCAACTATAAATGGCATCCATTCATAAATAAAATCACTTACGAATATTAACATATAACATGTCATTTTCAATAGACATATATTAACAATATAAAACTATATTAAAGTTATGTCGTAACTTACGATCACCTTATCTATATACAAACGGTGTGAAATCAACTTGACGTGAAGCTTGAATCGAGCTAAGCTCAAACTCTTTGTGAGTCGGCTCGATTTATTTGCACACTAAGGAACTTGGTTGAAATATCATTTTTTTTTTCTCACCTCAAAACAACATAATATTTCACAAAAATACTAACTAATATTATCTAACCATAAATAAATCAAATGTATTTGTATAAATAAAACTATCACATCAAGCCGTCGATTCAATTAGTAAAACTTTCCCAAAGTTACTAATCTAGATAGTATGATGCACACCCATCTCACCACAAAAATACAAAATAATTTTATAAAAACATGTTGACATAATATTTCTTCAAAGAATATCCGACGAGTAATCCAAACATCACCTAAAACTTGCGTGCAAGCAAATGTAACGAGAGAGAGAACTACGCTTCCACGAAGTTGTTTTTCAGAGGAATAGCTTTGCAGATAAATGCGATTCCAACTTTAAAATCGCCTTCTATTTGTGACCTGGAAAATCCCTCCTAAAATCTAATCTCAACTTTTTGTTGATAAGCTGAAGATATTTTACCCTTCACTTCTCAGAGCAATCCCCTCTCTTCTCTCTTAAACCCTGCAAGAAACACACACACACTCATTTTTTTTCTTCAGGGTTTTGAATATTAACTCCCATTTTTCATTGTTTCATAATCTAATCCTCCATACATATTTACGCCAAGCACAAGTATATTTATTTGTAATAGTATTTGTTTAAAGATGGCTGCTTTGAGTGCTATTTCGGTATTCCAGCACAAGCTCTTCTGGTGTCAGCCGAAGCCCAGAAAGCGCTTCATTTCCTGTTGTGTATCTATCCCTAAAGTAAAGGGTATGCAATACAATTTAGTTAAGTTTTTGGCCTTTTAGGTTATTTGCGTGTGTGTGTGTGTCAAATTTGATTATGATGATTGGACCCATTTTACTTGTAAAGATATAAGGTACACATTGTAAAACCAATTCATTTGGGAATAAGCTGTTCATGTATAGTTGAAAATTGCTTCTTTTTGCTAGTGCCATTTTGTAACTTTTAAGGTGAAAAGGGATGGATTAATAAATATTTTAGCATGGAGGAGCTGCTGACAGCGTATGTCTTTAAAAGCCCTCCTGCCCTTCTTGTGATTTAAGCTACAGTGGAATCCTTTTCACCAATCAGATTGGTTTACTATATCGTGTGCGGCATTTTTGTTCATAATGGGGAGTTCTCCATATGTTCAGAAAAAGGGAGTTTGTGCTATGAGTGATTTGTTATTTGAGTAGTGGCTTCACAAATGGCCAAAAATTTAACTTATAATTATTGTCCCAAATCACTTCTGAGTTGTCCTTTAGAAATAACTTATTCCTGATGGGTTTGTTGATTTGTACTTTGTATGATTTGTAGGTGGACATGGCTCCAAAGTACCTCGTAGAAGGTCTGGGAAAATGGAAGGAGTTGGAAAGAGTATGGAGGATTCGGTTAAACGCAAGATGGAGCAATTTTATGAAGGCTCTGATGGACCTCCTATACGTGTACTACCCATTGGCGGTTTAGGGGAAATTGGGATGAACTGCATGCTACTAGGGAATTTTGATCGTTATATTTTGATCGATGCTGGTGTAATGTTTCCAGAGTATGTCTTAATAAACTGAGTATTGAAAATCTTCAAATAATATTACTTTTTCCCCTTGGAAACAAATTTTATCTAGTTGTTGTATCCTTTTTTTCCTCTTTTTCCTTCATCACTGAGTCATACTTTACATGTTTATTTCAGCTATGATGAACTTGGTGTCCAGAAGATTATACCTGATACTACTTTCATCAGAAAATGGAGCCACAAAATTGAAGCTGTTATTATTACCCATGGCCATGAAGACCACATCGGTGCGTTGCCTTGGGTAAAGTTTCTAATTCTGCTTCTTAGGAACATATCATTTAAACTAGTATATTCTGTTCTTCTGTTGGAAGTGACTGAAAAAGTTTAAATGCCTGTTGAAATAAGCCCAGATAGACTCTTAAATGATATGCGCCTATGGCTGTGTGTTTTCTTTTACTTCCATTTTCCCTTCCTCCCATTTTGGCTTTCATAGTGAGACATTTTTCACAATTGCTAGTTCTACTACTAATTTTTCTTTCATTTACATGGAATCGTGAAATTTCTATCTTGGCCTAAAATTCTCTGTCCTTCAGTCCTCTATCGTGCTCAGTTCTCTAGAAAATTGTAAATATGACTTCTATCTCAAGTGAGCATCTGCATTGGCTGTAACACTCCATGTGAAATGTATTTATTCGGTTTGGATTTGTATATGACCTTCTGTGTCGATCAGTAACTTGCTAATTATATTCAATCCAAGTATAGCAATACATTGAATTAAATTTTCACAACTAGGAAAAAGTTTGTAATATGTGCTTTCTGCTGAGGCAGATTTTGGGATTGATGAATCTGACGTTCTAGCAATTCCTTTGCTTACATCAAAAAACCTAAGGACAGTATTTCCTTTTTTTTTTGTTTTTTTTTTACTCAGAATTCCAGTCAAAGCTTATCACTTTTTTTGATTTTTTGTTGAATTATGCATTAATATTTTCATTGATTATGCCTATTTGAGCAGGTTATTCCAGCTTTGGATTCTCGCACACCAATATTTGCTTCATCATTCACGATGGAGGTTTGTAACTATCTTTCTATGAATTTCTTGAAATTGTGTTTTCTCGAGAATCTCATAACCTTCTCAAACTAGTCCTAACACTCTTATCAATAAAAAGATGTTAAACTTGAATGAAGTGTCCTCATATTCTGGGAAGGTCCTTAAAATGTAGAAATGTCTACTGTGCAATTGCAGAAAATGTTGTAGAAAAAACTATACTTTTACCTACCTTCATTGTAGCCGCTTTATTTGGAATAGGCCATGGATGACAAAACGATCAATCGATGACTGTTAATTGATGCAAATGTTGCAAATCATGCAAAAAATTGCACATGTTGCTTGGATATTTATGAATACTTGCTCTTTTTTGTTAAACAGCTTATCAAGAAGCGTTTAAAGGAGTTTGGGATCTTTGTTCCGTCTAGACTTAAGATATTTAAGACACGGAAGCGATTTGTTGCTGGCCCTTTTGAAGTTGAACCAATTAGGGTCACACATTCTATTCCAGATTGTTCTGGGTTGGTTTTCCGGTGTGCTGATGGTACTATTCTTCACACAGGGGACTGGAAGGTGCTTGTTCACTTTTCTTTCTTTCTATTTTTTCCTTTTTCTGTTTTGTGCTTATTTACTTATTTCTTTTGTTTTCTATTTTTGATTATAACTAATGATTTTGACAGATTGATGAGTCACCTTTGGATGGGAAAGTTTTTGATCGTGAGGCTCTAGAAGAACTTTCAAAAGAAGGAGTGACTTTGGTGAGCAATACCATATGTCTATCTGATTCCTGGTCAATGTTGAAAGAGTCTTGAATAATGATTTATACTTACTTTTCTGGTGAAAACAGTGAAAGAATGTTTTTCGGTGAAAGAAAGGCATTGCTGTATATATGATGACTCATTTTCCAATAGTTCTCCATGGGCTTTGATTTGAACCTAACCTGTTTACATTGACATAGTCCAGTTGCAGATATGAGGCAAACTAGATGGAAGGGAAAAACTGTCATGACATGCCAATTCTTTTGTTAGTGTTGATAATTGTGGGGCATGCCACTAACCTTGTAATACTGTGCAAATTTATCACCAACGAAAAGTTGTCTTAAGATGATTGTCAGAGTAAGAAGTGCGAAAAGATTACGCTTTGAGCTATTAAAATTTGTTAATATTGTCATAACTATGGACACTAGTCACTGTTAATTTGTCATTCACAAAAGCAAAATGCTATTTGCTTACTCTGTGCCTTGATTTGTAGATGATGAGTGATTCGACAAATGTACTTTCACCAGGAAGGACGCTAAGTGAGAGGGTTGTGGCAGATTCGTTACTAAGGCATATATCGGCTGCCAAAGGGAGGGTTATCACTACTCAATTTGCTTCAAATATTCATCGGCTTGGTAGTGTAAAAGCTGCAGCTGATTTGACTGGCCGGAAGTTGGTATGGTCTATATCTTTTTTATGTCTTCTTCTTCTTCTTCGTTAGAAGTCACTCTTGAAATTTCAGAGACAGATAACATGGCCGTCTGTATTTTAGGTATTTGTTGGTATGTCATTGAGGACTTATCTCGATGCTGCATGGAAAGATGGGAAGGCACCCATTGATCCTTCAACTCTGGTAATGGCTTCAAAATATTGTTCAATGCCGAACTTTTCCTGAGCAGGATATAAGTTCATTAGTCATCCATATTTTTAATCTTATTGCACGAATTGGGTTTAACCTGAGAAAGAAAATAAGTCAAGGGCTCTTACTGAAGTAATATCTTATCTCCATAGAATTTAATAACTAAATACTTAAGGAGTAGTTCTTTTCAGATGTAACTTCCCAGAAGTGGTGTAAAGGATAACCTTAACAAATTATGCATGCATCAAGTACTTTGTGCGAGTATTTAATAATAATTTTGTGTCTCCTGTTCTCATTTTGTTTCTGCTGAATCGTACACACTATTCCATTAACCTTGGAAAGAAACATATAAGGAAAGCTTGCTAGATCCTCGCTCCAATCCTTCGATATACCTAGAGGACAATTAATTGTTGTAGCCACCCGTCAACCAAATATTTAATCTATATGTAGATTGTAGTTTTTGTTATCTTTTTACTTTCCCTCCATATTATGCACTTCTTTTTCTTTGCCATGCCCTATGGTCTCCACACTTCTGATATAGCTTTATTGCACAGGTGAAAGTGGAAGACATTGATGCTTATTCCCCGAAGGACTTACTAATCGTCACCACTGGTTCTCAAGTAGGTTACATAGCCCTTTTTTACTTTCTTTTCTTTTATCTTTTTTTCTTCTCTGTCTGTCTGTCTCTCTCTCTCTCTCTCTCTTTTGGCGAACTCTCATAGATATAATGTTGACTAGCATGTTGTTTAATCTTCTATTTTGTCAGGCAGAACCACGTGCCGCACTGAATCTTGCATCATATGGAAGTAGTCATTCCCTCAAGTTGAACAAAGAAGATCTCATTTTATATTCTGCAAAGGTTAGTGCATGCCAGACATATTCTTCGTATTATTCAGCAAGTAATACTACACTAATAACCTTTTAATAATTATTGTTTCCATTTAGGGTCATCTTTAGGTAGAGGAATTATTTTATTTAAATAAAAAAAATTACTTTGTTAGTTTTTTCACAAAATGGTATAGGGAAATCTATTTATTTTATTCTGAAAGTATATAACCTTTATTTACAAGAGTATTTTAGTTCACATGCTGATATATTGAAATTAAGAAACTGCGAAGGAGCTATGGTTTGCAAAGCATTAACTTTGGTTCTGGGAAAAGGATTTTATCAAACCAGCAGGGTGAAGTTATCCAGAAGGAACACCTTTTACATTAACAGAAGCTGGCAATACTGAAACAGTTTTAATGCCGCAGTGTTGTATAACCTGACATAAGTTCACTCTGAAGAACTGGATTAGGTTTTTCTGCCAATTTGTGATGTTGCATGTGTGGTTTGAAGATCCAGTGCACTGAATGAGGTTTCTTGGTTTGTGCCTACTTTGTTGTAAAATCAATGATTAGCTCAATGTACAGATTAGATTGTTCCTTTGAGTTCACGAGTCTCTTCCTATCACATCCCCATTGGAAACCCAGATACATGGAAATCAAGAAATTGAGTTCTTTATTTAATATGACTTGATGTTATTATTCAACTGGACTTACTTATGAAAGCTATGATTTGTCATAGTATCCATCCTGCAAATCACCAGTCTTCCCAGTTCTTTGAGTTTCCTCCTTTCTTTCATCAATATTGGCAAGAATTGATTGAACGAAACTGATGTGGATTTTCAAAAGAATAAAAAAAGGAGAAAGCAAAAAAGGAAAAAAAAAAAAAACGAAAAGAGAAGAAGAGAACTTAGATGTTCTAGTTTTTTGGGTTAAAACGCGATTTCCAAAAACTGTAGTTTCCTGGTTGAATATTAGGAGCTCATGTTTCTAGTGCTTTTCTCACTGAGCGATGCAATTGCTTATAAACTCTACATTATAGGTAATCCCAGGTAATGAGACGAGAGTCATGAAAATGCTGAACCGTGTATCAGAAATTGGATCAGCAATAGTGATGGGAAAGAATGAAATGCTGCATACATCTGGTCATGCCCATCGTGAAGAGCTGGTAAGATGTTTGATTGCTTTACAGGGTGCAGGCGATGTGCTATTTTATGCAGTGGTGATGCATAATGGATTTATGCTTGCATTTCAATTCAAAGTTTAGAAGCAGTAATTGAATATCCAGGCAATATCCTGGTGTTGGGGTCTAGTTGTACTAGTATAATATGATATATGGATCTGAGTCTATTCTTTGCCTTTTATGTGAATGCTTAGGGGTGTCCATTCATGTTCCAGTTCTTTTTGTGTTTGTGGGTGAGTGAGGGACTATGGCTGCATATGCAATAGGTATTCGGGAACAAATTGGACTTTTTTTCCATTTATTTTATTTTTAATTTTTGGGTCAATGTTCAGAACCGGAATAGCTTTAGGGTAGATATCTTACTAGTTTCTGCAGCAGTTTGCAATATTATTTTTCCGTCACTTAATTTATAATGTAATGCAGTCTATCACATGTTCCACCAAGTACTTTGTGATTTTTGATGGAATTTCTCATCATTCTCTTGTGAAGGACGAAGTGCTAAAAATTGTTAAGCCGCAACACTTCTTACCCATTCATGGAGAACTCTTATTCTTGAAAGAGCACGAGTTGCTGGGAAGGTCAACTGGCGTTAGGCATACAGCGGTAAGTAACTAGTTTCAGTTCAAAGTCTTGTTTGCCTTCTATTCCTCTGGTTTCAGTTCAATTTTTCATTTTCCTCTGCCTCTTGTATAGTTTTTATTGAGAGAAATATATGGTTAGCGGTTAAGAAAAACCGTCTGGCTTAGCTGAAGTTAATAAAAGCCTCAGAAAATTGTTATTTGGTTGATCAAATTCTCTCTATGGTTACTATGTGATCTTAATTATTTGATTGTGACATACTAATCCTAAAGGCTGTAACTAAAAATACTCTTGGCATGATAATCTTGTGAATGGGCCTATTTCAACTTTTTATTCATTTCCGAGGTATAGGGATGCAGAGGCAAACAGGCTGAAAGGCCAGCTCTTGGTCTGGGAATTTGAATTGAAGTGAATAAGTTTCACATTATATGTTTTATTTTGTGCTGTTAGCTTTTAAACTTATGTGTACCTTGTACTATGAAAAGAGTGGAAACAAAAGAAGAGGCAGTTGGTCTCTTTCCTTGTGGAAAGGTGTTGATACATCTTGTGGCATACCATATTTAAATTGCTCTTGTATTTCAGGTTATAAAGAATGGGGAGATGCTTGGGGTGTCACATTTAAGAAACAGAAGAGTTCTATCAAATGGTTTCATGTCCCTTGGTAAAGAGAATCTGCAGGTTATCATCAAGACTCTCTCACATATATCCACCTGAGCAAACTCGCACACTGTTGCATTGTTGTTTAAAGATGTCCTGCTGATTAATTTGGAACTCCCCAGTTGATGTACAGTGATGGTGACAAAGCATTTGGCACGGCTAGTGAACTCTGTGTTGATGAGAGGATGAGAATTGCATCTGATGGTATTATAGTGGTTAGGTAAGTCATATGCTATCTAAAACACATCTTTCTTGAATTTGTTCCTGCATATGATGAGTGTCTTATATCTGTCATGCAGTATGGAAATTATGCGCCCTCAAGCTGCAGATGGTTCAGTGGAGAGAACTTTAAAAGGAAAAATAAGAATCACCACACGATGCTTATGGCTTGATAAAGGAAAACTTTTGGATGCGCTTCATAAAGCTGCACATGCTGCACTGTCGAGCTGTCCTGTAAATTGCCCCCTGGCCCACATAGAAAGAACGGTATCTGAAGTTTTGAGAAAAATGGTAAGGAAGTACAGTAGCAAACGACCTGAGGTTATAGCTATTGCTATTGAGAATCCAGCTGCAGTCCTTGCTGATGAAATCAATGAAAAACTATCGGGGAAGTCGCATATTAATTCCGAGATGCCAGCATTGAGAAGAGCTGTTGATGGACATGAAAAGAAGAGACAAGCGATTGATATACTAGAGGAAGATGGCAATGGCCGAGCACTTGCGAGTACCACAGAACAAGAACTAGAAGGTTACTATTTTTGCTATATACAGCTTTAACCAGTGGCTTGCAATTTTTGAAGTTTTAAGGCAAAAAGTATTTGATTTATGCTTGTTTGATCTTCTCTGTGTGCACAACAATTACCAAAAAATTTAGAGTAGAAAACTAATTGTTTAACAAGCATGAATTTTCTCCATGGCCAAGGCAGTTGGGTCAAAAATGCTTTCAAACGGAAATTTCATTTAGTTCTAACAGTTTGTTGTCATTTTCTTACTGATTCTTCTAGTCAATGCGTAATGCTTATAATTTTTTCTCAAGGTTTCTATCTGTGCATGAAGTGTAGCAAGTGATATTGTTGACTCCAAATTTGAAGTAAATGGACCTTGAGAAACTTGAGCTGTGGAAACAAGTTTTTGATATTTTATTGGGTTCCAGCGTGTTATGTGTTAACTGTCACATAATACTTTATAGCATTATGTGTAGCATCTTTCTACTTACCAAAGAAGAAAAAAATGTGTAGCATCTTTCTATTGAAATGATCGTGAATGAGTATTCATGTAGGCTCTCTTATTCGTATTTTTCGTTCATATCTAATTAGATATCCATAATTTAAAACAAATTAACATTATCAGGTTCTTGATCAAATTTCAATATTATGTTTGGTCCAAGGATTTTAGTGAGAAAAGTACGAATGAATTGTTTTTTTCCCACACTGAAAATAATAGTATTTTGTGCTTTAATTTTTCTTCATTTTCATTTTCTTTGTGCTTTTCCTCGCCAAAATACATGGTCCAAACATAGCAAAGTTGATCACGCTTTACTACATTGTGCACTATTATTAATTCGGTGGGTCAAGCTTCCTTTTCTGTTTGTATATTAAGTTGGTAAGCTATGCTCTCAGCAACTGCAGGAAGCGAAAGTATCAATTCCGTTTTCTTATAGTTAACATGCTAATATATTGAAATTAAGCAAACCGAACCTCATCTCACTTTGCTTTTGTTCTTGATGCAGAGCATGATTATGATGATCGAGTTCAACATGTACCAAATCCCGAATTGCCAGATAAAGCTCCCAAATCTGATGAATCCGATGATTTTTGGAAGTCTTTCATACTGAATGAATCAGAAGGTAACAGTGATTTGCATACCAAAAAGAGTAAAGAAGAAAGCAGTGAAACAGATTCTGGTGTGCAAAAAACTCGATCAAAACCTTCCAAGGCAGCAAAAAGGAACAAATGGAAAGCTGAAGAGATAAAGAAGCTGATTAAATTGCGTGGGGAACTCAATAGCAGATTCCAAGTGGTGAAAGGACGGATGGCTCTATGGGAAGAGATATCTTCAAGTTTATTGTTGGATGGAATTAGTAGAAGTCCTGGACAGTGTAAATCTCTCTGGACATCCCTACTTCAGAAATATGAGGTTGGTTCCATATATAACATATATGTATACCTGTAACTATGTATAATTACACAAACTTCGCCCCTCTGCTTCATAATTATTCTTTATATTCCCCTTTTAATCATTTAACTTTAGTGAAAATTGAAAAAAATTATTCACGAATTTGGATGACAGCATCCAAACATGCAAGAACAGTTTGAATTGTTTAATAAAGTGTGGGTTATGAAGAGAGCTATACTGGAGGTAAATGTAATTTAGAAAATAAGAGGTGATATTTGTGCAATTATATATAGTTACGAGGGAGGGAGCTGTAACTATTCCTACCTAAGTTAGATAAAGGGTATACATGTTTAGATGTATAAAAATTATCACCAGTTAGATTTCTCTCTTGATTAAAAGTCGATAATATTCATGTGCGTGATTGTTAGATGCTTTATATGCTAGACTAACTGAATCATATTTTTCACAACAATTACATGAAGCCGGTATATCATTACATGTGTATGTATATTTGCATATGCATTCATGTGGAAATGAGTGAGACACGAACACATTTGTCCTTGTTAAACAAGAACATCATAGGTTTTTGCATTGATAAGTTTTTTGTTTGAATTATTCAGACTCCCCTTTAAATTGTCCATATTTGTGCCTGAGTATTGAGGATTACTGTTCCTTGTATTTGTTTCTGAACAGGAGAGCAAGAATGATGTGAAAACCCGAATGAGCTGGCCGTATTTTGATGATGTGGATAAGATTTTATCAGAGTTGGAGACTACTGCGTCCAAATGAAGTGCGATTCATCAGGCTATTTTTGGAAGCAAGAATAGTGAAAAACACGGCTTGCTCTGGGAATAAAGGGCTGGATAGAATCATGGAGAGATGGGTGACACTCGGAGCCTTCCGAATCGAACTTAAGAATTTAAGTAAGTTAGGCTCAGGATCTTAACATTTTTGCAGCCTGTGTAATTTAGACAGGAAAGACGTGTATAAAGAATATAAAATTTTGTAGGCTCGTAGTGCTGTATAAAAACTGATCCATGAATATGTGGAATGTATTATTAGTTCAAGTATTCTTGATTGTTCATTCATATTGATATTGGTGAACTCTTGAACACAATCATTATAATCAAAGATCCATAGAACATTAGCTATGGTGAAAAGTCCAGTGATGTTAAGTTGTTCTCTGATATCGCTTTTCAATATGCTCATATGTGGTTTGAGAAGAAAGGACAATGCCAGTGTGTGCCTTTTACAAGGATTTCATGGGAAGCTACATGATATATTTGTTAACCACATGTGATCTTAGATTTCGATAAGGAAAATGGGATGGGATGAAAGGGAAAACACAATATGATATCCTCTCATTTTGTGTTCTCATTAATGAATGCATAAATCAGAGCATGAAGGAATTAATATAACAAATGAATGGGATGATAGAATTAGGCCATTGCATAGCTTCGCTAGATATGTCCGAGCAACAGCAATAAACAAAACTAATTATTCCATGCGATACTTCAAATCATCGCTGCCCAATTATAATTTCAGCAAGATAATGCTAAAACTCTTCAATCATTAATAGCGTGCAGTTGGGAAGTACAGGGATATTGTAATGTAATGTTCTTTTTTCTAGTACTTATTTTGTCTTGGGTGCCTTGAGAGATGGCATACTAGTATGTGGTAGGGCCAAAAGTTTCCATTACAAGTCTACTCAAAACACTTGCATATAGCTCATCCTGTAAGTTTGTGAACGTTATGGAACACTGGAAAGATATCGAAGAAAAAATACATTATACAAAATGTATCTACTATAAGAGAACAATAAGCTTAGCAACTAGAAAGAATTTAGTATAGAAATGCCGTTTTGTTGAATGGATTGATTTCTACTCAAGATGACCAGCAGCATATTTCTGGAGATGCCCTAGCAAACACATTTATCTCGTCCAATTGTGAATACTGGCCGACTTCCTAATTAGAAGCTTATCGTGTTTTGCTTGTCTGAAGGGGCAACGCACTGCCACAGGGAACGATATGTTGGAATATCAGCAGCATTGACGCCTAGAGAAGCAAGGTTACGCGCATACTCCTGAACATCACAAGAAAAGGGAGAAGAGTAAAAGAGTAAGCGGAGAGCACTAGCAGACTCATTTCCACGAAAACATTGAGTGGAAGATAAGCAACTTTGATTAGAAATTGTCACCTGAATATCAAGGAACAACTGCATACAGATCTTGTCTGTATCAGACACGTTATTGTCCGAGACATCTGAACTTGCTCCGGCTCGCCTTTGTGCACCTAGGCGTATTTTCTGAAGGGAGGACTCAGTTTTTCTGGCCTGTTGACAAGTGTTAGGTTGCAATGTTCTTTGAGAAAATAAAATAGAATACCATGATTTCACGACTTATTTTGAACAAGATCGACTGGCTCTAAGACCACTTGAGAAGCTACAGTTGCCATGAGGGAAGTTTTAGAAACTCCCACCTGACGTGCAAATATGTTTGCGTCAAGGGCAAAAAGTTTTCCATTTCTACAATAGGTTGGTAGTATAGAAGCCAATGACCCAAGTTGTCAGTATAGTAAAGCTATGTATGGACCTTGAGTTCTAGTCATCTCTCCTACTTTTGGTTTTAGAGGAAAACAGGGAGGAAATGTTTGAATATATATACATCAGATATTTATCAACTGATAGGTCTGTTTCATTCCTTTTTCTTAATATACCATTATACCTGCATTTTAATAGTTGTTAAAGACTGTCAACAAATTTAGTTTTCTATACCATTACTTTCCCTTCACTATCCTCGGCTGAATTCTGGAATCTAGAATCAAGCACAAGAGTTTGGGCACAAAGATGACAAAGAACATCTAAGAGCAGAAACCTAAAAAGTCTAAACCAGCTTTGAGCAGAAAATGCAAAAAAGGAGCTCTAGGAATTTACTAAATGATTGAGGATAAAACATGAGAATAATCGACTTACCACACTGACAAGATCAGAAGCTAATTCATAATATCGACGAGTAATCTCAGAAGTAGCACCCTGTAAGAGTTCCAACCTGAGGTCACTTGTTAAATACATAGAGGCTCGATCTCCTTCCAGAAAAGCCTGCAAAAAGTGGGAAGTTGCACAGAAAATTTTCTCTCCGAATCAGTGTTGTATATCACGTAAGAACAATACAGTATATACACACTTACACACAAAACTTTTCAAGTGTCCAACTTACCACTTCTTAAAGGAAATAATTTGAGAATTAACAATCAACTGAGAGACAAATATATGCATCCGCAGAGATGGAGACAAATACATAGGTTGTGTTTTCCAGTTTGGGTGATAGATGGATAAAGATAGAAGGAAAACCAAAAAAGCACAAATAAAGCAAACTTGAGAACTAGCTATTGGAGGTTTTGGGCCCTCGGTTCCTGTACCTTCAAAGGACCAATGCCTAATTTGGCAGAGACTAGGTAGCTCTAGCCCAAAACTAACCTATTGTATAGGTTAAGGACTTCGGCGAGATCTATTATTTATATATATATAGCTGTTGATCTTCACTTTCAATATCATATTTTCTACAACCACATGGGCCTGAGATGTCAGGGATGGGTGGGTGCGTGGGGTCTGGGGGCTTATATTTTCCAGCGGCTTATACCCTATTGTTTTGATAAATCAATAAGATATACTTCATGTTGGATCTCTCATAATTTTAGAAATACAAAGTCGAAACAAAAATTTGCAGCCTGATTGTGGAAACATTCCATTCAATATTTCAATTTTTGCGGGAACCTCTTCTACCAATGTATGCTCTCATAGGGTGCTGCTTCCCAATTGATGCAGGACACTCGTAGGGATAGGAAGAAAACGTAGGAAAACAGCTGTTTTCTTGAACACTAGTGCAACATATTAAGCAAGAAACATGTAGGGCTTGAAAGAGTGCGTGTAGGATTTCTAGGGTTTTGAAACCCAAAAAGGAAATCTCCAAGAGAAGTTGAATAATATTATAGATAATTAAACATACAACCTTAAGTGGGGTATTTTATGCTTTACTCAAAATGAAAATAAATATCTAGAATAAAGAACAATATTTTATGCTTTATGCTCCTGCATCAGCAATGGTACTTGCACTGATCCTCATTGTGCATGACCTATATGCCCAAACTTGTTTGGCTATAGAATGTCAATGTGATTAATAACAGAAGTAGTGGCAAAGCAGACAGCTAGCTGAGATTTAAGATTGATGAAACTCCTTCAACACATGTGCATGTCATATTTGGGATCAACATCATAAACCCAAAGTTAGACGCTTAATTGGTTGACCAAAGATCTTAATTTAATGGAAGAAAGTAAAATAAATTTAATAGAAGAAACATACCATCCAATTCCGGACTAGCAATTAAAAGATGCTAGGAATTTGTGTTCATTGAGATGCAAAACTTTAAGAAATGATTGTACCTTTAGAGGACGCAATACCCCACCTACATATGGCGAATGCCGAACAGGAAGGGGTTTGTTGGTCATCCTATATGTCGCAGTTATTCCTTTAAGTTGTCGCAAATCCTACACAAAATATTCTCAATAATATCAAGGTAAAGTCTGACAAAGTGAAATATTCATCTAAAGTCAATAAAATAACCCATAATCGATAATACCGCCTGAGTGAACATATTATTTCCAATATAAATCCCTCTTACTAGTAATCCATTGCATTGTACAAAAGTTCAAAGATAAAATTGGAGAAGATAACTCACCTCCACAGACTTCTCAACTAAAGTTTCTATAATAGAGTTAATCACAGGCGGCTGAAGAACTTTGAGGGAATTGCCACCCTGTAAAATACTCTGCTTCACAACATCAAGTACATCAGGGGAACACCCCTTGAGAAGCCCAAGTACATGGCCTAGGTAATCACCACAGACCTCCTTGGCAAGGCAACTTAAATCATGAATTATCTGCAACATCAAAAAAAATGATAAATGAATTAAGCATGGTTATCTGTTGGACGTTATAAAGGGGTTTTTGATTGTCCCGATACAAGAATTCACCACACTGACTGTTATCACATGTCATCATCATCAATCTATACCATAAACCCAGGAGAATGGATGGACAAAAACAAGACATTGGAAACCAGGGTTGGCGGGGCGGGGCGGAGCTGTCAATCATGCCTTCTAAAACAGGTGAAGTTAGAATAAATTCAACATTTGAGCAATTTAATAGCTATGGAATTCTAGAAGAGGAGATTTCAAACTCCTTTTTGCTATAACTATGAGACTTGAAATGTTGACTTATATCCAATAAATGTCTTCAATTCACCAAAATAGAAACTAAAAGCACAACTAGCAAATCAAACCAGTGGACTAACAACTGAAGGTACTGCGAATGTCAAAAAAGATGCCCAGCTTTTGAAACTCCAGTGTTGCTTGTGCATACAATTTATATGACAAAGTTTGAAAATGTGGTGTATACACCTTCCAGGACCAAAAACTCCAAGCTCTAGTTTTACAAATGAAAACATGTGAACTAAACAATCAAGTTTTCAGGTTATTAAATAACTTCATAAATACGAATGTAAATACAGAACATAATATGTGACACTTTATCTAGTTTTAACACCTACAAACGTTGTGCTTACATTCATATGCAGGAAATTTAACCAAGTAGTTTTAAAGAACTTCATAAATACAGAACATAAATACAGAACATAATATGTGACACTTTATCTAGTTTAACACCTACAAAAGTTGTGCTTACGTTCATATGCAGAAAATTTAACCAAGTAGTTTTTAACAGAAGTTCAACATTTGAACTATTTTGTAGAGATACATCAATGTGTACTGCAACAAATCATGAAAAAAGAGGACCCAAGTGAGGGTTAACGGGGGCAGAGAGCAAATAGGCAGAGTGAGGCAACAATGATAGACTAGAGAATTATCAAGCAACAGAACCAAAGTTCAAAGAAATGGACAATTGCAGCTACAGTACAGCAAAGACTGGACACAAAATCCAGCTACCTACGAGTGCCTCCAGCAAATCTAAGGTCATAAACAAATAACATCCTCATTCTTTGCTCCACTTTGCACCATACAGCCCTATCCACCTCCATTGCCCCCAAATCAGTGACAAGAAATAGTTGCAGCAAGCAAAGGATTGTCTTTGCCGAAACAAATTTTTTTCTAGCAGTTTTCTTTTCTCCAAGAAGCAATACCATATCCCTTCCCATGCTTTTCACTTTTCAAGTTTTTCCTTAACATTTTACATATCTGTGCAAGTGAGAATGTGAGATAGTACTTTGAATTGTAATAAGACAGCTTGGGAAGTTGTGAGTTAATTGGATCAAGGTGCTGTACACAAGTGGCTGTTGGGCAGCGACAATTGTGTGTTGCTCTTTGAATTTTAAGACTGACCCCCAACAGTAACTGTAAATACTTGAGGGGAAAAAAGTCTCACCCACCACAAAAAAAGGATGCTATTTTGGCAGGTTCAATGATCGAAGATTGGACCGGCGTACGAGAAAGCCTTGGGTTATTCAACATTGGCCAAGTGGCTTGAATATCTATAAAGCTATATTCTCTCTTACAAGAAAGTATGATTACGGAGAAAGAACCAATTAACAGCCTTTATTCAAATAAGCATTCACTTATTTTAGGTCTTATTACTCATAAGATTGACTCTATTCAAACAATATATTGTCCTGGTGGGGGATAGTTGATCATCCACTGGGAAGGTAAACAAAGGCTTCATAGTCCACAGAAAGAAAGAAGAATGGAATAAAGTTTTGACAGTATCATTTTGCAGAGAGGAAAGAGGAATCGCATAGTATCTGCTCAGTACATACATAGAGAAAATCATCTGGGGCAGCGGCAATAGCCCATTCAGATTCTGAGCTGGCTCTTGCTTTACCACTTTTCCGAGCACTCAGTCCAGCTGACAACCAGTTCGAGTATCTATAACAAGAACAAGGATTTTCTCAATGTCAGCATGCTCATTCGGGTCAAAATCCAATCATCAAAAGTACAAAAGTTCGAACCTGGACTGTAAAAGCAAACTGACCTTGAAAGAAGTTGCAAAAATAAGCGCAAAAACTTATCCGAGCAAGAAAGGAGAAGAACATCATCACTCCAACACGATCTCAAGCAATCCATGAGAGAAATACTTTGCTTCAATACTAAGGTATGAGAATATTCCTGGTTTGAAGACTTCTCAGAGGGCGCAAGTGTAGTAGCCCTAAGTGCAGAATCCAGAGCCCCTGCTATTTCCTGAAACCTTATGTAAAGAATCAACAGCTCTATCTCAATTTTCTTAGGGGAAGCTCACTGTAAGGTATTGGAAACAATACAAATTGCCATGTATACCTCAATGAGAAATAAACCCCAGTATTCCATTGCTTCATGAACTCTATACAGACTGCCTCTTCCCGCAATTTAGCGACAGCAGATCTAGAGGTACAGTAACCTTGAAGGAACAAGAAAAATATGAGAAAATAGTATTAAAGAGGACAGTAAATACGATCCGAGGGAGTTAAAATGTTTTTCCACCACCTTCTAGATAATCCAAGAAAGCTAAGCTTGATTTATAGTTTCTGAGGAACTGCGTGGGCCTTCCAGGAGAGAAAGCCCCTGGTTTTCCTTTTTGGATGGCTGATAAAACCTCTTTGAGAATAGAATTCGCTAGAAAGCTAAAAACATGCAGGCCTGAATTTTCTGCACAAATTTAAATAGAAAAAATATCAGCATGCAATAACTAATTGGTAGGAAATGTAAGTGTATAATGAACATACTGCATGGAGTAAATGTAATGTAATGCATTTGTTCAAAAGATAAATTTAACTTCAAGCTTCTCAAGTTTTACATTGTGATGTTAGCAACAAGAATTAAGAATATGAGTAAGCTAACAGAAAGTTTTTCTCAGGTTAATTAACTCAGTTCAGCAAGGTAGTTCCAGAACAACATTGGAGTATTGCTTTTATGTCACTATGTACAAGCACACCTGTGGAAGATATTTCCAATAGAAATTTACAATCGTCTTCAATACATCGCTTGATTCTTTCATAGTCTTGTTCAAGCTCATCTCCAGATGACCCAGCAACTGCTCCAGATGAACCATAAGGTATAATTTTCTGTATAAATGGCGCGACTACCGTTGAGCGAAAAATTGCTTCAGCACTACTGGTATTATCAATAGCAGCATATGCACGTAAACAATTGTATATTGCATTTGCATCCCTGTGCTCCAATCCATCCACAAAACAGTGCCCCAAGCTTGTATTCAGTAAGGAGCTAGCGTTCTGAATCCTCTTCACCATGTTCTCTACGAAGGGCATATTCTGTACTGCCATCATAGAGAAACAATCAGGATTAATAAGATCCACTTATACATGGAAGGTTTTTCATTGTCTTGGGAAAGATATGGAAGTTAACAAGGCTAAAAATGGTATGATCTATAGGGATCAAATCAGCTTTCAGGAATCAGATATTCTTTGCTTTTAACCACACCTTACTTTGTACGATAAAAAAAATTGGAAAGGAAATGCAAAAATCCATTGGAAACAGCTTAAATATACTTTTATATAATGTTGGTTTCAGTCTAATTTAACGGGATATCTTATTTTTTAAGTAAGTAATATAATGTTCCTATTATTTTTGGACACCAGAACTGGCAGAGTTTATTATATGCACCAGGCTATGGATACTCAGTCCTCCAAAAGTTAGGTGATTGAATAGTAGGAAATTCCCCACGCATCTAGAGATAATCTTCGTTCCAAATGGCAAGATGTTGAAAGGGAATAATCTACTATGCATTTTTAGTACTTACTAGGGTTTTCACCATAGGCAGGGTAACAGGTCAGACCCCCTTTAGTTGATCCAGTTACACCAACAAAAGGTAGTATGAAATAACTGGAGAAATTCTATGCAGTAGAGCTAGGAAAATTGGAAGCTTCACAAAATTGGTATTGGTATGCTAGTTAATACTCCAAATACGTCACCTATGGCTCATTCAAGTAGTCACATTTCTTAAATGGACACGTAATTTTCAAAGAAATACATCACCAAGCTCTTGGCACTCTTACAGATACTACCACTCACATCCTGAACTAGAATATTCTCTCAAGATGAGGAAGCTGTATAGTCTTCAAATACTACCATTTCTGAGAATAGCAAGACTTGCTACCACAAAAAAAAAAAAAGAAAAGGGTGTTGGGGGGGGGGGGGGTACATTCATCTCTGTGACTTTAAGAGACCAAGAAAACTGGCTCGAAAAAGGGCTCTGGTTGCATGGAAACCTGAGAATCAAGAAAACCTTTTATGTCTCCTCAAGTCTTCACCTTTCCAGCATAAGGCCTAATAAAACTTCAATCGCAACCCTCCCTGATCCATTCTAATAGCATGTACTCCACAAGTGATTGGAAGTCTTCTATAGGAAGCTAATAGTTCACAAGACTTAGCACAGTTATTAATGAAAGCCCCCTCAGGAGGCTCAATTTACTAACTTTTGAGTCAAAATAGTTAAGACTTGGTACTGAATCAAGAAATAAGAGACAACAACGCAATGGCAGAGGTGTGACCACAAAACTTTTGGCAAATAGGCGTTAGCAATACAAATTTTGCAATCATATATTCAATACTTTGGACTCAACTTTTTTTGGAAAATTATCCATCTATTCCCCGTCCTATATTTGACTAGCCCAAAGAATGGCTGAATCACAAAATATTCCAGAAAGGTCAAGACATCACTAAGTTAACAAGTTTTATAGTCCTGTTTGTGATCTGATCAAAGTATAATCAGCAATTTTACTAATTCAAATAAATGGACTTTTGGATATAATTCAGCTATATTCAGCCTAATCTTTTTTAAATTTCATTTCATTTCTTTTCAATTCTTTCACAATCCAATGGTACATAGGTAGCAACCAGACCAGCCCAACAATACTGCAAACTCTAGGTTCCGGACATTGAAGGGCAAAGCTCCACCAGAAGACAATTCCCACAGTGGAAGAACAGAATTACTTATGCTTACAGAAAGCTAACCTCGTGCACTTTCCAAATACCTCTAAATTGACAAGTTAATCTAAAAAGTTTCCATACAGTGTCCAATCCAATCAGTAGCAAAACACTCTACAACTAAAACAAATATACTCACCTCAGTTCTTTAGGTTATTGTTTCAGAAAAAAGTACTCCTAGTTGATTAAATAGTTGCTTTCTACAACATGTGAGTACTAGATTCCAGTTACTCTGCTCCAGTTATTCAGAAGCATTCCCTAAGGAAACTACAGAAGGAAGTCAAGATATTCATGTTTGCTTCAACAAATGATTTACAATGCAATGTGTGCCGTGCATAAACATATAGCAAGGATTTCCATTTTCAGGAAATAATAAATAATACACATAAAAAAAAAAAACAAGACAGACAAACCGTAGAGAGTCGCATAATTATTTTTGATATGTCAGCCAGGTTGGCCTTATTCAGGAGACAAAGACAGGAAACCTGCATGTATGTCGGGGATGGGATGCTTTCGAAGAAAAATAACGACTTCCATAATTACTTGGTTTCAATTGGTCATAACATCTCACAATTTAGGTCAAGAAAACCAAATGAATACAACACATATATATACACACACAGTTAACAAGGAAAAAAAAAGACCGAAAATCTTTGATACCATGTTATCAGCACATAGGAAAACAAGTACAAGGCCTACATTATAATAAATACAAGGATATAAGCGTTTATATGCGGATGGAGAAAGATAGACCTGTGCATGAGCAATATAGAACTTTAGCCGATTCATTTCGCTAGCAATTCTCTCCAGAAGCATGCTTTGTGTCTCCCTGAGGTTAGTTCCATTTTCTACATTTTGAAAGGAAAAACCATTGCTCAAATGACCATTCTCAGCAGAGTTCATAGATCCACTGGGCCAATCAGCTGGAACGCTAGGAAGCTCCTTTATCAATTTTTCAACCTGAACCAGCAGAATATGAACCTTGGTCACATAAAAGGAATGTAGCAATGAAGCAACTATAGGGCAATATATTGCAGAGCACAACCATGTCTCAATCAATTTGTTCTTTGTTTTCCCTTTATTTATCTTTTCATCATCTTCCAAACCCTATATACAGTTCCAAGTTTTCGAGACCATGAATCTCAAATGAGATGTCATATTTTAGGAAGCAGAAGACAGACAACAAACATATAGACAAAGGATCAAGAAACTCCAAACTGTCAAGAGAGATCAACTCACTCTTCTACTTCTATCACCAGAATTTCAAATGACACAATTAAACACTACCATTTGTAAGCACAGCATCAAATAAATCTCAGCATTCCTATGTAAAGAGTAAGATATTGAGATTTGTGTGAATGTATTAATCTTATTTAAAGTAAGCTTCGCATAAAAGAAAACCAGCACATGCCTCTGGATCATATAAAGAACATATGAAGGAGTTAGAAGTGACTTTTCCTGCCTTTCCATGACAAATTGTCTCAGTTGTTCGTACTCTATGCCCTTCTACCTTATGTTCTCATCAATTTCAGTGCTCTTAAATTGCATTCAACCGCTATGACACCAAGTTTTGACAAGGCAAGGCATTTCCACCAGTAACTCAACACTCATTGAGTTGTGAATATACTGTCTTCAATACCCACTTTTTTCACATTAGCTGGGCACTCTCCCTCCTGCCTATATATGTTTAAGAATTCAAAAAACAAAATCCAATGTTTTCTTCTCAGAGTATCGTGTAACTGTTTCAAACGGTACTCAGTTAGAAAGCCTTGGACCCCTCCTTCCACCTGATTCATGTGAAGCAAGTACAACAAGATCTCAGAGACCGTTATGCTGGAGGAAGCCCAATGGTTTCCAGAAACTAAATGACCTCACTAAATATAGCAACTATTTGTATCATGGCGCTTACTTAGTTATCTGATACTCATTAACCCAACTTCAAGGTCATCCAAGTACAATACACCAGTCATTTCTATAAACCACATCATTAGGAATGCATGAAAATCATGGAATTACTACACTGAAAGTACACCGAAGACCAATTTTACAATGGGTGGTTGAAGCTGTGAACTATAAATCTGGGCAGCATAAAATGGTGGTAGCATAAACACTTTGTCCATTTTGAGAATACTACAAAAGATGCTTTAGCTGAACCTACTTTTCTAAATAAATCATGTTCGGAAAGAGGTCCGCATCCCTGACTTATCACTTCTAGCATGCACATCAAATAGCACTACTTTGTTTCGGAGCCTATAATTCCAGAGATCTGGCATTCTTCTCCCGGATCCTCATCAGTATCCGCGTTGGCCATCCACCAGACCCGGTCTGACCTAACAGGGACACAACCCCTTTTTCTCCCAATAAAGGACCCGTTTTCCCACTTTGCTAATCTCCCCCATACAGTGAGCCACTTTCAAGACTGAGCCTCAATCTCCGGCTCCCGACATGAGTGACTTCTCAATGCACCAATTAGCTATTGGACAAGCCGGGGTTCCCTCATTCATTCATCAACTAGCCATACAGAACAGCTAAAAAGTGAAATGATGCACAAAGACGAAATCCATTTCCTCGAGATCAGCACCAGGCAACATATAGTTTATGCTACATTCTTTACTCACTAATACAATAATCAAGGATCATAACATCTCACATTAACTTGATCATCGCAAAGAAGATTCAAGAAAAAAAAAGGCAAAGAAGCAGATCAGATTGCTAATAAACGTACAGCGCATCTTAGAGAAATTGTGTTCTGCTCCTGCATTACTAACATTCATTGCCAATAAGAATCCAAATTGAAATTGAATTCACCAAACCATACCTTAGAAACGACATGAAACGTGTCGAGCAACAACTCCAACACTTCCCTCGCCTCATTGGCTTGAGAACGCTGCTTGAGCCGGCTCTGCAACGCCGCCAAAGACCCATCAACAGAGTCGCGAAAAGCCAAGATCTTCTCCTTGATCTCGAGCAGGGGTGCACGCATGCGCAGCACTGCGGCGTCCACATCAACAAGCTTCGTGCTGAGGCTGACGAAATCGGCGTAATCCCGGTTGATCAGCTCAACCAGCTCGTGTTTCAGAGCACCCAAATGAGATCGGAGCTCCGAACGCAGCGTGTCGAAGGGGACGAAGGTGCGGAGATCCGAGATGTACACCTCCGGGTCGAATTCCGGGTCGGAGAACTTCGACGGGTTCAGCCATAACGGGTGGGAATCCTCAATCGGGTCTCCAAACAAATCCGTCGCCGATTTGGGCAATGGACTGTGCAGATCTGTGGCCATTGCAGAAATGTAATGGTGAAGCGACTGATACTTGGGATTTTGAAGGTTGCTCTGTTTGGGAAATTTGGAGAAATGCGACTTCTAGTCAGTTACGGTCTTTAGTCGGTGCGATCTTTATTCCGGCGCTGTCGAGTTCTGTCTATTTTTGACGACTTGTTAAAAGGGCGCGTGTTGCAATAGATTGTGCTTTTCTTGAGATAATTATTTTTAGCTTTTCTTGAGGTAATTATTTTTGAAATTTAGAGAAAGAGTGATTCAGTAGAAAAAAAATTAAGTGTTTAAAAATTGAATAGGAAGGCTGTGGAAACGCAATAGATGTGTGTCTGTGCGGAAAAAAAATTAATGCTTGAAATTGAAGGAAGTTGGCTATACTTCTTATTACACTTTGTCCTTCCTTCTTTTGATGTTTCTTTTTTCTTTTTTTATTTTAATATCTTTCCTTTATTTTTGTATTGCTACTATTCACCTTCTTCCCTCCATCTTTTTTTTTTAACATGTCATTTTGCTTTATTTTTCTCATATTTTCTTCTTTATTCCAACCGTGAATTCTCTTCCTGCAACCCAATCGTCTGAAAACTCCTCCCATACTAGTCAGGATGTTAATGGATATGAGTTATACTTGAAATTTCCCCTAAACCTATCCTATTAGGGCTTGGTTTTAAGAACCCTAAATGTGTTTGTGCAAGTCTTGGGTTTTCATTTTAAATCCCAAATCTACCATGTTAAAATTACATATATGCTATTATTTATTGATATATACAAGTTCATATAGTATATATTTGACGTGGTATATTTTCATACCAGCCATGAGGCATTTCCAAGCACACAAGTAACGGCTTAGTACGTGTGCTTGGATTCCTATTGATCCCTAACCTCCAACGAGCCCTCTAGGCTCGCAACCCTCTGACAAATGGCCAATCTTTTGTGAGGGGTCATTTATGGGGAGATCACCAGATTGGGCCCAACAACCTTAGGGCCCGGGTTAGGAGACCTCGAAAGCCACTTCGAATCTAGGATAGAGGGGATGCATTCGGACCATGAGATTAGATATCTCCATCATATGACATGCAATCTTATTGGGAAGCATTTGCTTTCCTGAATTATCCAAGATTAGGGGCTCTCATCTCTGATAATTCATTGTTTGGTTTGTGTGATACGGTTGGCACGACTAGGGGCTTGTTCTGGGTGACCCGCCATTGGCCCCCCCTAATCTCACGATTTGAATCAGAGGGGGGGGGGGTGTGATTCAATCGCACCACTAACGATTGGGTTCATGATGGCCGTTGTTTTACGATTATGTCCCTGAATAGTGCTTTTGGTTTACTATAATAACCCTTCACTTAATTTAATTTCCACAATTGACATTTGCCCTACATATTTCTTCTTCATCTTACTTTTTCACACTACTGATTCAGCCTTAGAAGAACGACTCTCCGCCGCTATGAACGAGGTAATTTTTTCCTACCTTTTTTTTCTCGCATTCTATCATATTGTTCTTCATTTATTCTGGAATACTTCAACTCGTTTTTACATTGATCTGTGATTTCTTCGCGCTAGAAGCCTATGGGATACGAAATCTAGGTCGAAAAATTATGTTCGATTACTTTGATTATTTCTGGCTTTTTTCTTTTCTCGCATTCTATCTATTGTTCTTCTGATATATTCAAGATATCTCAGAATACTTCAACTCGGCTTTACATTGATCTGTGATTTCTGCGCGCACAAAGCCTACAAGATACGATTTCATTGACCAAAAATGGTGTTCGATTACTTTGTTTTTTTCCTGGATTCCCCTCCCCCCCCCCCTAATTCAATGTATTGTTCTTTTGATATCTTCAATCTATTCCAGAATACTTTTACTCGGTTTTACATTGATCTGTGATATCTTTGGGCACAAAGCCTACGGGATACGAACTGGTGGTCGAAAAATTGTGTTCGAGTACTTTGTAGATTTGCAATCAAAATTCAGCGAGTAATGTACATGGTTCTGCTTTGATTGGGCAGGTTGTGGTAGGCTTTACCTATAGCAGTAAGCAGCACGAGGAATCCACCGTGTGACGCAGTTGTCGAACAGGTAAAACAGAGTCATTTATTCAACTTCTGGGGAAGTGTATCTCGACAGTTATTTCATGCTTTTTGGAGTCGTTTGTGATTTCCCTTACATCATGAGAACATCCCATGAATTAAATGCTACATTAGAACGTGCTTATATCGACTTTATTTTGTATGGAAAAAAATTTCAGCCTTGGCAAATGGGATTCCAGTACTGATAAATCCTTTGATTGTATGCAACTCAGTTGGGATTACAACAACTAGTGGTTCGTAAAACCAAGTGTTTCTTCCATGGTTGTGCAAAAATATATTTTGAAAAAATTTTCAAACAGCTACATGATTTGTGTAAAGTCTGCTTGTTATTGTGTGGGCAAAATTGTTTGTTGTGATCATTTTTCAAGAGATGTGATAAGCCAGATTGAATAGTAGACATTGATATCGCGTTATTAGTTTGTGCTAAATGGTTGTTTGGAATGAGGTAACATGTATGACATTAATTTTATAACAACTGCAACATTGGTAAATCATTTATTCTTCAGCCCAGACACTGTTTCCTGCCTCCAACTGCATATTTAGTATAACAAATATTTGTTTCATTGTGCGATGCGGCCTAACATGCTCAAATAACTTAAATAATTTGGTGCTACGTGCAATTATAATTTTTTAATTGTCGTGACACTATTTTATCAATCATTTTATTTATGCGTTCTTTGAAATTTTGGCTTAGCAATTTCCAAGGTTAGTACCACAGACGGTTGTTGTTTTTAATGTGGTGTAACATTTTCCTCTTCATGAATACTGTCATGTTCTTCCACTTGGTGTCCAATTCCCACAATCGCAATACATGAAGAAGAATGCGTAGAGTACCCGAAAATCGAACATACAGCTTGATATGTAAGATGCCAGAATGTGATGCTCACCTTAAGTACATAACTGAATTAACTGATGTCAAATGCATAGATAATTTACGCATCGATTGTAATGCATTCACACGGTTATGTTACTTACTCGAACACATAGGGGGGTTAAAGTCTCATAAATTTGTAAGTGTACTTGAGAAAGTTGCGATGTTTTTGTCAATTCTAGCTCACCATAAAAAAAAAAAAAAAAATAGAATCATACAAACTGATTTCAAGAGGTCAAGCCAAACCATAAGTAAGTACTTCAACCAAACTTTGAAGTTATTGTTGAGAATAAGCCAGTTGTTACTAGTACATCCAAAGCCAGTGGACAATACCGAGACTGACGACGTCTGGAGTCCCTTTAAGGTATCAATCTATTTCGTTACCATATGTACTTTGGATTTGTTTGTCCCAAACCCATTTGCCAAGTCTCTTTTAATACGTAAAATCCTATTTTTATTTTGTATTACAGGGATGCTTGGGTGCTTTGGATGGTAGATTTATTGAGATGTATATTCCTTTGCGGGACCAGGCCAGATATCGCAATTGAAAGGGTGACATCGCTGTGAATGTGTTAGGAGTCTGTAATAGAGATTTAAACTTTGTCTATATCCTATCCGGCTGGGAAGGTTCAACAGCAGATAGTCGTGTCATTCGTGCAGCACTCAGCAAACCAAACGGGCTGAAAGTTCCTATTGGTATTTTAAATTACATTGGTCTAATTTATTTCAAATTGTTGTATTTGTAATTTATGCTACTAAATTACCATAAGTATCAAGTATCCATTGTAGTGATCCAATTTGATTTTTTTTCCTTATGTAAACATTCGTATGCACACAGGTAACTAGTACTTATGCGATTGCCGTTACATGAATGCAGAAGGGTTTCTTGCATCGTTCCGTGGCATGAGATACCACTTAACTGATTGGCGCGGGGGAGCACGTCCACCCCAGAACTACATGGAATATTACAACTTAAAACACAGTCATGCGCGGAATGTAATTGAGAGGGCCTTTGTCATGCTCAAGAAGTGGTGGTCTATCCTACGAAGCCCAACTTTCTATTTAGTTAAAACGCAAAATTGGATCATAATAGCGTGTGCCCTATTACACAATTTTATTCGCATTGAGATGGACGTTGACCCTATGGAAGAGGACTTAAATGATGAGGTTGAACAACGGGATCACGATGCAGACATAATTGGGACGATCGAGACTACACCAGCTTGGGCTCAATTTCGTGACCAATTGGCCCAGAACATGTATAACGAATGGCATGGAAGCCACTACTAGAAAAAGAGCAAATAGCCACGGATTTTAGCCACGGGAAAAATCCGTGGCTAATAGCCACGGATTAGCCACGGATTAGCAACGGTTTTCGGTGAAAAAAAATTTTGAGCTTTAGCCACGGATTGACCACAGATTAACCGTGGCTGATTTAGCCACGGCCAGGCCGTGGCTAAATGTCGTGGCTAAATTTGGCGCCAGTTTTGCCGCCAATGGTTAGCCACGGCTGGGCCACGGCCTAGCCGTGGCTAATTTGGCCACGGCCAGACCGTGGCTAAGCCGTGGCCCTTAGCCACGGCCAGACCGTGGCCAAATTAGCCACGGCCAGGCCGTGGCTAAGGGCCACGGTTTAGCCACGGCCTAGACGTGGCTAAAAATTTTTATTTTTTTTTTGCAACAAATATGATTTGAACTCTTGACCTGTTAGTTAAAGTTAGAGCATTAAACCACTACACCACTTTAACTTTTTGTTTAATAATTAATTTTTGCTATACTTAAGTAATATATATATATATATATTATATTATATATATTGATATATATAATAAATGATTCGATATATTACATACGTATAAGATTAGATATACTTATATATATGTGTATTTATATATAATTAGCTGTATATATATTAGATGTATAAGTATATATATAAATTTATATATTTTGATCGTAAATTACAACGTAAATTAAAGTTTTTTTTTTTTTTTTGTAATAACAGGCCCTTAGCCACGGATCGACCGTGGCTAACTTAGCCACGGTCTAGCCACGGCTAGGCCGTGGCTAAGGGCCTTTTTATAAAAAAAAAATCCTTATTAAATTTTAATAATCTGTATTTAATTCTATTTTTACAATAAATGTTTTATTCCAACTTTGATTATTATTCAAATAAAATATCATAACTAAATATATATGAAATCTATTTTTACGATAATCATTATTGTGTTATATATATATATATATGAGCAATGTCTATATATGAACACACATATACATATGTGCTGTTATCATTTCAATCGATCTACGAAGGTATACATTAATTCGAATTTAAGTTTCGTAATTACAATCAATAATATATATTACTATATATAGGAAGAGTATTACATATAGAAGAGCATTTATAAGCACGGATTAGCCTATCAACATATATATACATATATACATTTATATATGTTTATATTGATATAGAATTATTTAAAAATATTCATGTATTTTATATATTTATATATTTTAAACGTAGATATTATATATAATTAATATATTTTAAACGTAAAATATAAATTTATATATTTTGATCGTAAATTACAACGTAAATTAAAGTTTTTTTTTTTGTAATAACAGGCCCTTAGCCACGGCCTAGCCGTGGCTAGACCGTGGCTAAGGGCCTTTTTATAAAAAAAAAATCCTTATTAAATTTTAATAATCTGTATTTAATTCTATTTTTACAATAAATGTTTTATTCCAACTTTGATTATTATTCAAATAAAATATCATAACTAAATATATATGAAATCTATTATATATAGAAGATTACTTATAAGCACGGATGCGATCGATATATGTTGTCGTTTATGTTGATTAATCTGTTATATATATATATATAATATATGTATATATACTTTTCCGATTTATGAATGATGGCTCTAATTATATTATAATATTATGTTAGTGTAATTAATTTGAAATATTAGGAATAACGCAAATTAAAAACGTATCAACCACGGATAAAAAAATACCAATGTGAAACGCGAAAAATAAATAAATAAATATATGTTAGCCACGGCCTGGCCATGGCTAATCCGTGGCCCGGCCGTGGCTAACATAGATCGGTGGCTTCACTTGGCCACGGATTAGCCACGGCCAGGCCGTGGCTAATTTGAAATTTAAGCCGTGGCTAATCCGTGGCCAAGTGAAGCATATATATTCAACACTTGGCTTTTTTTTTTTCTCCTCCCCCTTCTTCCTCCTACCAAGGTAACCCCCCCCCCCCGTCCCCGTCCCCGTCCCCCCAACCCCCCCCCGCCTGGCGCGCCCCCCGCCGTCGTCTACACCGCCGCCGCCGCCGCCGCCCGCCGCTCTCCCCCTCCCCAACCCGCCCAGCCCCCCTCCCCAATCCCGAATCCCCCCCCCCCCAGCCCCGCCCCCTTCCCCTCCACCCACCAGCCCCTACCCGCGCCCCCAACCCCCAGCCCAAACCGCCCCCCTCCCCCCGCGCCCCCCCCTTTCCAGCCCCTTACCCGCCCCCCCACCCACCAGCCCCTACCCGCCCCCCCAACCCCCAGCCCAAACCGCACCCCCCTACCCCCCCCTCCCCCCGCGCCCCCCCCCCTTCCAGCCCCTTACCCCCCCTCCCCGCCCCCCATTATTATTTTTTTATATTTTTTTGTGTTTTAATTTGAATTATATCTAATATTTGTTTGTTTGTTTTGATTTTTTTGGTAATTATTGTTAGGTTTTTAAATATTCACAAGTTTGGTGTTCCAAAATTGAAGGTATGATTTAATTTTTCCAAAATTTATTTTGAGATATATATGTATTGGAAAATGTATATGTGTGTATGTATTAATTGAGATATATATGTATTTGAAAATGTATATGAGTGTATGTATTAATTGGGATATATATGTATTTCAAAATGTATATGTGTGTATGTATTAATTGAGTTATATTTTATTTTGGAAACATTTGATATTGGTGAATGAGAAGTGTAATATTGGTTCGTTTGTTCGTAAAATTTGATTACGAATATGAAATGCATGTTTGTACGGTAGTATATACATTTAGGGATATGTTTTGATGAGATAGGCTTTGATAAGATATGTAAGTTTATAAATATGATTTGATGAGATATGTTGTGGGGATTCTATGTTGTTTGCTGATATGCTTTGATGAATACAGTTTTATTGATATTGTCTTTACATATATGTTTGTTGGCAAAGTTTAAATGTGATTGTTCAGTAGTGACTAAATGACATAATTGTATTTGTTACAGAAAATGGATAATATACGTGTGAGTCGAAGTTGGATGTACAATCGGTTATTGCCCGATCGAACAGATCTTACGAATGAATTTTTATTGGGTTTGGGTCAGTTTATTGAGTTTGCAACATCACAACCACAATACAAACTTGACAACGATTGTATTAGGTGTCCGTGTTTTATATGTGAAAATGGAAAATACAAGAGTGCTAACAATGTAAAATATGATCTTTTAAAGTATGTATTTCAACCAAATTATTGGTATTGGACTGCACATGGGGAGATTGCTCTAGAAAATTGGAATGTTGATGGTGTCGGTCCAAGTGCGTACAATCATGTCAATAACAACGCCGGTTTAAGAAATTACGAAAATATGGTCTATGATGCTATGGGACGGACTTGTGGTCATGAAAATAGGACGGGGCAAAATTCTGAACGAAATGCTGCTGGAATGAGTCATATTATTGAACAACCTCATAATAACGAAGCTCAACAATTTTATGATTTGTTGGAGGCAGCAAACCGTCCGTTATGGTCAGGATGTGAGTCACACACGGAATTGTCACTGACTCTTCAAATGATGACATTGAAATCAGATTATAATATGCCACAAGGATGCTTCGATAGAATGGCTGATCTTATAAAAACATCAAATCCGATAGACAATCATGTTCCCAACAATTATTATGAAGCCAAAAAATTAACGAGAAAATTGGGACTGATATCTCTGAAAATTGATTGCTGCGTGCAAGGGTGTGTGTTGTATTATAAAGAATATACTCACTTGGATGAATGTGCATTATGTCAGCATCCTAGGTTTAAACCATCTCGTACGGGGAGCAATAGACGTGTTCCTTACAAAAGAATGCACTACATGCCACTAATCCCACGTTTGAAAAGGTTGTATGCTTCTGAAAAATCAACCGAGCAAATGAGGTGGCACCATGAGCATATAGCAAAGTCTGATACATTATGCCATCCATCGGATGGCATAGCGTGGAAGCATTTCAATGAGAAACACCCAAACTTTGCCGCTGAACCGCGAAATATTAGACTTGGACTGTGTGCTGATAGATTTAATCCTTTCAACCAAACTTCGAAATCATATTCTTGTTGGCCGATTATTATTACCCCCTATAATTTACCTCCCGAAATGTGCATGACTGCCCCATATATGTTTTTGACATGTTTGATTCCTGGGCCGCGCAATCCAAAGGACAGAATTGATGTGTATTTGCAACCTTTAATTGACGAGTTGAAAGAGTTGTGGTCAGACGGGGTTGAAACGTTCGATGTGTCGAGTAGACAAACTTTTCGTTTAAGAGCTGCCCTTATGTGGACAATTAATGACTTTCCTGCATATGGAATGTTGTCGGGGTGGATGACGTGCGGGAGACTGGCATGTCCAATATGTATACACCATACAAAATCTTTCAGATTGAAGCATGGTGGAAAAATAACGTGGTTTGATTGCCACAGAAGATTTTTGCCAGAGACTCATCCTTTTAGGCATAATAAAGATGCTTTTTTGAAAGGAAGACGCGAGCGATCTGCGGCTCCCTCTCGAATGACGGGTGATACAACTTGGGATGTCGTGCAACACTTGCCCAAAGTAACCGATTTGCCCGTCAAGCACTCTAAAATTTCAGGTTACGGTGTGGACCACAATTGGACCAAACAATGCATATTTTGGGAGTTGCCCTATTGGAAGGATAATATTGTCCGCCACAATTTGGATGTAATGCACATTGAGAAAATTTTTTTTGACAACATAATAAATACTGTCATGGATGTAAAAAACAAAACAAAAGATAACGAGAAGGCTAGACTTGACTTGTTGGAGTATTGCAAGCGTCCGGAATTACATCTACAGTATCTTCCAAACGGTAAAGTGTTGAAGCCACAGGCCACTTTCACTTTAACCATTGAACAACGCCGCGAATTATGTAATTGGATTAAATGTTTGAAGATGCCTGATGGGTATGCATCGAACTTGGGAAACTGTGTTGATCAATCTGGAACAAACCTGCTTGGTATGAAGAGCCATGACTGTCACGTCTTTATGCAATGTTTGCTTCCAATGGCGCTAAATGCACTCGCACCTAATGTTTGGAAGCCTTTAACGGAAATAAGTCAATTTTTAAAGAAATGTGCTCAACAGAGTTAAGTGCGGCAAATCTATTACAATTGGAGAGTAACATTCCTATTATTTTATGCAAATTGGAACGCATTTTTCCGCCTGGATTTTTTGACTCAATGGAGCACTTGACTGTACATTTGCCGTTTGAAGCTGCGATGTGTGGTCCAGTGCAATACCGGTGGATGTATCCTTTCGAGAGGTAGTTTAAATAATTATGAATTTTAAATTTCATGTATTAAAAGAAATAATAGAAACTATCAATTATAAAAACTTAAAACAACTTACGTTTGTAGGTACTTACATAACTTAAAGGGAATGGTGAAGAACAGAGCAAAAGTTGAAGGATCAATATGTGAGGCATACTTAAACCAAGAGTTGTTGTATTTTTCATCTTATTATTTTGAAAGTCACATCCACACCAAAAGTAAAAGACCTCGTCGTAATGAGGACGATGTCTGTTCTGATGATGAGCGACATTATACTTTGTCTGTATTCAAACGAGCTGGTAAGTCAGAAAGAAAATGCAAGGAACGTTATTTGACTGATGATGAGTGGAGCAAAGCTGCATTACATGTACTTATCAATTGTGAAGAAGTTGTCCCCATACTTGAGTAAGTGTTATCTTTAACAATTTATATATAATTTGTTAAGATGACACTGACAAATTTTCAATACTTTGTAGGATGTATAGATCAGCCGTTCGATACAATTGGCCACACCTAACTGAGCAAGAGATTGAGGAATCCGTCGAGAATAATTTTGTTGAATGGTTTAAACTCTATGTGAGTAATTCATTATACATAATAAATACTTAGCCATTATACATAAAAAAAATCTTTCATATAATATATTGATTGAAAATATTCGTATATGTAGGCGCATAATCCAAAAAATAATGTTGAAAATCAGTATTTGCTTGATTTGGCTTGGGGTCCAATGAAGAAGGTCAAGACCTTCAATAGGTTCTACTGTAATGGATATATGTTTCATACAGAAGATATGACCCCACATACGAAGACCTCAAATTCTGGCGTTTGTGTAATAAGTGATGGGGGTATAAACTTTTATGGTATGCTCAAGGAAGTTATCAAATTAGAGTATCCTGGTGAGCCTCAAAAAGAGGTTGTGATGTTCAAATGTATTTGGTTTGATTCGGTATCGAATAGGGGTATAAAGATACACCCCCAGTATGATATTATTGAAGTAAAAATAAATGAGAGATACCCGAAAGATGATCCCTTCATCCTTGCGCAACATGCATCTCAAGTGTATTACGTCCCTCACCCCGGTACTAGAAGAGATAAATCGCAGTGGCGATTTGTTATCAAAACAAGACCACGGAGTCGAGTTGTGAGCCAAGATAATACTGATGACCCATTGCAAGAGTCATCTGGCTGCGTGAATGGTGTCATCGATAATGAACCGACGGGTAATCTTGCGGATTCTACGGGTGCTGTTGAAGAGGTCAATCAATTATACACTGAGCACATGACTAATGATCATATATTAGTTGATGAATTGGGTCAAAGTGTCGAGGCTGAAGAATTAAACTCTGAGTTTGAAGAAGATGAGGAGGATGATGATGAAAATATGCCTCAGTATGACGATGATGCTGAAGACGAAGACGAAGACGGAGGTGAAGAAAATGAAGATGAAGAAGACGAAGATGATGATGAGTAATATTTACTATGAATGAATATTTTGTTTGGTTTGATTTTTCTTTGCTATAAACATGTATATATATATATATATGTGTGTGTGATTGCTATGATTGTTGTTTAGTGGCCGAATGAAATATTTAATGTCATGTGAAAAGACTCATCTTAAGTGATATTTTTGCTATGAATTTTTTAATATAAATATAACAGGTTTGTGCTGTTTGATGTTTTTATTATGAATGCAAATGACAGGTTCTAGAAAGGGAAAGAACAAGGTCACTAGTAGTGAAGGAAGTTCCAACCGCCGTGGCCTCCACATGCCCCCTACGACGGGCATTCACATTCGAGACGAGCCGTATGACGACTCTCATCATCAGACACCAATCCCTAGCGATGATGATGAGCCTATTACTGATGATATGCCGACGGAGACTTCCGATAATAACAGAATTGATGGAAAGATGGTTATTTATCCACGGGGACATGAGTAAGTTTGCTTTTGTATTGCCTTTAAGTTATAATTATTCACTTTTTGATTGCTGTTTAAATAACAGTTATATTTATTAGGTTCAATCTTGCTTTGGAGACCGTGAGGACGATCGCCCGTATTTTCACAAACGGGTATACAGAGCCATGGGAGAGGTGGAAGGAGATCCCTATACAAACTAGACACATGTGGTTCGGCGAATTCCAAGTAAGTCTTGATGCATTTACAAATTTTCTTTTACGTTTTTTTCATTCGTAATGTATTAAGTTCTCTGTTTTTTCATTGTGTAGAGGGTATATTATTGGCGACCTGACCAACATGACGCTATTTGGAAAACTTTTGAGCATAAGGGATCAGAGCTCCTGAAGAATAGGCTTAACAAGGCTCGTCGTAATAATAAGAGGCCGGAGTGGATCGGAGAGGACGCTTGGCAAGAGCTGCTAGCAAAATGGGGGTTGCCCAATTTTCTTAAAAAGAGCGCAGTGAACAAAGCTAATCGGGCATCTGATTCTTGTGGAAGGGGAATAACCGGCCACAAAGGTGGTTCCAAATCTCACCTAACTTATAATGACGAGCTGGTTAGTATGTGTATTTCATAAGTACTTCAATTTGACCTTATACGGGTGATTATTGTGTTATATAGTATTAAAATATTACATGTCTTATCACAGGAAGCTCAATTGGGGTATAGTCCTACCGTGGATCAGTCATTCCTACATCTTTACTCTTATAAAGATGAGAATGGGGAAATGAAATGGGCTGATCAGAGGGCGGAGCGTTCATTTGTGAGTATTCATTATTTTTCAATTATAAAATTGGTTTTTTTTGACATTGTAACTAATGTTTCAACCTCAAAACTCGTAGAACACATTTCAGGAGAAGTGGGAAGAAATTAATTCCCAGCCGCCTCCTCAATCTGCTGATGGCACCCCCCTATCTCGACCATCCAAGCTCGATGTAAGTCAAAATAACTTTTATTTTTTTCATATTTTAATATAATATATAGATACATATTAATGATATATTATGACTAAATCTAATTATATTCACGGATTCATAGGTGTGGAAGGAGACTGTGGCTAAACCGAATAAGGGTCGGTGGTACGGCGTGCCAGGTGGATCACCTAGTACGGGAAGTTTGAGCTCCCAGACTTATCCTCCGAAATGGGAGGATCCGGGTAAGATTGAGTTGAGGCGAAGGCTCGACAGGTTCGAGGAGAGACAATCATCTGAATTAACTGAGGTGAAGCAGACCCTCAATGCCGTGCTTCAGAGCATTCAACTTTTGACCCAAGGAGCAGTCGCCTCTTCGCTTAATCAGCCACACCCGTCAGCTGGTTCACCTCATGTACACGTACAGTCCACCCCCTCTCAACAGAGGGGTTCTCGTAGGACTTCATCGGGAGGACAACGATCCACCTCTAGACACACTCCTTCAAATTACATACGTGATGACGAGCACAATGATAATGATGATGATGATGATGTTGGACCTTTTTAGACATTGACACGTCTTGATTTGTTAATAACTTGTACTCTCTAACTACTATTAGCAATATTTGAATCTTTCTACATTTTAGTCAACGAAATATTTGGTGTTTGTTGGATGATCGTTATTTTGATTTTTATTTGATGATGCATTTGGTGTTGGACGATCCGTGATCGTTATTTTACTGTTTAATTTGATGATGCATTTGGTATTGGACGATCTGTGATCGTCATCTTGATTGGATACATTGGAATGTTTGGGGTTTTTGATTGCAGGCTGGTTCGGAACGAAAACAAATCGAATTTATTATTTTCTGGCTGAATTAGCCACGGATTAGCCACCGCAGAGCCAGTGGCTAACGGCCACGGCTTGGCCACGGCGTGGCCACGGCGGAGCCGTGGCTAAGGGCCACGGTGTGGCCACCGCCGGACCGTGGCTAAGTGCCACGGCGTGGCTAAGTACCGTGGCTAAGGGCCACGGCTTGACCGTGGCTAAGTGCCACGGCGTGGCCACGGCTTGACCGTGGCTAAGCCGTGGCCCTTAGCCACGGCCAGGCCCCGTTGACAGTTTGGGTAGCCAGCGTTGGCCACGGTTGGCCCGTGGCTAATAGCCACGGTTCGGCCGTGGCTAACCGCAGCCGTGGCTAACAAGCCGTGGCCCTGGTTAGCCACGCCACTTTTAGCCGCGGAAAAAATCCGTGGCTAATCCGTGGCTAAGCCGTGGCTGATTCCCTTGGCCACGGATTTTTTGCCAAATCCGTGGCTAAAATCCGTGGCTAAATGCCTTTTTTCTAGTAGTGAGCTATGGGAACTAGATACACATTAGCCTTTGCACCTACTTTGTGATGCATCAAGTTTTATGAATTTTGATAGAACATTTTGTATTTATGTACTAAATGCAGTCGCTACCTTATGTTCTTCTTTACTGTGAATTGAAATTGGTTTTCCTTATTCTGCGCTGAGTACCATTTTCTATTCTTTCATTAGAGTGTACGAACTGTGGTTCACTGCGCTTCTATGTTCTATTCATAGTCTGAATGTGTGGTTCTGACTATACGTGTTATTCCATGTACCAACTTGTTTAGCATCAGTTGCTTGTACTTATTTGTGTTGTGTGTGGCAGTCAATATTAACCTGTATGTTAAAAAAAATTGTGTCATTGATGCGGCCCGATTCATTTTTCAGGTCATGGAAGATCCTAACATACCGAGGCATAAGCAACGAAAGTCTTCTGATACAACTGGTGTTAGTAGGCATTTTTGGTCTGATTTAGAGGAAGAAACATTGCTAGTGGCGCTTGAGGATATTCAAGGTCAGGGCTGGTGGACCGATGGGGGATTCAAAGGTGGATACATGGGAAAACTAGAAAGTATTATTCAAGAAAAATTACCGGGATGTGGATTGCATGAGAAGCACATTCGCTCAAAGCTGATTGTTTGGAAAAAACAGCTAGTGCACTGTCTTGGAATCTTGAAAAAGACCGGTGGAAGTGGATGTTGTTGGGATTCTACTACCTATATGATTGTGGTGGATGACATAGTTTGGGATGAATATTGTGCGATACGTGTGCACAAATTGTTCTTTTCATTTTGTTATATTCCTATACGAAAATGAATGACACGCTTTATTAACGTGAGTTTGCAAGTGAACTTTAATGCTATATACATGCAGTGTTATACATCATTGATGGTCTGTTAAGTAATCATTAAGTACACTTCGTTATAAGTTAGTTTTTTGTCGAAACAGCTACGTGGTAAACCACAACCTCACTACGAGCGTTGGCTTAGGATTTTTGGTGGGCATCGCGCTACCGGGGAGGACCAAGTTGATGTTGCTGATTGTGTTAACGAGCTGCTGTTAAAGAAGGAGACCCAAAGTTGCACAGCAGACAGCATCAGTGAGACAGATGACAAAACAGCAATGGTGGATCATGGGCGTTTCAAAAATTCTGGGGTTGCTGATGGCGCAACATCTTTCTGCCCTCCGTCTCCAAATGAAGGTAAAAACAGAAAAATTAAGAACACTGACAGAAAATGAAAAGGAAGGGCTAATGATGTAGACTATGATGGACTTATGGATCGACGGATAGATCATTGTTGTGGTGTTCTTAGTGACCTCGCTAGTCGAATGGGTGGTGGAGCCATACGTACCGGTCCAACCAAATTATCCAAAGAAAAGGTTATCAAGACGGACCTTTATGATGCTTTGAGCTCTTTCAGTGATCTTACTCTTGACCAACTGATATGGGTTACCAAATATTTGAGTGAAAATGAGTCCGACATGCTTGCTTTTTGGGGAATGCCGAATGTAGCTCGTAAACATTTTGTTGAACTTCTACTCGCTGGCAGACAGAACAAACCACTTGGTTCCCCACAGTAAATGCGGCAACGATTTCGTAAAATGTTATTAATTAGCAAACCACATTTTGAAGGAAACTCCGATGCGAGAGATTAATCGCCTGATTGTCTGTTCTACTACAAACTGATTGTTTTTTTTGTAAGCCTGCCTTAAGAAGGGGTCACTTGTTGAAATGAGGCACTATATGTTTGTGTAATAGAGTACCTGATTTAGTTATCCCATTTATTAATGTTCATTTTGTCAAACGCTTGAACCTTGGTGGATTAGTCCACCCTTCTTGTAAAGTGGTGGTTCATTCATACAGGTTCGGGTCCATTCTTTTGAATTTATGATGTTGCTAAACCTTTCATTCGATATTTAGCCACATAATGTGATTTCATTTTTGATGTAACGATATACTTTCATAACTATTATTTCGTTCATGTTCCACGAGCTATGCAATAAATCTGGCATGATTTTTGTTTTTCCTATTCGTCAAAGAAGGCACCTGCTCTTACTTTCTCATATATGAATTCATTTATTCCAACATGAAATGACCACCATGTATCTGTACAAATCAAATTTCATGTGAATAATTTCCCATTGACTATGGTAGAAGGGCAGCTTGATTTCCGAAGAAGTATGATCTTCTGCAAGATTCTCGTTCTATTGGGGTGTATTGTCTACTAGTAAATTGTCCTTGGATTTGAAATAGCACGCTTGCCTTGCAATGTGTGCTAGTATACCTTTTTACTATTTTTTTCCACAACACAATCTGTCCTTCTAGCCTTACTGACAACGTCAAGTGCACTCTATATGTGGCCACTTACCGAAGCTACAATAGTTGGAAGATTTTAAAAAAGTGTAGGCACTGTCCAGAGGTACTATATTGGAAGATTTATGTAAATATATATGGTAGCTAGGTTGGTGCTGTTTGCCCATTCTGTTTGCAGCATGGTTTGTACTAGTCTTTCTTGGTAGGCGTAGAACGTATTGCATGCGTATCTTCGCCATAGATATGGACTACTTCCTATAGTCGTCTGTCAAGATATCAATTCTACGAAATAAAGGTACATGCATAGATGAGTAGTTCAATAATAAATGGAGTGAATTGTCATATCTATGTTTTTGGGTCCACTTGTTTATTATTTTTGCAAACCAAACGTGGTTGTTGACACAATCAAGTTTAATTTATAAATTGTTAATTGTGCATAGTTATTGAAATAGTCATTATAATTAGAAGGCTTTTTAATTTTGTATATTCAAGCCTGACTAACTATCTAACAAAGGGGTCTAATCAGAAGGATTAAGTGGCACAAACTGTATTGTAAAGCTATCCACGTATGTTATTTATAGAGGTTTGCACACAAATGTTCAGAAAAAATTCATAACCCAACCTCAACTCTTCTTCTTTTTGTTGGTTTTGGAAATTGGTCAAATGAACCAAACGATCACCAAGCTCGCTTGCGATTACACCCACGAACTTGTCTTCTACAACAACGAATGGAGTTGGGAGATGGACAGACGATTCATTAATATCCTTGCCCGACGAGCTCGTAGAGGTGAAGGACATGTTGCAATGATCGATGAACAAGTGATTTGAGATGCGTCGCTAATATTAAATCGTGAATTTGGTAATGGGTATTGCTGGCACTTCTACCTTGCAAAGGCGCATTTTTTGAACTACAGGTACATTGTTTTCAAGTACGTGATCTCGCTTGATGAAACTTCCTATCTTCGTCGTGAAAACACAGTTGCCGGCACAGACAAAGCTTGGGAGCCAGTTTGGGAGGTAAGTAAGAATCTCGAAATCTTGAATTTAAGTTACGTGCAACGGATGGTTAGACTTCTGGTAAATGTACTCAACAGTTACATTTTTCGTGTTAGCCTCTTTAACTCTTACAATTTTTTTGTTGTTTTAAAATTTTTTCCATTTAGTACAGATGTATCCTTTCAGACATGCGTATTGGCATGGCCCGGATCCTAATTGGGATGAACTTCGTGAAATTTTTGGCCGTCCGGGCGAGCAGGACTTTGAACCGGATACTTTCTCGGATTAGTAGGAGTCGATAAAATGTTAACAAGTTATGTTCTAGATTTGCAGTGCATCCCATTTCGGCTATGAGCGTTAAGTAGTTTATATTTCCCCCACCTTTTGCATGTTAAAATAAGGTTTTCTTGAGGTTTACCGGAATGTACACCGTACAAGGGTTGCAATGAATAATTATTTTATGTTTAAATTTATATTTGTCGTTTTTCCTTCTCCAAAACCCATCATCATTTAAGAGTGTCCCTTTAATCACATCTCCCAAAATAACAATGATTGCTAGTTGAATTAATTGCCACGTCGAAACAATGCCACGTAATAAAAACACCAGAAATGAAATGATGCATTACAAAATTTAGAAAATTTCACAACAACAAAGACAATGACGCGTCGCCAAGAAAGCATGTCAACGAAACGGATCGGAAAACACCTTACATACTTAACACATTAAAGACAGCACAAAAGTTTATAGTAACATTTAATAAGACTAGAGAATGCTTGCTACTTGTCTCAACTTCCTTCCTCCAAGCACATGCAGGAGATGATTACGCTCACTTGTCGGCGCCGTCGGAGTTGTTTCCATCGGCGACGTATTCCCAAAAACCTGATGCTACGCGCTCATCGTTGTCTCTCCAATTAATAACGTGCTTTTCCCTCACTGGTGGTTATGGTTGCTGAACGGGCAAAGCTTGTACAACCCTCTGGCCTGATCCCTAGTTCCCCTTTGGGAAGAATGGTCTGAAGTTGTGACGTGTGCCAAATATTACTTGCAACTCACTCCACTATGGCTCTGGGCAGAACTTGTACGCTCTCACAAGATTAGTGATCTAAAATTCTAAAAAATACAAGTCCGACATGGTTACACAAAGCATAGAAGCCATATATGTATGCGCTTAAAAAAACTTTCAACGAAAAATATTAGTTACTAAACAACTAATGTTCTACCTGAACAAAAAAGATCTTCATTTATCTATCGTGAAGTGTGTACGATTATTCAAATGGGAGCTAGTTATGGATAAAAACCTGTAATGCTTGAACACACACGTCCTGTGGTAGGCGATATTCACGGGAATTGAGGTTTAGTGGTAGACCAGATTGTTGAACCAAATATTTGAAACAGTTATACCGGCTAAATTACCAATTTGGTCCCACCGGAATGCGGTTTTTTCAATTTAGTCATCTGTTTTGTGCCCTAACCAACTCAGTCCCAAAAATTTGAAAATTTAACGAGTTACGCCCCAATTACTGCTTGCCGTTAGCTGGATGGACGGAAGTGTGACGTGGCTGTTAAAAAACTGCATTCCAGCGGGACCAAGTTGGTAATATATATTGTACACTTATAAAAATATCATAAATTTAAAAAAAAAAGGTAGTTTTTAATGATTGAATATAAATTTATTTATTTTTAGAAAAATATATAAATATATAAAAAAAGTATTTTTTAACTATTAAATATAAATTTATTTACAATTTTTTTTCTTGGTTTCCTCGTTTCATATATATTTTATAGACATACAATATACATACATATATATATATATGTTATAATTTTAAATAATTAAATTTTTTTGTTTATGAAACATAAATTTTAACCGTTTTACACAAATATATACAAATATTTTGACAGCGAAAATACCCAAAACGGCGAAATTTTTTTAAAAAATTTATGAATAAGTATTTTCGCCGTTATATGTGTAACATATATTGTACACATATAAAAAAAAATCATAATTGTTTTTTAAAAAGTGCAGATCCGGGATGGATTCGACCAAAAATATCATAACTTTAAAACCCAGCGGCGTATCGGCTAGAAATCACGCTGATCCAGGATGGATTCAACCAAAATCGGTGGGCTCCCACTAAATTCACCCAGAAACCGGCAAGAAATTAAGTATGTGCAGAGATTGTTATGTTGCGATGTAGAGGAGGAAGAAAAATCAGAGATGTTGAGAGAGGCATGGAGTGGAGATTTATGGTGAGAGAAACTAATCGAGAAATTGAAATTCAAGGGTAGGGGCAAGAAGAAGAATGATCAGTTCCCAGCTTTCCTTTTCCCTTTTTTTTTTTGGCCTTTTCTAATTTTTTATTAATTTCTTTATCATTCTACATTATCTTTTAATTGCGAATTAATTTGAAAACGTGTATTTGTAAAATATGGATGTATGTATTTGTGTAAAATATAAATTTATATTTTAATTAATTTATATATTTGTAGAAAAAAACTTGAAAATACTTATTTATAATATTTGTATATATTTGTGTAAAACGGTTAAAATTTATGTTTCATAAATAAAAAAATTTAATTATTTAAAATTATAACATATATATATATATGTATGTATATTGTATGTCTATAAAATATATATGAAACGAGGAAACCAAGAAAAAAAATTGTAAATAAATTTATATTTAATAGTTAAAAAATACTTTTTTTTTATATATTTATATATTTTTCTAAAAATAAATAAATTTATATTCAATCATTAAAAACTACCTTTTTTTTAAAATTTATGATATTTTTATAAGTGTACAATATATATTACCAACTTGGTCCCGCTGGAATGCAGTTTTTTAACAGCCACGTCACACTTCCGTCCATCCAGCTAACGGCAAGCAGTAATTAGGGCGTAACTCGTTAAATTTTCAATTTTTTGGGACTGAGTTTGTTAGGGCACAAAACAGAGGACTAAATTGAAAAAACCGCATTCCGGTGGGACCAAATTGGTAATTTAGCCCTTGTCTAAGCCGACGGGTCATTCGGAGGTAGTAGCGTAGTGGGATATTGCATGCATGAACCAAGTTAACACTTTGCCATCCGACTTCTATCCCATTAAGTCCCAGGCGCCCTTGGGGAAAATTCCTAGCGAAAGCTTCCTCGGCCAAAGCTTCGACAAAGGTAGTTTCAACTTTCTTTGTCCACACATGATTGAAAAACATAAGATCTTGCACATCCTGTTCATTGTCTCCCATCTTAGTGGTTGATTTGCTGGAAGAGAAAAACCCAACCTCAAGAGGCTAGTAGTAAAAATAACTCTGCGGAACTAAACTGTGTATTGTTGTAGTATACATAAGAAAAGGTGTTTGATGGTCTTTGCACTTTAGATGTCATTTTGAGAGCATTATAAATTGCCAATCAATTCACACAACTACTCATCGATTCATATGTAGTACTCGTCTACGACGTCATTAACATAGTGAGCTATAAGTGATGGGATTTCGTGGGAGTAGGTAAATATAGATTTGGAGGGGAATATATTCCACTGAAAATAGGAGGCCATTTCAATAGTGTATTACTAGCCTCATAAGTTGCGTGCAACAAACATCCGGGAAAAAAGAGCCTTTTTTCAACTTGAATTAGATATCCAAAATAGATTTCGTAAATAATAGCGCGTATTTAATTACTTGTAAAGTACTTGCCTTAATAAATGAATATTATGGTTTTTTGTTCACTATGGCCTATCTTTATTTGTTTTAATTTTTTTTAGCCATTAGTCTTAAACGCTTACAACTAAACCGATTAGCACATTGAGACACCCTTAAGCGTGGGTTCAATGCAAAATTGTTATGGCATGTAGAAAACAAATGGAAAAGCTTGGTGTGTAGCCTATGTGATTCAAATTTAAAGCATTATTAATTTCTATTATCAATAACACAATTATAATTAGTGACATCACTTATTCAATTTATTCCAAGAAATCCAAAAAGCATAGTGACTACTCATCAGGCCTTTATAAATACCACCAGGTTGGCAGGGCCATTTCCTTACCCTCACATCTTCCTTTCACTTAATCTCTTAACATTTTCAAGAAAATGGAGCCTCGATATCCTAGGAGTCAAGAGCAAGTGCTTTATGCAATTGATCGGCCGAAGGAGGTAAACCATGAATTCATCAAGCAGATCGCCAAGTTTGCCAAAGATCACGATACGCTTATCAGAACAACAGAGAAGAATATTATAGGGGCATCGATTAAAGTTTTAAATCAAAAATGTAAACGTAACTGCACACTTGAAGATGCTGAGAAGTGGTTTCAAAGGCTCGAAAAAAGGCATCGTGCTTTTAGCTTTGCTACGACAGTGGATGGTTCAACGTACAATCCCAACACTAACATCATAACTGCATCGGGATGGCTTTGGGATCTCATCTACGTGGTGAGAACTATATTAGTAGCACTTACTTTTTTTTATTTTTTATGTTTCATTATAAGTCTGTGAAGCGCCACCAGTATTCCCTCGCAATGTGGTGACACCGATTAATGAATACCATCTTCAAACATCTGTAGGAAGAAATTTATTTTCAATAACCCAAATTGTACAATTAATATCCTCAAGTACTTCACCGGTAACAAGTATTAACATCCAAAAGTGATTTTTGTATATTATCGGTGCAATTAAAGTTGGCTCACATGTATGAAGATGTAATACACGATGCCTACTCTTTGAATATTTTCATTGTCATAGGCTCTTGTTATTTGGTAGTCACTAACTTGTGATTTTTGTTTTACACTTGCGCATATTCATAGCGTCACAACATTGCCGAGGCATATATGATGAAGGGCAAGCCTGAATGGCAAAACCTACAACGTATACTAGGTCCACCCATGAAGGCTGATTTAGATTCGTTGCCTGACATCATCCAAATCTCCGACGACTCCGTGGAGATTGTTACTATTTCTCGAAGGAGATGCTGGGGGGGGGGAGCATCATCCAGACGTAACTCATCGGCCCGTAGCTCGCACCAATCGCTAGGGACTTCATTTTGGAATTGTCTTGACCGTATAGTGTAGCTTACTAGAGACAGCAGCTTGCGAACTGTTGAGCAGCGTAGCCAAGGTCAACAGCTGTAACGGACGTCAGAACCATCAAGCGTAGGACGAGAGACTAAAGACTGAGGTGGCTCAGGATTCATTTCAAGGTAATGATGACGGCAACAACGATCTGCCATCGTACACAAATTTGAGGTTCCCATGTGCACTACTGGGTGTTTGCCTCTAGCCCCTTTACTTGCTTTCCCTAAATGCGGCGTATAGTTATTTTCTATTCAAACGCTGAAGTGGTTAGTTTGATGGTGTGTGCATCTTCGTTTCTTCATAATGAGTTCTGGATGGAACTCATGTTTTGTTCTTCTTTAAAAATTGTAGAACTGTTGGCCAATGTCCCATTTTAAAATTTAGATGTGTCCTACATTGAAAGAGTGAGTCTCACAACACAACGTGATATTTATGTTTAAATTAATTGTGCCTTTTCCAAAACTAGGAATATATGCAGTTTGGGAAGAAAATTGTGCTATTCAATTTTTTTAATCATCTACGTGGGAAAGTTAGTCATTCATTCACAACAACAAAAAACTACAACAATTATGGGATGCCTTATACATCAACTAATCGCAACCTCAAATACATAATTAAAAAATACAATACCATACAATCAACTATGCCACTATTCTTCAAGATATCCTTCAACTTTCAGGAGGATTTAACAAATTTCAAACATAAAAGACAAACCAAATTGTGTTTTCTTACGGATTAACAGGCTATGGAGTTCACAATCGACTCTACAAATGCTACAACTAATTTGCCCATTAAATTCAACCCTATATGTCATCAAACTATAATTTGAAAGAAATTCTTCCAATTACCATATCAGCACCCATTGCGAATTATCTCATTAAGATTTCTTCATCAGAGGAGTCGGAGTATATATTTGGATCGATGAAATTTTCTTCAGGCTCAATAACGAAGAGTGCAGCTCTTCTTTTTTTGAATACGTAATGCAATTCGTCCCACCAATAGAAGCCGTTGCGGCTGAACTCGGCATGCTCATTCCTTTCCTGCGTTGCGAGTATACATAAGAAAAAAAGCGATCTTTGATCTATAAGCAAGACTTGACCTGGGAAATCTTGTTACTAGACACGAAATGGCAGCTATCTATGAAGTACCACTGAGATGGCCGATTGCATTCGTCCAATCAGAGCAAAATAACAAAAAATGGCCAAAGACGGGAACACAAACAATCGTACCTCCGACCTTAATGAGTAAATATACACAGGAAATATAGTCACTTGATTTGTAAGTGAGTCATAGGCAAAACCTAGAGACTTAAGAAATTTTTGGAAACGGAGGTACTGGTGATGGAGCTGAATTATTTTTAAAATTACTTGGTTTGCCAGTATTGATTTTTCAAAGCGGCGTGATAGTTCGGCGGCCAACTCCCTACAACCTCTCAGCCAACATTCTGGGTCTTGTACGTTGTGATCTTTCACGAAATCTTCTAGGAGAAGAATCAAGACTTGTTCTTTGCAAGGAGTGAATCGAGTATTGTAACGTAGTACCCTATTCCAGTCATTGCCACGACTTGAGGAGGAGATTGGAGAAGCCTTGCTGAATCTACACAAGGTTCAAGCAAGGTTGGGTGACACAAACTAGTGTTTCACATACTTATAACTGCTGCTCACAAGGCCTAATATATTTTTTTTGCTGTTGCAATGACTGCCATGGCTTACTGGTACACTAACTTGAGCATATGAAGGACGAATCACATGAATTGAATATAACTACCCCAAAACTTTTTACACTAAAGATGCTTAAACAAGCAGAAATGGACAAATAAATTTAAAATTTTCTATTCACATAGGTCATTGCTTTTCAGATAAAGAAACTCATACAAAGGGAACACAAGGGGCTACATATTAATGTTATACTAAAAACATTCCAGTAGCATTCTCAAATACATCATTCAAATGATGCAAATAACTCTAAGTAATCTGCTCTACAGTTTCTGTCCATTATTTTAAAAACTGTGCGGCTTCGAATCATGCATTTCAACGAAATCAATCATATTCCGAATGCCATGTGCATACAATTACGAAGCGAGCTCACTACATGTCGAGGTTTTATCTCCTGATTTGAAAAAATTATATAACCAATAAGTGTCCAATGTGAAAGCGTTGGACAATTTTTTATACAAAGAAATTGATTAGCCATCTCTTTGCTGCTGTAAAAAACTTTTTAAGGAAATGAGGGCACTTTCATAAACTTATTTGTAACACTTAGTTGGGTGACTACAATCAAACCAAGCAAATAGAGAACATAGACGCAAATGAAACAGACATGTAGAACACATCACTCAAACTAAACATTAAAGTAAATGGGGGCCAATTGCATCTAATCAGTAATTAGTTGATTACACCCAATTGGATTGTCATCCATACCAAACTCTTCCTTGATGGATTAGGTATTATCTATGTGAATATTTAATCCGCTATTAGGTCCATCTCCGACCAACCACCGTGACATCCAATCTAATTTAATACGACCAACCCTTATGACATGCTAGGCCATTAGGGACGGTCGCTCAACCCACGTGGGCTCATGATAAACTAAGGGAATTTAGGGACTATTTAGGTAAATAAACCCACCTTTAGCACCTGCAAGGCTAAGACTCTCCACTGTAAGTACCTCTTCATTTATTGGGGTAGGTATGCATTCTAAATACCTCAAACCTCTAGTCTTCTTTTTAGTTGATACTCTCTCTCCTCGATATCTAATTTAAGCATTAAATCAAGATTTTAGAGAGAAAATCTCTATTGATGTGTTATTTACAACAATACATAGGAGTATTTATACAAGCAGAATAAACCCCAGCTAGGAAAGGAATAAAAAAGGAAAACCTAACTAGGATAGGAATGTATAAACATCACATCCCTAAAAACCTATCTAATTACTCAAAATCTATCAACACTTCTCTTCAAGTTGGTGCATAGATATCACGCGTGCGTACTTGCAAATAAGCGTATGAAATACTAAGCTCCTTATTAAACACATCAGCTAGTCATTTTTTAGATGCCACAAGAAATTTTTTTAAGAAACCTTCTATCAATTTCTACTTGATAAAATACCGATCAATCTCCATGTGCTTTGTTAGGCATGCTGCAATAAATTATGAGCAATACTAATGACAACCTTGCTATCGCAAAATAAGGATAGAGTATCTCTTCTTGTCAACTTTAGCTCCTCCATTATTTTTTTTAGCCAAAGTAGCTCACAAACTCCTTGAGCCTTAGCTCTATACTTGGTTTATGCGGTTGATCGAACACCACACTATGCTTTTTGCTTTTCTAAGTAACTAAATTCCATCCAACAAGCGTGCAGTAACCCATGGTTGACTTTTGACCATCCGGATAACCAACTCAATTTGCATCTATAGAAGCTTCTATCTACACGTGGCCATTTTTAGGGAAATGAAAACATTTCCCAGGAGCAAATTCCAAATACCTCAAAATACAAAACATAACTTGCAAGTGAGGTTCACGAGGATCATGTATACATTAGTTTACCATGCTAACTACATATACTATGTCCGGCCCTATATATGAGAGATAAATTAGTCTTCCCACTAATCTCTGATACCCCTCATGCCAACTGTTGTTCCAATTCTTACTTGCAATTTGTGATTGCACTCAATTGGTGATTCTGCGGGCTTACAACCTAACATAACAATTTCTGTTAACAGATCAAGAATATACTTCTTTTAAGAAGTGAAAATCTCCTTATTGGACTTAACGACTTCAATTTCTAGAAAAATATCGTAATTTTCCCAAATCCTTTATCTCAAACTCTGAGCAAGAAGTCTCTTCAATCGAGTTATCTCTTCTTTATTATCTTCGGTTAGCACAATGTCATCGACATACACTATGAGTAATGCGATCTTACCATTACATTGTTTGATAAATAAGGTATGATCAGTGTTAGTCTGTTGGTATCCAAAAGAGATCATGACTTTGTTGAATTTGTCAAACCAAGTCCTAGGTGATTGCTTTAACCTGTATAAAGCCTTTTTTAACCCACACGCCTTTGCCCTTGTTTTTTCTATCATCAAAACCTAGAGGAATCTCCATATACATCCCATCTTCTAAATCTCCATGCAAGAAAGCATTTTTTACATCCCATGAATTTGGCCTAACATTGTAAAATTTTTTATAATTAGTGTCCTACATTTGCCACCCCAAATAAAAACTATCCTAAATGTGAAAAGGATATCTTAACTGTCCTATATATGCAATTTTCCCAGCACATAAATAGAATATAAATGTATAACAGGACCTACAATCCCGTGTAAGAAAATTTGCAAACCTGCAAAGTGTTCGAATTTGAATTTTTAGAATCCTATTTTGAATATAACTCTAGTCTAAATTAGGTCTTTTAAGAGATTTAATATGGAAAAGTGGATCGGAATCTAGGAAATAAGAGAATGAAGAAACCAGGATTGAGCTGGTCAAAGTGTTCAAAAAGATTGAGCCCAAGCTAAGTAACCTAGACAAAATAACTTGGATTCACTCCCACCTTGACTCTGAGGAAATAAGGAAGTTGCTGTGAGGATTGCTTAAATTTCAATGGTATCAACTCAGAGGTCATTGTTGCTAATCTAGTCAAACAAAATAAGATTCTTTGGAGAAGAATGGAATCAAATCACGGAGGTTGAGTCGACAGGCTCCTCGATGCCTAGTATATTGAAGAAGTGCAATTCTCGAAATGGTTGTGCAATATAGTGGCAGTTCAAAAGACCTCGGGAAAAGTGGCATATATTAATGACTTCGCCGATTTAAATAAAGCTTGCCTCAAAAGACCCTTACCCTATTATACAGATCGATCAATTGGTTGATTTGACTGTGGGATGTGAACTGATGAGTATGATGGATGCTTTTTAAGGATACCACCAGATTTTTATGGCACCTAAAGGCTGCCTAAAACATCCCTCATCATCGAGAAAAGATCTATTACTTTTTAGTAATGCCTTTCAGATTGAAGAACGCTGAGGCCACCTACCAACATATTGTGAACTCAATATTTAAGAACTCCTCGGTAAGACAATGAAGGTCTATATTGTTGTCATGGTTGTGAAAGTATCGAGAAGATTAACCATCTTGACCATCTCAAGATGACCTTCTCCATCCTTTGTTGGATGGCAACGTGTTTGTTAAGTTAGGGACCTACCTAGATAAGAGAGGTTCGAGTTGGTTAAGTGGGTCTATAGGGTGGGTACTATTGATATTTTATTATTTTTTATATTATTAGAAATATTTCGGATTAGTTATTAGAATTGTTGCAATTATCAAGAAACTTTAGTTCTTAAATGGATATATTGAGTGATTTTAGGTCTTGATTAATTAGATTATCACATGGGGATTCGATTTCCATTTTCTGCAACTTTTAACAAATACGATGTGTTTCTTAGTTTAGAACAATGCATACTATATAAACAATATGGAAATAGAGCCATTTAGATAATGGATATTAGTAGCGAATTAAAGCTAAATATGGCTATGGATAAAGAGTAACTACTGGCTCAATAATTATTGTTATATAAACACTTGATGCAAGTTCCAATTACTTGTTTAATTGATTTCATATTGAGTTCTTAAACGGGAAAGAAAATGTCCAATAGCAGGGCTGCTTGGGTTTGTAAATACACCAAGGTGAGGCGGGTCCTAAGTCCAAACCTGCTCCAAATCCACCCTATTGCTATTGCTAATATGGCATGAAAACCTCTCAAAGTGCATTTTTGGGGTTCGATAGGGAAAGTTAAGATAGAATTCTTATAATAAAAAGAAATCTTATCTAATTTTGTTAAGAAGATTTGACGGGGTTATACTATTTTATGTGATGAAGTCCTATTAGAAGAGAAATGTTTACAATTATTAAGTATACATAAGTATTTACATGATGCTTAAAAGGTATGCAATTCATATTCACAAACATAATGTATTGAGACACTCCCTAATATATTTCTGGCAAAAATTTTGGCAAGAATTGTTGGTGTAATATTTAAATATGCAATTGTTATAGCAAAAAGTAACACCACTCTTGACGATTCATTTTGATATGTTACCACACAAGTTAAGGAGATGGTAGAAATTCGCCATACTACCCAATGGCGTGAACATATATATTCTTGTTGTTACAAGAAAAAATTACAACTCTTATTATAGTGATTTCTTTTATTATTTTGAAGGAACAAATGATAAGAACTTACATGGTATAAGTTGCCAATGGTTAATTGAAAATTTGATTATTATCCAAATCCATATTTATTCATATGATGTATTAATCACATTCATTTAAAGTGGATATTATCTGTATTCGATTAAGATATTCAAATTATATATAAATACGAAAATAACAATCAAATGTTGGATTCATTTAATTTTTACTCTAAATACCTATATGTTGGATATATTCATTTTTATATTGATAACCCACTCAATTGTCTATACTATTATATAAAGTGAGAGTACCCTTTAGTAATTACCCCCTCTTATTTCAATAATTACCAATACATCCAGTGAACTTTGTTTATGTTATCAAAATGACCCTTCCATTGGTCGTTGTTAGGGTTTTGTATTGGCATCATTATAATTTTGGCATGGTCTGCCGAGATTGCACTTCAATACGCGGGAAATAGTTTCGCATCGTCTTTTATATTTTTTCCAAGATGAGAATACCCCAAAGGGTCTTATTGCAATTCATTTATGTACACATGTGGGGGTATTTATAATTTACTAAAACCAGAATGCTGTTGAATGCAGTGTTTTTGTTATCCTTTTAATGTGGTCGTCTTACTGTTGATTATTTCTTTAAGTTATTCTTTTCTTTTTTATCCAAGTGGTAATGTAACGTAGTTTTTATAATAGGAACTTAAATGCAATTCAATGTCTTAATTGGTATGTCATTAGATATCTTAATTTCATTAAACACTGAAAAACAATGCTATATACTAATTTGTGCCCAAGATCAACATCATTTTTTTTTTTTCATTCAAACTAATAATTACCATCATACACAAGAGGTACCAATAGATATTGTGACCAAAACAATGACGCAAACATCCAAATAGTAACTACCTAGCTGTCGCTAAAATAGGGCACAAACATCCAAAATATGTCATGCAACCAAAATACACTGTTTTTGTTATGTATAAATAAAAGATTTGATGTTTCATGATGCCGAATTCTCACGAAGCTTGTTTAAACATTTGAGGATATTGTTTTATCTCCATTATTACATACACATTTTGCATTTTCCAATACATCTTCCAACATCCTTGAACATGGGGCTAATTGGGGTGATCTTGGTGCTGGAATCATAGTAAGCTATCTACATGATGGGTCGGGTGCAGTGTGGCTTGGACTTGAAGTAGGTATAGATTGACAAGAAGAAGCCCTTTTCCTCCTCAAACTTGTGGCAGAAAGGGTGGGTACTTTTAGGCTTGAGATACAATTGTTGTAACATGTTGAGCAATATCCTCATTAACATGGTTGCTATCAGCCTTTCACAAAAAAAAAAAAAGTATCAATAGAGCTAATATAACTAAAATTAGTTGAAATTACAATAGAAGATATAAACATTTAGTATGAAATGCACTTTTGTGCACTACCATAGCTTTCAATACACTTTTGTGGCCTGCCTATTTTTTTTTTTTTTTGTTTGGAGCATTAACCTGATATAAATTCACAAATAATAATATGCAGGAGCTTATTATGACCTACGCAGTTACACTCTTGTCAACTTATAATTCTAGACCTTTTGACTGCATAAGTTTCACCAAGTTCTCTATTTATGTTCTTTTTGGATCTACCAAGGAGTCCCCTTCTTATTGGAGGTTACAAGTTTTGAGGAGTGAATTCCAATTTTTTTTAGTTAAAAAGTTGGATCAATTATAGGATGTGTAACATGCCTATATGTTGCATTTTATTTATTTTTTCATTCACAACTTTTCGGACTTTCTCATTTATAAGCAATCTCTGCTGCAACATGTTTGCGTGGGATTCCAATTAAATCCCACACAAGACAATTGCAAGTTCTTCTCCACAAATTTACATAGAAATGAATGTTATGAATGTTTCCATCTTGGACATCAAACCTATGTGCGATAATTGCAAGTTCTTCTCTGTAAAATGACTCATGAAGTTGTTGGTCACATGGTCATTTTTAGCCTTATGTCAAATGTTTGTTTAGACCATTCTTTAGTAGGTATTTTGGATAACCAATCATAAGCAGTCCCTTTACTCTTTTATCTTATGCATTGAAAAATTAAAATCTCTAACATTGTAGGGCCTTGCTGCTTGCCACAAGAACCCCATTTGCTATTGGAAAAGCATGAATTCTCTGAGGGCAACCCTTTGTCTCACAGTGTGTAGTCACTCTTTTACTCTCATTTTTATTTCTAACTAATTTGAAACCCTCTTGTACGCTAAACCTCAACAATTTACTCCTAAACTCTCTTACATTACTAAATACTCTATCCTCATATAACTCAATTTTCTCATCACAATCATCATATTTACAACCACACCCATAATCAACACCCCTTTGAGAGGATCATCAATGAATTTTTCATCTGATGTATTATAATCTTCACTATGATTATTGAATGATGTCCTCCTAAGTCCTAACACATCATTATCACTGCCACCATTCACACCTCTTTCATTGTCATTCAACTCCTCACTATCACCATCAATATCTCCTTTAAATGTGTTTTGACCCGCACTATCACCATCACTATCTAAACTTTCAAAGCAAAAACCAATGGCTTCACTATTACCATTATCCAAGCCTAGCTCCTTTAACCCAACATCCACATCTTCCTCATCATTTACATCCACGTCAACTTCACCATTCTCAACATACAAAAAGAATTTAGAAAAAACGACATTTACAACAAATATTTTCAACACATCACTATCACATTTAATTTCCATCACATCATTAGAATCGAGCATATTACATCTAACAGTTCCTGGCACATCTCCTAATTTAAATATACCTCTACTATCATCTAACAAATCTTTGTGTTTAGACTTATCTCGGTCTGTATTACGTAAAATAACTTTTTTCTTCAAGTAATATATCACAATAGTATACAATTTTGCGACCATACATAGCCATACAAAAACAAACAAACTTAGTATATCCAATTCAAGAAAATTAAAGTAGTAAAAACAACGATGGTAACAGTAATACCCACACAACATATTCAATCAACAATAAAAAGCACAAATGCCCTAAAACTTCATTTCCACAAAAATGAATCATATTTCTTACAAAATAAAAACCCTAATGCAAAATTCCTAGATATTTGGGAATTTTCCAATCAGCAAAAAAAAAAAAAAAAAAAAACCACAAAATCAATTATCTCAATAAACATTGCAACATTGAGTATTTTGAGTATAACTACGAATCAAAGTAAAAACCAGCAAAATACACCAAATAATATGAGAGTTTTAACCAAAACAACACTCAAAAATATTTTTCAAGATTTTTCTAAACAATACCTTACACATGAGGATACTACCATAAAATCACTTTTTTAGCCATGGTTAATGACTAAAATTTCAAAAATATAAGCATGCAAAACCCACACACCTTAAAAGCCTACAACCCGCAAAAAAATAAACAAAAAAATCTTTCTATCAATATTAGTCAAAAAGCACAAGCTAAAAATCTCCAAATTTGAGTCGGGCTTCCAAGATTTCAAGAGAAACAAGATTTACAGAGAAAAAAAATACTAAGAGGATTGGTTTTTGGTTATCTGTAAGCGATCTACTGACCTAGCGATGAAATATTAGTAGAAAAGGACATCTTAGTCATTTCAAAGTAATTTAAAATTTGTCCATTTTTATCGAACTTTTTTTGAGGGTATTTTTGACCATTTACCAAAACCTTATGGGTATCATGCCAGCTCCAAAGCTCAAGGGATGTATTGGTAATTATTGAAATAAAAGGGATTAAATCATAAATAGGCCTAAACTTTAAGGGTCGAGGTGTAATTCTCCCTTGTATTTTTATACTAATCTCTTCATGCCTCCTTATTAGATATTTTTTTAATGTATATATTGAAGAAAAATTATGTTTTTAGTAATTACATGTTTTAAATTTGACTATTCAAAAAAATAAAAATAAGTAATTGATAAATCTAGATAAGTTATAATTTTCCTATATAGTTTGATGAATTTATCTACGTTTTTTAGTTGTTAGGCTTAATTGTACTCTACGTCCATCCAACACAACTGTTGGACGCTTGAGCCACTTTGTCTAAATTTACTAGCCTTTCACTCAAGCTTTACCTTGCAAGTTTTGTAAAGTCCTAATGATCTGTCACTAAGTGTTTTTCGATATTACAGGAGATAGCGATGAAAGACTAGTCTATGGGGCTTTGAACTCAACATGTCTCATTGTGTATAAATTGATTCGGACAATGGACAATCATCATTCAAACCACACACACATACATGGGGAATGTACTTGATGGTGTTACTATTTCTAGCATAGCATGACATGTGAATGTACGTGCGTCGATCAAGTTGGTGCGGTGATGAAAAAGTCCCTAAAAAGGTTGATGGGGTTTTATCAAGGTTGCGTCATATGTCATGTTTTGTCTCATGATTGTGTTGTGTCGTTTTTCTTTGTTTGAGTCTATATTGCTCTGAGACGCTCAACATTTTAAATTCGGATCAAGTATTTGATAAATCCATATAAGCTTATTGGTTTATTTGTAGGATTTTGTAGATGATTGAACCAAAATAGAGTGCTAAAGTACAAAGAAACCATGCTCCAGCACATAGAGAACAGAAGGTACAACAAGCCTATGCTTCCACATGAAGATTTGTGTGTGCCAACACAAGTAGAACAAGGAGCTTGAGTTTTACACCCGCAAGCTTGTGCTCCACAAAGAGATTTTGTGTGCTTGCACACAAGATGCAGAAAGAGAGTCCAAAGTGACTAATATTAAACTTTGATTTTTTTTCACTTATTTTGCTAGAATTAGGTCTATAATATAAATGGTTTATCTTTCTTGGGGAGGGGATCTTTTATTTTATTCAATCTTTCTCTAGATTAGTTTTTACTTTGTTTTTAATTCATCATATGAGAGACTTAAGAATTCAATGGAGATTGAAGACAAGTTTCATGACCCTACATCTAAAGTTCTTATTCTCAACTCTGTTCTTCTGTATCTTGAAACTTATGGTGTTGTTTATGATATTTTCTACTTTGGGTATGAACTAACTTTAATTTTCTAGAATTATGATAGAACCTTTTTGGATGAAGTGAATCTTAATTTATTTCTTTTGAATATTATGTGTGTTAAGATTATTTTTTCTCTTGAGTGCATATTTTGTTTCCCTAGTTGTTTGACCACCATCTAGGTTAGTTTTTGAAATCCTAATTGAGTTTGAACAAGAAAATTAGGATAGATTGACAAGAAAAACTTTTGTTTAATCTATTTGCAAAGACACATTAGATTGATTCGCGGGTGGGATTTAAACCTTCACAACACATGTAGTCCAATATGAATATGTGGTAATCCTTATTTTCTATTAATTCACATAGGAATATAGTGGATATATGCTAAGAAATAATTTATAAGAAGGCTGAAATACTTTTATAATGTTAATTAATTTGCAACTAATAGCCAGGCTAATGCAATTCAAAGGTGGAATAACAACGGGTTCAACTAGGGAATTTCATAATTGTATGCCTAAACTATCTTGATTTAATTTTGGCATTTATTTGATATTTATTTGCTTTTCTTTTTTTAATTATTCTATTTGGCTTAATTAATTGTTTGAATAACTAAGACTTGTGTTAGAATAGTACTTGGTAATTAAATAACTCAGTTTCTCATAGGAACAATACTTAACCTATTATATATTACTTGTTTCGATGTGTAGGAGTGTTCATTTGGTTAAAATTGAGCATTCCTGTTTTTCGGTTTGATTAACTAAAGATTTTGATTTTTCAAATTGTAATATTGCAATTTGAATGGAAACATGTTCGGTTCGATTTTAATTGAAAATTTTGGTTCGGTTTCGTTTAAAATAGAAAAAACCGAAATCTTGTAAAAAAATAAAAAAAAAAACAAAAAACCAAAAAGTATACACTATGGTCTACATGAAGATTGTTCTGTTTTCTCCATATGAACGAACTGGTAAAGAAGTTTCTGGTTGAAGAAATAAATTGGATGGTATTGAGGATGGCTAGCTAATGGGAGAATGATTTCCCAAACGGGGTTAACTTGTAGAGCTATGTGAGGTTTCAAATTAAATTTATGACAAGAATTTCAAGAGATAGAGGCTTTAGGAGCCTAGTCTATTCTTCCCCACCATTTGCATTCATCATTTTTGTATATTAGGATAAAAAAAAAAAGAGCAACAGATAATCATAACTACATTTGACTTTTAAGGTGTACATGTGCCTTGAGATGTACATAAATGTGGTATATGTTTACAAATACACATCTTTATAAATCTATATATATATACACATACATAAGCTCAGTTTGTTTTTGGTTTGTTCGGTTCGGTTTTAATTTTTTTGCACACCCGTCACATTATGTATACTTGTGTATATGCGACTTTTGCACCAAAAATAGTACATATTATATGAGTGATAATCATGATAAACTATGCTTCAAGTAAAATAGATGAACAAAAAAATATATATATAATTGCCCAGTATCTCCACAATTTACAAAGAACTAAAAATGATATATAGATGAACTTTAGTTACATTGATGAGCATATACTATATTTACATATAGGCACAAAATTTTAATTTTATGAGCTATGCAAATTTTATTTGATATATTTTTTTAATTTATATATGTGCAAATGCGTTGAAAAAACTTTAATAGAAAGTATTAGATTTAACTAAGTGGCATAGTGAGTGCTCTAGAATCATCTGAAAAATTAAATAACTTGTAATTTAGAGGATCAAACTATTTTACTTGAAAAGAATAACTAATTAGATTATATCTCTGAAAATTACAAAGACAAAAAGAACAAATATATAAATTGTAGTTATATTGATGAACATAACCAAAATTTTAGTTGTATACATTGTAGAGTTAATTGCATGTGTTTTACTTATTTATTTTTAAAATTTTAATTTGAATATGTGCAAATGTGTTTAAAAAGTATATGGAAGGCTTAATAGTTAACTATTTGACGTTTTAATAATTTAGAATCAATTCAAAAGAAATACAAATCTTGTAATATGGAGGATTTGAACATGAAATTTTGCATAAAAACTATCATTGGAATCTCACTAAAATCATATTAATGGAGTAAGTTTTTCAACTCTTTCAAAATGGTTCTTGATATTTTGGCAATTCCATGTACCTGACATTGTTAAATTCAACATGCAGTCAAGCATGTAAAATTATTATTATTATTATTATTATTATTATTATTATTATTATTATTATTTATTATTATTATTATTATTATTTTTGTCTTAGCCATTCGATTCTGACCCATTGATTGATAAATTCGGATCGGGTAATGTAAAGACCCATTATGGGGGCGATTGTACCAACTCAGTTGCTCCATCCACAACTCAAGGATTCGAACCCTGGACGTAGCTTAAAAGACGTAAAATTATGATAATATATGTGCCTTACTAGACTTTGGAATAGTTGAAACTTTATTTTGCATCTAATATTGGTTGTTTGTCCACACTAAGAAGTGAAGCTAAGTATTGTTGTGCAATAGTGGTTTCGTAGGAGTGTGATTTGGCTATACGAAGGTCAAAGCAAGAGTTGGACATTTTATCTTTAAAACAGAATTGTCCCGCACTAGTACTTACGATTAAATGATAATAATCTCTCAAGATACAACAACCTCTTTCTTGAGATATTGACACCCCTGATCTCAAGAACCAACAAAGTGTTTGAACTCACAAAATAAAATAATAATGCTAATGAACACTTTGGAAATGTTTCGGAAGTGAAATGCAAAAGACTATAAATGCTTTCAGATAATAATGGAATAAATCTGACCGTTGCGGCGGTCTAATTATTAGTGCTAAAAGTGTGGATGTTGGAGTGAATAGTCGAGACTCAATATAGCATTCAACATCTCTTTCAAAGTACAATTTTTGTATTCAACAATGCCATTAGATTGTGGAAAATATGGAGTTGTTGTTTGATGAATAATGCCACTTTCAAAACAAAACTCCTCGAACGAAACTCCATATTCTCCATCTATATTACTGAGAATAATCTTAATTTGCTTGCTAAGTTGATTTTCAACCCCATTCTTATATATTTTTTTTAAATGCTTCTAGAGCCTCATCTTCTCTATTTAACAAGAACATATAGTAGTATCTCATGCAATCATCAATGAAAGAAATGAAATGCTTTTTCCCACCTCTAGTTTGCAAATAAATTAGATTGCATATACTACCATGGATTAATTTTAGAGGGGATGTACTTCTTCCAACTAAGAGAAATTGTGCATTGGATAACTTAGCCTTTGCATAAATTTCACATTTATGACAAGATTCAATTTTAAATGAAGGCAGTAGTTTTAAATTTACAAGCATACATAAAATCTTATAATTAAGTAGAAGCTATAAGTTTGAACACTCAAACAAGTAAGCAATAGCTGCTATTTTATTATTATTAAAGTTGCTTGGTATTGTCATTACATTCATTTTGAATAGGTCATTGACTAAATAACCTTTTTCCTATAAAATGACCATTCTTAGTAAACACAACTTTGTCTAACTCAACACTAACCTAATGCCGCTTTTTACAAGCAATGATCCAAAGATTAGATTTTTCCTAATATTTCGACCATGAAACATGTCTACAAGAGTCAATTGTTATATACCATGCCATAAATTTGAATACTCAAACAAGTAAATAGAAACTATTATTTTATTATTATTATTAAAGTTGCGTAATACTGTCATTACATTCATTTTGAATAGACCATTAAATAACCTTTTCCTATGAAATGACCATTCTTAGCGAGCACAACTTTGTTTGACTCAAAACTAGCTTAATGCCACTTTTTACAAGCAATAATCCAAAGACTAGATTTTTCTAATGTTTGTACCATGAAGCAGGTCAACGAGAGTCAACTCTTATATACCATGCCATAAATGTGAACACTCGGACAAGTAAGTAGAAGCTACTATTTTATTATAAGTAAAGTTGCGTAGTATTGTCATTACATTCATTTGAAATAGGCCAATGACTAAATAACCTTTTTCTATGAAATGACCATACTTGGTAAGCACAACTTTGTCTAACTCAACTCTTATAATTAACATGTATCATGCCATAAATTTAAACACTCAGACAAGTAAGTAGAAGCTGCTATTTTATTATTATAATCAAAGTTGTGTACTACAGTCATTACATTCATTTGGAATAGGCTATTGACCAAATAACCTTTTCCTGTGAAGTGACTATTCTTAGTAAACACAGCTTTGTTTGACTCAACTCTAGCCTAATGCCACTTTTTACAAGCAATGATCCAAAGACTAGATTTTTTCTAATATTTGGACCATGAAGCATGTCAACGAAAGTCAACTCTTATCTCATCTTCAGTACAGCCTTGTCGAAATCGACGATTGGAAAGAAAGCATAGTTCCCATTAACAGTTTTTGTCCATTGATCGGATTGTACGAGGAAAACAACTCTTATCTAAGTAGGTGTGACGTGTAGCTCTAGTGTCAACCTACCACTCTCTCGGGTTATTCACCAAATTGGTTTCAAACACCACTATCGAGGGGATTTAGCTCTAATATATCGTTGACACTCTTTTATCTTTGGTCATGTTGGCTTGGTCCTATTTGCCTTTCCCTTTCTTGGGAAGTCTACAATCTCTCACCATGTGGTTTGGCTTTCTATAAGGTATTTCTTGAAATCTTTCTAAGTTGGTGGAAGCTTCTCTATCTTAGCATCCACTTGGAAAGATTCACTAAGTTGCATTCTTTCACCTTGAATGTCTTGTAGGATAATCTGTAGACACTACTAGAAAAATGACGATTTGCGCCGAAATTCGTGATCGATTTTTGCTGAAAATCGATCGCAAAATGCTTTCGCCACCGCATTTGCAACCGATTAGAGTCGGTTGCAAAAAATCGAGTCGCAAAATTTGATACCAAATTTGCGACCAATTATTTTTGCGACCGAAATGGGCGAGTCACAAAAGATACTGACGTGGAGTGTGGGCGAAGATGTTTGCGACTGACTAGGTTGGTCTCAAAACTAGTAATTTTTTTTAGTACTTGCGACCAACCACATCGGTCGCAAATTTCACCTCTTAAAATAATTTTTAAAAAAACTTGGGGTAACATACCCCCCCGCCACACTCACGCACACAACCACCCCCACATGCACGCTCGCATGCGTGTGTGCCAAACCCGCTGAAATAAATCACAATTTTTGTGCCCAACAAGACTTGAACTCTTGACATCAAGGTTGTAAGATGGAGCATATAACCGTTGCACTACTTGAACTTTTATTGTATAAAATTGTTTTTTCTTTCTACTTAATATATATATACTATATTTTAAATTTAAATTATTTAAATAAATTTCATTAATTTTATCAATTTTTGTGATTTATTAATTTTATTAGTTTTTATAATTTATTATCCAATTATTTTTTTTAAATTAAAAATATTTACCTTTGACTTTATCAAAATTAATAACTTAAAAATATTTACTTAAATAATTTAAAATACTGATTTTATTTCCCTATTGAGTAAAATAAATAATAACACTCAATCAATTTAAATATATAAGTCAAATAATTTATTTTATTGAAATTAGTTATTTGTTCTCTGAATAGCTAATCAAATTAGTGATTTTTCATTAAATATATAAATCAAATATTTGTAGTTTGATTAATTAATTCAACTGGTCAATTAATACATATATAATCATATCAATTATTTTTTTAAATTAAAAATATTTACCTTTGACTTTATCAAAATTAATACCTTAAATGCATTTATTTGAACAATTTTAAATACTAATTTTATTTCCCTGTTGAATAAAATAAATAATAGCACTCAATCAATTTAAATATATAAGTTAAATATTTGAATTTATTTTATTGAAATTAGTTGTTCATTCCTCGAATAGCTAATCAAATTAGTGATTATTCATTAAATATATAAATCAAATATTTTTTTTAAAATGTATATATAAATGAGCACTATATACATATATATATATATATATATATATATTTAATCAAACTTATATTAATATCAGTAGGCATCTCAAAGTATACATTCTACAAAGTACGAATTTTATTAATAAATTCAACTATGTACTAGATTTACTAAGTATGTCATTTAATAACTGCCTAGATCTTGGACTTGGCTAATGATAGCCTTGGATTTGATTTTGAAATCCAAAAACTTGTCAACTATGAATTTTTTCAAGCCGGTAACTTCGTTTTTGTATTTCTTTTCAAGGGACTCCTATAGCTCCTTAGTTGTTTTCATGGAACTATACACGCTATACAATGTATCATCCAGAGCATTTCTCTAGGCTCAAAGTGATAAGGTAAAACAACATTTTCTTTTGCTACCTTTTGAAGTCAGCTCCCGATAACTTCTTTGGTTTCTTTTCATGAATTGGGGCTCGTGGAAGAGTAGAGGAGGATGTTAAAGCCCTAGCAAAAAAAGGGGGGAAATAATAATTTTGTGTTAAAGTTTTTGGTAAATAGTGCTTTGACAGGGGTGTGATTTGGCTATACGTAGGTAGAGGTAAGAGTTGGACTCTCCATTTTTAAGTTGAAATTGCCCTGCACTAGTGCTCATAGTTAAATGTCAATCGTGTACCCAAATATAATGATATCTTTCTTTAGATAGGCGCACTCCAAATCTCAAGATGGAAAGAACTTAGAATGTTTCGAACACTCAAAGTAAAAAGAAGTGCCTATGAACGCTTTGGTAATGAAATGCAGAAGACTAGAAATGCTTTTGGATGACAATGAAATAAACCTGACTTCTGTAGGGGTTTAGTTATAATTATTAAAAAATTGTGGTTGTTGGATTGAATAGTCGTGACTCACCCGTTCGGCCCACACACATAAATTGAGGTGTTAGTTTGGAACCTAAGACAATAATACAGTATCAAGGCATGGTTTTGGGCCTGACTGAATCAGTTCACACTTGTTACCAATTGGACTCACATGGTTTGGTTCAATTCATTGAATCTTGATAGCGCCGAATTCTATATTTGGACTGACTTAGGTTTTAGATTCCAACGAGATATGTAACCAAATTTATACTCATATTGAGGAGTTCTTCACTTTGAATTTGTAAATATTTTTATACTTTTACCAAGGAGTTGTTCACTTTGAATTTGTAGACGTTTTGTACCTGTGTCAAGGAGTTGTTCACTTTGAATTTCTAGACATCTTATACTCATGTCAAGGAGTTCTCAACTTTGAATTTGCAGACATTTTATTTCATGTCAAGGAGTTCTTCACTTTGAATTTGTAGACAATTTATACTCGTGTCAAAGAGTCCTTCACTTTGAATTTGTGGACATTTTATACTCATGTCAAGAAGTTTCTTTGAGTTTGATTTTAAATAGTTTACACTCTTGTTAAGAAGATCATTTGAATTTAGACAGTTTACACTCATGTTAAGGAGTAAACTCGAATTCGACTTTGGAAATAGTTTATACTCGTGTTAAGAAGTACATTTGAATTTAACTTTAAATAGTTCATACTCGTATTTAAGGATTATGCTTGAATTTCATTTTTAACAGTTTATACTAATGTTAAGGAGTATACTTTAATTTGACTTTAAACAATTTATAATCGTGTTAAGGAGTATACTTGAATTTTGACTTTAAGCAATTTATACTCATGTTAAGGAATATTTTTGAATTTGACTTTAAATAGTTTATACTCGTGTTAAGAAGTATGTTTGAATTTAACTTTAAACAAATTATATTCATGTTAAGGAGTATGATTGAATTTAACTTTAAACAATATGATTGAATTTAACTTTAAACAGTTTATATTCGTGTTAAGGAGTACATTTAAATCTGACATTAATTTGAAAATTTCTAGATAGTTTATACTCATAAATAGGAGCACTTGAAGACTTGATTTGAAATTTTTAGATAATTTATGCTCGTATCTAGGAGTGCTGAAGACTTGATTTGAAAATTTCAAATAGTTTATGCTCATCTCCAAGAGCACTTGATGATCCTTTAGATAGTTTATACTTCTATCTAGTAGCATTTATAGCTTGGAAATGAAGGTTAATTGCCCCTACCATTTCATGAGATTCGTTGACAGGAAGGTCCTTTTCTTTATTTGTTGAGATGCTAAGTTCCATGTCACACACTCAAGTAACTAGCTCTGAAAAACATTTTGGCTTTATTGCTTGGAGAAAATAACAGAGTTCCCAAAATATGCCTTGAATGCACATTTCCATGGCAGAAGTTTTGCATAGTTGATCTTCTCAGTTAAGACTTAAGTTCCTTTATCTATCAATGTATTCAATTACGGGTTCATCAATCTATTGGTAAGTGTTTGATAGTTCCACCATGCTGATAGTTTGTTGGGTGTTTTGACTACAAGCCAATGTTCCAATCGAATGCATTTCCTTTCAAGCAGCTCATAATTCTCTTTTCAAGGAGATCACCATCAATCCTTGCATTGTTATAAATTTCCACAAAATGAGCGATATGTTGCTTGGAGTTACCATGTCCATCAAATTGTTGGAATTTGGGTGGTAAGTTTCTTACTGGCATCCTCAAAGAGTTGATGTGCTTGGCGTGTGGCTTCGAGTATGTAGGGGAAATTTGAGAATGCATACGATACTCTTTATGGTGTTACTGATCATATCCTGCAACTGTTGCACAGTTAACATAGTGATGGAAGTGTTGGATGGGTCACATTATGATGTGTGCTTGTACTTTTGAGGCATCTCATCAGCTTGTTTCCCTTTTGCAACTTGACTTGGTGACAGTGGGGGGTTGTATTTAGACTTCCTAGTGTTGGAGCGCTTTAGCTTGTGTATGAGATTAGCAATTTGGAAGTCCTTGTCCTCTATTGTCCTTTCTAGATCCACTATAGCTTGGGCCATTCAGGCCGTTCATCCATAAGTATGGTCTCGATCGGCATAGCTTGTAACTCGACAAAAGGATATGACTTCGAGTTAGTCGCCTTAGAGCTCGTAGGATTTGAACCATCAGATGAACTTAAGTTTGAGACTTTGCCCCTAATTGATGATTGATTGATGACATTGGCAATCGTGTTAGTGTCTTTCTTATTTGGAGTGATTTGGTTCTTCTTCAGAAGCCATGGAGAGTTTAAACTGAAGATTTGAATCTTGTAGATGGAAGAGATGAGGGCAGAGTTGGTCCAACCAGACGTGCTAAAATATGTTTGCATGAGCTTCACGCAAATATAATACATGTTGAAATCATGGAATAAATAATTTAAAGAAAATTCAATTAAAATAGAATTTATAGGAAATAACTTTGATTTATTTGCAATTTTTCAACTACATAGTATATCTGCAAATTCTTGACTCCCTCATCCTTCTTTGTCGAGGACTTGAAAAGTGTATTTCCCCATTGGAGAAGTAGGTGAGATTTGAAGGGTTGATGAATGAACCCGGAGAATTGGAATGGATCTCAAGGAAAAAAGATCTCTTGATTACCTCTTCTTCCTGGGCAAAATGGCTTGTGAACTTGATGGATTTGAATTTTTTAGACTTGTGCAGTTGGCTTGGAGGTGTGGAGGTTGCATTTTGGAGATTTGTAGATTTGATTGCGCAGCTGGCTCAAAAGCTTATTGACCACATCTAGGGATTTCTAGAGCTTTGAAGAATACTTGTGGAGATGCTTGACAAGTCTCCTTTTTCAAGTTTGTGGAATTTTGGAAAGAGCTTTTCCAAATGACTTTTTCTCCTTCCTCGGTGTTTCTCTTTCTTTCTTGATGTCTCATTCTCTTTTGGTGTCTCCTTATGGAATTCATGACCATTTCATATAGGTGTTTGGGAAGAAATCATGATAAACTCAAACGCTGCATGATATTTACCTCTTTGAATAAATATATACACATTATAATAAGATAATATCAAGATTCTTTCTCAACTTAATAGAGGTTTAATCTTTGACTATTATCCCATAAATATATAAAATTTAACAGGATACTTTCAAATTTCCATGTCAACAAAATATGTTAAAATGTTGCGCAAAGGAAAATACGCTGAAATTAAGGAACAAATAAATTAAAAGAATTTAAATTAAATAAAATTTATAGGAAACAATTCTGATTTATTTAAGATTTTCAAATACAAAATACATCTCTTGATTCTTGACTCCTTTATGTTCTTAGTCTAGAGGGCATGAAAAATGTGTTTCTCGATTGAAGAAGCAATTAAAATTTGAAGCGTTGATTGATAGATGCCACTACTAGAAAACAGCGATTTAGCCACGGATTTTTAGCCACGGACGGAATCGATTGCCAGTAGCTACGGAAATGGCCACGGATTAAGGAAAAAAACACCACGGAAAAATCCGTGGCTAAGCAGACAAATATTCGTGGCCATATAATTTTTTTTAAAAAAAAATATAAATGTTTTTGCCCAGTAATAAATTAAACTTTTTATTAAAAAAAGTCGTACTTGGCCACGGATAAATCCGTGGCCAAGAAATAATTTTTTTTTCTTTTTTTTTTAAACAACGTGGCCACGGATTTATCCGTGGCCATATAATTTTTTAAAAAAAAAACATAAACGTTTTTGCCCAGTAATAAATTAAATTTTTTATTAAAAAAAGTTGGACTTGGCCACGGATAAATCGGTGGCCAAGAAATAAAATTATTTTCCTTTTTTTGTTTATGCAAAGTGGCCACGGATTTTCCCATGGCCATATAAATTTTTTTAAAAAAAAACATAAATGTTTTTGCCCCAGTAAAAAATTAAATTTTTTTTTAAAAATACTTGGACTTGGCCACGGATTTATCCGTGGCCAAGAAATAAAATTAATTTTTTTAAAAAACCAGGTAGTGGCCAAGAAATAAATTTATTTTTTTTTTTTTAATTTTAAGTGGCTCGCTTAAATCGAGCGGCCCGATATTACGGGGTATTAAAACGTTTGAGCCATTTCAAAATCATCACATTTTCGTCACGGTTCTTATGTTTTCCCTTCTTATGCGTTGAAACTTGCAGTTTGATCAACGAGAACACGTTTTTCTCTTTCAGTGATATATACGAATGACTTCGTACTCCAGTGTCAATGTGCGCTGCGTCAATTAACTTGCGTAGGAATCATCAAAAAAATGGACTTTAGAGGAGATTGATTGTTGTTGAAGTTGTATTGCGCTAATCGTACGGTTCCGTCTAACCTAATTAACGAAAACGCATGATTCGGGAAAAGTCAACTCTGAGTTTTGACTCTTGGCCACGGATAAATCCGTGGCCAAATAATAAATTTAAATTTTTTAAAAAAAAAGTGGGACATGATCCGTGGCCAATAAATAAATTTATTTTCTTTTTTTTTTTTTGCAGGGTGGCCACGGATTTATCCGTGGCCAAGAAATAAAATTAATTTTCTTTTTAAAAATCGGGTAGTGGCCACGGATAAATCTGTGGCCAGTAATGAAATTTTTATTTTTTTTTTAAATTTTAAGTGGCTCACTTAAATCGAGCGGCCCGACATTACGGGGCATAAAACGTTTGAGCCATTTCAAAATCATCACATTTTCGTCACGGTTCTTATGTTTTCCCTTCTTATGCGTTGAAACTTGCAGTTTGATCAACGAGAACACGTTTTTCTCTTTCAGTGATATATACGCATGACTTCGCACTCCGGTGTCAATGTGCGCTAACGTCAATTAACTTGCGTAGGAATCATCCAAAAAATGGACTTTAGAGCAGATTGATTATTGTTGAAGTTGTATTGAGCTAATCGTACGGTTCCGTCTAACCTAATTAACGAAAACGCACGATTCGGGAAAAGTCAACTCTGAGTTTTGACTCTTGGTATTGGGTTGCCGGTGGACCCTTTACCGTGACAGTTGAGTCTTCTGGCTTATGGACTGACTTAAATACTTGGGTTGACCCCAAGACAGAGGAGCTCACACAGAAGATGAGCGAGTTAGAGGAGAAACACAGTCAAAAGATGGCCGAGATGGAAGAAAAACATAGTCGAGAGATCTCCGGCCTTCAGAAAACTGTGTCCCTAATGGCAGCCAACCTAAAGAAACTCACGCGTCGATTAGCTCCGCGGCGTAAGAAGGGCTCTACTTCCTCTGCTCCTGTTTCTCGGGATGAAAATGAAGGCGACGATGACGATGACGACGATGACGACGATGATGGAGACGATGATGTTCCGACTTTTGATCTTTAAAAACGTTTATATATGCATTATTGTATGAATTATTTTGTATGATTTCATGTATTAAACTTATCGAATAATATTAATTATTAATTATATATATGCTATATGGATTATTAGTATTACATTGATATACAGTTTGTTAGTATTTAGGTTTGTTGGTATTTTGAATATTCGAAAAAAAATTGCAGGTTTTGGGGTATATTATAATAAATTAAATATTGAAAATTTATGTAAATATAGCGACGGATTTTTCCGTCGCTATTTTGATTATTTTAAAAAATAAAGAATATGGCCACGGATAAATCCGTTGCCAATCTAAAAACGTTTTTAATTTTTTTTTTATTATTGGCCACGGATTTATCCTTGGCCATTTTTTTTTATATTTAAAAATCCAAAACATGGCCACGGATAATCCGTGGCCAACCTATTACAATTTTTTAATTTTTTTACTATTGGCCACGGATAAATCCGTGGCCACGTTAATAATATTTTTAATTTTTATTTTTATTTTTTAAATCCGTGGCCAAAAATTTATTTATTTTAAAAAATAGAAAATATGGCCACGGACAACATTAAAAAAAAATTAAAATTTTAATTTTTAATTTTAATTTTAATTTTTTTTTTATTATTGGCCACGGATTTATCCGTGGCCAACAACAAAAATAATCCATGGCCATTTATCCGTGGCCAACGTCCGTGGCCGGTTTTAGCCACGCCACTTTTGGCAACGGAATTTTTCCGTCACCAAATCCGTAGCCTTTTTATTTGGCCACGGATTTTGGCCATAATCCGTGGCCAAATCCATGGCCAAAACCCTGTTTTCTAGTAGTGTGCTAGGGAATTTGAATTAATCGCAAGGAAATACGTCTTTTTGATCAATTCTTGTTCTTGGCCAAAAGAACTTGCGGAATTGACAGATTATGATTTCAATACTTGTGGAGTCAGCTTGAAGGCTTTGAAACTATATCTTGAAAATTTATAAATTTGACCGTGCGGCCATCTCAAAAGCTTGTTGACCACAACCAAAGACTTATAAAATTTGAAAGAACACTTGTGTAGATGCTTGACAATTCTCCTTCTTTTAAGTTTTTGGAATTTAGGAGAGTTTTTTCTTATGGAATTCATGACCCCTTTAAATAGGTGATGGAGGAAAAGTAATGATAAACTCAAACGCCCCTTGATATTTATCTTCTTTAATAGATATATACATATTATAATAAGAAAATATCAAGATTTTATCTCAATTTGATAAAGATTTAATTTTTGATAATTAGTTCATAAATACATATAATTAAAAAGATAATTTCAAATTTCCATGTCAACAATAATTTGTGAAGATTGTGATTTATTTTCTATTTTCTTTTTTTAAAATACGTATAAATACAAATAAATGAATTTATTTATCTAGATAATTACAGGTGAACTACAATCAGATATTTAGTTAATTATAATTGGATATTCAAAGTTACAATGAGATATTCAATTAGTTGTAGTCTGATATGGATGTTCAAGTATCCATAATAAAAATGTGATTCTTGAAAAACTATTTTGATATAAATATATCTGAATTCTAATTTGTATATATTGTTCTGAATATTTGTCTTATATGAATATGGTAAGTCAATCAAATACGATTCAATCAAATACGAAACAAAATACAACATATCTGCTTTGTTTAATATATGTTTACACTCATAAGAATATGATGATTAGAATCAATGATCTTTAAGGTAAATTTTACATATTCTTGTTAATAAACTCGCGCCTTTCTTAGAAGATTGTTTTTCTTAGTTTGACAATCGTGTTAATTACTTATTTATATACATATGATCTTATTGAAGATCTATTTCATCTCATCACTTATAGTAATTAGTCGCTTTTTCGTTCACGACACTTACTCAATAATCAAATAGGCTTTCAAAATTTTCGAACATTGCATGAACCTCGCTCACTCTAATTGATTTAGTAATTTTAAAATCCTTCATCATAAAACTAACTCGAAAATCAAATTCTCTCTCCCTCTCCCTCTATATTTATTCCGATCATTTTAAATTTTCAAAGCTCGTATCAAAGTTTTGTTAAATCAACGCACAAAATTGAACTAGATAATAATCAATAATTAAAAGAATTCAAATCATTCATTTTGTATTATACTCAACAAAATGCTTAAGTGCTACAAAATATTGTGAAAAATGTGAATCAAAACCTAAAACTCAATTACAAACACCACACATTATTGACAAGAAGAAAACTACTAACCTTCCTGAATCCATACGGCTCACATTGACAGCTGCGTAATTTAGTGGCACTATAAATAAACCAGCTAACATAAGCATTGCCGTTATTCCCCTATAAAATCCCGCCAACCCTCATCCCCCGTACGCCAAACGTTCTACCTATATATATTTCCCCCCACAAAATATCAGTATTCTCATTGGAACCCACAACAAGATTTTTCTCTGGTTCTTCACTCTGGTTTTAGAGACACAGACAGAGAGACAGAGGACTATATATGTAAGTATTGTGTATTGCGAAGAAGGAGCAGAAATGGTGTCGACGAGGAGAAGTGGATCCCTGCCGTCGAATATTAACAAGAGATCATCTTCACCTTCCGATGATAAGAGCAACAAACCTTCTTCTCCCAAGCGTCAGAAGGCACTCTAACTTTCTCTCTCTAGAACAGACATAGATAAGGAGATGTTTGTTTGTTCGTTTCCAGATTGCTCAACCTGGGTCGTGGATTTTGATCGTTTAGTTGTTTATTTTTGTTTTCTTGCGTGGAGTGAGAGCAGTGACACTAATAACTCAAATAATAGTAATTTGAAAGCCTCAGAGCCTTCGCCGGCCGAAAATCCGAAGGAAAGCTCCAATGATCCGCCGGTTCCCTGCCACCACAGCTGCCGCCGCCTCTGCTTCTGTTGCCACTCCGGTTGTGGAAGGTAGGATTTGTTTCGTCATTTGTTGGGTTAATGATGAAAGTTCAGCCTTTGATTTGTTGCATGTGAGACATTGCTGAAATTAAGGGAAAATTTTGTGAATCTTCGAAAATTCAGGGGCTGCGCCAGCTCCAGCGGACAAGCCGAGGAGCTCGTTCACTTCGTGGAAGCAGCACCAAGGTTTTGAAACGAACTCGCCTTGGTGTAGGCTACTGTCCAAGCTCCCGCAGGTGCATTCCTCTTTTCTGTCACTTTCACTTATGAAATAGAGTTTTCGGTTGGCATAGTATGTGGGGAGGAGTTTCATACTAAGTTCACTATATCTGATCATTTAAGGTTTTTCAATGCAATATATCTGTTCGCAGAATCTCACTGTTTCAGTGCACACTACCAACTTTGTAGTGGGCTCAAGCAAAAACGCTAATCTATTGATCCGCAGTCAGCCGGTTAGTGCTGTTTTGTGTTCAATAAGGCTCATCCAGGTATTGCTTGTTGCTGAACTTGCCCATGTTAGCTATTTTATTCAGTTTTTCCAGGCAAAGCACGCTTGGTTTCCAACACAGTAGGAGCACTTGGACAAGTCCCTCACACTCAGTTGTAGAATAGGCAAAATGGCTGAAAAAGAGACTGGAAAGTGCATGTGCCATTATGAGCCTTTCAATGATGTAAGATCTATTGTTGTATATGAAGTGTAATATTTGAAATCATAGCGGTGATGTCGGCAATTCATTTTCTTTTCTGCACATGTCTCCAATTATGTAGCAGTAGCCTGTACCCTGTGGAGAATATAATAAGGTTTGCGGTTGAGGAAGGGATTTAGAGCTAAGTTTCAAATGACTAAAATATTTGGTGGATTTGAAATCGCCCTAGTAATGAGAAAATAGCTCAAAGTTGGTGCTAAAGAATTTAATGTCCATTGTAGCTTGAAACTATTCAACCAAGCCCTATGGATTAATCCCGAATTTGAAATCCTTAGCTCCTAAATTTCTCAAGTAAAAAACAAGCCAAACGAATTGTTGAATGACAGCCAGCTTCTGGTTCTCCAATTGCTGCAGACCTGCAGTCTCTGGTTTATTTCTCTGATACTAATTTTAGAGTTGGCATATGCTATTTTGTAACCTTTTTCTTTTCTTTGTTTTTTTTTGTTGTTTAGAGAAGAATTAGGGTTATGGCCTCTGTACAGAGGCTCCCTTTTTATATTAAAAAAATCTGTTCTTTTACAAATAGACCCCTGCTTTTCTAGAAATAACATAAATACTAAATATAACTCAACACTCCCCCTCAAGATGGGCGATAGATATCAATCATCCCCATCTTGTTACAAGAACTTTCAAACTGCTTAGAACCTAAACCCTTGGTTAGACAATCAGCCAACTGTTCTTCTGATTTTACATAGCTCAAAGTCAGCACTCCATCATTCAATTTTTCCTTGATGAAGAAACGATCAATCTCCACATGTTTAGTGCAATCATGCTGAACAGGATTGTTTGCAATATTGATTGCTGACTTGTTGTCACACCGAAGTTGTAAAGACTCTCCTCGAAACACGCGCAGCTCTGATAGGAGATTTTTCACCCACATCAACTCACACAGATTGAGTGCCATAGCCCTGTACTCAGCCTCAGCTGTAGATTTTGCCACCACATCTTGCTTCTTGCTCCGCCAAGCCACAAGATTGCCTCCAACAAACACACAATATCCTGTGGTGGATCTGCGATCATCCAAACAACCTGCCCAATCAGCATCACAATAGCCTTCAACTCTCAGATGCCCATGACTCCTGAACCACAGTCCTTTTCCGGGACTTCCCTTGATATATCTGAGAATTCTGTGAACGGCATCCATATGTTGTTCTCTAGGGTCATGCATGTACCTACTCACCACACTCACTGCATATGCAATATCAGGTCTCGTGTGGCATAGATAAATGAGCCGACCAACTAGTCTTTGGTACTGTTCCTTATCCACCGAGTCACCTCCTTCAGCACACATCTTCTGATTCGGCTCGATAGGAGTAGGGGCAACCCTGCAGCCCAGCATCCCTGTCTCTGAAAGAAGGTCCAATGCATATTTTCGCTGAGAAAGCACTTTGCCCGTCCTTGACCTAGCAATTTCAATCCCAAGAAAATACTTCAGTTGTCCCAGATCCTTGACCTCGAATTCTTTACCAAGATTTCCTTTTAATCGCATGATTTCCTCAGTATCGTCTCCAGTAATCACAATATCATCAACATAAACAGCCAGGATGGTGATACGACCTTTCAAGTGCCTGTAAAATACAGTATGATCTCCATTGCACTGCTCGTATCCCATGCCACAGACTGCAAGTCTGAACCTATCAAACCATGCTCTCGGAGACTGCTTCAGCGTATACAATGACTTCTTGAGCTTGCATACCTTCCCAGCTGATTGTGGAGTAGCAAATCCAGGTGGAATCTCCATGTACACCTCTTCTTGGAGATCTCCATGCAAGAAAGCATTCTTGACATCCAACTGGTGTAGTGGCCAATTGAAGTTGGCAGCACACGACACCAACATCCTCACAGTGTTCATTTTTGCAACCGGAGCAAAGGTCTCATCATAGTCGATACCATAAGTCTGACTGTATCCTTTTGCAACCAGTCGGGCCTTGTACCTATCAACCTTGCCTTCTGGAGTTTGCTTAACAGTGTACACCCATTTGCATCCGACAGCACGCTTTCCAGCTGGTAGAGGTACCAACTCCCATGTGTCATTCTTCTTCAACGCCTGAAGTTCTTCCCGCATGGCACTGAACCATCTGGGATCTTGCTTAGCTACCTGCCATGTGTTAAGTACAGGCACAGACTGTAAAGATGCAAGAAAGGACTTATATGCAGGTGGGACAGATGCATATGAAATGTAATTTGCAATATCCCAACTACAATACTTAACAGGAGGTTTCCCAGCATTAACTCTAGATGTTCTACGAAGTGGAATTTGAGGAGAATTGTTACCTATCAACTCTGGGTGAGAATTTGAGGAAGAGCTTGGTTCTGAGGAAGGACTTGGGGAGGAGTTACTTGGGATATTGGCATTCAAGGGAACTGGCGATGCTATAGCAGGCGACTCATGCTGCTCATGCTGCTCTGGCTGCTTTGGTCTCCTTTTATACACTATCAGCTCCCCCTGTTTCTTGTTTTCACCACTCAGATTGCTATCACCATCATTACCACCATCACCATCATCACTCAGATTGCTATCACCACTCGGTCCCGACAAAGTCACCAATTATAATTCCATTCACATTCTCCCCCTCTCTACCAACACTGGTAGAGTCATTCTCGAATAACGAACCCAACGCTGTCTTTTCTCCATAGTATGGTTCAGATTCTCGAAAAGTCACATCCATACTAACAAAGACCCTTCTTTCAGTAGGACACCAACACCTATATCCTTTCTGACTTGAGGAGTAACCTAAAAAGATGCATTTAACCGCCCGCGGATCTAGCTTCCCCACTGTCAATCTGTGGTCCCTCACATAGCACACACATCCGAACACTCTGGGTGGAGCAACAAAATCATTAGAGCCAAATAGCATCTCACGTGGTGTCTTCATCCCCAACACTCTTGATGGCATCCTGTTGATTAGATAAGTTGCTGTCATAACCGCCTCACTCCACAGAAACTTCGGTACGTTCATTGTCAACATTAATGAACGTGTCACTTCTAGTAGATGCCTGTTCTTGCGCTCGGCGACTCCATTTTGGGCTGGAGTATTTGGACAAGTAGTTTGATGGAGAATCCCTTGCTCTGACACAAAAGTAGCGAACTCTTTGTTGACATACTCAGTTCCATTATCGGATCGCAGGACCTTCACCTGTACTCCAAATTGAGTTTTCACACAAGCTGAGAAATCTTTAAAGCATTTGAGTACTTTAGATTTCTGTTTCATCATGTATATCCAAGTCATACGCGAGTAACAATCAATGAAGGTGACAAACCATCTAAATCCACTAACAGAAGCAGTAGGACATGGTCCCCAAACATCGGAATGGACAAGTGCAAAAGGCTCCAAACTTCTTAAACCAATCATTTTATAACTAGAACGAGTATGTTTTCCAAGTTCACAAGCATTACAAAATAATTTATCCTTGTCTACTTTATTCATCAAATCAGGTTCCAATTATTTAAACTATCAAAAGATAAATGTCCCAATCTATTATAGTGCAGCATGGCCTCCGCTTCTGCCCCTTTACCAATAGCAGCAACGAGCATAGCAGCCTCCTTATCCAAATACCAAAGTCCATTACGCCTGTTGCCAGTCCCAAGCCTCCTCCCCGTTTCGTTTTCCTGAATGAAACATGTATTTTGATCAAAAAGAACAGTGCAATTCAATTGATCAATTAGTGAGCTAACAGAGAGTAAATTAATAGGAAAAGAAGGAACATGCAACACTGATGGCAGGGTAATAGATGAATTACAATAGACTGAACCAATACCCTTGATAGGTTGGGATGTACCATCAGCTGTTTGGACTGTATCTGGTTGTTTTTGTTGACTAGGACAATATTCTACAAATTCATTGGATAATCCTGTTATATGACTAGATGCACCAGAATCTATGATCCAATCAACATGAGATTTAGTGGATGCAAAAGCCTGTGCCTGAATACCTTTAGTCACATGTGCATAACAAGCAACATTACCGAAGTAGGCATTGTCCTCAAACTCATCCGAGACCTTTTCCTTGCCTTTAGAGTTCTCAACTTGAGACTTGAACCGTCGCAGTTCTTCTAGCTCTGTCAGTTCAGCTCCAGTCATCTCTGTCGCGGCTTGGGGCTCCTCTGTCGCAGCAAAATGAGCAACACCTCGACCTCCACGTCCTCGGGTGCCTCGCCCCCTATATCCATTTCCACGTCCGCGACCACCATATCCACCTCTCTGTCCTCCACCTCCTCGGCCACCACCAGATTTGCGAGGCGCAGGACAATTGAAACTGAGATGTCCTTTCTGTCCGCAGTTGAAACAGTCCCTGTCATCCTTGATTTGGGCTCCAGGAACTGCCATAGCGGAGCGAACAACAGGTGAGGTTTCAGATGCCATCACCTTTTGTCTGACCTCCTCTTCCTCCATCGAAGCGATAACCTCATTCAATGATGGGAGAGACGGAAAATGACATATTGCTGCCCTTCTTGCCTCAAACTTTGAATTCAGACCTTTCAGGAAGCGAGCCACACGCCTCCGTTCAAGATATTGCATTCCACTGAGGACATCTGTTGGTCTTTCAGTGACAAAGGATCATAGTGATCTAAATTTGCCCACAAACGGCGTAACTCTACTGCATACTCGAGCACTGATTTCTCCCCCTGGACAGTAGCATCAATTCTGTCCTCCACGTCGAGCATCATCATCACACTCCCAGCTCCAGAGTACATCTTAGCCAACGTCTTCCAGATATCTGTTGCACTTCTAATCGACTCCACCATTCTAGCTATGGCTGGAGACACAGATGTCAACAACCAAGAAACCACTAGAGAATTCATGTGACTCCACCTTACCCACTCAGCACTTGTTTTGTCCCCAACACCCGACTTGTCCACAGGTTCAATGCAGTCTCCATTCAGATATCCTTCAAGTCCTTTCATCTTAAGGTTCAGCAATGCCCTTCGAGACCAACTCAGATAATTTCTCGTCCCCTCAAGCTTGACATCATTAGGTAACAACTCTATCTTCTGTATCACCTGTGACTGTTCTAACACAGACCCGACTGTCTTACCGGACGAGTTCTCCTCAAACTTCACATTCAACATTCTGGCCATTCCTTCCATAATGGCCTGCAAATCTTTAGTAGTCACAGTTTCACCCATCTTCACTATCAAATCTGTATCTCAACACACCAACACAACTAGAGGACGAGATCAACAAATCTCAAACATAAACCGTGCGGACGCACACGATCACGGTTTCAACATCTACCAAAAATAATTATCACAAGAAAAGAGGAGAGAACACCTGACAGAAACATGAGTTGATAGTCTACAGCTTCTCTGGTCAAACAAGTCAAACCTATGCATCAAGAGAGATCGGTCCTTGTGCAGTCCACACGAGGTCAGACGAGTCAACGTGGTCTTTGTGCGGTTCACCAGCATGCAATGTCGCGCTGTCTTTGCCTGGTGTATCGCGGCTCACAGGAAGGGAAGCTGCGGGTGGTCCACCGCGGCTCACACATGCGCGAGAGAGGGAGCTGGTCCACCGCGGCTCACACGCGCAGAGGGAGGGAGGCTACTGATGGTGCACGCGCTGTCCACAGCTCCAAAGGTGAATTGTTTGGTTGTTCTTGTGCTCGGAAGTGGAAGAAGAAAGAGAGGAAATCAGGCGCCGCTGAGTTGCGGCTCTGATACCATGTTGTTTAGAGAAGAATTAGGGTTATGGCCTCTGTACAGAGACTCCCTTTTTATATAAAAAAAATCTGTTCTTTTACAAATAGACCCCTGCTTTTCTAGAAATAACATAAATACTAAATATAACTCAACATTTTTCTTCCTGTGGCAATTGATTAGCGTGACGAAAAATCTGTTGCGGTACTTGAAATTTGGGGGAACAGAGGACGTGTGCAAGTAAATGGGAAAACAATTAAGAAAAATACTAGTTATGATCTCAACTCAGGGGATGAAGTGGTTTTTGGCTTTCTAGGAAGTCATGCCTATGTATCCTTGTGATTTTTTCAGTGTTAGGAATTGGAATTATTTTCCCTTATCCTTTTTCCAAATGTCCTTAATACCTATCCATGTAGATATTCCAACAGCTACCTTATGCATATATAATCAAGACCTCTGCCTCAGATGTTCAAACAAATACAGGGAAGTTGGTACATGCTGAAAGACAAAGAGGGGATGTATCAGCTGTAACTGGTGCTTCAATTTTGGCATCGCTTTCTAGCTCGAGGGTAGAGGTCTCACATCTTAGGCCTACATCTCAGGCCAATGGTAAAAACTACCGAGGGAGTGATCTACCTTCCTCCCCAATTGCTAATGAAGATGAGCTGGATAGTCCAGAAGCTAATTCAGCTACAAATATAGAGAGTGAAGCAGGTGCAGATGTTGGTGCCGTGAGCAAGATCTATACTGTTGATGGAAGTACAGAATCTGGCTTACAGGCAAGTGATACTAACTGCAGCTTGAACATTCTGTCTGACTCTATTATGTCATGATATTAGAACTCTTGTAATGTGGAATAAGATTGTTATAAACAGGGAGAAAGAGACTGGATCAGGGATCCAGTTCCAGCATCTCTATCGGGGATGTGCACAAGAACTTTAGCATTTAGAGAAGACATACTTGCAGCAATTCTAGATGGACAACTCCTAGAAGTTTCATTTGACAATTTTCCATACTATTTGAGGTTATTCCATTGCCATTTGTTGCACAGAACACAAAGTTTGTCATTAGAATGTTTTAGTAAGAACGACTAAGGCCTAAGGGCATGAGTTCTATAAGCACCATATATTTAATTTTTGGTTTCTACATTTCTGATTTATAATTAGTAGAAACACATGCATGCAATATTTCAAGGATTTACTGATACTTGAATTTTTATAAACTTGCAGCGAGAGCACAAAAAGTGTGCTAGTTGCAGCTTCTTATATACAACTGAAGCACAAGGATCAAGTTAAATTGACATCTGAGCTTCCTATTCTAAATCCAAGAATCTTCCTTTCTGGCCCTGCAGGTCTGAGTAGTTGCGTTTCAAAGCACATTGCATGCTTGGTTGCGGTCTAGCCTCTTTATTATGTGGTTACATTTATCTTTTCAGGGCCTGACATTTATCAGGAGATGTTGGCAAAGGCGCTTGCTCATTATTTTGGGGCTAAACTGCTTATATTTGACAGCCATTCATTTCTTGGAGTAAGATTAAATCAGATGATTTGCAATGTCTATTTAAATGTTCTCCAATCTCATTAATTTTAGGCGAGGAGTGCTGCTGAAACTTGTTTGTTTGTGAGTGCATGCGTGCATGCATGTGTGTGTACGCTGATATGACCAAATAGAAGCTAAGAAGAATAGCTTATTTTACCTGACTAGGACTTGGGTGCTGACATCTGTCAGTTTTGCTTGCTTAAGAACTAATGAAAATTCATACACTCATGCTATCTTTATAACAATTTCTTTGTTATCCATAACTAGAAATGAAGTAGAAGGTCACTTGTAAACAGCTTTCTAGAATGCTTATGCAGGAAAACATGTGATGGAGAATTAATGGATGGCATCTTTTTGTTGTTAAGTTTTTTCTTTGGTCTTTGAATTCTATATCTAGCCACCTCTATCCAGACTATAAGCCATGGATAGGTTCTCAACATTCCATATTGTGTTTTAGGGTTATTCTAAGGATGCCGATCCTCTGAAACAGGAAAAAGTGTGCAACACCAGCAAACGAGTTCCTGCATCCACAGAGTTTGCCAAGGACACGGGACTCTCATCTGGTGAGGCAGATACCCGTAATTCGTTGACTCTCCTTGGCTCAGACTGGCAGACAAAAATGGAGATGGACAATGCACCGTCTTCTGTGGATACAGCTAAGGGCCCCTTGATCAAATTTGGTAATACCACTGTTGTTATGTTGGATAGATATCTAGTCTGCTCTCTCTGTATAAAAAATTCTTATGATAATTTCTTTTAGTTTGACCCTGCATGTCCTGTTGTTGGAATTATAGGTGACAGAGTAAACTTTGTTGGTCCAGCTTCTGGTGCCTTGTATTCAAATTCTTCCAGGTAGTATTGACGCTACATGCCTTGCTTGCTTTACGCGTTTTAACGATGTCAGGAGACTTAGTTCGTGGTTCTGTAGTGAGATGAGTGTGCAGAGTGATTTTAACCTACTTTGGATTCTTTCATTTGGTACTTTTTAAGTTTGCTAGTGGCTTCCTGTCACATGTTTAACATGGGTGTAATAGTCCTTTAATCTTAATAATAGACTTTAGAAAAAGCCAAGGTGACTGGAAGAAAATCTTAGCATTCTTTTTGCTACCTAATCTGTTTACTTCCTTTTTATGCAGAGATGACTTAAAGTTATTGCATCTTACGACCCATTTTCTGATAATAGTGTTGTAGATCACTGAGAAATTTTCTTTCGTGGTTGCTTGACAACAATAATGTGGCACACTTTGGTAATAAAGTGTATTCTTGATGGATGGGCAATAGGGTGAGTTGTATGTTGTTTTTGTTTGACCTACATGCCCTGCCCTCTCTTTTAAGTTGATCTTGTCAGATAACATGAGATGCTAGCTTTCCATTTTTCATCATTCACTTCTAGAGGTGGGGAGCTCGAGTGCTGGAAAGTAATTGCTGTGTGGAAAACTGTCTGTTTTAAAGACCTAATCCTGTCTTGCTATTAGTCAATGTTTGTGCTAGTGTTTCCCATATGACAGTGAAATCCAGGGTGGGAACTATAAATGCAGTGGATTCTAATCAATCTTCTCTCTCCCCCTTTTTTCCCTCCTGAAATTGCATTCTTGAAGACATTTTCTCTCAACCATTTGTTTGTTTATAGGTTTCTGTTGGAGAATATAAATAAATATATAATGACTCTCCCCCTTACAACTTATGCTTTCGGATGAGGTGGTCATTCAACAGTTTCTAAAGAAGAAATCTCTAGTAACCTCCTCTTCTTAGAAATGATATGTCACGTTAACTATATTCATTATCATTTTATATCTCTTTCTAACACATCCTTGATAGTCGATTGTTATTATTATAAATATAATTTATCGCACTTTTTTTTCACATAAAAATTATTGGAAAAAGACATCCCATCAATGATACTGATTGACTTTTATGTATCATATCAATTGTAATCATTATATTTTTGTCTCACATTCAATCACTCCCAAGTTTTCTCTGTTTCTTTTTGTTGTTTTGGGTGTAGGATATGAATTGTCAAATGCAGGTCTACCTCTATTAACATTTAATTGAGAAATTGACTAGCTGGTGTGGGCTGGGGTGTTCAATTTAAATGTTCCATTGGTTTGCTGGCCTTGGTGGAAGAGTTGAGCAGAACTAGAGGGTGCATGTTTCAGTGAAATTTATTAGCATTTAATACCTTCTAATTTCTCAAAATGGCTGCAATATTATATATGATCTATGATATAGCATGCAACTGGTTTTATGAAGAAGGGTTTTATATTTAACAGCTGTGTCATACTATGTTCTAACGCTTTTTCTAGCTGGATGATTGGTAGGGGTCCTACTATTGGAATGCCGGGGAAGGTTCTTTTGCTATTTGAAGATAATCCCCTGTCAAAAATTGGTGTTAGATTTGATAAATCCATGCCAGATGGTGTTGATTTTGGAGGTCTATGTGATAATGGTCATGGATTCTTCTGCAATGGTGGAGTCTAGCTTTACTATAATTCTACTGTTCCATATTTCTATGTGCTGTTTGGAATTCTTAGAATTCTTCTTCTTAGGCATTCTCTATCTCTTATTTTTGTCTTTAGCCAATGAACTTCGGTTGGATACCTCTGGTGTGGAGGATCTGGACAAGTTACTAATTAACACAATGTTTGAGGTAGGAATCAATTTCTTAAAATCACTCTGTTTATAATGGACATTTTCTCTGGCTCTTTCTCATCTAGCAGTGATTAGTTCCATTGTCCATTACTAGACAGTATTTGATCAGAGCCGAGCTTCCCCTTTCATTTTGTTTATGAAAGACGCAGAAAAGTCCATGGCAAGAAATTCAGACACATATGCTGTATTTAAGAACAAGCTGGAGAAACTTCCCGCTAATGTGATAATTATTGCTTCACAAAGTCAGACTGACAGCCGTAAGGAAAAGGTAGAAGTTATTGATGATACTCAAACATTCACTATATACATATGTGGCCACCCATCTTGCCTCTGCTAATTCAAGCAGTATGTTTTTGGCATAAGAGAGCTATTGGCTTTTTATCATAGCAAAACTATTGAAAACTATTTTGAGCTATTTTGCTCTTGCAGTCTCATACTGGCGGTTTACATTTCATGAAATTCGGTCGCAACCAGACTGCTCTGCTTGACTTGGCTTTCCCTGTAAGAATCTGTTGATACTTCTCTGTTGGTGTTATCAATTTGTTGTTTGATTTCTCCTTGAGGAACACAAGGACCTTCATTTGGATCGTGAAATTGATGCACCATATGATACTATTAAAGTTTGGTGTGACACCATTAACCACATAGAACACCATCCACGCAGATATCTATAGTAATAGTAAAAGTATCTGCCAAGAAATGGTTCATTCAAATGTACTTTCCATGGAATGCGTCACATCAATTATTTCCAGTAACTCATCCAATTACATTTCCCAGTACAATAACTAATAGGTTCCCCAAAAATATTTATCGAAACCACCAAAATAAGACCCTAGATAGCGGCATATTTTAAGTGTTTCAAACCCCTCATGTAGAAACGAAGTTTGTGGACTTTTCAGCTAGGGCTTGCTTTGTGTCAACTATTTCTTCTTGTTTCCCTGGTTGCTTATGTTTAGTTGGTTAATGTGTTCGTTAGAAATCTGGTTTAATGCATGATGGGAATTTGATTTTTGTAGAGCACTCTGCTTATAGATCTCTGTTGCCGATTTGGTTAACTGGCACTATAAGATTTAGTATTGATTACCTCAGGATAGTTTTGGGAGGTTGCATGACAGAAGTAAGGGCGTCACTAAGGCAACTAAGCTTCTAGCCAAGCTTTTTCCCAATAAAGTAATGATTCACATGCCTCAGGTCTGTTCTGGAAATCCCCACCTATATTAATATTTTTGACATTCAAACTGTGTCATGATGCTTGTGAACATTTCAGGATGAAACACTTCGGGCCAGTTGGAAGCAGCAATTGGAACGAGATGCCGAGACCATTAAACTGAAAGCAAATCTATATAATTTACGAACCGTAAGGGATTCGTTTCATCATAAAGAGTTCTATTCTTGAATTCTTCGCTTTAGATGCCATTGCTTTATGCTTATACTTATTAGGATTTCCCTGAGCATACGAATTATACTTGACGTGGATCTTGTTTGAGTTAGCATATTTAGTTCCTTAAGTCCAATACTCATTCCTACTTGTTGTATGTTTGGGTTAGTGCACTATACAATGAGCTAAACCAAACTGACCAGCTCGCATACTTGTATAGGTAACATGCCCTCATTTAACTGAGTGTTTAACCTCATTTTTATACAGAACAATATTTAAGACCTGCATTTATATATAATTTCTTCTCTTAACACTAGCAATTACCAATATTGGCAGAAGCCTTGCTTCATTTATTTTTGTTTACCTAGTCGATCAATCCAGATATTCCTGTATAACTTTTTAATATTGCTGTCATACAATGAACAGGATTTTGCCCGTGCGGCTGTTCTTTGTCTGAAAAATTTTCATCATAATCTTATATGTAGGTCCTGAATCGTAATGGTTTGGAGTGTGATGGGCTTGTAATGTTGAGCATTAAAGACCAAACACTTACAAATGACAGTAAGCGTTCTTTTTGGTTCCCCTTTAGCAGATATCAAATTCGTTGTATTCCTATGCTGATGCTAAATTTTTCTCTTATTTAATGAGAAAAATCCAGAGGAAAAACAGTTGAACATATTGTTTCTTGAATATTTTGAAGGTGCAGAAAAGGTAGTAGGATGGGCCTTAAGCCATCATTTGATGACGAACCCTGGAACTGAACCGGATACCAGGCTTGTTTTGTCTGTCGAGAGGTGATAGTAACTGTCTACTTATTTTGCGATGGATATGGATCATGATTAGTTATTAATTGGAGCTAAACTAGTCTGACACCCTTGTAACAGCATTCAGTATGGCATTGGAATCCAACACTCCATCCAGAATGAATCCAAGAATTTAAAGAAATCTCTAAAGGTAGTACTTAATTGCTTGACATAGGAAAACAAGTCAAGAAAAAGCATCATTTATGGTTGATTTGTCAGCGTGATTAAATTTTTAGCTGATTTCAAAATAACGTTTTGCCGCTTCCAGGATGTTATGACTGAAAACGAATTTGAGAAGAGGCTTCTAGCAGATGTAATCCCTTCCAGTGACATTGGGGTGACATTTGATGATATAGGAGCACTGGAAAATGTTAAAGATACATTGAAGGAGTTGGTGATGCTTCCTTTACAGAGACCTGAACTTTTCTGCAAGGGTCAGCTGACTAAGGTTAAATTTCTTTTGGCTATGACTCGTGCATTACTTTTTAAAAGCGGAGTTTGGCTACAGAGTATCACCTGTTTAGTTTCACGTTTTGACTGCTTTGATTTGTATGTTTCCTGTGGGTTCTTTTTAACTGTCTTTCATCTTTTTTTTTTCATTTATTATTTTGTCCCAATTCTTGTCTTTTACATCTACCCCTGAAATATATTGCTTCTCGTACAGCCCTGCAAAGGTATACTTTTGTTTGGCCCCCCTGGAACAGGAAAGACAATGCTTGCGAAGGCTGTTGCTACAGAAGCTGGTGTGAACTTCATTAACATTTCAGTGTCCAGCATAACTTCAAAGGTTATTTTAGTAAAAGCTTGTTGGACTATTCTGTGATTCAGCTGATGCCTGCAAATGTTCATTTAGCTTGTGTAACCCCTGTTTGTCTATTCTCTGTACTGCAGTGGTTTGGTGAGGGAGAGAAATTTGTCAAGGCTGTTTTCTCACTGGCTAGCAAAATTGCTCCTAGTGTCATATTTGTAGACGAAGTATAGCACATCAACTTTTCATTATTCATCTTTCTTTTCCTTCTCAAACTATTATGCTTTATTCCATTTTTGTAACTGCTGATTCTTTTCTTATTTGAAAGATTGATAGCATGCTGGGCCGAAGGGAAAACCCTGGGGAACATGAGGCAATGCGTAAAATGAAAAATGAATTCATGGCGAACTGGGATGGGCTGCGAACAAAAGACAGAGAACGTGTTCTGGTACTTGCTGCCACAAACAGGCCTTTTGACCTCGATGAGGCTGTGATACGGCGTCTTCCTCACAGGTAAAGCAAGAGGAAATGTCCTTAAAGTTAGACCTCAAACTTCAAACACTATTCTGACTTGTGCTAGTGCTTTTATTTTCATTGCTAGATTGATGGTCAACTTGCCTGATGCTACTAATAGAGCTAAGATCCTAAAAGTGATACTAGCAAAAGAGGAATTGTCTCCTGATGTCGATTTGGATTCAGTTGCTAATATGGCTGATGGTTATTCTGGAAGTGATCTAAAGGTCGGAATACTAGCTTGACCTGTGCACTGTTTTTAGGGGTGAATTCTCTGTAATATAACTTATGCTTCTTGTTTCAGAATTTGTGTGTGACTGCTGCTCACCGCCCAATTAGAGAGATTTTGGAAAAGGAGACAAAGGTATATTTTTATGATTTCTATCTCAAAGGAGCCTGAAAAGATCATTTCAAACTGTTGAGGAGGTGTGGAAATTAAACTTATTGATAGCTATTTCCCATTCTGACAGGATCAAGCTGCTGCTATTGCTGAAGGTAGACCTCCACCAGCTTTGAGTGGGAGTGCTGATATCCGCCCACTACAGATGGAGGACTTCAAATTCGCTCATGAGAGGGTGAGGCAAAGCCACATATTCAAATCACTATCATCTTTTCCTTTCCTCTAGTTATCCTCTGTAGTCTGTGCTAAACCTTTTGCATCCTCATTTGCGCTTTAGGTTTGTGCAAGCGTTTCATCAGAATCGGTGAACATGACTGAGCTTCTTCAGTGGAATGAACTTTACGGTGAAGGGGGCTCCAGACGGAAGAAATCACTTAGCTACTTCATGTGAAGGCCAAGTTGTGACTGCTCCGTCGGATGTGCTGTGAAACCACAGCATTGTACAATGAGGTGTTATAGTTTTCTAAGTTATACATGTATTCCTAGGTTGTTTTATTCTCGTTTCTATTTTCATATTCCTTTTGAGATGGTGAAGGTTAGAGTAGCCTGTCTCCCCAAGTCAAATTAAGGGCTTTTCTGCTTGGTTTTGTTCCCCCATTTCTGTGCTGTCTATCAGGAAATGACAAGATTTAGGCTAAGTAGTTCCATTAGTAGTAGCTTCTAAGAACAGTTGGTTCATCTTGTGCATAAGTGCATATATTTTGTTGCCATTCTTCATTGCTGTTCTTGCTAACAATAAAGAAATCCTAGTTGGTAACACTCTCTCTCTCTGTTTTTTATTGTTTAACTAGCAAATTCAACGTGTGTTGCTTAAAGCTTTTTATTTTTCAGAAACCGAATATTAGATGTATGTAAATTTGCATTAGTCCACAGATTAAGAGAACCCTTTATAAATGTCTAGAACCACTTTCACTTTGATAGATTCTTGTTCAGTATATAATTATTACTGTTTTTGTCATTCAACCGCTAAATGGCATCTAACACTATGCAAATATTTATGGGAGTCATATTTTTCTATTATAAACGGTACTGCAAAATGTTACATTCAACCTCATTCATTTCTAATTTGAAGAAAGGGTGAAAAACACATGCCCTTTCACCGATTGTAATTTACTCGTAAATACTTAAAAAATGTGATATTGATTAGTTCCACCAGAAAATTTTGACACCATCACGTTAGAAGTCTGGTCTATACGCTAATTCGGACAGCTTTAGGATTTTCACCGTATTTTGCTAGGGTTGAAAATGGATCAATCTATTCGATATTTGACAAGATTGATCAAAGAAAAACTCGTTTTTTGATCTTGATAGTTAAGCATAACAAACTATGTTTGGACTTCTTTCTTTATATATATATTTCTTTCGTTTGATGAAATTTGAAGTTTGGTTAGAACTCGACTTAATTAGTTGAAATATGGTATATTGCATACGAAAAAAATATCAAATAATTCAAACTCGAGTTTGATTGACTTGAGCTGTATTTGTTTAATAATCAAATTAAGTTTAAACAAGATAAAAAATTCAAATCAAGTTCAAACAAGATAAAAAAAAAAATTCAAATCAAGTTTAGACTTATAATATGATAGTATTATTCTTTAGGGTTTTTGATAAACGAAAAATTCAAAAACTACATTTTTCTTTATGTACATTTCCCTTCGTATCCAAATATTGATATTTCTGAAAAAAAAAATCAAAAAATAAACGGCAAAAGGTGTTGAAAACTTTATCAAATAACATGGATTGAAACATAATAATCCAAGATATGATAAATACGATTCCTATGAATCGATTAAGCACAGGATCTATAGTAAATAAACAAATAATGCTTTTGACTATAATCACTAACCTTGATCCATTGCTGATGCGGAAGAAAATGGAGCTAGGGTTGGTGGTCTTCTAAGCCAAGGAAAAACGGCGTATTTTCTGTATTCTCTTTCTTAGATGGGGCAGAAGAGAAGAACGTCGTTATGTCTGGCTTAGGGACCATGCCCTAATGCATCTTAATTATCACACTTTAATTATGGGCCCATCAAACATAATTAGAGTGTGATCGGACTTCTACACATAAAAGGCCCATACTCAATATATAATATTTCTATAAGCCCACTGAATTTATTTCATAATAGATCACATAATTGGGCTTGTCTAATGAGATAACGGACCATGTACAATGAATTAAATATGTGAGACCACCAAATAGGAGAAAAATCCAACAATCTCCCACTTGGTCCACATATGTTTTCGAAAAATTGTACATAGCTGAAACCTTAGTGCGCACATACTTTATGTCATCTCAACCTCGAAATATCCCAAAACAATCTGGTCCATCAATTGTGCTAGTATAGGATCCAAGCAACTTTCGTCACATAGCTCGTAACTAAACCGAACAATGGTCACAATACTAGCAAAATTAACGACATAGATCAAGTATGGATGTGTAGCATGGAAATTACATGTAACGTGATCTCAATCATGTCTATTTCCAACTGGTCCTATCTTATGACTCAAAGAGTCGATCAACACTTTCCAATCTTTATGCAAAACCGCAGTGGAAAGTTAATATCATTATTTCAGAATATTCAATTAATTATGAAACCTTAGTCTGTACAGAATATAACCATAAAAGCATGTACAAAGAGCATGAAATCAAGTAGCAAACTCCCACTAACGTGGCGTACCATAGATTCTTATGATACCCATTAAGCTTCACGACCACGTAGCACTTTAAGTGGTGATTCCTTAGTGAGCTTTAAACTATTGAGTTTGTATTAATATGCTCTATTGACACCCGAATACTCTGAACTCATTTGTTCACAACTAGAAAATTAATGTCTATATATCAGACTTTCCCAAAATCTAGCTGTTCTTCGAATATAGCTTAGAGGCCTTATTATCAAAAATGATCCTTTATAGTGTCAACACCATTGATCACTTTCAATCTAGTGATAAATACAAGCTATATTCCTTGATTGGATGTCTTATAGCAAATTATACATTCAACCTTCATAGTTGAAAAGCTATTAGTGTCTTAGCACTTTTCCGAAATAGCTCCTCCAACTATTGTGAATACATAACGTAATGTGGATCTCTTACTATCCAAGCATCCAACAAATGACTGAATTGAAATACCACACGATCTTTAAGTGGTTTTATTTTCAATAAGCGAGCATATATTTATTATTCTTTATAGATACTTCATAACCCATCATTTTAATGATCCACTTTTGGATTACTAAAATATTCGCCTAACATCCCAACTACGTATGCTAAATGCATTTATGAAATTGGAGTAAATAAAGATTTATCACCCTTTGCTATAGGGGTATCCCCTAGTACACAATTTTGCATACTAAAATAGCTAAGTACATTACCAATATGGGCCTTTTGCATTTAAGTATATTTTTATGCAATAGGCTTATATTGTTGCTTGCGAGTAGATTATTATCTACATACAACACCAAGAGGGTAAATTTACTCCCACTAATCTTGAGATATATGCACAAATTAAAGGTGTTTTCCTTGAACCAAAAGAGGTCATCACCCCATCAGAGTTTCGGTATCACGAATGGAATGTCTACACAGAGAGTTCATGGACTTCTTCAATTTACATTAGGTGCTTTGAGTTTTTGGACTCAAGGTTCTCCGGTTGCACCATGTATATTGTTTCTTCAACGTCTTAATTGAGAAACATTATCTTTATGTCCATTTGATGCAGCTCTAGATCATAATGAGCCATAAGTGCTATAGCAATTTTAAAAGAGTCTTTTGTTTGAGCTGACTAGAAAGTCTCTTTAAAATCAATGCCTTCTTTGTGAGTAAATCCGTTAGCATATTTTACATCTTTCAATGTTACCATTTGAATTCCGCTTGGTTTCGAAATTATATTCATAACCAATGAATTTCATCCTTTATGGTAACTGACAAGATTCCAAATACTATTGCCCCTCATGGATTTCATCTCCTCATTCATGGCCTTGATCCATGCATCAGAATTCAAACACAATTTGATTAAACTAAAAGATGTAGGACCATCTTACAATCTCATATCAAATTTGTGTTCATGGAGATAGATGATATAGTCATCTAAAATCATTTGTCTCCTTCATTTGGTGGATCTCTTTATTGGCACTCTAGGTTTGAAGTTGTTGGGGTTCATCAGCTGCAATAGATGATGATTCCCTACTTGATTAGTGGGTATTTCAAATATAGTTGTGTTTTATGTAATATCCCAATTTACAAGCTAAAGAGTACTAGGATAAAATATCCAATTCCTTTCAGTTGTAACCATAGTGGAAATGCTAACACACTCCTCTTCAAACACAACCTTCCTATTTTGACATCTCCCACTATAACCAACAACTTCTATTTACGTGGCATTTCCTCTTTCGAAAAAAAAAAAGACATATGTGAGGGATCATAGAATTTAAAGTCCCTCGATTTTGAGTATCCTACAAAGTAGTAACTATTGTTCTTTAGTCCAATTTATTCTTATTTAGGCCTGTGAGGCCTAGCCTCAGCTGGACATCCCTGGACGTGCAAGTGTCTAATACTAGACTTCTTGTTCCATCCACAACCTTTATGGGATTTTCGTTACTATTTTGCTTGTAACTCGCCTTATTGTATTAACTGTAGACTTTTGTGTCCCATCTAAAAGTTACTTTCGAAAATTACGAATACTCAATAATCAAGTACAAATAACCACATAGGAGTTATCATCAATAAAGTTGATATCGATTGTTATCCATTCCATGATACCATAGGGAATGGTCTATAAAAATTATATGCATCAACTCTAAAGATTCTTTACTTCATTTTGCACTTATTTTCCTAAATCAAGAATTCCCTTTGACATAAGCATATTTATTCTCTATTCAGAGAAATTACCTAATTGCTATTATTATCACACAAATGAATTCTTATTATCCAATTTGGCTTTAGTATCAAAATTACTTTTAAAAGGCGTCTTTTTATTTATGTTAAAGCTATCGGTATCTAATATTCACAATATAACAAACTAGAATACAAGTTTCATTAATGTTTAAATTTAGAGAAATACTGAAAATTCCATTTCCAAATGGACAAGGGGATCTAGATTTGTCCAAACCGGAAATAGAAATCAAATTCCATCTCATTGATGGCGTAATCAAAATTTTTCTCTAAATTCAAACACAAACTAGTATTCAGGAGAACATTATGGATACCAATAGCCTTTAATAAAGTCTTGTTGATATTTTTTTTTTCATATAGATGTATCTTTCAACACCAATTGGCACTAGACACCTTAATTAATCCTGAAGTATGAAGTACTAAAGTCAAATTAATAAAACAAATAAAATTGAGAAGTCAATATTCTTCGCACACCCATTAACCTAATTGGGACAATATTTCTTTATGTGACCAACTTTCTTGCAAAAGTAACAAATAATTACTGAATTATGTTTCTTTTGCACTTTATGTTGGAATATCACAAGTTCTGTAGTTTCTTTAACATAAGTCCTTCTTCATTTCTTAATGTCAATAGTTTATTGAGAAATTGTAGCCAAATCATTTCTTAATGTCAATAGTTTATTGAGAAATTGTAGCCAAATTAGTACTTCATCCATTTTCTTGATTAAAACTATGTCCACAAGAATGTCTTTGGACATTCAAACTTTAAGGACCTTTATATTTATTACAAGATTGGACTATCCTTTGATGTACTTTTTTATGTTTCCTTTGCATTTACAACGCATTGAAATGAGTTTTCTAAGGATAATGCCCATTTCGACCTTTTCACTGGAATGAATCGGTCTTCTATCTTTGCTTTTGGAAACTTTGGCATTTTCTTTCTCAAAATACGACCCCCTATGAATACCAGGAGTTTAAATGTTGCATGACTATTAGACTAATATGATTTGATTGATCCTACTTATTCTCGTATGCGGCTTTCTATCAATAGTACTAATACTAATGATTAGATTCGCAGGACTATCAAATCCTAATGTACATAGTCATGTCTACGCAACTAAGCACATCATAAAGTGCATTTTTTTTCTATTTCTTAAGGTTTGTGCTATTAAGCACATGGGATGTTATTCATAATGGCAAATATTAAGGACTTTATAAAGAAAATTAAATATGCTCAATGTAAATCAACTGTATAAAGCATGCACAAGTGTGAATAATAAATATATCAAACACACTACATGCAAGTGGGCCCATCTCAAGATACCTAGCACAACATTGTCATTTAGTCTTTTGACATAAATAATAACTTGTAAGTGGTACTTTTGTCCATAATTCATGAATATTGATAGTTTCCTAAGATACCCAACACGGCATTGTTATTTAGTCTTTGGACAAAAATAACAACTCATAATCGTATCACATAATTCATAAATATTTCATAATTGAAAAAACGGCCTAGTAATATGCCTTTCTTTAGACCGACAAATTGTCAGCATGTTAACCAAGATAATTTTAATATTTATGATTATCCTTTGTCTTGCCAAAATAGTCTTCCTTTGGGCCGACTATCTCGCATAGACAAAAATAACACAAAATTCACATATTCATGAATAAACCATCTAGCCAAAATAATCTTCCTTTGAGCCGATTATTTCGCATAGATGAAGCCAATAGGACAACTTACATATTTATGAATATCATATCTGGCCAAAATAATCTTCCTTTGGGCCGATTATTTCGCATAGATAAAAGAGTATGAACAACATATTCATAAATATTAACCATCTGGCCAAAATAATCTTCCTTTGGGCCGATTATTTTGCATAGATGAAACATGCCTATATTTTCAAAAGTGATAAATTTTACCTAATAGAGGTTGCTTTGGCAACATATTAGTTCAATCTATACAATTTCAAAATAGGCACAATAACTAAATCCCAAATGTACTACTTAAAAGGAAACTTTATACATAAAGCTAAATACACAAACTATATTGTAATAGCAATATGGTCAAGTAGTGCGCAAACTATATACAATAATTTTTGAACTTGAATTGTACGTGGCGTTGTTATACCAGGACACGAGTCATCAGAGATGGCTCTTTTCGTGTGGCCGTCCGGGTTTCTAGCCGATATACCGTTCTAGTTCAAGGGTTCAATTTTTATTTGATCCCAAAATAAAACATACATATGTTGAATTTAATACAAAATAAAAAACAACATACAATTATAGAGCCAAGGCATAAATACCATATTACCACTCATTAAACTCAAATTCAATCCACATGGCTGCCATTTTTTTTTTTTTTTTTATTATTATAGATCCAGAGATCAAAATCAAATATGAAACAAATGCCCACCTGGGATAATTGAGAGGCAACACCCCAGCGGTCTGAAGCACGTGGCCTTTCCTCATGGTCCCGTGTTCGAACCTCGCTGGTTGCATCTGATATTTTTTTTTTTGCCACTTTTAAATCTGACACGCACGTTCAATCGAATTTATATATATATGTGGTGATATTAGTGCTCACAATAGAGTGGCAGCCCAACGGCTAAGTGCGCGCTCGGCCAACCCCAAGATCCCGGGTTCGAGACCTATTGGCCGCTGCTGTTTCCCCCTTTTTTTTTTTTTTGTTTTATTTTAGTGTATAAGAATATGACACACCACTAGTTGGGCAGAAACAAACAAAGAGCCTACTGGTCGGCAGTGCCAATGCTTAGCCTTATGGTCTCAGGTTCGAGTCCAAGTGCATGCGGCTGCCCCTTGTTTTTTTTTTTTTTTTTTCGAACAGCAATCTTGTTTTATAAGTCACCAAAAAAAAACCATCCGAAAAATTTTAAAAAAAACTGTACGGACAGATTTCCTTTATTTTGATGAATGTATAAACAAAACCACATAACAATATGAAATCAAACGAGATTTATGAATATGAACATATATGCACAATATATATCCAACCTAAATATATATATTGTAGATTTAACAAAAACATGCTCAAAACATCAAATCACAACCAAATAAATCAAAATAAAGCATATTTGATTATTTACTAAACCTGCTCTGATACCACTTGTTGAAAACTTTATCAAATAACATGGATTGAAACATAATAATCCAAGAAATGATAAATACGATTCCTATGAATCGATTAAGCACAGGATCTATAGTAAATAAACAAATAATGCTTTTGACTATAATCACTAACTTTGATCCATTGCTGATGCGGAAGAAAATGGAGCTAGGGTTGGTGGTCTTCTAAGCCAAGGAAAAACGGCGTATTTTCTGTATTCTCTTTCTTAGATGGGGCAGAAGAGAAGAACGTCGTTATGTCTGGCTTAGGGACCATGCCCTAATGCATCTTAATTATCACACTTTAATTATGGGCCCATCAAACATAATTAGAGTGTGATCGGGCTTCTACACATAAAAAGCCCATACTCAATATATAATATTTCTATAAGCCCACTGAATTTATTTCATAATAGATCACATAATTGGGCTTGTCTAATGAGATAACGGACCATGTACAATGAATTAAATATATGAGACCACCAAATAGGAGAAAAATCCAACAAAAGGCACCTAGGTGCATGATGCACCAGGCTCAAGGTCGAGTGGATCCAATTCACCAACGTTTTAAAAAATAGCAGCTTACGATCGAACATGCTTTAGTATGAGTTTATAAATAGAGGTACAAGTTGGCTCAGATTTGAGTCCAAGGTTGCACCTGCATGGATTAATATATACAGTTGTGAAGTACAAATTGACATTGTTTTTTTCGAATTAATCGTTACAGCCAAGATTTACGATGCCAGTGAACCCTCTTTCATGAACAACAAATTGACATTGTTTTTTTCGAATTAATCGTTACAACCAAGATTTACGATGCCAGTGAACCCTCTTTCATGAACAACAAATTGAAAATACAAGTAGCTAAAAGTAATTTGTATTTGAGTAGCATAGCTGTCATTGTTGTCAACTTGATATTAACGAAGAACAAGATATATTAGTTTAATTGCATAATATAAGGACATTCTAATTGGACAAATTAAGCCAAATACTTATATATGGATGTATTGGAGAACAATTTCATTTGTATTCAAATTTTTTCTTGAAGTTTTCACTTGCACACATAATAATCACCATCCATGGTATCTCTCTTTCCCTAAAAATCCGAAGAAATCCTAATTGCATGTGCAGAGATCATACATTTCAAATGGCAGTGTCAGCTTATGCAGCAGTAGCTTCTCTTATGCATGTTCTAGACAACATCCAGCATCCGGCTCGCCACCAGCTCCGTTTTGACAGAAATCAAATCGAAACTCTCCGCGAAAAGGTTAGTTTCTTGCAAGGTTTTCTTGAACGTTATTCTCAAATCTTTTTCGCTAATAGAGAAGAATTGGCGAGGCAAATCTATGATGTTGCTGATGAAGCAGAAGATGTTATTGACTCTCATGTAGTGGATCAACTTAGTCACAAATATGCAGATATAAGTGATTTAGGCCTCTCATCCTTCTATGAGGATACTGATAGAGTAATCAATAAAATCGAGTCCATCAAGGAACAGTTGATGATGGTAAAAGATCAGGAGAGGGCTATCGAAGAACCACAACCAACAGTTTCTGTGCCGGCAGCTGGTTCACCAACACCTCATATTAGTGGCAAGAATACTATTGTGGGATTTGACGAGCGTCTTGTACGAATCATGGATGAGCTCACAGGAAACCAATCTGATCTCCAGATCCTCCCTATTGTTGGCATGGGAGGTATCGGTAAGACAACTTTGGCTAGAAATGCTTTTGACAATAAGTGCATTGTGGACCAATTTGATGTGCGTCTTTGGCTTACAATTTCTCAAGAATATAAAGTCACCGAAATTCTTCAAGACCTTTTAAGAGGTTTTGGGATAGAAACGTCAGAATCAAAAGAACATCTGTACAAACATTTATTTGGTAGAAAGTATTTGATTGTTATGGATGATGTTTGGGGTACTGAAGTTTGGGATGATTTTAAATTGTGCTTTCCGAATAATAGGAATGGAAGTCGTATTTTGATAACTACTAGGTTGTCAAATTTGGCTGCCTCTTTAGGCTCTAACGACCCTTATTTGATGGATTTTTTAGATGAGGAGGAAAGTTGGAATTTACTTTGTAAAACAACCTTTGGACATGAAATTTGCCCTTTAAAATTGGAAGAGATTGGAAAATGTATTGCGAAAAGCTGCAAAGGACTTCCTCTAACAATTGTTGTTATTGGTGGGTTGCTTGCAAATTCCGACATGACACAAGAGTTTTGGGGGTCGATTGTAGAACGTGTGAATGTATTTGCAAATTCAGAAAATGATGAGCATTGTTCAAAGATATTGTCTTTAAGTTACCACCAGTTGCCTATTCATCTTAAACCATGTTTTCTCTATATGAAAAATTTTCCTGAAGATTGCGAGATTCGAGTCTCTCAACTAATTAAATTTTGGGTTGCCGAGAGATTTCCGAAACCAGTAAAAGGGAAAAGCTTGGAAGAAGTTGCGGAGGGATACTTGAAAGATCTTATTGATAGGAATTTGATTTTGATTCGTGGATTAGTGCATGGCGAAAAAATCAAAACATGTGGCATTCATGACCTCTTAAGGGACTTCTGCAAAAGAGAATCTAAAAAAGAACATTTTTGTTGTGCCGCAAAAGTGCAATTGGCTCCTTCTTGGAAATACAAGGGTTCTTGCTTACTATGTAATCATGAATTAGCATCCACAACAATAGATGTCCATCAAGTCTTCGTTGCATCGCAGCCAACATCACTTGTCAGTGTTTCAGTGTGTGATGTTTGTAGAAATATGTATAGAAAGCCTGATAAATTAAGATTGGTGAAGGCAGTACATATTCAGTATCGTCAAGAAATTTTGCAACCCACTAAACTGGGTTACATTCTACTCCCAGATACTAGGGGGGAGTTTAAGTTTGTATATTCTTCGGTACCCTTACTCTGGAATTTGCAAACTGTAGTTTCTAAATATGGGGGTATCTGTCCAATAGTTCTACCATCTAAAATTTGGGAGATGCCACAACTTAGGCATCTCATAGTTAAGTCAGCTATTTTGCGTGACGATGTATTTAATAAAAAAGAGGTCATTGTTCTGAAAAACCTACAAACCCTTTCCACCATAATAAATTTTAGGTGTTCAGAGGAGGTTTTCAAAAGACTCCCGAATTTGAAAAAATTGGGAATTCGTTATGATGCGTATAATCTCGTCACAAATTGGTCCTACTATTCTCTCCATAATCTTGTGCATCTACAGAAGCTTGAATCACTATCCATGGAGTCCAACCCTATTTTTATGAAGTTGATGGACTTTCCTTCTTCATTAAAGAAGTTGAGTTTGACGGGTTGCCGAATTCCTTGGGAAGAAATGACGATTATTGGTTCGTTGCCTAATCTTGAAGTACTTAAACTTCTTAGCTATGCTTTCAATGGGCCCGAGTGGAATCCGATTGAGGGGGAATTTCTTCGTTTGAAGTTCTTGTTAATTACTTGTCATTGTCTGGTGCACTGGGGAGCAGGAAAGGAACACTTCCCTAGTCTTGAGAGACTTGAGCTTGAGCATATGGGCATATTGGAGGAATTACCTCCAGGTATTGGAGAAATAGACTCTTTGCGTTCAATTAGTTTGCTTGGATGTTGCAAATCTCTTATAAATTCCGCAAAAGAAATACTGAAGGAACAAAAAGGCTTCGGAAATGAGAGCCTTCGACTTCATGTTAAGCCTCCGGCATGGTCAACAGATAAAGTTGGGTATTCACTAATCCACTCAGCACACGACGCCATTGATTTCGAGGTACTTGTGAAGTAAAATCCTATATCCTGCCCTACCTTTCATTACTAGCTTCTTTTTTCAAAAAAAAAGAAAAAAAGAAAAAAAAAATAGTTTGCTGACACTAGAGATATGTGAAAGGGAAATGGACAGCAGTTATTATGCCTTTGTTGTATTTTTAGAATAATTAAGATGTCACGTTTTACATTGAAAACATATTTATTGAGGGTGGCAAATGCAGGATAGGAACTTTATTTTGTTTTGCAATGTTAGGACTCGGGCCAATTTTTCGGCCATTTTTGCCAAAAAATGACACGTGGCGCACACATTATCACCGAAAACTGACATGGTGTACACATGGCTATGACATGGCGTACACATATGCATTTTTGGTGATGATATGTGTGCCATGTGTCATTTTTCAGCCAATTTTTAGACAAAAATGGCTGGAAAATTAGCCGGAGCCCTAATATTGCAAATAAATAAATAAATAAAGTTCCTGTCCTATATTTGCTACCTCCAATAAAATGTATTTTCAATGTGAAAAGTAGTATCTTAACTGTCCTAAAAATACAATAAACCCCACTTTATTCTAGACTTTTTAGTCAATTACATCATTTTTTGGGTACCAAACTTTGCTGTAAAACATACCTTGATATTTAACAATGCTCATTTTGAAAAGATATGATCTACTTCTAATTTTTAAGCTTAATCGTATCATTTTAACATAATTTTGAATTCAAATTCTCATGCGATCGAAAGAATAGATGATCTGAGTTTACTCTCATTGTTCACATGATGGTGTTATTCTTCTTAAATTAGAAGAGAAGTTTGTTCCATGAATTCTCAGTGAGATTCACACGTTTTTTTATATACGAAATTGCTCTCCACTTACAAACATACATGCATTTATCTAGTGAAGCGAAAAATACTGCTACCATGATAGTCAATAAAGAAAACAAGAGAGCTACTACCATCGGACATAAAATATAACTTACATATATTATTCCCAACAATATTACTTATAACTAGGTTGGGAATACTTATTAGGAGTCTATAATGCATGCATAGTTGTCCTCAATCTTATACTATGTTAGTAGATAAGTGGACACAATCATGTTTTTATATAAAATAGATATTTCTTTTTCAAATAAATTTATACTATTATGAAAGAGTAAATTATTTTGAAATTTTCTATGAATTTTTAATTGACTAGAATAGCCTTTTGGTATTCCTAATGACAATGGCAATTATGTAATTTAATTTAATTTAATCACATTATTTTTGGTAGAATACGGCTACTTGACATACATGGGAAGGCCATGTTGTCCCGAAGGCTAATGTCATGTTGTGGGATAGTGCTTTTACAGGGGTGTGATTTGGTTATATGTAGGTTGAGACAAGAGTTGGATTCTTTGTTTTTAAGATGACACGGATACTCACAGTTTAATGTCAATTGTCTGTTAAGATACAACAATCTCTTTTTTGAGAGTGCGTTGTTTTATTATTCATAATTGAAAAAATTTAAAAATTACGGACAACTTTGGAACTGTGAGTAGTGTGTACAGTTTATTGAATCTAATAAGCTAGATAGCTATGTATATGTGCAGGATTAGGTAATGATAGTCACTATATCTTCTATCTTTCGTTGTAGGTAATAGGGAGTGACTAGGTATCAAGGATGGGCCTCCATGCCCCAACCCACCTCGAACACATTCCGCACCAGCCTTCACCAACTGATGCCGGATCGAAAGGAACATTTTGTTGGGTCATAGGTGTTAGGCCCTTTTGTCTTGTATTGTACAATTTCTAGCTTTTGTCATGTATTGTACAATTTCCAGCTTTTGGTTGCATTGTTTGGCCCTTTTTAATATCTACTGGTGGCACTAGGATTTATTTTTTTAACCTATTATAGGGAGGGGATAGTTATTGAAGTGAAGCTATCTCAAATAAAGTCAAGCGTTGGATTTTCCCCACTCAGTCCAACCCATTGTAATCATTCTTGTTGCTATACTGTAATCATGTTTTTGCAATCAAAGGAATCGACCTTCAATTCAACTCCATGCAATCATGTTTCTACAATCGATGGAATCAGTTTTCAGTTAAACTCAAGTTGTTGGTCCTCTAAAGCAATATTTTCAAAATCGAACCGGACCGGACCGGACCGGTGACCGGTGGCTGGTCCGGTCCAAACTGTCCCAAAAAACTAGTAGTGACTCGGACAGGTCAGAACTGATCAAAAATCGGTTGAACCGGTCCTGGTTTGAGAACCGGTTTGGCGAGCTGGAAAACCGGTCAAAATATTTTTTTTTTTTTTGGGTCTTTTTTAACAAAAACCTGGTCAGTCCCAGGCTCCCAGCACCAGCCGCGTTCTCTACCTCAAACCTCAGTCCCCTCTCTCTATTTTTTCACAGTAAAAAGAGCCAGCCGCCTGCCATGACCAGTCGCACCACCTCGCTCCAGACAGCGGCGCCGCCTCACCACCACGACCAGCAGTGCCACCCGCTCCGGACAGCTGCTGCAGGTAATTCCTTTCCCTTTTTTTTTGTTTTCCCGATTTGCCCCAATTTATCCCCTCTTTTTATTTTTGTACCCCCCCCCCCCCCAAATTTTAGGTATATTAGTGCATTACTTGTAAATTGTTAGTTTGGAAAGTGCAATATGGAAAAAATTAATTTTCTTTATGGTGTTTAATTCTAGTTTTATCATACCATTGCAAAAATTTTAGGGCATTTAAAATCAATTTGAAAATGCAAAAGATTTTAGGGCATTTAAGATGAGTTTTAATATGGTAAAAATTCTAATTTTATGTATGATCTACCATTGCAAAAGTTCTAGGAATTTAAAATGAGTTTCAAAATGGCAAAAATTTTAGGGCATTATGTAAGTTTAGTTTTATTTTATTTTTATATAAAGTTACCATTGCAATTTTTGTTCCATAATCGAAAAAGATGACTAACTTCAATATTTTGGATTTGCTCTTAGAATATGGAAAATATTGGATCCTCCTCGCTCACTACACAATCAAATCCATCACAATTGATGCAACAATCTAGTAGTGGGCAAAATCCCCGTCATAGAAGTGACATTGCTTGTAGTTATTCTTATGAGGTACCCTCAAGTGGGAAAACTCGCACATTGAAGTGCCTATATTGCGATCAAGCAATTAGGGGAGGCGGAATCAATCGCATGAAGCAACATCTAGCTGGCATTCCCGATAATATTAAATCGTGCCTTAAAGTTCCTGCGGATGTGCGTTTTCAAATTAAAGGTACGTTAATTGAAGTTGCAAATAATAAAATGGAGAAAGCCGCATCTAAATTGAATTTGGATGATAATGATGATGATATTGAAGAAATTCAAAATTTAAGTTGTAAAGAAGTTGGCGATGGTAGTAATAAGAAGAAAAAGATTGCTCATATAGGATATTATATGAAAGTCGGTGCTGGTATTGATTCTAGTCAACCTAACATTCAAGCGACATTGCAAAGTAGGGAAAGATGGCATGATACAGATATGTCTTTTGCTTTACGGTTTTATGATTGTTGTATCCCGATTAATGCTATGAATTCCCCATACTTTCAATCAATGATAAGTAGGATTGCAACAATGGGTCATGGATATACTGGTCCATCTTATCATGCTTTGAGGATTCTGTTACTTAAAGAAGCTAAAAAGCAATGTGAATTGACTATTGATGCTCTCCGACTTAAATGGGTTGATACTGGTGTCACAATTATGGGCGATGGTTGGAGTGATTAGAGTCATAGGGCATTGATAAACTTGTTGGTTTATTGTCCACATGGGTTATCGTTTATTAAATCTATTGATGTTTCTCATATGAACTCTGATGCTAAGACTTTGTGTAATCTCTTTTCCGAAATTGTAGAGATGGTTGGAGTTGGTAATGTTGTGCATTTAGTTACTGATAATGCCAATAACTACAAAAAAGTTGGAAAGTTGTTATCTGAAAAATATCCTTCCATCTATTGGTCTCCATGTGCTGCTCATTACGTTAATTTGATATTTAAAGATATTGAAGAGTTAACATCTGTGAAAAGTTTAGTAGCTCTTGCTTCAATAATAACAATTTTTGTGTATAATCATAAGTGGCCTCATGCATGGTTGAGACAACGACCTAGATGGACTAAAATTGTTCGTCCAGGAGATACTCGATTTGGCACACAATTTATTGCTTTGAAGAGTCTTTATGATCATAAGGAGCATTTGGAAGCTTTGGTTGTAAGTGGAGGGTTTAAAAAAATTTTGAAGACTGATAAGGATAAAAAAGTTAAGCAAATTGTTTTAAATGGTGATTTTTGGAATAATTGTTTAGTCATTGTCAAGATTATGAGTCCACTTATGAGATTGTTGCGGATGTGTGATTTTGATGAGAAGCCTTCATTAGGCTATGTTTATGAGGGGATGTGGAGAGCAATAAATGGCATAAAGGAGTTATTTAAAAAGAAGGAGCATTTATACACCACATATGTTGATATTATTAATGATAGGTGGGATGCTATATTGCGCAAACGTCTCCACTCGACTGTATTTTTTTTGAACCCTGCATTTCAGTATGATCCTCAGAGTCCCTCCAAACGAGAGGGATTGATAGGTCTACTTGATGTTTGTGAGAAACTTTTGCCGGGTGTAAATGATGTATTAGATGAAATTACTTTGTTTCGAGAACAAAAAGGGAGCTTCGCAAGGCCATTAGCTAAAAACACTGTAAAAACTACTCGACCTGGTATATCTTTTATTTGTTTTTTATTTCATTATTACTATTAAAATATTTTTTTAATATGTTACGATTTTAATTTTATTTGTTGTTGCATTTGGTGTATATTTTTCTTTTTAGATGAATGGTGGAGGATGTTTGATGTGGATGCACCAAATTTGCAAAAGATTGCTATTCGAGTATTAAGTCAAACCTCATCATCTTCCAGATGCGAGCGTAATTGGAGTGTATTTGAACGCATTCATACTAAAAAGAGAAATAGGTTGGAGCATCAAAGGTTAAATGATCTTATCTATGTGCATTATAATTTGCACTTGCAAAATCGGTAAGAACTTTATTATTTTTCTATATCGTAATTGTTATGTTTCTATTTGGTTACTAATTATATTAATATTATGGCATTTTGTAGTGGTAAACAAAGAACAAGGCCATATGATCCAATTGATTATGAATGTATTGACAAAGTGGATTTTTGGATCATTGAGGAGGAGCTGAGTGGAGAGCTTGATGGTGATGAATTGGAGAAAATGCTTGAGGAAGAGTTGTCCGAAGGAAGAGGTTGTATAGTAATTTACTTATTTTACTAAAAGATTCATTATCTAATTTTTTATTATTTTACTAAAATATTTATTTATGATTAATTAGGTGATGGAGGAGTTGAGATTAATTTATCAAGATTTGATGGTGCATCCTCAAGTGGTAATGATGGTGAAGTGCAACCCCTTTTAAGGCGACAAAAAAATCACCCTATTGATGAAGATAATGATTGAAGACTTTGGATATATCACTTGGATGATTTATGATGATTAATCTTGCTTTATGTTGTTTAATCTTATTTGGGTTTATTTGGACTTGGATTGAAATATGACAAGATGTGTTTACCGAATTATCTTGTTCATGGTTATCTGTTAGCTTTTAGCTTTGGGATGAATGATGATTTGGATTTTTAAGATGAATGATGAATTGAACTTTTGTTAGTTAGTAAGGTAAATTTTTTGTTTGGTGGTTATTATTATTATTATTATTATTGGGTTTTTTTGTATATATTTTTTTAATGTATTTATGAGTTTTTTTTATATAAAAAGTTAATTTAATAATTATTACGTATTTATGAAGTCACACTGGTCGAACCGGTCCAACCAGTGATCAGTAAGGCCGTCGGTTCGATGTCCGGTCCGATTTTCAAAACATTGCTCTAAAGTTTTACCGACATGGCCGTGAGTGCGACGCCCAGCTAGAACTCGTGTTATTCTCATAATTTGTAAGCGCATGTAATCACACCCAGCGATTACTAGCCTCATTGCGATCAGTTTCCTAAAATCAAATTGGCAACCCGTGAAAGGTGGTATTAGAGCCTCGGCTCTTGATCCATCCAGCTAAGGCAAAACGATAGCTGATCCAAAAAGTTTCACTTCTAAAGAAAATGACCTAATTGGTGTGGTTGAGCTCGACCCGACGAAGAAAGGAAAGGGCAAGAAAGACAGTCCTAGCAAGATCGAACGGATAGAAGAGCTTGAAACTATGGTCTCGGTGTTGGAAGAACAACTCGAACTCATCCTTACCGAACTGAAGGATAGTCGAGTGACGTGCAGAGAGCTCGTTGATGCAATTGACGCTGATGAAACTTGAGACTGAGGCAAAAGGTGGATGTTATGATGATCCAGTTAAACTTGGTCTAAAAATTAGTGAGTGAAGGAGGCGGGGTCGGTCAAGATCCCATGGCAAGATTGCGAATCCTAGAACAAAAAGCATATGGAGGAGCACGAGATTTGAAGGAAGTAGAGAACTTCCTCTTCGATATGGAACAGTAGTTCCTTGCAACAAATATGACAGACGAAACAAGGAAGGTGTCGATAATGATAATGTACCTGGAGGGTGATGCCAAGCTTTGGTGGCAAACAACATATGCAGATATTTAGGCACAACGACTACGCCTGGATACGTGGGAGCTTCTCAAGGAAGCTATTCGACAACAATTCTTCCCTAAAAATGTCGAGTATGCTGCTTGACGGGCATTAAGGGACCTAAAGCATAATGAAACCATTTAGAGTGTGTCAAGGCTTTCTCCACCCACATGCTGTAGATTCAGGATATGTGAGAGAAGGACAAGCTCTTCACCTTCATGGAGGGCTTGAAACCATTTGTAAAGACTGAGCTACAATGTCAAAGAATTACATATTTGAACACTGCCATGTGAGTGGCAAATTGACTCATGGATTATGTTGTCGAGCCCCGACGAGATAAACAAGTAGGGCCTAGTGCCTCACAGTCAAAAGGGAGTGTTTCAAAGCCTTTTGTTCCGAGCTTCTATCAAAATTCAGGAGAAAGACAGCCTTCCCTACAGTCTAGCTCGCAAGAGAGCTCTTCAAAGGGGTCCTCATAAGAAAGTAAACCGAACACATTTCAAAATAAGGGTGGACCCTAGTTTCATAGGCCATGCATCTTCTACGATGGCCCATACCACTTTAGGACGTGCTCGAAGAGGCAAGCCCTCAATGCCATAGCCCAGTTGGGCGGGAATGAGTTAGCATCCAAGCCAGTTGCACCGTCTGAGACAGTCAAAAAAGAAGAGAAACGGGATGAGGAACAACATGGCGAGAATCTTGGCCCATTCATTCATTAGTACAATTCTCTCTCCCAACAAGTGGCAACAAAGGCGAAAGTGGCCCCAAGGACAACAAAAAGTGCATCGGCCCTAACAAAGGGCTAGCCAAATGGAGTGCCAAAATCAGATGCCGAAAGGAAAATGGGATTAGTGTACAACTACACAGGAGCAAACCCATTCAGGCCATGGTCGACATAGGAGCAACGCACAACTACTTGGCAAGCTCAGAGGTAGAAAAACTCGAGCTTGTCTTGGAGAAAAGTGCCAGACGCATGAAGGTTATTAACTCGACTGCCCAACCTATTGTTCGAGTGGCCAAATCTATGCTTATGAGGGTTGATCTATATGAAGGAAGGGTCAACCTTTCAGTTGTCACCATAGATGACTTTAAGCTTATTCTTGGGCTTGAGTTCTTACAAGATACAAACACCAACGTGATGCCACATACAAACTCCTTGATAACGAAGGGGGGCAAACCATGTGTCATCTAACCCTTGGCTAGAACGGTAGGGCAAAAGAACCTCTCGGCCCTACAATTTGAGAATGGATTCAAGAAAAATGAGCCATCTTACATGTTCATCCTTAAACTCGAATAAATAGAAGAGACCTCGGGACCTATCCCTTATGCAGTGAAGAAGCTCCTGACGGAATTTGAAGATGTGATGCCAGAGGAGCTACCTCGAAAGCTACTGCCGAAAAGAGTTGTGGACCATGAGATCCAGCTGGTGTAGGGTATGACGCCTCCTACTCGGGCACCATATAAACATGGCCTGAGCTTGTGGAACTCAAGAAGCAACTAAGGGAGATGTTCGACTCTGGTATTATCAAACCCTCGCTGAACATGTTGAGCACCTGAGAAAGGTCCTCACTCAGCTTCGCGAGCACGAGTTATATGCAAACCTATTGAAATGATAGTTTGCTCAAGAAACTGCCCTATTTCTGGGTCATGTCATAGAAAGAAGCAGGGTTTGAATGACCTAAAGAAAGTGAAGGCCATCCAGGATTGGCAACCCTTGCGTGATGTGCATGGGGTGAGGTCATTCCTTAGATTAGCGAATTACTACAAAAGATTCGTTAAGGGGTACTTTGAGATTGCTCGCCTTCTTACCGATTTGATGAAGAAGATGGAAACTTGGAACTAGTCTCCCCAATGTCAAGTTGCCTTTGAGAAATTGAAAGGCCATAATTTCTGAGCCAGTGCTTGCACTCCCAAACTTGGAGAAACCTTTTGAAGTCGAAACGGATTCATCCGATTTTGTACTTGGGGGAGTTCTGATACAAGGAGGCCGCCTTGTGGCATTCGAGAGTCGAAAGTTAAAGGATGCAGAGAGGCGCTACCCAACACATGAGAAAGAGTTGCTAGTTGTGGTCCATTGCCTTAGAACATGGTGGCATTGCTTACTAGGCTCTCCCTTTGTGGTTAGAAAGGATAATACCGCAGTAAATCATTTCCTATCATAGTCAAAACTAACCAGCAAGAAGGCATGATGACCAGCAAGTAGGCACAATGGCAGGAACTACTATCCGAATTTAGCTTCTCATTGGAATATCGTGCCGGGTCACACAACCATGTGGTAGATGCCCTAAGTCGACAGACGGAACTTTCTGCCCTGAGGTTGGTAGTTACTATCTCAGCAAGTTCAGTAGCTACCTCAATCAAGGATTAGATAAGAGAGTTACTACCGAGGGATGGTACTGCACAAAATCTGATAAACCTAGTCAAGTAGGGCAAGACTCAACAGTTTTATATAGAGGAAAATTTATTAAGAACCCAAGGCGGCCGCCTCTAGGTTCCAAAGGATAGGGACCTACGAAAATCAATTATTGCAGAGTACCACGACACCGTATGGGCGGGACACCCTGGTGAAGAACCCACCTATGCCCTAGTTTATAGGGCCTACGTTTGGCTGCACATGCGGGATGATATTGAAGCTTACATCCGAACCTGTCTGGTCTGTCAACAGGACAAATTAAACTATCAAAAGAAGGCAGGGCTGCTGGAACCATTACCTTCCCTGAAATAGCCATGGGAGAGTGTCTCAATGGATTATATTTCTGGGTTGTCCAAGGTGGGAGACTTGGGGACCATTATTGTCTTGGTGGACTGCTTCTCAAAAAACACAACTTTATCGCAACCTAAAACATGTTACTGCAGAAGGGACAACTCACCTCTTCTTCAATCACGTTATCAAATATTGGGGACTGCCAAATGATATAGTCAGTGATCAGGACTCCCGATTCACCAGTATCGTCTGGATCGAGCTCTTCAAACTACTTGAGTCCAAACTCAACATGCACTCGAGCTATCACCCTAGTCTGATGGCCAAACGGAGCACTTCAATTCCATGTTGGAGGAATACTTTCGACACTTTGTTCGAGGCACGCAGAAGGATTTGGTGAAGCGCTTGGATGTTTCCAGTTGTGCTTCAATGCTCAAAAGAGCACTGCTACCAATAAGAGTGGTAGTTACCGGGCAACAACCACTACTCTCCCACTCCACTAACTCCCCACAAGGTGTCAAATCTCCTCTCGCAATTACTTAGAGAAAGCGAGGAAGCGGATGAAGAAGTATCCTGATCAAAACCACCGTTTCCTTATATTCAATACATGAGACAAAGTGATGGTAAAGGCCCAGATCCTAGCCTCTCGAAGTCATCGAGGGGGAGAGATCCCAGTAAGATGCATTGGAAAGGTAGCCTACAAATTAGAGTTGCCTCCTTGGTGGAAGATCCACAATGTCCTCTGTGTTATCCAACTCAAGCCATATTCAACAGACCAGGAGGACCCCTCTCCCAACAAGCTGAACCGCCCACAATTAGAATTGAAGAAGATGGAGAAGAGGGTAGCAGAAGCTACCGAGTTGTGCACATAGCAAAGAAGGCACGTAATGAGTACTTGGTGAAATGGATCGCAAGGAACATTTTGTTGTGTCGTAGGTATTAGGCCCTTTTGTCTTGAATTGTACAGTTTCTAGCTTTTGTCATGTATTGTACAGTTTCCAGCTTTTAGTCGTGTTGTTTGGCCCTTTTTAATATCTACTGTTGTCATTAGGAATGTTTTTTTTATCTTATTATTTAGAGGAGATAGTTATTGAATTGAAGCTTTCTCAAGTAAAGTCGAGCGTTGGATTATCCCCTCTCGGTCCAACCCATTGTAATCATTTTTATTGCTATATTGTAGTCATGCAATCAAGTTTCTGTAATCGATGAAATCAACTTTCAGTTAAACTCGAGTTGCTGGCCCTCTAAAGCGTGCCTGACGTGGCCGTGAGTGCGACGCCCAGCTAGAACTCGTGTTATTCTCATAATTTTCAGATATACGTAATTGTACCCAATGATTACTAGCCGCACAGTAATCCGTTTCCTAAAATCAAGCCGGCGCCCCGTGAAACTAGGGTAAGGTGATTGAATTTTGAGTCTAAATAAACTAGGAAAAATTTTGAACGTTGACAATGGCGGTGACTTCGATTAATAGAATGAGTGGAGAAAAATTCGAAATTCCATATATTTCGTGGAATATAAATTTCGAATAAGTTGGATAAAATTATTAATCCAAATAAATGCACTGCAATTCTATTGTCTAATGATCTCGATGTGTTTACATAAATTTTCTCCTACCGCGTCGAAGTGGCCGCTCAGGTTTCGAACCAGCTGAGTTCGATTGAAAAACAGCCGATTCGAAGTGAGTTTTCTCGTGTTCGGGTGCGGGCATGCCAGTGTGCAGAAGCACACAAGTGGAAGTCTTGTGTTTCGAAGTGAAAAATGATGCAATTTGAAGTGAAAACAAAATGTAATGCGCCTAAGACTTCTATCTGAAAAAACGACTGAATCAGAATAGGCAAACACTACCCCTGAGGTTCTACTTGCCTACAACTCAATGTAGGACTTAACAATTTAGCACTCTCAAAATCGAAAAGGGTCGAAAAGCTTTAAATCGAAGAGAAAATATATTCGAAGACTACGGCTACTCGCCATATGGACTTTACAGGACTCGATTACAGACGCACGCATTGATGACTCGGTCCATATCTATGACAGAGATGCATTGAGCAGTCCCTAAGAACTCTAGCTACAACTCGGCCACATTGATGACTCCGGCTATATCTACCTGTGGGTGTATTCAGAGGTTGTTCACTCCGACGATCATTGATTGACTCCGTCTGTACTCCTCTTCATGCATGCGCTCGATATGGATGCTGGGTACCACTCCGTCGCATTGATATCTCACCTCGAACCGGGCCCAATCCGAGTGAGTGATGGCTACGACCTCGTAACGTTACGAAATGAGTACATTGATATCCTCACTTCGAGCCGAATGAGGTATGGCTACAAACACCCATAGCGGTTTTCTACCTACTTGAACTAAAGCTATTCTATATTCATTTAGACTAAAAACTCAGAGAAGTGATGACTTCTTGATTGAGAGAATTGCTGTGTTGATTGTTTGACGTTGTGTGTTGATGCCTTTAGATGACGAATCCGAACCCCTTTTATAGACTTCAGGCCGCAACCGCCATCCTTTATCTTTAGAGTTGGGAAGTTTATTCTAGCCTGGCCATTAGAAATGAATGGCCGTCCTTATTTCTAATTTATGGCAGTTGTGCCATTCAATTTAGTAACACATGGCCTTTATTTTAGGCATATGCAGGTATAACAATGCCTATTTTTAGCCATTATGTTATTATTCTCCTAACAACCCCTAATCGTGGGGAATTTGAATTTAAATCTATTAGTATATTTATTCTATTTCATATTTTTGGCTGACTGGGCCATGGGTTTTCTATTTTATTCCCGATCTGGGCTTCTAATGTGGGATGTTCCACATGAGTAGAAGTGACCTGGGCCCAATCAATTTATTTCGACGTGGCGAAAAGGAACCAGTATCAGCCCACTCTGAATCTGATTTCAAAATTATTTTTTGGCCCAAACAATACCCCCCGCAAGTTGTGGTCAATTAGTAAGATTTGACCATAACTTGATTGAACTTTATCTCCTTCGCGCCATTAAATTTGGCGGCTTTTTTATCCATGCTTGCCATACTCAACGTGGCAATTTCAGTTCTTTTTTCTCCAATAACATACTACCGTAAACGACATGGCCTTGATGTTGCCATTAATGTTTGACTGCCAAGCCATGAGAATGTCACTACTGCACTTTTTGTAATCTTCCTCATTTATTCTTTTATGACCATATTTAAATGTTCTTCTCTTTTTCTGCTCATCCCGAATTACGGTTGTTACTGGTGCCATAATGATGGCGCCTTTTGAGCGTCCTAATACTAGTCGTTTCCTACTCAGTGTTCTTCCACGCTTGGGACTCTTCTCAACCCCTAATTCTTAATCTCCCATTTCCTTTAAACCTTTACGTGCTCATCACCAGAAATATTAGGACTCCTCCTAACTGTCAAATTTTAACTTTTTTAAAAACCCTTTTGCTCTCTCTCAATCGTTCACCTTCACCGTCTCTCTCACTCTTCTTCCCCAAATTCGAAACCCTGATTTCTCCTCATTCATCAATGGCGTCTCAAAGATCCACCATTTTTTCATGTGAAGGCTCTCACTCTCTGGGCCCTACCATCAGCGGGGAAGTCCTCCGAGACCACCCCCGCGATCTCGCACGCTTCAAAGAGAACTTGCCATACCCAGAGGGCCATGTCTTTGGCATCCCTGTTCGTAATTGGCCATGGTCACCCAACTCCTTCGTCCATCGCGATTTTATCAATTGGTGTGCTCGCGTCGAAGCCATCCATGGCCAATTATGGAAAAACATCGGCATTTGTGAACCCATCCAAATCTCAAAATCCCCCTATTCTCTTGACATGGGGTTCTTACAGGCGGCGTTGCCATTTTGGTGTCGTTCGGACAACACTTTTCATTTCATCGCTGGCCCCATGACTATAACCACCCTCCTTGATTTGGAGCAATTAGCGCGCTTCCATTCGTCTAGCCGTCCGATTGGTGTCGACATAAGGTACGAATACCTTGACGTGTTAGAGATCTTCCACCTTTCTCGCGAGAGTAAGCCCATGGCCAGTTATGGTCACATTATCTCTTACTTCGTCAATAAGGCCACCCCAGTTTCTCGTGAAGAGCATGTTCGATTTTTGGCACTGTGGCTGTGCAAGTATGTTTTCTGCAGCCAGTCCTACCAACAGACCATGGAATTTTACTATATAGCTGGGGCAATGGCCGCGGGTGCCGATTTGGCTCTGGGTCCAGCAGTGCTGGCTTTCATTTACAAGGGTTTGCGTAAGCTGGTGAAAGTTAGGCAGGACCCTAAAAAGATGAAGATACATCATGGGGGGATTTGGTTGGTGCAGATGTGGCTTCAGGTCTACTTCCCCTACTTGTGCGCCAGAACTACTGGCATTAGGATGGAGAAGGAGCTTTTTGCTACCTTTCTCGCGTGCACCATTGTTTCGGTCGCCCACCCCGAACGAGCCTTCGTACGATTTTACCTTCCGCGAGACGACAGCATCACCGATTGGGACGTGCTTTGCAATGGTGACCCAGCGTTCTATCGCCATGGGTCTCATTCTTTCTATACCAACGATCAGAGGCGATGGGCCTCTTTTCTTATTGCCAGAGACCTACCATATTGTTTCCGATTTGACAATATAGTTTCCAGCCATCTTCTGCCGTACCCTCACTATGTGGCCCGTCAATTCGGCCTTATTCAATCTCTACCCACCTCGGTCATGACGATTAACTCGTCATGTTTCAAGTTGAATAAATACAAGAACCGAGGCGTCGACGTCTTCAGGGATCTGACCGCAAGCTCCTCACGTCGGTTGCAAGAGATCACAGGGCTGCCCCGGCTTTCCAGGCCTGGTGGAATGGGTATCTGCAACGTTCTTGAATTGAGCCCACCCATGCAGTTGTAGCCCGTTTCACTTTCTCGACTGTGCCCATGAAGGTGGCCACCAACGTGCCCTTTCCCGAGGACGTGCTTGTCAAATCGGTAGCGGGTAAAAAAGGTATTGAGAATTTGAGCGTTTTTATAATGTTACCTGGAATCCCTTTGATCGCGATAAATACATTAGGCAAGCCTCAATTACATTTTTTGAAAAGAAAGAAAAACTGATAGTTAGGGCCAAAGAGCACTTCAATATTGCTAGGAAGCAATTAGAGGATTGTGCTCCACATTGGTCTACCTTTTATAAATCACTATGCTTGACTGTCCCCCCCCCCCCACCTGACTTCGTCCCATGGGTGATTATCCCCAACCTTCCCCTCGAAAGGCCCATGAGCTTCCATGATGAGGTTACTTTCAGCGGTTTGTTTGCTGATGATCCCGTGGGAGTTTGTAGGGTTGAGCTCTTTGGACTCGCTGTTCCTTTTCAAATTAATGCAGTGACCATAGAAGGAGAAGGTATTACCTTCATCCCTGCATCCCGTGTTTTGGTCTTTTCTTGCATTGTTTTCTGATCTTCTTGTTTATTTTGCCTCTAGGTTCTCGCAAAAAAACTGAAGCCATGGTGTCCGCCGCTACCGCCATTCTTGCTGGGATTCCCATTCCATCTCCTAGTCCTGCTCCTGCGCCTGCGCCAGCCCCTGTCAAGGTTGGTACTCGCCATTCAACTCATCATTTTCATTCCACAAAAGTTGAGGGAGTGATTGAAGTGTCCGACTCTGATGATGATGAGTCAAACGCCTCTAATCAGGTACCTTCCCTTTGATTCTTTCTTTCCGTTTTTCACCATGTTGATTTCTTTCCTTCGCAGACCTCCAGTCGAAGCAAGCGCACCATTTCAAATGACCCTGCCCCAAAGCGAGGGCGTATTAAGCAAATGGCGACGAAAAGGCGCCTGGTGCTGCCCACTTCTTCCTCTGACTCTTCTCTCACCGGTACCCCTTCTACTTCTGTTGGTCCTCAGGCAGAAAGTGTTGAGGAATCACCTTCTGAGGAAATACACATCGATGAAGCCATCGACCGGATTCATACTGATCTTACAGTGTCGGGATACTCATCTGTGGATATTCCAGGCCTTCGTCCACCTACCAAGAAGGATATGCCGCCTCCTCCTCCTCCCGTCAAGACTAACAAGGTAATATCCCTTTGGCCTATTTCTGCTTATTTAGCTCCATCCTCTTCTGACTTCAATTCTTGAAACCTATTGTTCAGTCCGTTGCCTAGGCCCCTTCCACGACTTCTTCGCTACCAGACACCCCTGCTGGTAGTTCTCAAGTAAAACCTACTCCCTTGCTGATTACCATGCTTCCTTGTTAGCTCTTTATATTCTAACTATATCTTCCTGTTGACGATTTCTCCTCGATCAATGTCGGGTTCAACCCCTTTGAGCAGTGCCAAGGCAGTGGTAGATCTGTTGGATTCTATCTTGGGAGACTCCTCCGTTCCTGAAGTGGCCACGCATCTCTCCGATGCTCGTATCCAGGAGCTCAAAGGTCTCCTAGCAATGGTGGACTCCGAATATGCACCGGCCATCTTTGGGACGAGAAAGGATCTTATCGACGAGATCCTTCGGGAGGTTGCTCGTCTTACGATGGCCTCCAGTAAAAGGCGATTTTATGAAGACTTTGAAAGGAACCTCCCCAGTCTGGGGACGAAATGTGAAAACAACCATGCTCTTATTCAAACTCCTCACGTCTCCACCACTGGCCTTCTAGTCAAGGATCTGAAGACCCTTCGAGTTCAATTGAACCAGAGAGCTGAATGGCAGTTGGAGTTGTCCACCACGCGAGAAAGCCTGGTTGCTGAAATGGAACGCTTGCGGAAGCTTACTGAAGAGGTGGACCAACAATTGCTTTATCTCTCTGGTGAGGTTGAAAAGCTCAAAACTAACTCCGATGAGCGGATCAAGGCCTATCAGCAAGCCAAGGAGAGGGACCTAGAACGGAAGCGCCAAATTGAAACTGCCTCTGCTGAGCTTGACGAGGTGACCACCTCTTTGCACCTATTCTTCGCTCGATTTCGAGCTGACTTTCTGGGCGAAGGGACCCCAAGTGTCAGTGAGGTAGGCGGGCAAGGGGTTGGTCATCTGGTGGAGGCAACCTCGACATCTAACCAGCCAGCAGGTGAGGCGGCTGGTCCGAGTGGTACAGCTCAGGAAAAGGATGTTCCGGCCACCTAATCATCTAAATCGTTTTAGTTTTACGGCCTGCGTGCCATTCAAAATGGCAGCCTATTGCCAGAATAAAATCTCCGCTTTATGCTCGGTCTTTGAGTTCTTAAGCCATTCTTGGCTCCATTTTGCCTGCCATTATTCCAATTTTGATCTATCATGCTATTTGGTTTGCTTGCATCAAGATCCCTTCAAAAAACATTCATATGTGAAAAATAAATCTCATAAGCGTACTAATAACATGATTGAATTGGAATAGATAAAAGACCAAAATGTTCTAAGTACGATTGGCCTTAGAGGCCATTTTGACTTACGCTAATCCAACGTTCTAATGGCAATGTTTCCCATAGTGTAGGGTGATACTTTTTCAAATATTTGCCATTAATTGGATCCCTGAGCAAGTTTCCATCCATGCTTTCCAGTAAATAGGCTCTTCCCCTAGTTATCGAATGGATCGAAAAGGGGCCTTCCCAATTGGGGCTCCATTTTCCCAACACAGCATCTCTTTTTTCTAAGGGGAAGACAACTTTCCACACGAGGTTGCCAATCTGAAATCTCTTGACCTTGACCTTTCTATCGTAAGCTCTAACAACTCATTTTTTCTGAGCCTCCATGGATATAGCGCCTGTGTCCTGATGCTTTTTACTGCGTCTAATTTGTCCACCATCTTGTACTAGTATTCTTCAATGGTGAGATTATTTTGTTGAGCTATCCGTGCAGATCTCACGTTGATTTCCATGGGCAGGACTGCGTCGTGACCATAGGTGAGTCGAAATGGGGTAGTCCGTGTGCTGGTGAGTCTGCTCGTTCGATAAGCCCACAATACTTTGGAGAGCAATAGATGCCACGCTCTAGGATTTCCTTCCGCCATTTTCGAAATGATATTTTTTAAAGTTTTATTGGTGGACTCAGCTTGTCCATTCCCTTGTGCATAATATAGCGTAGAATGTGTAAGTTGGATGCCATATTCTGTGGCAAAAGTCTGAATTTTGGACCCTGTGAATATGGTCCCCCTATATGTCACGATAGTTTGAGGGATTCCAAATCTATGCACTAGGTGCTCTTTGATAAACCTTACTATCGTTCCTTGATTGGTTTGCTTAAGGGGAATAGCCTATACCCATTTAGTGAAATAGTTCGTTGCGGTGATAATGTGAGTATGCTGCTTCGAAGAGGGAGAAAAAATGGCCCCTATTAGGTCGATGGCCCAACATCGAAATGACCAAGGTTTGATTATTAAATTCATTTCTTCCGCTGGCACCCTCTGAATTGGACCATGTAGCTGACATTTTTCGCAACCTTTGGCGAGCCAATGGCAATCTTGCACCATTTTTTGCCAAAAATAGTCATATCGCTTGATCAATCATGCCATCTTGCGGCCACTTTGATGGCCTCCACATACTCCCTCGTAGACTTTCATCATAATTTTCATCGCCTCATCCTGTCGGACACACTGTAAGAGAACGTCATTATGACTTCGATGATACAACGAGCTATCTCCCAGGACACGTAGTTAGCGGCCCTCATCTTGATTTGTCGAGGTGCTCCTTGAGAGGGATCATTCAAATATCTTAATATTGGTTCGCGCCAATCCTCAATTTGCTTCATGATGCTTTCTATAGCGCAAACATTGGTTCTTTCGAAATGAGACGGATAAGCCTACCTGATGATGGTATAACTGGCAGCCATACAATTTTTGGGAAATTCTGCTCTAGTGGCTATTTGAGCCAACTCATTGGCTTCGAAGTTGGACTTCCTAGCCGCATGCTGAAATGTCACTTCGTCGAATCCCATTAGTAAAGCACTGACCGTGGAGATATACCTGTCTAGTATGGAGTTTCGACATTGGAATGTACCCTGGATCTGCTTAATAACGAGTTGGGAGTCTCCAATTACCCTGATACTGGATGCTCCTAACTCACGTAGTAATTCCAATCCAAAGATCAAGGCCTCGTATTCAGCCTTATTGTTGGTGCATGGGAAATCGAATTGGACTGACATGCCAGTCTTGATTCTTGAGCCCCAGATGCTTTGTCTGTTCGCGACCCATCAAATTGAAGGATCCATAGCTTAACGAATACTGATAGCATTTCGATTTGTTGAGCCATGTCGTCATCTATTTCAACACTGGGGTGGTCGATGAGAAAATCGGCTAAGGCTTGGCCTTTCACAGCTTTCTGCGGAGCAAATTGCAGCTGATACTCCATTAGGTGGATGGCCCAACGGCCTATCCGACCACGCACTACTGATCTCGAAAGCATGTATTTAATCACATCAACCCTACTGATTACAAGAATCTTTACTGGTAGCAAATAGTGTCGTAACTTGATATATGCGAAGTATAAAGTCAAACAAAGCTTGTCAATCGGATGGTATCTTTGTTCTATGTTGCTCAAATGCCTGCTTAAGTAGTATTCAGCTCGTTCGAAATCATTTTCGTCATCTTGAGCCAAGAAGGCCCCAATGGTCTTGTCAGCTGCCGAAATGTAAAGCTTAAGGGATTTTCCTTTTTGCGGCGGCATCATCATAGGAGGGAAAATCAAAGCTTCCTTGATCTTATCGAATGCCTGCCCATGTTCTTCTGACCATTCGAAGTAGTCATGGTCCTTTAACTTTAATAAGGGTGATAAAATCTTTGTTTTGCCTGCAAGGTTCAAAATGAACCTCCTTAAGTAATTGACTTTTCCAAGAAACTGCTGAAGTTCTTTCTTGGTTCGAGGTGGCTGGGCGGCCAGGATGGCCTTTGCCTTGTTAGCTTCCACTTCGATTCCTTTCTTATGCACTAAAAACCCCAGAAAATGGCCTGCGACCACTCCGAACACGCATTTCAGTGGGTTCAACTTCAACTGAAATTTTCTCATCCTTTCAAAGGCCTTAACCAAGTGCTCTAAATGCTGAGCAAAGCTGGTAGAATTAATAATGAGATCGTGAATGTAGATCTTAATGAAGTCATTCATATAGTCATGAAAGATGTAATTCATAGCTCGCTGGTATGTAGCTCCAGCATTCTTGAGGCCAAATGGCATAATCTTCCATTGAAAGGTACCAATGCCACCCGAGCATTGGAATGCCAGTTTCGGGATATCCTCTTCGGCTACGAAGATCTAGTTGTATCCTGCATTGCTGTCGATAAGAGTTAAGTACTCATGCCCTGTGACAGCATCTATTATCATGTCGACCATTGTCATTGTGTACTCATCTTCCGGAGATGCCAAATTTAAGTCCTTGAAGTCTATGTAAATTCTCAGTTTGCCATTCTTTTATATAACTGGCACGACACTGGCCACCCATTCAGGGTATCTGGCCACTTTGATGAAGTCTACCTTAAGAAGCCTTTGAATTTCTTCTTTGATCAACACACAGACTTCGTCAGACATGAATCGAAGAGGTTGTTTGCGTGGCTTAAACCCAGGAAAAATGGGTATACGATGCTCCAGCAAAACAGTCTTTGTATTTTTTAAGTATGTTGATCATGGCCTCTTTATTTTCAGGGCTTAGCAAAACACTAATGTATGTGGGCTTATGATCGTTTTCATTGCCAAGCTCCACTTCGATGATAGGATCTTGAACCTGAATCCTAACGTCTTCGAGTTTTGCTGGAGCGGCACTTAATTCCTTTAGCGTGATCACATCTGTCGAAGTGAGATCCTGATCATGCTCATAGATTACATATGCATTACAACTATAGTAATCGGAAAGGTCCTTGGCCAATAAGGCCAAAGTTTTATTTATTATTACTGATCCGGTGCTATCCACAATTATTACAATTTCGTCTATATCGATGTTATTCATGATTAATATTTTGGAAAGTATAAAGCGGCCTTTCTTCGATGTTGCAAGGGCTGCTAACCTCCTTAGTCATTGCTACTTCTAAACTAACTGGCGCCATAGACAAAGTGGCACAAAGCGGACGGCCATATTTGTCCTGTCCGATAAACCTGTAAGGTCCGACATTGTCGGACTAGTACATAGCTTCTACTACATTCACATTGGCCGTGAACGGCCTTTCTTCCGCCTTCACCATCTCTGGTTCATTCTCGCTATCTCCCAAAAATACCAAAAACTGGTGTAAAGTCAAAGGGATGCACATGGCGGAATGGATCCAATCCCTTCCTAGCAAAGCATTGTATGAAGGCTTCGCGTCTATAGCAAAAAAGGCAGAAGTGACTGTCTTATTCTTGATACTTACTTCGATTGGCAGTATCCCCACGATGTTTGCTTTTTCTCCTGTGAAATTGCTGATCACCACATCTGTCTTGAGGAGATCATCTTTCTCCTTTCCGATGCGTTTCATGGTTTGGAGAGGCATGATATTCATTGCGGCTCCATTGTCCACCAGCATTCTTCCAGCAGGCTTGCCATCGAGATGGCTAGCCACGAAGAGGGGTTTTACATGCTTTGCCATGCTTGGCGAAGGCTTCTGGAGCAAATCCTTGATCTTTTTGACTGTCTTGCTCTTCTGGACTGTCTGTTCTTCATTACCTACAAAGAAAGCTATCGGCTCACTGTCATCCCAGACTTCACTGCTTTTACCTGTGTTATCTTGAGAATCACTGCTAGCATTAGTATCGAAAACGAATGCCCATACCATGTTACACTCCATGTTGATAGCATCGCCACTCGATGACGGTATGTCCGTAGTTTCCATTGGCAACTCCTTATCGACCTGATTTAGTTCTTCCATCTTTACGATCCATTCACTCAGTAGGTCCTCCTATCCGACATCGTCCAGTCTGCTTAGGATACCGTTCTTTGATTCATCACTTTCCAATATCATTGGGTCAGCAATCTTTCTCTTCGATTGAATGTCGGTCGGGGTGATTTTCTGGCTTTTTGGCTCTGCTTACATCACTGCCTTACCCTTGATGGGTTTCGTTGTTTCCCTTTTAAGTATTTCAACTTTCCTGCGTTGCCTCAAGTGTCTACGATACTATGTTCGCGTCATCTCTTGAGGACTTCTTCCTCTAGGAAACTTAGGATGCCTTAATGCCGTCCAACATCCTTCCTGGACTGCTGGCGGTCTAATGAACCTAGAATGAACTGGTTCTCGAGTTAGCTACCTTCAAGGTGGGCTAGAGGGTGCCCTATTTTTATCACTTCTGTCGGGCCTACGGGGTGGACTTCGATTTCTCTTATTCCAATTTTCTCGCAATAGACCGCTATTGGCACAATGTCCCCCGAGCACGTGAGGGGGATATGGCACCATAGGTGGCTGTGGAACCATGGAAAAACTTGCCATGGGATTCGCCCAAGGATAGTAAGCTCTCGCTGGATAGACCTATGGTATTGTTGCCATTTCGGAATGACATCTGGCGCAAAGGCCCAATTGCCATTCTGACTGTGTCATTGCTTGCTCATTTTGTTGGTTTTCCTTTTCGTTTGGGTCATCCTGAATGTTGACCATGTTTACCCCCTCCGCCTGGAATGGTTCTTTGTCAATTCCAATTTTCTTATTCATCCATTCCGGCAGAAAGCGCAACGTGCCGTTGTCCAAGCAGTTCTGGATCATCCACCTGAAAACCAAACAATCATTGGTGGTATGAGTCCATTCGTTATGAAATTTACAGTACACTTTGCCTTCCAGCTCTTTGGCCGTTGGCACTCTATGGTCATTAGGCACTTTGATTTTGCCATCAGCCAATAAGTGATCAAAAATAGGTTCGGTTTTTGACACATCAAAACCATAGCGCCTCTCTATTTCAGAACGAAACTCTGGTTTATTCAACATGCTAGGAGGCATCTTGATGTGAGGCTGTAATGCCCTTGGTTTTATTAAAGCCGGGCAGACGGTGTTCTTTTGGCAAATGACTTGGGCTAGGCCCACTTCGTTCTCCCATTGTTCTTTTTCGATACTGACCAAGTCATCTTGGACTTCGCCTAGGCCTACTTGATAATGAGTGGCCTTGCCGAGATGCCTTCTTTGATTTTCTTCTCTTAACAGTTTTTCATACTCAGTGACATGCCTGATTAAATCAAAAATTGATGTAAATTTTTGGCCAAACGTTTTCTTTTTTAATTCAAGGTGCATGCCTCCTATGGCCAAACTTATGTAACTTTCTTCGGCCATGATCATTGGGCAAAAGTGTCTGGCCCGTACGAATCTTCCCATGTATTCCTCGACTGACTCCTCGGGTATTTATCTCATATTGGTTAACTCCGATATGGATACCTTAGGGGGTAGTTGGTAGAAATGACTATGGAAAAGACTCTCCATAGTTGGCCAATCAGGGATGGACCCAGGTCTAAGTCTGATGTACCACAAAAAAGCTTCACCAGTTAATAAATTCGGAAATAAACGTAATTTTAGGTTTCCGGCCATTCTGATCTCACCACATTGTGTGGTGAATTTAGCAATATGCTCAATTGTGGTTTGTGACCCATCCTCGTTAAACAAAGTAAAAATTGGGATTCTAAACCCTGGGGGAAAAGGAATCGTGTAAATATGAGGGGGATAGGGACGAGAATATCTGGGTGGCGAGGCTGATCATTTATGCCTCGCTAATTCCTGTCGCAACATTTCACGTATCTCTTGTTGAGAAACGAATGTGTTGTCATTTCAATTAGTGGCAGGCTGGGGTCTTTCCGCAATGTGTGGCATTGCATAGGGGATTTCAGGTCCGTCGAAATGTTCACGAGAGCCCGATCCTTCCCCTTCCAAGAGTACTCCTCTGGATTTGAACGCCACTCTTTTGCCAGTATCCATGTTGGGGTGTCTTCCACGGTGATCATTACCTCCAATGTTTAATCGTTCTGGCCGTGCATCGACAAGGTCAGGCCTGTGCCGTTGTTCGGCCTCATTTCATCATGGAGGTTCTCTCACCGATGGAATGTTGTCCACTCTTGCCGCTACACTGCGCAAGTTTATTCCGTAATGTTGATCTGTTACTCGGAGTGATTCTAATATGGTGGCCATTTGTTCGGCCCTCTCCGATTCTTCCCTATGTTGTCTTTCTATCACCTCCTGGAATCTACGGTTGGATTCCAAGATCCACTTTTCCATCACATATAATGCGTCTTCGCCACAATTGGCCACTCTGGCCAACAAGGCGGGTGCTTCCTGAATTGGCGCCTCTTCATGTGCTTTCTGACTTCACTCGAGCCTGTCAATGATGGCCTGAACATTGGGAGGTGGATTATGTACACTCATCTCTTCGTTCTGATTACTGGCTGCCTCGCTTCCACTGTCTAAACCGAGGTCAGCTCGAGTTTGGTTCCTTAAGCATGGTGGTGCCATAGCTTGCTGTTTATGAATTTTAACTTTTAATTTTTTGTGATTTTTCAATATAGAATGCAAGTATGTAATTGACCGAAATAAAACGTGCCTTCTAAGACCTAAATGTTGACAAAACCTTTTCGAAAATTGAAGTGCGGTCCCACTGGGCGTGCCAAAAAGATATGTTTGCATAAATTTTCTCTGGCCGCTCATGTTTTGAGTCGACTAAGTTCGATTGAAAAACAGTCGATTCGAAGTGAGCTTTCTCGTGTTCGGGTGCGGGTGTGCCAGTGTGCAGGAGCACACAAGTGGAAGTCTTGTGTTTCGAAGTGAAAAATGATGCAATTCGAAGTGAAAACAAAATGTAATGCGCCTAAGACTTCTATCTAAAAAAACGACTGAATCGGAGTAGGCAAACACTACCCCTGAGGTTCTACTTGCCTACAACTTAATGTAGGACTTAACAATTTAGCACTCTCAAAATCGAAAAGGGTCGAAAAGTTTTAAATTGAAAAGAAAATATATTCGAAGACTATGGGTACTCGCCATAGGGACTTTACAGGACTCAACTACAGACGCACGCATTGATGACTCGGGCCATATCTATAACAGAGATGCATTGAGCAGTCCCTAAGAACTCTAGCTACAACTCAGCCACATTGATGACTCCGGCTATATCTACATGTGGGTGTATTCAGAGGTTATTTACTCCGACGAGCATTGATTGACTCCGTCTGTACTCCTCTTCATGCATGCGCTTGATATAGATGTTGGGTACCACTCCGTCGCATTGATATCTAACCTCGAACCGGGCCCAATCCGAGTGAGTGATGGCTACGACCTCGTGACGTTACGGAATGAGTGCATTGATATCCTCACTTCGAGCCGAATGAGGTATGGCTACAAACACCCGTAGCGGTTTTCTACCTACTTGAACTAAAGCTATTCTATATTTATTTAGACTAAAAAATCAGAGAAGTGATGACTTCTTGATTAAGAGAATTGTTGTGTTGATTGTTTGACATTGTGTGTTGATGCCTTTAGATGACGAATCCAGACCCCTTTTATAGACTTCAGACCGCAACCGCCATCCTTTATTCTTGGAGTTGGGAAGTTTATTTAAGCCTAGCCATTAGAAATGCATGGCCGTCCTTATTTCTAGTTTGTGGCAGTCGTGCCATTCAATTTAGTAACACATGGCCTTTATTTTAGGCATGTACAAGTATAACAATGCCTATTTTTAGCTATTCTGTTATTATTCCCCTAACAACCCCTAATCGTGGGGAAATTGAATTTAAATTTATTATTATATTTATTCTATTTCATATTTTTGGCCGATTGGGCCATGGATTTTCTATGTTATTCCCGATCTGGGCTTCTAATGTGGGCTATTCCACGCAAGTCGAAGTGACCTGGCCCCAATCAATTTATTTCGGCGTGGTGAAAAGGAACCAGTATCAGCCCACTCCGAATCTGATTTCAAAAATTATTTTTGGATTCAAACACGATGTAACCTAAAATTTGAGTAAAATCCGCGAAATTTACTCAAAATGATTGTGATAAAATTTCAGTCAAAAACAAAGCGCCGAAAATAAATAACTGGGTAGTGGTTTGAATATGATAGACAAGATTCAGAGCTCACGAACACGATTTAAATTGCAGATTTAATGAGCTTGATAGTTAAAAAAAAAAAAAGCATCATCGGTGAAGTATATTTCCCCAGGATGAGCTGAATTGGTATTTTAACGTACATTTTAATGTTTATTTAGTAATGAGTTGAATCCTTTGAAGAATATCCAAGTTAGACATCCAATTAGATTATTTGATTTTGCATGCGAGATAGTTGGACAATATTTGTAAAAAACCAACGATAATTTCTACCAAATGATACACAATAATTAGTAATGGGCTTCCCACTAGACGATCTAAAGCAGATTTCAAAGAAGAGTTGAACATTTATCTCTATATAATAAATTATTTTCGATTTGTATTTCATCTTATGTGAAAAAGTATTATGACCAGTTTTAGTTTGTTATAAATTTTTTGCATTTTTCAATTTTCTTTTTAAACTAATGTATGTGAGAAGTTAGTGCGAATAGTAAATTTGAAATATCATATTTTAAATTAGTGGCATAAAGATCGTTGAACTGAGTTTGTAAATCGTAGTTGCGATAGAATTTTTTATTTCAATGTATGCCAAAAGTTAATAAGTATCATATATAATTTAACCGTAAATGTACTTTATTTCAACTATTGTAAATAGCGATATATAATTGTTTCTTATTTAATGTATCACTCTTAATATTTACGATGGACCAACTGCATCCTTAGGCCCGTAATTGGTTCACTATTATTAATTATAAAAATAGCCAAACTATTTTTTCCCAAAATTATTTATTTTGTGTCTATTACCAAATCTATCATCCTGTCCCGAAGCTGATTGTGCCGAACAAAATGAATATAGTTATCTATGCAGGATTTGGCGTACATTTTTCTTATATTATGAGTCCATTTGGATGAGATTAAAAAAAAAAAATGCTTCTCGAAATATGCTTTTTTAGTAGAGCTTTTTTTTTTTTTTTAAGTCAAGCAGCTTTGAGTTTGGATACAGTAGTAAAAAGTGCTTTAAAATGTGCTTTTATTTGAAACTACTTTGAGTAACTTCTAAAAAAAAAGCCCCCTTTTGCCTTTTTTTTTCCTGCTTTTGCTTTTTTTAAAAAGCCCATCCAAGCATATTTGTTCTGCTCTGAAGTGTTTTTCTTTCAAAAAATAAGTATTTTTCCTCTTAAAAAATCAATCCAAATGGGCTCTATAACTAAAGTGAGGGGTTGCTCGTGATTTTTCCTTTTGCGTTTTGATGTGGAGTTTGAGCGTACAAGAATTATATAAAATAAAACAACGACACAAACTCTACAACTGTTTTCATCAATTGTTAGTTCTGATTATCATTGTTGTCTATCTTATCCTGATATATATTGTTATGTTGCTTCGGATTTCTAGAGTAGTGTATATATTTACTTAAATATTCAGCTATCCACAAACCAAAAAAGATAATATATTTGGCATTTAATAGTTGATGCTGTCATTTTTAATAGTGTGTCCAATAGCTAATATATTTTAAATATGAATATTATTGCTTGGAACAATTCAATTAGTTAAGACTGTGATTTAAATTTAGTGTCATGTTTCTTTTATATATATATATATGTATATATACACACGTGATAATTTACATTTCTGTCCTAAATAAAGAACTATCCTGGCATTACTTGTTTAATGGATTTATTTTTAATCTTTTGAATCTTGTTACCGCATCGTTTGAATAGTAAAGATTATAAGTTTATCTGTATCCAATTGCAGAAAAATGTGTTATTGGGGCTGCTTAAAAAAAAATAAAATATATAGCCTGTGATTATAAAAATGGTAATTATTCTGAAAAGAAGAAATATTATATTAACAAAACAATTTACAATTCTGCAGATTTTTTTATCATCTATTTATTTATTTTTTGTATGGTGCACATAGTTCAATAATTTAAAAAGTTAATGTGCTTTTCTCCGTAGATCCTTTGGATAGTTTTCAACAGAAACTACTTTTGACCTTTGTTTCTAATCAAACAATTAGGAATCTAAATAAGCAATGGTCTTTTAGATTAAAGAGTTGCTCCTAAATGAAGCCATTTGGGTTAGTTAAAATCATCTGATACTTGCACAAAATTTAACTTAGAAGTATGAAGGATTTTGCCAAATTAACTAAAATCTTCGATAGATGTGATTTTGATTTCGACGGGTGTATCCATTTAAGGAAATTGATGGACAGGGACAGAGCGCGAAATTTGATTGAGGGGGCGGGGGGAATTTTTTCGAAATAATTAATTATTAAAATATATAAATATGAGGGTTATATATAATATTAATATATAAAATAATAAAAATCATCATATTTATGTGTATACAACCAATTAGAAGTGTGATAATAAAAAAATGATTCAATAAAAAACAATATATAAAAAATGATATTGAAAAAAATAACAAGCTACTCTCTGTTTCAAAAAAAGCAAATATAGTAGATAATGAATTGTTTTTAAAAAATACTTAACAAATAATTTTTTAACAATACTCAATAAAATTGATATAAACATATGTAATGATATATAATCAAAACTCAAAAGTATTAAAATAGACATAAACTCATATAATGATGTATAATTAAAACTCAAAAAGTATTAAAAATAATTTTTTTGTTCCCTCTCTCTTTGCTCTCACAATCAAAAAATATATTCAAAGTTCAAAAAATATCTTTTCTTTTTTCCTTGCCATCGCATTCCCAAATCACTCTCAATTAAATATTAAGTTTCAAATTTATAAGATTCATTCAAGTTCAATAGCCCAACAAATAAATATCAAGAGTCATTATGTTTAATATTAAACAACTATCAAGATTCATATTAACAATCCTAAAATTGAAATCTCTACACAAAAGTCAGTTACAAAAAAAGGAAATAAATAAATATATAAATTTCAAAATTAGTACATAATACCTTCTTGTATATTGCTTTCGGAAAAAACGTTGAATATTATAGGATTTGTGAAAGAAGAAAAATTCTAATAGGATTTTTGTTGTTTTAATTGGAATAGAAGAAAAAAGTAAAATCTAATAGAATTTTTAGTATTTTAATTTGAAGAGAATAAGGAAAAAGGGAGAAAAGAGAAAGAGAGAGAATTTAACTATTATGGTAAATGAGATTAGGTAAAAATAAGATAGAGTAGAGAAAATTAAAATTTTTATTGTATAACTTATATAAAATCAAAATTTTATTTGGGGGGGCGGGGGGCGAAAATTTAAAATTCTAATAAATATACATGCTAAAAATGGATTTCTAAAAAATTGAGGGGGGCAACCGCCACCACCAGCCCCCTCTCTCCCCTTGGCTCCGTCACTGACCAAAAAGAAAATTATAAAATATTTTAACAAAATAATATGTCAACAAAAAATTAAATTGTGGAGTATAATATATAACAGAAATATCATAATATGGTTTTAAGAACGTGCACGCAATGCTTCATCCATCACATTAATGTTGTTTTTGGAAATTATTTGTTAGAAATATGCAAATTTGTAAACAGACAACGTATATAATTTATTGATAAAATAATTAAAGCCACTACATAGGAAAAGAAAATAGAGGACGAATGAAAGTTTTGGGGGGGGGAAATATTAATATTTTTAAAAATACAGAAGGTCATTATAAATGGCCAACCAAGTAATGGAAATGATTTTCTTTCAATTTCATAGAATGTGACTAGTCCATACGCTGGTATTATGTTGAATTAGCGACACATTAAAATGGTACTAAGTGAATAGATTAAATTGGGGTTTGTTGATAACGACACATCAAAGATAAGTTCAAAATTACATATAATAAGAGAAAGGAATTATGAAAACAGTATCATAAAAGAAAAGGAATCATAAAGCATAAAATATTTTGAAAGTAATAGCCAGTCATTACTTTATTGACTAAAGTGTGAAAGAGAAAATATTAATTGTTTGTGAGAAAGAGAAAGAGAAGAATAAGACCTAAAAAAGAAGAAGTAGAAAAAGTGCCATATTGATTGAATTTTTTGAAACAAAATAAGTTCTAATAAGTTATAATTGATTGGCAATTAGTAAATTTATAAATTCATATAACAATCTAACTCCACCACTTCCACACTTATAATGGCCTATTTATCTTCAATAAATCATAAATTAATTATTTGGATCTCTTAAGTTGCTTTTATGCCTTTCAAACTAATTATATAAGGCCACACTTTTATTTTTTATTTTTATTTTTTGAAATAGGGTTTTTTCTCTCGAATGAGAGCCGTTTTTTCTCTCGCATGGGAGCTTTAGCCCTTTTCTGATCTTCTACTTCTCAATTGGGATCGGACTTCTTGGTCGTCAGCGTTGCAGAATTCGCTTAAGGGCCCTCTATTCCTTCCTTCTTCTTTCTTTCTCTTCCATCTGTTGGTCGTTAGTTCTTTCTTTCACTTTCTTTTGTTGGTCATTAGTTTCTTTGTGGTTTTTCCTTTGTCCTTTGCCTGTTTCGATTGTGTACTGTAGTTTTGGGTTTTGCAGTTCCGGTCTGCTATTCTTCTCCCAAGTTATCTAGTTCTGTTTGATCTCCATTTGGTTAGTACAGGTTCAGTGGGGGAGATTAGGGGACGACGCGCTGTAAGTCATTATCTCCTCTGGTTCTGTGGTTATCAGGGTTGGTGGGGCCGATACTGTCTCCCTCAGGATATGGATGAGCACTTGGAATTGTGGAATCGGGCTTTGACCCTAATAGTAGATGAAATCTCATAGGATGTTATCCCGGAAGGGACACTGCAGACTTCAGAACACACCAAGATGGGTTTTGTTGTTGGTCGGATAATAACTAAAAAAGCCGTTAAGTTCGAGTATCTTAAAACTACCCTCACCGCTGTGATGAATCCGGGTAAAGGCATGGAGATGAAATAGTTGGAGGGAGGGAGGTTCTTAATCCGATTCAATCACCACCGGGAGCGGGACAAGGTGATGGCTCAGACACCGTGGACGTTTGATAAATATCTTATAGTACTTAAACCATTAGAAGCAGATGGGGATCCCATGACAATTGACCTCAACTACACTGACTTCCACGTGCATATTCACGACTTTCCATTAGACAAGATGACTCGGGAGGTTGGAGTATTTATTGGCAATACGATTGGGAGGTTTGTTGACGGTGAGTTGGATCCTCAAGGACGAATAATTGGGAACTCTCTCAGATTACGAGTGAGTATCGATATTACAAAGCCTCTTCGCCGTGCATTGAAACTAAGAGATGAATCAGGTGTTGAGCTGCTGGTTACGTTCACATAAGAACGCCTCCCGAACTTTTGCTATCTTTGTGGCATGCTGGATCATATTGATAGAGGTTGCGAACTGCAATATGCCGAAGATTTTGTGGATCCTAGGGCAGCAGCACCTTATGGACAGTGGTTGAAAGCTACAATCACAGCCCCAACAGATAGCCGACATATTATTTTGAAACCGGCAAGACCTCCGTCACCGGAAAAATCGAAGTTTAGAATGGCCAATGTCCAGCTAAGGCAGGGTGTAAAATCAATGCAAGTCCCGGATATCAATCCCCCAAACCATGCAGATGTAATTTCGGGCAATCAATCATCCTCTAGGGGGGAAAGCAGCAGAAGCGGCAAACAAGCATTCTTCTAAACTCATCAATCCCTAACAATCCACCCAATCTCGCCAAACAACCTACCCCCTCATTACCTTATATACCTACTTGCCAAAACAATCCCACGATCTTAAATGGCGTAGGCCTATCACCATAAATACCAAACCCTACCATCTACCATACCAATAACCTTACCCAAAAACCTATTACCCCCACGATCTCGACCCAACCAATTGTGCCATTATTGGACTCTCTCACCCTCAGGCCCACTATACTGATCCAGAAAATCAAAATCCAAACGTCCCGTTAATCGGGATTGACTTACCATCCCCAACCCACATACATACAGCCCATATATATTCACCCCACATATATACAGCCCAACACCCTGTTCCTTCCAGTGAAAAGGCAAAAGCATTGGTTATCTTCCAATCGAATCACCTTGACTGTGAACCAGGCCATACCCAGCCTGTACACCATCCAAAAATCCCAATAACTAATCTGAAATAAAAACAGCTCGCAACATCCCAGTTAGAGGATCCGCTTGGCCTAACTAAGGTCTCGATGGGGGTGGAGAATCTTGTACAACCTCTTGCCTTCAGTTTGGGATCTCCCCCGTTGGGTTAGAAAGAGAAGCACAAGACACAAAATATCATCAATGTCACTGGGAAGAGAAAAGCCTCGGGTACAATTTCGACAAACAAAAAATAGGCTTCAAATCAACTTATGCTTCTTAATGAGGAGTCTTCATCGGCGGAGGCTGCAAAGCAGTCCCGTTGAGCATTATGAATCTCCTAAGCTGGATTTGCCAGGGTTTGGGGAGGCCCTGGACAATTCATGGAATGGAGGAATTACTTCATCGCTACTCCCCCAGACTTGTTTTCCTGTCAGAAACCAGGTAATCTAAGAGAAAGATTGAGATGTTAAAAACTAGGCTGGATATGTTTGGTTTTTGCGTCGAAGCAAGAGGAAAGGGCGGTGGCTTAGCCCTCCTATGGCAAAGAGAACTGACGGTAATGTTGGCTAGCTTTTCAAAGTATCATATTGACGCTAATGTTTTGGATGGCAATGGAACTTGTAATTGGCACTTCACGGGGTTTTATGGGGAGTCGGTGTGAGCCTTAAAAGACATTCATGGGACATCTTAAAGCATCTAGGTAGGAGGAATGGGGGTCCTTGGGTTTGTGCAGGTGATTTGAACGAGGTTTTAACCACTGATGAAAAGATGGGAGGAATTGAGAAATCTCCTGCTAGGTTGGGGGCTTTTCGGGAAGCTATGGATATGTGTGGTTTATTTGATTTGGGGTTTTCCGGCAACATATTCACCTGGTGCAATAATCGGCCAAGCCCTCACACGATACGAGAGCGCCTTGATAGGGCGTTGGCAAATATGGAGTGGATCACAAAGTTTTCCCTTGTGAAAGTTACCCACATTCCAACGGCATGCTCGGACCATAGTGTAATACTAATCGAACTTGAGCACATACCTCCTCGTCCTCGTATGGGATGAAAACCATGGTGTTTTGAGGCGATGTAGGTTCGCCACGAGGAGTGTGCCTAGGTTGTGAAGGATAGCTAGATGGGAGGTGGTTCTACCAGAACAGCCCACTAGCAGACACTTTGAAAACTTGACAGTTGCAGAATTGGGTTATCAAGGTGGAGTCAAGAACGCATCACTAGGCCACGAAAGGACATTGAGGATATTGAGCGCAAGTTGATATCCATTCGAAACGGCCCGATCACAGCTGAGTCTAGGTCAGAGGAAGTAGTTTTAAAACAACAGCTCGAAGAGAGTTTCAATCGGGAAGAGACATATTGGAAGCAACGGGGGAAGATGCACTGGCTTAAAGAAGGAGACAAAAATACCAAAATTTTCCATTCCCAGTTGTTACTTCCGTTCTCCGCCACCGAGGTTATCGAAGCGCTCAAACATATGGCTCCACACAAATCCCTGAGACCGGATGGTATGTCGCCAATTTTCTATCATAAATTTTGGCATTTAGTTGGCCAAGACATTATTTCTTGTGTGTTAAGCTTGCTTTAGGGTCATGGTAATTTTGAGCAATTAAATTATACTTTCATTGTCTTAATTCCGAAAAAGTCTACTGCTGACCATGTCTCGCATTTCCGGCCTATTAGTTTGTGCAATGTTGTTTATAAGCTTGTGTCTAAATGTATAGCAAACCGCCTGAAGCCTCTGCTCTCACATTTGATCTCTCCCACCCAATCCGCTTTTATTCCTGGGAGATTAATCACTGATAATGTCTTAATTGCTTTTGAGATTAATCACTTCTTGCAATCCAAGACAATTGGTAAAGTTGGTTTCATGGCTCGTAAGCTTGATATCAGCAAAGCCTACGACAAAGTTGAATGGTCTTTTCTTCGAGAAGGTATTATTGAAACTTGGTTTACCCGCTCAATTTGTACGAATAATTATGCTCTATGTTACAACCCCATCCTTTTCTTTCACGCTAAACGGCTCCTCTTTCAGCCACCTCATCCCTAATCGAGGTATTCGCCAAGGAGACCCCCTATCCCCTTATCTTTTCTTGTTTGTGCAAAAGTGTTTAGCCATCTTTTGTAGGTAGAGGAGGTAGAAGGGCGGTTATGTGGAGTTGCTATTAGTAGGAGAGGACCGCGGATATCTCATTTGCTGTTCGCCGATGATACCTTGATCACTTGCCAAGCCTCGGTGGAAGCAACGCAATGCAATAAGGTTGTCCTCGATAAATATGCCGCAATCTCGGGTTAGGAAATAAACCATAGCAAATCATCCGTGGTTTTTAGCCGGAATGTGGAGGAGAGGGTTCGTCGTGACATTAAGGAGGCATTAGGGGTATAGGAAATTCCTAAGCACGATTTGTATTTAGGGCTTCCCTCGGTTGTTGGAAGGTCGAGGAAAATATTGTTTGCTGGAATTCGGGATAGGGTCTGGCGGAAGGTTTAAGGTTGGTCAGCGAAAACTCCTTCAATGGCATGGAGGGAGGTACTTATTAAGGCCATGGTACAGGCCATTCCATCGTATAGCATGGGCTATTTTCGGATGCCGAATAGCTTTATTAGGGAGATGGAGGGTATGATTCGACATTTTTGGTGGAGTGGCAAAGGTGAAAGCAAGATCAGTTGGGTGGCGTGGAGAGATCTTGGCAAAAGCACGAAGGATGGGGGCTTAAGATTCTGAAATTTGAAAGCCTTCAATTCCGCAATGCTGATAAAACAGGCATGGCACGTCATGATGGAACCACATAGCTTAGTGGCGCAAATTTTGAAGAATCGCTAATATCCCAACACCGATTTTCTGTCAGCTAAACTGGGGTGCAGGCGAGATTCACTTGGAGAAGCATTTGGGGAGCACGGGAGATGGCCGTCAGGTACAAGTGTGGAAGACACCTTGGCTCCCACGACCACACACGTTTAGACCATACACACCTCAAACAAAGTCGTGCCCCATTGAGTGGGTGAATGAGCTCATTGATCCCATTACCCATTAGTGGGATGGAGGCCTGGTCAAATCCATATTTTGCGCGGAAGATGCGCGAGTCATTTTGTCCATCCCGTTAGGACATGAGGAGTTTTCGGACAGGTTATTGTGGCACCCAACCAAAAATGGTGAGTTCACAGTCAAGAGTGCTTACTATTTGGCAAGGGAGCTGCTTGAGGAGCAGGGTTCATCGTCTTCATCGGGGCTTCGGACCGGACAATAGGCAAAAATTTGGGGCTACCAGGTGCCTCCCAAAGTGCATATTTTTGCTTGGAGACTCTGCAAGGATGCTATTCCCACATCACATAACTTGAGAAGGCGCCGCCTAAAGCTCGACACTGAGTGCCCTTTTTGTGACTGCTCTCGGGAGGATGCTCAGCATGCCATGCTTGGTTGCTCCCATTCCAGACAATTTTGGTGCCTCACAGGGTTGCCATAGTCGGTGGTGTCGATGTGGGGGTGGATGCAGAACGGTGGTTGGATCGGGCACACGAGCTGTTAACGGACCGAGACTTTGGACTATTAGTCACTGTTGCTTGGGCTATTTGGGGAAATCGCAACGAGGCAGTCATGGAACAGAAGGCTACGACTCTGGGCGAGGTTGCTGATTTTGTAAAAGCCTATTTTTTGGCCTACGAACGGACAATGGAGGCTGCAGAACAGCCTCACTCATCTATGGTCCAGTCCTCATGGCAACCCCCAGCACATGGACGCATTAAAGTCAACTTTGACGGCGCGCTATTTCCAGATAGCAATGAGGTTGGGATCGTTTTAGTTGCTCGTGACAGTAGGGGTTCTTGCATTGGCTGGCGCACATACAAGTTTTTGGGTGATATGTATCCGGATGTGGCAGAAGTGCTTGCCACACGCGAGGCGATCAGATTTGCACGACGACACAATTGGGTGAACCTTGCTCTTGAAGGGGATAACCTCAACTTGTTTAATTCCCTTGAGAACTCATCTATGGATAGCAAGGCTTGGGGCCACCTCCTGGTAGAAATGAGACGGGATCTTCTTTCTTTCCATTGTGTTAAGTTAATTCATGTTAAGAGAGCGTTCAATAAAGTGGCTCATAATCTAGCGAGGAACACGACGCCGTCCTCGGAGGGGTTCACGCATCTTCCTGCTCTAATTATTCCTTTTGTAGTTGCAGACATGCACTCCTAATTTGTTGGCAATTTATTGCTTTCTCTTCAAAAAAAAAAAAAAAAAAAAAGAATGCTTGTTTTTGTGATATAATCCATCTCAATTACAATTATATGATGTCTTTTATACAGTCTTATGACCATCATGTAGGGATTGAAGTTAAGATAATTAGTAGATACTTAGGTAAGATTAACTCGGCAATTGTTAAATCAAAGAGGTCGAAAGACCTAAGCTTCAAATGTTTCGGCAAATAAGACTAGGAGATTGATGTGGGAGGTGGGCTGGAGATGTTAGAAGTGGCAGACGAGTAGATAGATTATATTTACGAATTTAATGGGAGAGCTGGATTGCTATTGGCTCCAAAGCTGATAGGGGGGGGAGAGAGAAGAGAGAGAGAGAGAGAGACGGGGGTTTAAGTGGCAGACGAGTAGATAGATTATATTTACGAATTTAATGGGAGAGCTGGATTGCTATTGGCTCGATAGCTGATTAGGGGAGAGGGAGAGAGAGAGAGAGGGAGAGGGAGGGAGAGGGAGAGAGAGAGAGAGAGAGAGAGACGGGGGTTTAAGTGGCAGACGAGTAGATAGATTATATTTACGAATTTAATGGGAGAGCTGGATTGCTATTGGCTCCAAAGCTGATTAGGGGAGAGGGGGAGAGAGAGAGAGGGAGAGGGAGAGGGAGAGGGGGAGAGAGAGGGAGAGAGAGAGAGAGAGACGGGGGTTTATGAGATTAAGAATATTTTGTAATTTTAATTTTGATATATGCACCCGCTTATTATTTCAATTATCCGATTAATATGTTTTAAACAAAATATGAAAAATAGTCTTACTTGCAATTGGTAGCCTTTTGTCAAATTGAGAGAATATTGTTTTTTCTTTCTTTTTCTCTTTTTTTTAAGGAAAAAATGGAATAACTTAAAACCTCAATAAGAGTTAGGAGAAATAAACGTATTATTGTACAAGTTCAATTGTTTTGACTTCTACCTGATAGTAAATGTATATTATATACATAGTAGTTTAAAAGTCATATGCTGCCTTTGCATTTAGATTTTCAACTTTAGAGCCATTTTTTAAGCACTATTTATATTAAATTGAGTGACGCATATACACTTTTTCGTTTAATGCTTAACTCGAATACACACTATCTTTTGCTTTTTTTAACTATCCACAGGGTTATTATATTTAATTTGTTTTGCTTGTATTTTATGATTTTCTATTTATACCAAAAATGCTAAAAAAAAAAAAAAAACCAAAGCATCAAAGTTAAGGGTGTGATGTTATGTGCTTTTCATAATTTAAAGTGATCAAAACAATGGGAGTCAAACAAAAAGGAATTATCTATCATGCAAATTATTATAATTAGTGTTTTGGAAAAATGAGTAAACATAGTCACTAATTTCTTAATAAAAAAGTAAGAATAGATTACAAATAACAATATTTGCCATGTGGATAACAATGTTCAAAATAACGGTATTAAATAGAAAGATTTGGTGACTTTGTATCTAAGTATTCCATCATTAGTTAAACACCGTAATATAATAAGAGAAAAAATGTAAAAAGCATCTATATTAAAAGAGGAATGAATGAAAGAGGAGATCGAAATAATTTTTAAATTACCCTTTTTTTAATTGTTACATTTTTAAAATAACCCACTTTTCTAAAACATTTCAAAAATACCCTAAACCAAACTCTCAAACCTCGGTTTTACTGTTCATGTGGGCCGGCGTGATTTCTTAAAAACCCAACTTTTATTCTTTATTTCATTAAAACCCATTCCAAAGTATTTTTGATCAATTTAGTCCATTTTTCCTATAAATTTTCTTTAAAACATATGTTTGAAATAGAAAAATTCATAACCATCCTTATTTACATTAAATAAACTCAAATCTTAAAATTTTAATTACTTTTCTTAAATTTGTTATATTAAATTAAGTAAAACCCTCATTTGTGTTTATTGGTATCAGAGCCATAAAGAGCCAAAAACAACTATAAAAATTATAAAATATGGAATATTTAGAATTGATAAAGTTATCAATCATAACTCTTTTAATAATTAAAGAATTATTTATATATTTACAAGAAATAAATGATAAAGAATTTAGTGATCTTATAAATATAGAAAGTTTATCTTGCGATTTCTCATGTGATGAAACTGATTGGCAGTTATCTTCACCATGAAGAATAGACTGTTTCGACAAACTAAAAGGTATCCAAAGGTTGAGAAGTACTACAAAATCTTGATGTCTCTAAAGAAAGAAGCCAAGGCACATAAAGATGCTGAAATAAGAGAATTATACCATAGAAAGTTACAAGAATATAAAACTCGTAGAGCTGTAATGATTCTACTTAGCAATGTCTAATTATACATTACATAGACTTCAAGTCGAATTGTCTCTATATCAAAAAGAATTGGATTTTATATATAGACAACCAACTTATCATAGAGGAGATGCTTTTAGAATTAATTTTTTGAAAAGCAAAATAAATCAAATAAATGAAGGTCTTGATATTCTAAGTCGTTTATGAAGACAAACAAACATCTTAAACGATGGATACATAATATAAATCTAATTTTAAGGTTAAATATAATTCTTGAAGAATATAATCGAGAAAATGAACACATTAAAACAGAAGAAACTAAAGCAAAGATACAAAGTTGCAAACAAAAGATAAAAACTACTCAACCGAATGCTCAAATATCTTGGCATAGATATAAAAAGTATAAATGGATAAAATAAATAAAAATATTGAGGAATTAAATACAGGAATGAATAAAATACTTGAAGCACTATATGTTCTAACTCAAGAACTTAAAGAATTAAAAACAGAGGTTCAAATCTTAAAGATTTGTAATTCAAATGTTGAAGATTTAATAAAAAATACTTGTCTTAAGAAAAATAAATTTGACAAGAAAATAAAAGAAAGAGAAATTATAATAAAACCAATAAAAACGAACAAAGACACGGTGCATCCAAATTCTTTTGATGCATATATGATCAATGTTAAATTACCTAAAATATTAGCTAAAGAAGAAGCGCTTAAAAAGGAAGAAAAAGGTAAAGACATAGCTACATCATCTAATTCTCCTAAAGAACAACATTCAGAATCTGATACAGATAAAGATGAATGATATTAATGAATTAATAGATCAATTTGAAAAAATAGATCTGTCTGAAATAGAGGAATATGAAGTATTAGTTAACACTAAAAATACAACTGGAGGCCCAAGTGGTACAATAAAGCCAGAAGATATGGAAATAGAGGAATCAGAAATGATGCCTATTCCTAAATATAGAAGGCAATATTATGATCATATACAGAATAAGAAATATCATAACCAAGTAGATAAATTCACTCCAGATACGAATTATAGTGAACCTATAAATCATGGAGGTTCTAAATTAAACATAGATTGCAAAGAAGATACTAAAAAAGCTATAATTTCATGGGCAAATACTATGAAAGTTTTCTTTTTATATAACGCTGATGATACATGGACATCAAATAGACAAGTAGATTATTTAATTGCTACTTTTGATGGTATTGTTTTCAATTGGTGGCAAGGACTAACTGAAAACATTAAAGCTATAATAAAAAGAAATGTACAAACTAAATTAATAGATAATACTGATAGAGGAATTGAAATTTTAGTTGCCTATCTTTCTAGTGAATTTCTAGGAGAAGAATGGCATGACCCTGATAAAGAAAGTACTAAAGAAAAAGAAGAAGCTAGAACTAACTTAATAAATCTTAGAATTTGCAGTATGAAGCATTTAAAACAATATACTTGTGAATTCAAAGAATATTATTATACTCAATATTATAGTAATGAAGATCAAAGTATATATCTTAATATGTACTTTTTAAAACTTCCACATCCCTGGAATAAATATATAATGAATAAATGGAAGGAAGAAAATAACGAGTCAACCTCAACTCTAGGAAAACGAATTAGTTTTCTCTTTTTAGAGTTAAGTAAATTATGTAAATCTCAAGATTTATATAGAAGAACTAAAAAATTTTCACCTTTATATTGTAATGAATTTGAAGTACCCAGTCAATTGGGATGTAATAAAAAAAGAAGTAGTAAAAAGAAAAGAAGGTTTCATAAAAAGAAGTATAAAAGATATACTAATTTTCAAAAGAAAAATATAAAACCAAAAAGAAGATATTTCAAAAGAAAACCTAACTTTAAAAGAAATAAAAATCTTTCACAATGCCAATGTTGGAATTGTGGAGAAATTGGACATAAATCACCCGAATGTAAAAAACCTAAAAAGATTCGAAGTATAGAAGCTGAATTTATAGAACTTCGAGATGAGTTGTCTGAAGTTTCAGATATAGAAAATTATTTAGATAAAGAAATATTTATTGAAGAAGAAACTTACTCTAATATTTCAGAAAATGAATAAAGATATAATTGAAACTGAAGATTCAGATAAAGAAGTAGAGGTTTATGAAGGATCTGAAGGTTATGCTCAACGAATAACCTTTGATCAAGAAACGTTAGTAAAAATAAAAGGTTTAAAACTTGATGCAACAAATCCTACCAAAAGTATTTTTAAGTCTTTTGGTGATTTAATAAAAAGAGAAAAGATAAATATATATGATTATCATGCAGTAGAAAAATCTATAAATGTTGAACATACTAAAGGGCAAATTAGGTTAAATTTGCTTACTAAATCCTCAATAAATCAAGCTTTAAATAAAATCAAAAATAAAGAAGTAAGAAAAAAGATAAAATATGTTTATCTTGGTAGAATTCAAATTCTAGTTAAAGCTTTATTTAGAGATGGAATAGATAGTCCTATGGTTATTTCACTACATGACCAAAGGTTTACAGATGCTAAACATAGTCATTTGGGAACAGTTGAAGAAAATTTAATATATTCACAATTTCGCTTTGATTGTTATCCAAAATATAGTGTTGATATAAATGATCAAAATATAAATGATACTTTAAGTTTACACTTTCAACTCTTGAAAGATTTAAAACTTAGAGATAAAAGTCAAGCATTTACCTTTTACTATAGAGCAATTTATGCTTTTACTAATAGTAATTATGGTAAAATATATCAAGATAAACCATATATTGAAATTGATAATGAATGCAGAGATATAACAACAATAAAGTTACCAATGATAGAAGAAATTAAGGAAATAAAAGACTATGAAATTAAAATAAATAGAAAACCCATTTTAGAATATGGATCTAGTAGTGGTATGATACCACAAATAGATTTTGGAAAAAATAATATATCTAGAAAAAGTGTTAGTAAGTTACCGCTTACTAATGTTGAATTTACTAGACAAGATATAACCAATACAATGATTATAAATGCTAAATATTTTAATGGTCAAGAATATATTGAAGGACCAAATATATTAATTGATACAGGAGCTAGTGGCAATCACCTTGCAAAACATAAAAATAAAGGTTTAATTGCAAAGGTTGCTTCTACAATATTTCAATATAAAAACTTTGAAGGACAATTAATAACTTGTGATCAAGAGGTACAAGTTTCCATACTTTTTGAAGATTTACAAATAATTGTACCTTGTTACATAGATAGTGATATGGCAGGAGACTATTACGATATAATTCTAGGTAATAGTTTCTTAAATCAATGTGATTATTATAAAATAGAAAAACATGGAGTTACATTACAAATTGGAAATATAAAGATCTTTTGTAAAAAACATAAAGGGAATTAATTTTCCTTTGAGTGTCTTTGTACAAATAACAGTACAAGATACTAATATAACAACATGTGCTTTAATAGATAATGGTTCAGAAATAACTTTGTTTAAATCCTTTCTCTATACTATATGGCAAGAGAATGGGAATATAAAGATAAAAGGTGTTACGGGTCAAGCCGAACACATTAATAAAAAGGCAGATAAAGTAAATGTTATATTAGGAAGTAAAATTATTACCATAAATACTATATATGATTATAACTCCCTTGAAGCTGACATATTGTTAGGAAATGATTTCCTACAACAATTTCAGTTTTATTCCCAGAATCTTTATTCTGTTATTCTAAAAACTAAATATAATCATTATTTAAAATTACCCCGAATCAATGAGCCGTTCAGAGTTCAGCCAGCGAAGCTTGGTGGACCGTATGATAAAATTCCGATAAAAATACACAATATAACAATAAAACGGATAACTCTTGAAGATGTAATAAAACAGCTAAAAGCAAATTATAATGATCATCCTCTGGCTTTTTATAAAGAGTCAGATTTAAAGGCAAAAATAGAACTAACTGAAAACATAGTGATAAAAGAAAGACCTATGTTATATACAGAAAAGGATAGAAAAGAATTTGATAAACAAATAAACGAATTATTATATAAAAATCCACCTTTGATTAGAAGAAGTAATAGTCCTTTTAGTAGCCCAGCTTTCATGGTTGAAAATGAAGCTGAGAAAAAACGAGGAAAACCTAGAATGGTAATAAATTATAAAAGACTAAATCACTTTACTAGGTCAGATAGTTATTATCTCCCTAATAAAGAAGTTTTACTAAATCTTGTTAAAAGAAAGAAATATTATTCTAAATTTGATTGTACTTCGGGATTTTGGCAAATAAAAATAGAGCCTGAAAGTATACAATACACAGCATTTAGTTCTCCTCAAGGACAATTCGAATGGTTAGTTATACCATTTGGATTAAAAAATGCACCTTCTATATATCAAAGAAGAATGGATAAAATCTTTAATAAATATAAAGAATTTCTTGTTGTTTATGTTGATGATGTTTAATTGCTTCTAATACCTTAGAAGAACATAAATCTCATCTACTACAATTTGCTAAAACTTGTAAAGAAAATGGTATAGTCTTATCTGAAAGAAAAGCTATAATTTGTAAAGAAGAAATTGAATTTTTAGGGTTAAGATTGAATAAAGAAGGAATTAAACTTCAACCCCATATATCTAAGAAAATTTGTGAATTTCCTGATAAATTGGAAAATAAAAATCAAATTGAAAAATTTCTCGGTTGCTTAAATTATGCTGAGGGATTCATAATAAATCTTGCTAAAAAGAAGCATGAGATTCAAAAATTGCTTCGAAAAAATAATACTAAAGGTTGGAATAATCAACATACAGAAATTGTTAAAAAACTAAAGGAAGAATGTAAACCTTTGCCTGAATTAAAACTCCCTGATGAAAATGATAAATTAGTGATACAAACGGATGCGTCAGATCTATATTGGGCTACATTACTTAAAACCGATCTCAATGAGATATGCAGGTATACAAGTGGTACTTTCGGTCAAGCTGAGGTCAACTATACAACTAATGAGAAAGAACTTCTAGCCATCATAAAAGGAATTCAGAAATTCTCTCAGTTTTTATATCAAAAGCCTTTTAAAGTTCAAACCAACAATACCCAGATACAATCCTTAGTCTTCAATAAATTACCAAATACACCCCAATACAGAAGGCTACATAGATGGCAAGTTTTCTTGTCCTTTTACAGTTTCAAAATAGAGTATATAAAAGGTTCAGAAAATTTTCTAGCCGATTTCATTTCTAGAAACACAGAATTTGGCAACGGATGAGTTCTCCAACTCTAAAATGGATAAGATGGGTGTGCATTTCCCTATAAATGCGAATAGAGTGATTGTATGCACTATACATACAGTTAGTTCACTATCTAACGGTTGGTGGTAAAGACTTATCAAATCCGTTGATGGGTGACAATTTCCCAAAAATTGTACTGATGATACAGATCATCTTATAAAATTCTTATTTTTCTGCAGGAATAAAATAATAAAGAAAGATGGATCTTGAAGAGCTAAAGAATGAGATAGACGATTTTGTCTTGGTCTGTCAAGACATTGTTGACAGTAATAAAGCTCTGAAAGATTTGATAGAATTAAATTTTAAAACAGTTACAGATATCTCTCAAGAAGGACTTAGGAGAGCCCTTTTCCTTCAAGAAAGTCTAGATTTGTTCCTTGAATCTAGAAATAAAGAAAAAGAAAAAATGAGTGAAGCTGAAAATGAGAGTGATAAAAGGGAAAGCAATAAAGGTAAAGAAAAAGCAGAGTCTTCTGGAAGTCAAGGTACTAAACCAGTATCGGATAAAGACTTTTTAGACTCCATGAAAAATAAAGAAAAAATTTCTAAATCTCAAAGTGATGCTGAAGTCATCGAAATAAAAATTAATAAACCTGAAAGCTTCAACAACAGGGGATCTAATGAAGAATTTGTTCCTACAAATAAATGGGAACGAGAATATAAAGAAGTTGCTGAAGAAGCCTATAGATGGGAGAATTCCAGGACACTATTCTACTCTAAAGGATATAGTGTTCATCCAAGAATCACCGCTACATTTGGAGCTGATCCTCATAAAGTTTTTCAGCTTGCAAACTATGGATTCCTAGATCTGCTATATGTTGGAAAAGATCTAAAGGAAATTTCAGAATTTGATTACCGCTTTAAATCCCAGGTCAGTCAAGTTGCTAGAAATAGAAAAGTCGTTCTCAAGTTCTATTCTATAGCTCCAGAACCTGAGATGCGCATTTGGCATGAAGTCCAACACATGATTACCATAGATGTTATAACTACAAACTTAAAGATTGAAACTGGTATAAAGAATTTTCGACCTCTCAAGTTCACCAGTTCATGGATCACAGAGAGAAGAGCCATGGGCATTAAAGCCATTCAATCCATTGCCGAGTCTCTATGGGAGCGACAATATGAAACTCTCATGCAGGCCAATAATTGGATATTACTAAAGAAAGGAGGACAGATAAAATCTCCATTGCTAAAGCAGTTCCTCACTAAATTTTTCAGACATGAATTTTATTGCACAGAGACTACAAGAAAGAAAGCTTGCAGAATGATTGGCTGTTGTAAATCATGATGTAAGCGCTTACGTCAGTGCAAGGAGTGACGGATGCCATAACGTCATCATCCACTAAAAACATTATGGCAGACAACTGTGGACGCAGCTTTTGACTTCTGAAGCTAAAGATGATAAAGATCCAGCTGATAAAGAAAGAGACAGCGGACGCCAAATAAACTTTTGAAGTCCGAATAGTTAGATTTCTAGATCTATAAATTGTACCTATATTTCATTTGTAAAGCATTCGAAAACTCACTTCGAAAATTCAGATTGATTCTCACTCTGAAAAATATCCATAGAATAGGAAACCAGCCTTTCTAGATCTTTGTAACCATCCTCTAAATCATGTTTGTATAAATCCTTTTTGAAGGAAATAAAACCAGATTATTTTCATAAATATTCAAGTTTAGAAATCTTTCTATAGAAATCTTTTAAGCTTATATTTCTCCTATATTTTCCAAAATTCTCCAACCCTACGAAGGCCGTAGTGATTACACCGTTCGAGACAGTAGCCGTTTGGAACCGTAAGTCCCGTGAAGCCAGGAGGGCGTTTGGGCGAAAACCAGTCAGGCTTGTCAAGGTGATTAAAGACGAGTCCGGAAGCAGGACTAAAGAATTAGGACGTCAAGGAGGTAATATTCTTTTAAAAGATTTAAATAGAAATATGTTTCTAGTTGATGCTATGAAAGTATGTGGTTTTAGAGTACTTCATCAATTATTTCTGAGATTTGTGCAAATGTATGATTATTGTTTGGTTATATAAGATATAAAATAATGGGAAAAGATTTTGATATCATAAAGAACCAATTTAAAAGAAGAAACAATAATAAAAAGAAAATAGCAATTTTAAAACCACTAGAAGATCTACCCGAAGATTTAAGAATTCTTATTGCGACATATAATAATAAAGAAGATTATGTTTTTGATCTAATCAATAAAACTATAAATCATGAAATTCTTAAAAATTATGTTAAACAATTAGAACAAATAGACAGAGACCTAAAAGAACTTTGGGAAGCAGATAAAACACTAGAAAATTATATTCTTATGCAGTGTAAAAATCTGAAAAGAGTAAAACTAATAAAATTTATATATGATGAAAATTGGGATATACCGTACTTTTTCTAAAACTTAGAGGACTAAAGTCATAAGAAAATAAAATGATTGGACAACAAAGCAAATAAGAAACTATAAATAGTTAAAATACTATTCAAATAGTAAAATCACTATTCAAAAGGGGTAAAATGAAAAACCTTTTTAAAAGAAGGATATTTTGAAAATAAATATATAAAACTAGGATAAAACAAAAATTATATCAGAGGAGATCATCAAAAAAAAAAAAAGCAAAATTCACTGGAATTATTCTTTAGATTTTAAGTTACAATGGTTGCATTCATTTTTTATTTGAAAGAATCATTTATCTATTATCTTGGGATTCAGGCAACCATTTAAATTTTATTTTGATCTTTTTAATATATAATTCGTGAATTATAAACAAGATTTGTTTTAAACATCAAATTGTGTTATATTCGCGTATGGAACATCTTTTCATGTGCAAATCATGTGTTCTCTGCTAGTTATCCAAAAAAGAACTGGACAGATACAAGTTAATCACCATGTTTTAAGGTTATTATATTTTTTTAATAATATGTTGAGAAAACAATATTTTACAAAATATTTAATTTTATTTTCAGAATTGGAGAATATTTTGTTGAAATTTTATTTCTATTTAAACTTCTATTTATTGAATATTTTATTTATCAATAAAATAACACAGGCTATATTGTTACAGTTAATGGAACTTGACTTATAAAACTTGATTTATTTAATCCACTATGTTAATGCCTTGAGTTCAGCAGATGTGACCTGATAGCTAGTTTTGGTTTATTTTAGAAAATCCATGATGGGCTCTATGATTACAATATATATTTGGCTAGATCCCCTCTACTTTCCACGTTCTGATAAGTGATAATTACTTGCCTCATCTAGTCAAAGATGTTTATATAAACATCCATATTGATTATTGACTCGTGGTGTAAGGTATGGTTTTTTAAATTTGAGGTGTATGATCTTAAATATTCTTGCATAAGAGTCATACACCTATGAATTTGGAACCCCAATTTAATTATTTAAATTTAAATTTGAGTCTATTATTATATGAATTCATGGGTAAGTTTAAAAATCCACTTAGGGTTTCTATTGGGTTTTTCAATTTCAATATTGTAAATTATGAAAATATTGTCTTCGAAAATTATGCTTGAGCTCTGTTGAAATTCATCTCATGTGGAAATTTCAAATCATCAGTTCATAACTTGATATATAGTGCAACTTCATGTATGTGTTTGGGCCCAGAAAATAAAACTTTTTCGTCGATTCGGAGCAGGTTGGTATTGGTCCTTTTCGCCAGGTCGAGATGAAATTAATTGGGCCCAGGTCACTTCGACGCATACAGGGGAGCCCATACTGCAGGCCCAGACTAGAGTGAAATAATGGCCTATAGTCCGGTAGCAGAAAAATAGAAAATAGAAAATAGGAAATAGAATAAATAAAAATAATAAAGTCAAATTCAAACCCCTCACTTTCAGGGGTTGTTAAGAGGAAAATAACATAATGGCTAAAGTATAGGCGAGCATGCCTAAAATAAAGGCCATATGTTGCTGAAAATTTAAATTTTAAATGAGATGGCATAACTGTCATAGCAACAAATAAGAAGGCCCATCCATTTCAAATGATCAAGTCTTTTGAAGTCATCCAACTCCAAAAAATAAAGGGAGGCGGTTGCAGCTTGAGGCCTATAAAAGGGAGCTGGATTCACCATTTATCAATCATCGAACACATCAACAATCAATCAACTACTTTTCTAATCAAGAAGTCAATACTTCTTTGATTTCTTAGCTTAAATGAACAAAGATTAGCTTTAGTTCAGTAGGTAGAAAACCATTACGAGTGTTTGTAGCCATACCTCATTTGGTTCAAAATGAGGATATCAATGCACTCATTCCGTAACGTCACGAGGTCGTAGTCATCATTCACTCGGATTGGGCCTGGTTCGAGGTGTGATATCAATGCGACGGAGTAGTACTCAACATTTATATTGAGCGCATGCATGAAGAGAAGTACAGATGGAGTCAATCAATGCTCGTCGGAGTGAACAGCCTCCGAATACCCCCACAGATAGATATGGCCGGAGTCATCAATGTGGCCGATTTGTAACTAGAGTTCTTAGGGACTGCTCAATGCATCTTTGTCATAGATATGACTCAAGTCATCAATGTGTGTGTTTGTAATCGAGTCCTGTAAACGTTTGTGTGGCGAGTAGCCATCGTCTTCGAATATATTTTCTTTTCGATTTAAAGCTTTTCGACCGTTTTCGATTTTTGAGAGTGCTGAACTGTTAAGTCTTACATTAAGTTGTAGATAAGTATAACCTCAGGGGTAGTGTTTGCCTATTCCGATTAAATCATTTTTCAGATAGAAGTCTTAAGCGCACCACATCATTTTTCGCTTCGAACCACGTCACTTTTCACTTCAAACCATAAGACTTCTATTTGTGTGCTCCTGTACACTGACACGCCTGCACCCGAACGCCAAGAGCCCACTTCGAATTGGCTGTTTTCTTGTCGAACTCAACCGATTCGAACCCTGAGCTATCACTTCGACACGATAGGAGAAAATTTATGCAAACAGTATGTATATATGCCATCAAAGTCCACTTTGCACCCTTGTTATGAGTGTCAAAATTTTTGCTACTCGGCTGTGGTTTTTTCAATTAATATGTCAATTTTATTGAAAACTTAATAATTTTTTAAAGATCATTGACAGACTAGGAATCATGATTCGGTCCCCCTGACATGACAGATTCTATACTTAGTTAATTATATAAGTAACCTTTATTCTTGTCCAGATGTGTATATAAGTTTTACACTGATCCCTCCCCCCCCCCCCCCATTTATTGGCGAACTAATATGAATTGGGTACTATAGAGGTCCATTATAAGGGCGATCCTCTCAACTCAATTGCTCCATTCATAATATCAAATTTCGAACTCTGAACGTTGCTTAAGGAATCTAACGTCTCATCCCACTAAACAAACTGATAATTGATTTTACACTGATTTCATTTGAATGTGATTGCTGCCACTTCATAATAAGTTTTACAAACTCAATTGTTAATTTTTATGATCTCTTTTGGCTATCAAAATAGATTATGCTATATTCTACGGGAATATAAGTACTTTCATTTTCCACATACATCACACGAGAGAGACTACATTTATATGAACATAAATCATATCACTTCATAATATCACCAGGAAGGATCTATCCTACGAAATCCCAATTCATGACAAGTAGATAACTACCTGCATTGTATTGTATTGTATTGTATTGTATTGTATTGTAATTTTATAGTGTTTGAGCCCAAAAATGAATTTTTGTATAAGTTCGGAGTGGTCTGATGTTAATCCTTTTCGCCACGCCGAAAGAAAATTAATGAGGCCCAGGTCACTTCGACGCGAGTAAACCAAGCCCGTGTTAGAGGCCCGAACCGGAGTGAGTTGGAGGCCCGTGGCCCAACTAGCGAAAAAAAATTAGAAAATAGAAAATAACCAAATCCCTTATTTTTAGGGACTGTTAGATGGGAATAATAGACTAGATAGGGATAAGATATAGTTATACTTAAACATGCCTAAAATAAAGGACATCTGCTGTTGAAAATTTGAAATTCAAATAACATAGCATAACTGCCATGTCCTAGAAATAAGGGATGCCATCCATTTCGGAAGACCAAGCTAGAATAAAGTAGTCAGCTCAAAAATAAAGGAAGACGGTTGCAGCTTGAAGTCTATAAAAGGGAGCTAGATTCACCATTCGAAACACAACGTCAATCAACAAACACAACAACAACTCTTTCAATCAAGAAGTCATCACTTCTTTGATTTTTCTTAATTTCGATGAACAAAGATTAGCTTTAATTCACTAGGTAGAAAATCGCTGCATGAATGTTTGTAGTCATGCCTCATTTGACTCAAAATAGGATCATCATTACATTCATTTGGTAGCGTCATGATGTCATAGCCATCACTCACTCGAATTGGGCCTGATTCGAGTTGAGATATCAATACGATGGAGTGGCCCCGTATTCATATCGAGCGTATACATGAAGAAGAGTGCAGACGGAGTCAATCAATGCTCATCGGAGTGAACAATCTCTGAATACATTCACAAGTAGATATGGCCAGAGTCATCAATGTGGCCGGTTTGTAGTTAGAGTTCTTAGGGACTGCTCAATGCATCTCTGCCGTAGATATGATCCGAGTCATCAATACAGGTGTATTTAGTCGAATCTTGTAAGGTTCAAGTGGCGAGTAGCCATCGTCCCCGAATACATTCTTTTTTTGATTTAATCTTTTTGACCCTTTTTCGATCTTTAAAGTACTGAATTGTTAAGTTCTACATTAAGTTGTAGATAAGTAGAGCCTTAAGGGTACTGTTTACCTGCTCCAATTCAATTGCTTTTCGATAAAAGTTTTAGGCGTATCACATCACTTTTTCACTTCGAATCAACAAAACTTCCACTTGTGTGATCTTGCACATTGGCACGCCCACACCCGAACACTAAGAGTTCACTTTGAATTTATTGTTTCCTATCGAACTCAGCGAATTTAAATCCTGAATGACCACTTCGACGGGAACGCTAAAAATTTATGCGAACATATAGAACAATTAAACTCGAAATTAAATTTCCGCACGATGACTTCTATTTTTTCTTTTTAGACATACAAAATTAAACTCGAAAATTCCCACATGAAATTGAGCACTAGTGGCATTTTGGTAGCTATTAATTAATTAATTAATTAATGCAGATGCCATTAACTTATACTTACCACCACACATAACATCACAATTAATATAAGCTAGTGACTTATTGATATTCTTAACTATAAAGCTCTAACATCCGGCATGTTAAAGTATGATAATTTCTCAACTTATTAGTATTAAAGCCTGTGAAAGTTATAAACAGAATGACACCAGCTGTGCAAAATATATAATTCACAACCATAAACAATCCAAAAAAAAAACGTAAGAAAATGGAAAACACACACATTCGCACAAACATACAAAATTAGCCCAATAAAATATGGATAGATTTTCAAATTGATCATATCATCGAATCATCGAATTGCCCACGAGACGAAGAACAAATATATGTCAAAAAAAAAATAGAAAAGATGCATGCGCGCAACATTTTCGCCACGCACAAGCATCTTTTCCAATTTTTTTGGGCATATAATTCTTCATCTCATGAGCAATCTAACCATATGTTCAACTTAATGATTCATCAATGTATCGAAAGTTAATTTTGTATGTGTATGAAGATGTGTGTGAATGTGTGTTTTTTTTCCTCAAAAAAGTAAAACGAGGTTCATAGGGTTGGGGTTGGGGTTGGTGGGGGTGTGATGGGGTTGGAAAAAAAAAAAAAGAATAACAGTATTCATTTCATATACTTTATATATATTATTTTAAATTTTTATGTGTTATTTTTTATAAAATACTTTTTATTTTACATTGTATATTTCTAATATATACTATCTATTTATTATAACTAGCCGCCAAGGCACGTAGTTCTTACGTGCATAAATTTATACAATTTGTAAATAAAATTTTGGTGTATAAATATTAAAAATAATTAATTACTAGCGCATATCGATATGAAATATTTTGCTTGTATTACATATGCAATTGTTACAATCTAAAATGTATTGATACAAATTTGAAACAAAAAATACTTGTATTTATGTCCAAAACTATCTAAAATTATTTTTTTAAAGTATCTAGATTGTAAATAGAAGACAAATTTCAACTATGAGATGGATCTGATGGCATGCACTTCAATTTGCATCAGGTTAATGATTCTTTAAATTCATGAACTATAATCCTATTAAAAAAAAATAGCCATCAAATGGAAGAGCAAACCTGTTTGAAAAAGAATATCAAAAAAAATACACATATGCATAATACTTCATTTTACTTGAATTTAAGGACATGAGACAAAGAAAAACTAAAAGAAGATTACATACAATTGAAAGAAGAAATGCCAATAATCGCAAAACATGGGGCTCTTTTTTCTTCCTTTTCTTTTCTTTTTTTGTTTTTAGAGAAAAATTGCTAATTATAATTAAATTTTCTTGACACACACATTTTCTTTGTACATGGGATTTTATTGATGTGAAAAAAAACGTGGAAAAAAACCAATAACTGAACTCCCTTAAAAGTGGAGCAATGTGGGAGAAGAAAAAGAGAATATGGGGTAAAAAGTTATATATACATATATATATATATATATATTTATATTTGATAAAATCAATTCGAGACACCCTATAGATATCAACTGGAACACCATACACGTATGCAGCTCTTTTTTTCTTCCTCTTCCTATGCAGCTCTTTTTTTCTTCCTCTTCCTTTCTTTTTTTGTGTTTAGAGAAAAATTACTAATTATAATTAAATTTTCTTGACACTCACATTTTCTTCGTACATGGGATTTTATTGATGTGGAAAAAAAACCCAATAATTGAACTCCCTTAAAAGTGGAGCAATGTGGGAGAAGAAAAGGAGAATATGAGGTAAAACGTTATATATATATATATATATATATATATATATTTGATAAAATCAACTCAATACACCTTATAAATACCAACTGGAACACCACACACGTACACACATACTCACCCAAAGGAAAAGAGGAGAGGACAAGAGAGTTAGAAAACAGAACCTCAATGGTGCTAGTTCAAATCCCCACTTGGCTACAGCCCAAAATGGCAGATAAAAAGTTATATTTGATAGAGGAGCAAAAGTTCATTTTAAGACCTTGAAATATTTTTCCATTCAATAAAGAATTTAAGGGTTTAATAGGCATATCAAAATTTGGTGTGGTGGGGTCAAAACTACCAATTTGAGTGTATAAAGCCTCTTTCTTTTTCATATGGTATAGATATATATTTTAATATTATATTACTTATATATATATAGATATATTATGTATTAGTTTTTTCATATATTATATTTTGCAATTTAAATTTATATTTTTAATGTGTGGATGCGTGGGTATTGTGGGGGCCGGGGGGGGGGGGATAATTATATTTGAAAAAGGATGATGATTGGGATAATTAATTTCCCTCCAACTATGGAAAAGCGGACTAGGATGTCAAGACCCAAATAAGCAATCATGTCATCATTTTTAAGTCACGCCGCCGGCACGTGACAATTCCCTACCGGAAAACATAATTTGCCCTCAAATTGAAAAGATTTGTCAAATTGTTGTCTGAAATTAATAAGTTTTTAAATTTGCATCCTAAATTTAAAGAAGATCGAAGTTAAGGGACAAAATTTGTATTTGTTTTCCCCTAAATAGTTCAAGTCTACTTATGCTTTACAAATACCCATATTGATATCCTAAGAAAGAGCTTTTGATGGATCTATTCTAGGGTTGGTAAAATATTCCTTTAGTATAGATAGTATTACTCGCATTTAATGCATGTGTGCATGTTGCTCTAATCTCAATTATGATTTAAATAAGTCAAATGTGACTGGTAGTTAATAAACATGACAAAAGTGTCAAATATTCTATTGATCAAAATATAAACCATTTATATACTCTTCAAAGTAAAGTTTCAATAGAACTAATAATCAATACATTACAAAAAATGTAATAAAGGTATTACAATAATAGCATTATCATTATATCATATTTGAAACATTTTTTTTAATTTTGGAATTAATATTGTAAAATCGACTGTTATATGAGACCAATAATGCATTTTTTTTCCCCTCAAATAAAGAGAAGTTAATGCTTGTTCATTAAATTTTAAACAAAAATCCTGTTTATGCAACTTTTGTTAAATAGTAGGACTAAAATTGATCAATTTTACAACCTTGAAACTAAAAACACAAAATACTTACCGAATGGGATGGAAATTATATTTAACTCCGTAAGAGAGCGAATGTCCGTTTTTTCCTTCCAAAATGGAATGATATGGCGCAATTTTTTTTTTTTTTCTCCTTTCAAATAAAGCTCCACTCCATGCAAGCATACAATCACCAAACAAATGTCTAATCGAACAAGTCAAACATGTAAATGTTGATTTAATGGACACGTCATCAAAAACCATCCAAATTTTAATAGTGGGACCAAAAATATGTTGAAAATGGAAGTTGTTGAAATGAAGTTATATTTATGATGAAAATCATGACTAAATATGTTAGAAGTCGAAAACTGTGGGATGAAAAATGTAATTTTCTCGATATATGATTGAAGTATGTTTTTTAAATTTGACCCAAAAAAATATTTTGTTTAATTTTTTGACATGAAAAGAAAATTTGTATAAAAAATAACTTAAGTTGCTGTCGCCGTTGGCGACTTTATTAAAGTATTAATAAAATTAATAAAACTTTAATATATTTTTAGAAAAAAAATAATAAAATAATAAAAGTCGTCAACTTCCAATAAAATATTATTTCTGTTCTTCATGAAAATAAAAAAAGAAAAATAGCTAAAACTCGCTAACAATATTGGCGACTTTAAAGTCGCCATCACCGTTAGAGAGTTCAAAGAAAAAAATATTATTTGGTTGATTCTTCAAGAGCAATGATTAAATAACAAAATGATTCTTAAACAAAATCATAATGATATCACCAAATAAGCTTATGGGACACAATAATTTTACTTGTGTTGGTACACGGTTTCCATTTTTCCACTCGTTACCCAACGTCAAAAGGAAATGCACAAAATAAAATAAAATCATACATGGATGAGCCTTTTTTTTTTTTTTTTGATAAATATATATAGATAAGCCTTGAATAATATGTGGCACACGTATCAGCAGCCTGTGGAACAATTTATCTGGTTTAGAATAAGCAAGGCCTCTAACATTTGTTTGTTAGAAAAGCCACGATAAGGTCACCAAATAACATTTTTTTCTTTGAACTAGCCACAAGTGGCCGTCATCATTGCCGAGTTTTAGCTATTTTTTTTTTTCGTGAAGAACACAAATAATATTTTATTAAAAATCATTAATACTATTGGAGACTTCTATTATTTTATTTTTTTTCTTGAAAATATATTAAAATTTTATAAATTTTATTAATATTTTAATAAAGTCATCAACGACGATGACAATTTAGATTACTTTTTCACACGAATTTTTTTTTCATGTCAAAAAATTAAACAAATAATTTCTTTGCATCAAATTTACAAGAAGTCCATGATTGAGGGTGGCCAAGTGAAAAAAATTTCAAAGTACACAATCAAAATGATGGGCCTTTTTTGGGTCTCCCACGTGCCAATCAATGTGGGCTTTTTATGGTTAAAAAAGTAGATAGCTTTTTTTTTTTTTCACATTAGAGGCAAAGAGTGCCGACAGGCATAGGCCCCACCATACAAAAGGCAGAGTGATAGGCCTTGGAGATAGAAGAAGGCCCTAAACTACAACACACCCAGTGCACGTGGATCTATAATAATTACTATGGTCTAGTAGGGGGGAAAATCTTATAGGCAATCATGTTGAATAGAAAAAGCTTGCGGCAAATACATGTGAACTTTAGCAAGTTACGAATTTGTATTGATATTCTCATTTTTAAATTTTATTGTCTCCACTTTTTATTATTTTACAGCTTGTAGTCGATCTATGATTCTCAAATAGTTATAGTAATATTTTTGGTTGGTTTTAGGTCATTTGATATTTCTTAAAAAAAAATTGTAATTTTGGTTTTATAGTTCAGTATCTTGGCAATTTTAGCATTTTAAGTGCCAAATTAACGATCACATGACCTTTCGCCTGTTTTGGGGGAGATTCTTCAATGGATTGGGTGTATAAATTCCACGGTTCAAATTCGACTACATATTATATATTAATATTTTTATAAAATACAAATAATACGCGGTTAAATATAGACTATTAAATGCTTGTGCGGATGGGGTTCAAACACTCGATCCATAGAAAAATTCTCTCTTTGTTGTTAAATTTTAGCTGAACCTCGCATTGATCCATCAATTGAATTAGGAAACTAGACTTATTATAAGATGTAATGTCATGCTTAATAAAATTAGATAGTAAAATGAGTAAAAACCAAATACCGTGTTGATCCATAGGGTTCGTTGCATTTTATTACCCAACCATTTCGAATGTGAAGAAATACCACTTAAACTTTGTTATATATGGTTTAATGCCTTTGTTTTTGGTTTTTGACGAAATGATTTCAATATGTTACACTTTACGCCTTAATATCTAAAAAACTTTACACTTTAACTCCTAAAAGTACTTTAGAATGAGATTTTACCACTGACTTCTAATTAGAGTGGAATAAAATAAACTATTGTACCAAAAAAATATTATCATGCGCCACTCAATTTCCGATACATCAGCTTTTAATAAATCCAAGTTATCTTAAAGTTATTAATTTTACTAATTGATTCAGGTTGTCTTAAATATATTTTATCATTACGACTTCCTAAGTTCATGTGTGTAAACTGTATTTTATTTATCGGAGCAGTTTTTATTATACGAATTTGTACTCATTTATTTAGTTAATAATAATATCAGTCTTTTTAAGGTTAATTTGAATTAGAATAAGTTAGTTGGTGCTAGTTGTATCAATGTTGGGAACAAAAAAATATAGACCTGAAAATCAACATTGTCACGGCCGGAAATAGACTAGGGAGTATTTGATCGCATTTTGTGAAGTTTGGATTGTAAATTTGCAAATTTGTAAAATGTTGAGGCCAAAGGTCAAACTTATATCTTGAAAAGTTTTCTGTTCTTTTATTGTTAAAATATCCTCGTCTTATGGATCAAAAGTATAATTTACCCTGGTTTCGAGTTAGGAGCCAGAGTATTTGATTTAGGAGTGAGTCAAACTGTTAGAACGCATTAAAGGTATTTCTAGAATTTAAATAGTTACAGATTTTAAAATTTTAAAAGAATAAGTATAAATTTCAATTTGACATAAGCTTGGAAGGAGGGGGTGGCACCGTCCTTCCCACCCCTCGACTTTTTGTCCTTGTTTCAAGTATTATTAATTGTTCAATATGAAATTCTCTTTTTCAAATTTTGTTCATTCTCGAAATTTTGATTTTTCATTGATACCACAAATATGATATTACATAAGAAGTGACAATTCGAAAATTTACAATGATAAGGCGAGTTTTAGTACATGTGATTCTAACAAGCTCGAAAAAATTTAAAGATATACTACAAGAAGAAAAGAGACTTTCAATGGAATTTAAAGTTCAAAAAAATTTAAAGATACACTACAAGAAAAATTTAAAGGAAGGGGTGGAGGTCCTGGGTTTGATTTTCAGGTCATGCAATTAATGGATCCTTTTTTTTTGGTTTTTTGAAGGAAAACTCGCGTCATATTATTAAGAATTAACAACATCGTCCAGAACAAAACATAATGCAAAAGACGGAAAATAAAAGGGGCCTTACTTGATACGTAGTGTGTATATATATATATAATTAATTGGTCCAAGGTTGAACCCCATTTGGATTGTTTTTATTTTTTTAAAATTCTTTTTTTGCTAATTCTATGTGTTTACTTGTGTGCAAATATTATTATTATTATTACAAAGTACATGTGTACAAATATACTATCTTTTAATTAGATAGAATATCATGCGGGTTATTATATGGTATATATATATATATGTGTGTGTGTGTGTGTGTGTGTGTTTACATAATATATATATAATATAGATTTTAATATAGTATCAATGCAATCTTTTAACTATTATTATTTATACTATCTTTAAGTATTTATACTATATTTATAGGTATACATATATTTATATGGTATATATATATATATATGTTTATGTAGTATATATAATACATATTTTTATATAATATCAATACTATCTTTTAACTAATGAAAATAAGAATAATGAAACAAATATATAATATGTATAAAACAAAACAAAACTTATCACAACTTCAAGAAATAGCTTAGTGGTGGAGTGTTCGTTATTTAACCTTAAGGTCACAAGTTTAAATCCTTGCAGTTGCAAATATTTGAATATTTTGGGATACTATTCCAGCAGTTGCAGTTGGCGGGGTGGCGTGTGTCCTGGGGACGGCGAAGGCTGCGGTGGGTTCGAGGGCAGCAGAATATTCCGCTGGATTACTTACCGGGGGAATTTCGGGGGAAATCTGGCAGAATTCCGCCCTCCGGGGCGTTTTTTCCAGCGGAACGATTTCCGCCAGAAAATGCATTTTTTCCTGTAGTGCCCCCCCCACCCCCCTCTCCTTCCATTCGTTTTTTTTTTTAAATATAAGCATATAAATTCCTAACATCTTATTTTGTGAATGCATAATCTCGTTTTCTGAAAAGTTTCCAAATATTTTGTGATATCTTATGAACATTCAAACATTTATCAGATACTGTACAGCGTGTGTAAACTTGTCCAACCATTTTAAGTGAATTTCACATATGAACTAAGAATTTAACACTTGGACGGCCAAAAGAAAATTTTGAATATGTAAAAGATAAATTTATTATTTTAAGAGAGAATTGATATTTACTTTTGAGGTGTTGTTATTGATATTCTAAAAATTATTATTGAAACTACATTTTTTACTTTATTATTGAAAAATTTACCAAAACGTAATTCATTTTAAAATCAGATTTACATGAATTTATTCACATGAATTTAAGATAAAACACGGTTAGTTTTAATTGAAATCAATTGACAAAATAAATTTGTAGTGTCCTATTCACCATATAAATCAATTACTTTAATGTTAAATTATCAAAATTATATATCAAATAAAATTATTTAGAATAATAAATTCATAGATTATATTTTAAAATGAATGAACATTTTGGTTAATTTTTTAATTGAAAAGTGAAAATAGAGTATCAATAAAAAGTTTTGGACTGATCAATAACAATACCATTAATTTTAATAATATATATATATATATATATATATATAATGTGGAATAAATATTGTCTTCTTCTAACATTACCGCATGTCGCACATGCATAAATTTTGGCTCAAAACATACATTGACCCCCTCGACGGCTAGCCCCTCAAACCCCTCGAGAAACCACTTTGAGGCCTAGCCCTTGCATTCCTTGGGAGCCTACCTCTTGAAACCTCTTAGGCTTGCCTCGAGAATTCCTTGATGACCTCCTTAGGCTTGCCCCTTCGGTCATATTGGCATCAGCAATCACCTCTACTTCACATCATATTAAATATAGTTATTCTACTCACATGACTCTGGCTAAAGTTGTCCACTTAGCCATGAAAGAGTCCACTCAATCCATGTAGGTTCATTATGAGTCCGATGGAATTTTAAGGGCACTTTTGTAAATGCTACTATCATTTTGGCCTCCATGTCATAGATCCGTCACTATAAAACTTCTAGCATTCAACACTCTTGGTAAGCACATTTGCCTTCTTGAATCCTTGTTTATCTTCCCCTTCACTTTTCTCTTCCCTCGACTTTTACTGACTTAAGTATTTGAGAGCCTTAGTAGAGGCAGTTTCAACTGGCTCATGCTTGTTCACTTCTTAGCAAGTTGCCTCCTTTGGCCAAAAAACTCAAATGCAACCATTGGATATCCCTTTTGGGTGAATTATTCATAGCCCAATTTTAGGTTGCATTAGTAGGTTTGGAGACAATTCTCACGTCCAACGAGCTTGTGTGCACGACATAGATCCATCATTCCCCTTGAAAACTCTCATCAAGTGACTCTTCCTTGAATTCTTATAGGTGGGCCAAAATCAGCGTCATCATTTTGCGTCGTTTGTGGGAACTCCTACTTGGTAAAGAAGAGTTGTGAATACTAGAAGAAACACCTCCACCTCGGCCCCTTGATTTGGAGGCAACCGGGCCTCCAGCTCGAGTCATCCCTTCAATCTTAAGCTGCACCTCAATTTTTTGTTTTCTCCTTGACCTTCTCATGGTCTTGGTCTCCATTCAACACTGGTCTTGGACCTTAAGATGCCCCTTAACCTCCACTGTTCTCCTTGAGTTTGGTCCCTCCTTGGCCCCTCAATTTTAATGCACCCCTCAAGTTTCAATCATCCCTTGATTTTGAGGTGTCCCTCAATTTTTGGTTTTCTCCTCAACCTTTTCAAGGTCTCATTTTCCATTCAACATTGGTCTTAGACTTTGAGGTCCTCCGCAATCTCCAGTTTTCTCCTTGATTTTGAGGCATCCCTCGAGCTCGAGCCATCCCTTCGATTTTGAAGTGGCCCTCGATTTTTGGTTCTCTTATTGACCTTATCAAGGCTCGTTCTCCATTCAACATTGGTCTTAGACCTTCAGTTGTCACTTGATCTCTAGTCTTCCCCTTGATTTGTGTCCCCATCTTAACTCTTCGATTTTGAAGTGCCCCTTAGCTTAAGTCATCTCCTCAATTTTGACACATCCTTGATTTTTGGTTTTTCCGTCAACCTCCTCGAGGTCTCATTCTTTCTGCAATATTTGTCTTGGACCTTGAGGTGGCCCACGATCTCCAATTTTCACTTTGATTTTGGTGTCCTCCTCGACCCCTCAATTTTGAGGAGAACCTCGAGCTCTAGTCATCCGCTTGATTTTTAAGCACCACTTGAACTCCAACCATCCTTTCGATTTTGAGACGCCCCTCAATTTTAGGTTTTTCTCCTCAAATTTCTCATAGTCTCATCTGCATTCACCGTTTAGACTCGATCCCTAGATGCATTCTAATAGATTGACAAACATTACTTTTGAGAATAGGTGAAATTTTTGCCACTACATGAAAAGCATGTGTGTGGTGGGGGGGCGGGCCGGGGCGGCTAATAATGCAAGATATTCTCATCTTTTTCTAAGTGTTATCGCATTTGCACATACCCAACTCTCTGATCAAAGCATACATTGACCCCCTCAAGGGCTAGCCCCTCGAACCCTTCAAGGCCTACCCCTTGAATTTCTCAAGGACTTGTGAAGGCACTAATATTCAGCCACAATGGAATCCCATACGTCACCTCGGCTTCCCATTGCATTAAAATATAACTACCCTACTCACATAGTTTTAACTAGGGTTGTCCTTTCAGTTTCCAGACAATCACCTTAAGCCATGTGAGTTCATGATTCGCCTAAGGGAATCTAGTGACACTTTTGTAAATATGTACCGCTATCATTTTGGTCTCCATGTCAGAGGTCCAATACTATAAAATCCCTCTACACTCAACACTCTTGGTAAGCACATTTGGCTTCTTGAATCTCTATCATATTCCTCATTGAAAACCTATACTAACTTAATCATTGAAAACCTTAGTTGGGGGGCACTCCCAACTAGCTAACGTTTATTCACTTCTCAACAACTTGTAGCCCTTCATCCCCTCGAAACTCTCCTTGAGTAAATCTCCCGTTAATTCTCATTTCCTCTCGAATTCTTATAGGGGAAACAAAATCAACTTTATCAATTTATATATAAAATATTCATAGTTTCAGTCTTCTTCAAATTTGGGGGCCAGTTGAACCCCATTCTGGGCATGATTTGGTCCATAAAAATTTGTTCTTACTAAAGTATAGGAAAAACAGTGACTGCAAATGACTCTCACTATAAAACTTCAACTTTTTGATCGGATTGTGACTATTAACCACCAGAGTGCACATTTGAAAACAAACATATTATTAGTATTTCCAATTATTTGTAATCAGATCAGAGTTCTTATCACTTGAGGAATAAGAGTACAAGGAAAAAATGGATTTTTTGGTGAAATTTTATAAAATAAAAAAAATATATATTTTTTTAATTTTTGGATCGAAATTTTTAAGAAAAAAATAAAAATTCTTAATTTTTCAATTTTCGGCAGAATTTGGGCAAACAATTTTGTTGAAAATGTAAAAAACTTGAAAAATATTAATCTTTAAATTTTCGGCCGAATTTTATGCCGAAAATTCTACCAAAAATTCTGCTGAAAACTAAAATGAGAATATATATATATATATATATGTTTTTGGCGAATAATTTTATGAAAAAGTAATTTAAAACTATTTAAACCTTAATACAAGTTGTATGCTATATATAATATTTGTGTATAAACATATGCATATACATATATACATAATTGGGGAAACATTTATGTAAACCTTATTATTATTATTATTATTATTATTATTATTTGAATGTAACAATATTTCTAATCAAAAAAAAAAATGTAACAACACTATAGAAATTATATTAAATTAAAATAAATAATTTGATAATTTAACCTTAAATCTAATGCAACTAAGGGTAAATAAATGGTTTGGTATAACCGTCGCTTATAGACATATATAAATATTTATCAAGATAGTTAATAATTAATATAAATATTTATCAACATAGTTAATAATTAATTATTAATTTTGTAATAATTAAACCTTAATAAAAATTGGTGTATGCTACTGATGTGGTATTTCCGACCTATGCACCAAGAGTGCCTCCCGGGTCGATTGGTCAAACGAGTTGTTCTTTGACAGATCGCTCAAAATGACCAGACTTTTCGAGATTGGGTCATGCAATTGACTACATATATGATCGGGCCCACTTTGCGTCTTGTCACCCTATGCTGGCATTAAATGTTCTATCAACTCAAAGTGTGGAGAGAGCCACCTAACCCCAAACCTCATTAATTAAAGCCACCTAATACCACTAGATGAAGCCTTTAGGTTTATGGGTCATTCCACATCAACACATGATGGCCTACTAAACCTAAAGGCCTCATGAGGGCAGATCTACATGGCTATACTATAAATACCCCACCCCCCCCCCCCCCCCCCCCCCCCCCCCCCCAATTTATGGTAAGGGAGAGACATTTATTACACTTTATCTACCCACTCTATTCAAATACTTTCTCAATCCGATCACCGATTTAAGTATCGGAGTGTCTTAGCCTAGACCCATCTCGGTTAACTCACGTTGTCTTTCCCTTGTTGCAGTTTCCAATCTTTCCGATCAACTCCACCTACCATATATTCGACCGGAGTAGCCGATCAACTCGACCGCTCCCAAATTCGACCTGCATCGGCTACATATATAATATTTGTATATATATATATGCATAATCGGAAAAACATTTATATAAACCTTAGTATTATTATTATTATTATTATTATTATTACTACTACTAATAGGTTGGGCACACTCAATGCATGTGTAAAATAAAAATAAAATATAATTTAATTACATATTTAAACCCTAAATATAAAATTAAAATATTTATTGGGTTTATACATTGTATATTTTTTAATTATTTATAATGTATTTTAATAAATTTATTATAGAAAATGGCTTCGAATAAAAATAAAGTTATAAAATTAACAAATAAATAAGAAAAAATTTTAAAAAAAATTGTAAAAGAGTCTTGGAAAATATGTATTGATGGAGGAGAGAGAAGGAGAAAAGAAATAAATTAAAAACACATTTATAGTGGAAGAGGTGAGATGAGAGAAAATAAATTAGAAATGTGAAATAACCAAATATACCAAGGTGGTTATTGGACCAACTAGATTCTTTATTAACAGTATAGATTATTATTATTATTATTTGAATGTAACGATATTTCTAATAAAAAAAAAGGTAACGATATGTTAGAAATTATACTAAATTAAAATAAATGATTTGATAATTTAACATTAAATTTAATGCAACTAAGAATAAATAAATTGAATCAAAAAAAACTAAGGTTAAATTATAATGTAACAATATTTCAATCCGTCAAAATTGACAAGTGATAACCATTTCTCTTATGGAATTATGCCACCAAAAATTCGTCAAAATTCGACCGAAAAAGGTGCCGTCTGTCGAAAAATTCTGTGTTTTATTTTAATGTAAATTTGTGTTTGAAAATCTTCCTGTGTACTTTCCTGTTCATTTTATGGGCATCCCAAAAAAATTTATATGTCCAATTCATATTGTGTTTCTTAAAACATATCATACATATTTGTTTATGTAACGAAAATTTCATCTCAAAAGTTCCTTTTCTTGTAATGCATCGGCAATATGACAAACAAATGCACGTCACTACCAGTATATATTGTACATACATGACTACTATATATATATATATATATATATATGTTTTGCTACGTACTCACGGGCGCACACACCTCGTTGTCAACTACATATTCTGAACATATTACCTAGTCCACACATATTGATTATCGAAGTGGTACATAAGATATCATGTCAATTATAATATTATTGCTATTTACGATAGTCATCAATTTCATAACATGCAAAAAAATCATTACGCCCTTTCCTATGCATTTGATGGCAAAGCAATTAATTAATTAAGCTTACTCTCAATCATATAAATTAGACAACCTAATTTTCCATTTGTATAACTAGTTAAGGTCATCACTTTTACAGTTTTACTTTACTAGGAAAATTCTTGCACAAACCGACTTGGCCGCACCCAACCAATCATATAGTAAGTATTAATACACTTACCTTATGATTGGTCACTCTTCCTAAATTGTACATTAATCACATAATTAATATGAAATATTTATCTCGTGATTAGTTACATTGTGGCCAAACCTAATGCAGGTAAAAATATCCCCATCTTACTATGATGAACTGACAAAGTGAATAAAAAGGAAGAAAGAAAGAAAAAAATATTACTAGTTGCAATACAAAAATCAAGTCGAAGATCCATATGGGATCATGCAAAGGGTTAGAATCACGGTACTCATGATGTTGACATTGTTAATTGGTCCCCTTATGCTTTTTCTGCATGGCATTCTTGAAAATAGCCCTATAATTTTGCATACTAGTGCTTATATATATGGCCCTCATTTTCCCAACCCTTCATACAAGGAAACTCCCCTCATCACCTTTAGCACCCCACCCTACCCCCACCTCCAACCCCTCCTTTTTGTTTCATCATGTCACACTATTATTCATCAATGGAAGAGGACCATAAAGAAATGCAGCTACTTTCCTGCACCACTACTCCACATGCCGGTGCACCCTCTTCATCACTGCACCCTCACCCTTGGCCGTCCGACCCCACCTTCCGGTCGATGGATCATCATTTCGAGGGTCCATCACTAGACCTTCAACTATCCATAAGCGTCACCCCACTACTCAAACCGATCAGAAAAGCCAGCAAGTACAAGGAAAATCATAATTATAGTGTCATGAAAATGGATTCAAGTTCTTGTGTCGAAGCTCTGAAATGGCAGGCGGCCGAGCAAATTCGCCTGGCGGCCATTGAGAAAGCCTACGCGGAGCGCGTGAGGGAGCTGACAAGAAGGGAGATGGAGTTGGCACAATCGGAGTTCGCACGCGCACGCGTCATGTGGGAAAGGGCTCGAGAGGAGGTTGAGAGGGCTGAGAGAATGAAGGAGAGGGCTCAGAAGAAGATGGATGATTCGACATGCATGGAGATCACTTGCCAATCTTGCAGGCACAAGTTTACACCTTAATAAGCTGCTAACTTGTATTTTCTAATGTCAGGAAAATTTTCATTTTGAGTCCACCAACTTCCCCCTTTGTTCATTTTTCAATCCAACTGATTATGAAGTCTCGAATTTGCTCCGCATCTATCATTTTTTTCTTTCCTTAAGTTGAGTCTTTCTCTACCTTTTGATGGAAAAACCATAAACCACGCATATGGCCGGAGAGATAGGGAAAATTCTTACCCGCACCAGGTTTGGCCACATCTAGAAAGCTGCACGCCTGATTCGCACATTCCGCCATCAAAATGTTAATGAAAAGGTGGAAAAAGATTAAATTTGAGAATAAAGGAGAGTAAGGGGATTACATTTGAGAATTCGTAATCAATGTCATGGCCAAAAACGAAGAGAAACTAGTTGTAGATGGGAGTAAAAATGAGATTTACCCTTTCTTAGACTATGAATTGAAGGGGCTTAGTTAATTGAAAATTGGTAAGCATTCCACAAATATGGAGGAATTAGTAAGGAAACAATGAAGTTGGATTTTACCTTACCCAAAAAACAATGAAGTTGGATTATTTGAGTTGCAAGAAAGAGTCGTTGGATGCTTTATTGCAAATTATATTTCATATTTTATTTTTTGCATGAAAATATGTCAAGTGTATAATATTTGGTTAAATGTATAATTAAGATAATTATTTTATAAATATGGTGTGAATTCATATTATGAAACTTAAGGTGAAATACTATTTTAAATAGATCTTCCTCTAAAGAAGAAAAAAAAAGGTCTTCAAATCCGCTATTACAAATTCTGTTCCATTTTCAATTCCAATGCCCGTTTTATTGGGTTCTACATTATATATTATTATAAAGTTTGTTGAATATGTATTTTTCTTGTATTACAAACTGATGATCAGTTCAATATATTTTTCTAGCAAGACAGAAGCTGTCTTAGTTTCTTCGTTGTAATGAGTGTATTTTGGAAGCATTCGAGTACGAATACTGCATGATGGGCCTAATAATGCAGCACTTAGTAGCAAGGAGATTTAAAAATCGCATTTTCATGTACTGAAAAAGTAATTTCTTCTATTCTCAATACCGGAAAATTCTTGCCCAAATTTAATTTGGCTGCACCTAATCAATAATGTAGCAAGTGTTAATACACTTGTCATGTAATTGGTTACTTTTCCTAAACTATACACCAATGACAAGTATAAAATACTCACCACGTAATTAATCCCGATATGATCGAATCTGATACGAATAAAAATTTCCCTTCAATACCATGATTGAAGATCACATTAATTTCATTTAGGCATATTTTATGCCTTCTTCTTGTAAGATATGGTAATTGAATAGCTTGAATATGGATTCTGACTTCCAAATTAAACATTTTCACAAGTAATAATTAACAGAGAGCGGTGGGGCCATATATGACTTAAGGGATGCACTTGCACTTCTTAACTTTAAATTTACTTCATATATATGGCGTTGAATTTGAATGGCTCTAAGTGTAAATATATACACACACACATTGAATGATTGTTCTAATTGTCAGTTAGTGTACTCCATAGCCATCATTCAGTATGCCCCTTGATTTTCAATTAAATTAATTATTTGTATTATTCATAGCCCCAAGAACGGAACCAGGGGGCGGTCACCCCTTTCAAGTTCATATCAAACTAAAATTTACATGTATTTTTATAAAAATTTTGAATTTCATTCCCCTTCAATTATAAAAATCCCTTTAATATTTTGTAGAAATTTGACCCAACTCGCAAATAAAAATTTATGGCTCCATTCTTGGGCAACCCATAATTAATAAGTGCACGTCTTGGGATCCTGGCTCCGCCTCTGATAATAGGCCCTTGATTTTTCTTTAGTAGCAGGCAAATGAAGTAGCCACAGAATTACGATAATTGCTTCATTATTGGTGTTAACTATTCTGATATGATATACGGAGAGAAAAAACTGTCAAGTAACAAATCTTGAGAACAGCTATAGGAATCAGTAGTAATTATCTGATGTATATTGCAAAATTGATTTGTTTTTTGACTTTAGCTACTGGCTTACTTGCAATTCGTCTGCCCACTTGTATTCATAAAATTCATCAACTTGATTATAAGGATTTGCAGTGAAAATCAGATATTTTGAGCCTTTTGATATTTGCACTGTGTTTGGTTCGATGATTTTGTTGAGGAAAAGAAAATGATAAAAGAAAAGAAAAGTTCAAAATGAAATAAATAAATTAAAATCCTCTACTTGTTTGGTTGTCCAGAAAATGGTGAGAAAAATGAATTCCCATATTAAAAATATATGATGCAAATTGTTCCAAAAAAGTGAATCAGATGGAATAACTGAAAATGAGACGGCGAGTTTGTAATGTAAAGTGTGAGAGAAAGCAAGGAGTGTGCATTTCCTTAAAACCTTTTTGTAAGGAAAAGTGATTTTCCACCTTAGCATTATATTTTTCCTCTCAGTTTTCCTTTCTTTGCTTTTTCTCCTTTGTAACCGAACACTTCACATGCTTTTCCTTATCATTTTCTTTTTTTTTTTTCCCTCCCTAAAATCCAAAAACCAAACAAAGCGTTAGGGAGAGTAATAGGGCGGATTTATCAAAATTTGAGATCAGTGCACCAAAAATTGTTTATATTCTCATTTCCATTCTTTCACCTAGGCCTGTCAATGGGTAGGATTTTACCCTACCCTTACTCATTTATTCTCTACTCATATCCTACTCATACCCTAAAAACTTAAAATTTACTCATACCTTACCTTAACCCATACTACCACAAATGAATAGGTTAGAGTAGGACCTTACATGTTCTAATCCATTGGGTAATGATACCAATAGGTATTCACACACTACACATATCATTACCCAATGGGTATTCACACACCACACGGTCCACACACATTTTTCACACACACACACACACACTACGCACACATTTTTCACACACACACACATACTGCACACACATTTTCACACACTACGCACACATATTTTTCACACACACACACACTCTGCACGCGCGCACACACACTGTGTGTGTGCGTGTGTGAAAACACACACTGCACACACAAAATAAACACACACACTGTGTGTGAAAACACAGTTTCACACACTGCACACACACACACAGTGTGTGAAACTGTGTGTGTGTGTGTGTGCAGTGTGAAAACACAGAGTCTCACACACTGCACACACACACACACACACACTCACTCACACTCACACACTGCACACACAGTTTCACACAGTGTGTGTGAAACTGCACACACAGTCTCATACACTGCACACACACTGCACACACAGTGTGTGTGTGTGTGTGCAGTGTGTGAAACTGTGTGTGCAGTGTGTGTGCGTGTGCGTGTGCGTGCAGTGTGTGTGTGTGTGTGTGTGTGTGTGCAGTGTGTGAAACTGTGTGTGTGCAATGTGTGTGTGTGTGCAGTGTGTGAAATTGTGTTTTCACATACGCTGTGTGTGTGTGTGTGTGCAGTGTGTGTAAATGTATGTGTATGTGTTAACTGTGTGTGTGAGCTAAAGAAAAAACACAATATCAAAAAATGACAAATAAAAAAAAATATATGATTGGGTAGGGTATAGACCCTATCCTAAAAATATGGTATATCCAATACACATACCTAATGGATAAATATTTAAATAGGATAGGATAAAATATAGGATATATTTAATCGGGTATTTTTAGGATTAGGGTCAAGATAGGATAAAACCCTACCCATTGACAAGCCTATATTCACCTTTAGTGGTTATCACATTTTTTCCACAGGGTTAATTACAAAACAACCATTGAGATTTGTCTTGTTTTCTCAAACCTCACCTGGTATGGAAAAATTACAAATACCCTTTTAATACTTGATTTTGAATCACAAATCCCTCAGGTAGCTAGCGGGTCATTTGTAACAGAAAACCAAACATATTTGTAATTTTTCATAGTGAATGGGGTTTTGCAAAAGCAAGCCAAACTTCAAGGGGTTTTTCGTAATTAACCCGTTCCCATGAATTTGAGTGACCTACAAACTAGTGTAGGTAAAGGTAAATATTGGGATGGATAATTGGTACTGAATTACAAATCTTGCTTGGAAGACTGCTGAATCTGGTGATAATTACAGAGCCCAACTTCTTATGGTCATAGTCAAGCTCAGAACCTTGTAGAGGTTAGAAAAGGCAAATGAATCAGAACAAAAAGTGAACCATTTCAATCAACAAGAAGACAGCATAGCTGTACACAATTTGTATTCAACTTGTTAACTTTACTTCACCCAAAAACCAAACACCCACTATCCATGTCTGGGATCCTACACCAAAAGAAAACATTTCTGGATAAGATGACTTATTAAAAGAGTCAGTAAGAGCAGCATGCAGCAAAAACCCATTTGACATGTTTCAAGAATTGCATGTTTCTTGATTAACTTATTTCTTATCAATCACAACCACTTTATAATGACTCTTAAAATAATTGTCTTCAACTTAACCATAACCCCCTAATAATTCACAAGTATCATATTAACCAGACCATGATGAAATCAGAACCAAGCACCAATCAAAAGTCTTGGATAGCTCTTTCATAAGTTCTAATTGAGAAAAACCTTACTTATTCTTCCAAAAAAAAGGGGGGCAATTAGGTCTCATAATTTGGTATTGCCATCAGATGCTTATTAGTAAGCACAGAAGTCATGCACTGTATTGATTCTTTTATAAAAAGGTTGTGCACTTACTTTTGCAAGAGGGTATGGGAACAAAAAGAGCTTCCCCGTACCCCCCAAAAAAATTATAACCGTTGTTCAATCGGGCAGTATGTCAAAATGTTGCAGGTTCTTCACAGAGTGCTCAACCTAATGCAGAATCAGATAAACATTATCTTTACCTATTCGCCCTTTACACGTGTTTGCCTTTTGCCCTATAACCATGTTGCAGAAAGTTTTCCTAATTATAACTAGATAAACAGAATTTTACCATGATATATGATATAAGTAACTGAAAATATGTGGAGAAAGTAAAAAATGATGACAGATTTGATTAACACCAGTAAATTTTTATTGACTATCATTGCATCGTGTTTACATCATAATATGGTAAAAATAATGGTCGAATGCAGCATGGCCTCATAACAATGTTATCAGTCATTGTTTGTCAAATATGATAGCTTTTGTATTCAAATCTTCTAGCCACTTATTTTTGATTGAGAACATACAGCCAATTGCAATAGAAATCAAAATTTTGATAAAAGCAAACACAGGAAAAAGATGTAGGACCATGTTCTAGAGTGATCATCAACACAGTAATTATGACAAATCCTTAACATTTGTCTTTTCGAATTGTCAGCATGCGAATGCACTGTAACAAAGATACAGTATCTTAACATAATCCAAAGGACTTATATCCATAGGTTTAAGCCAAAGAAATGTGAAATTAATGATTGAACAATCCTGTTACGTTATGTGATCAAAGGGGATGTATCAACAGATATGAGCTTCATATATTCATATACATATCAATTAATGTCACATTAAGGTCTTATATTTCTCAAGTGCAACTGAGCCCAAGTTTGCATGTCTCAGCAATAAGCTCAGAAATTTCCTAATTCTTATATAGGGTACAACCTTACTGTGAAAAGTTGTACCGCGAGAGTTTTAACCAAGCACCAAAAATTCCCAGGTGAAAAAAGGAGGGACAGAAATTAAATTTGAGATCATTCATTAATTTTAGCCATTTTTAAAGAAATGCAGGGAACATGGCAGCATCGCTTTTTGAAGGTGGGCAAGGTTTTTCATTTCTTGTGGGACTCAAAATCTGACAACATGGAAATGTGGCAAACACCATAGCACTGCAGTGGAAAATAAGCAATGAGAGAGAACAGTATGGAGTGGGATATCACTTTATTATTGGCAACAATAAAGTTAAAACCATAAAGTGGTTCATGATTAATTCTAAGTCTTCAATTATATACACATAGTTGCCATCACGGTGAAGAGGTGAGGACACAAAGTTGTTTACATACATGTGCCCTTCCAAGAACATTTTTGTATAATGAACGTTCTACACGCTTATAAAGATTTTGCTTTTGTCTTCCCGTTTCCTCAGATTTATGAAGAGTATTTTGAATTTGAGACATTTTTCGATTTACCACCAATAAAATAAAAAAAAACTAGTTGAAGGTTTGTTGTTACAAAGGGAGATCAAAATCATGCAATCTTATAAATGAATTCATTTAACATGTCCACATCCCCTATTATTCTTTTTCCTGTGACCACAACAAGCATTAACAAGATATTTGTTCCTCAGAAAAGAGGGTAAAAGTAAAAAAAGAGCATAAGTGATATGGGTTTCAAGGCATACCTACCAATGCAATATTTTTTACATGTCTCTTCTCAGCAGCTTCTTGAGGTTATCCAATACCAAAAAATAAAGGAAATTCTGATAATTCCCTGTAATTACAAATAAATAAACAAATTAATTAACTAAAAATAATAATAATAGTAATAATAATAATAATTTTCCAAGATTTTTGCATCTTTCTGTTCCCAAACAAGGAGCTAAAGATTTTGTAAGACCTTTTCTTGTACAAAATATTTCAACTAAAGGAAAAGTTTAGTCTTTCAGTAATAAAAGTCAGGCTCTTCATGGGAGGGGGGGAAAAACACAAAAAGAAAAGGAAAAAGGGAAAAAAGATATAATCGGGTCACCTGGGGTTATCTCTTGAGCAGTTAATGTCACACTTCAATTAGTCATAATGGTGGCATCCACCCAAATTGACCAGCTAGCAAAGCAACCTTTGTCGTCTGTCTTTTTATCTTTGAAACTAGAAGAAGTATCAATCATATTCAAACGTACAGCACAAAAAACTGCTGATTGAGATAATAATTCATTTCCATGGGCTGTAATTATCATATCACAAGAATCAATGTGGAACATTCAAGGTAATGCATGACATAGCAGATAGTTCACCTAATTTGTGTTCTATGACCAACTATAGTAATCCAATAAAACATACATAACGTTACACAACGTTTTTAGCCAAACGAATCAAAACAAGATTTAAATTATCAACACTGAACTTGCGTTTCCTCTATATTGAAAACAAGTTATCAACATAGGGTGTTACTAATTCAGTCATGCATGACTTTAAAAATTTGAGGGTTCTTCTGCTAATACTCCTTCAGGCAGATCTTCAGACTTCAGTGCCTGCAAAAAAGCCCCACCACTTCATTGGCATGGGCTATTCCTTAACATCACAAAACTATGAAATTATAAATATGTTCTAGAAACAGACTGCCCAACAATTTTCAGAAAACTTCATACCTTTTGTATATTGAGCGAAGAGAAAAACTACAACTGCTTTTGCGGGTACCTAGTTGTAACCAAGATAGGGTACTGTTACAGTCCCTGGCATCCGTTTGCCTACTATAACTACCATTAGCGGAAGTTATCATGTAATTTTACAAACTTCCAGGTAATTATAAAATGGATACCGTGTAAAGTAAGAACATACTACAGAAGACAATATTTGATCCAGAGACTAACATGAAAAGCTTTGGTCACTTTTCTGGTTGTCAGCTCAACACCAGAATAACAAACTTTGTCCAACAATCAGATTCAACTGAATAAAGTGGAATTTATTAGAATGTTACAAATTTTCAATGTCTTGATGTAGAAACTAGACTCGGCTTGTAGGTTTTCTTCACCAAAGAAAATTATATGCTAAATTTTTGCAACCAGCTATCGAAGTGACTAGTAGCGGAAAGAATAACAACACAAGTTTCCTGCACATGTTTGTCTGCAAGATGAATGTATAGAATACGAAACCATGATCTTTCTTCAATCTTAATATCATTGCATGATGAATAAAAATGTGTATTAACACATCTTTCAATACCAAGCTCTGTGAAAGAATCCAAATACACACCGTACAAACAACTTTTGTAATGCCAGTAACTTCAACTGGACTCTTATTTCAACTGGTAACTTCAAACAAATATTTGGGATTTCTTGCTTTTTGGTTATCTTATAATTCCATTTATTTCTTAAATTTTGTCTCCAATGAAGGGTGATAAAAAATCTAATGCCTGTGGTACTAAGGGCCTAGGCCACACTCTCTCCCATACGAAATTTAGTATATCCAAACTAGGCCCGTTAAATGCATAATTCCGTGACATACATTTTTCCTATTTTCAGGAAGGTTTTGAACTTCCAAACTGGATATACAACATGAAAATTCTCAAAACTAAATTAAAGAGAATAGAGGGCTCAATCAATTTTTATTAATGTGATGCCATTAGATGATTCATTGAAGGCACTTAACATTTTCTTTTTGCTTGGGTTCGGAAGGGGAAAGTGAAACGACATACCCCATATTCAACCTGCCGAGACCAAATTCCCTTAAGCAAGAAAACAGTTCCCCACATTAGAGGATCCATAGGTTATCAAGAAAAAAAAGATAAAAAAAACTAGCACAGTTTAATGACTAAATATATCTTAAATGCACATAAGCAGGGTGAGAAAATGTTTACATGCACAATGGATATCATCCAATTTGAGATATGGACAAGGTATGACAGCCTCAAGCCACTAACAAGTGCAGCATTCCTAGGTCAACTTAATAGATCAAGCAGGATACTCTGTCTAAAATAGCTGTTCCCCAGATTGTGGAAATACGGTGTGAACAAAAAGAGTTCTAAGTTACATGAGCAAAATATGTTTTGATTGTAGAAAGACTAACTATAGCAGATTAGATGATGATTCTGCTTCAGAGTAGCAAATTGGGTAATGTTATAACGAGGACTCAGATGCCATGGTGTTGCCATAAGTAAATATCTTGTTCATAGTCAAAATATAATTCACGAAAATTCATGCAGAAAAGAATCGCAACTGACTACATTGTCAAAGAGAAGGAAACCTCTGATAATGTTTTCTGATCGTACAAGAAGAAGACCTTTTGCAAACTACAATTAGCAAGTAGAAACAAGTGTGGAAAAGGAAGAATAATGAGAAGAATACATGGTAGAGAAGGAAATAGAAAAAGTATAGTCCAACTTATGAAATAAAGAATGTAACATAACTAGAGTTTAAGGCCTTGTAATTGCTAACACACATCCTCCTCTCACTTGTATACATTCTTAAGTAATCCAGAAACAAGATTGAAGATAGTAAGAAGCATGTCCCAAGCATGAAAAAAAATTGTAGTTTGGAGAAGTTTATATATAAAACAGTTTCAGTTTCTGTAGTTGTATTGCAAAAGATACAGAAACTATAGGCTCACAATATCATTCTCTGAGATACTTGGAAACACAAATTCAAGGGTTTGAAAAGGAAAAACCTTAATCCGGTGCATGGGTCTCAGTCTTTGCCTATAAAATGTAGTAAAATTAATGTCACCAATAATTTCCACAAAAACAACAGCCATCGTTAGACCAATGGAATCACTCACATCCCTGACAGTTTCTCATTTGCAAACAATGGAAATAATTTGATGGCGATATTGAATTCATTTTGAATCCTGTGGTTCTGGACAATTTGCAATGGAATTGAACTAGTTATATTGATAATTCGGTGTGTACAGACAGAGGCTTCCTATGTAACCCTCACTCATCGATTCAAATATTTCCCATGATAACCACAAATAACAGCAAGCAGATAAAACTGATGATGATTACGGATTACGATATTCAGATATCAAGACATTACAAGGCACAAAATTGTGTAGAGAAATCTTCTCAACAGCATTTTCAGGCATACTCTATCCTTCCCCATTTGCATTAGAAGTTCACAAGGCCTGCGTTAGCAACTGTATCAGCCCCAAAAGCATTCATACTAGACCAGCATGAGTTCGTTTGGAGTGCTCTAACGGGGCTAGCGATGCACAAATTACTTTCAGGTAAAACCTCGAACAGTTGGCGTGCATCAATCATCATCCCACATTTTAACAAGAAAAAGAACACCCAATTAATCTGATACGAATCCATATCAACCCCCCGGAATAACGAATACGATTGAACACCCTCTTGGCACTTTCATTCCAATACAAGCACTCAGCAATGCACCCTAGGTGCCACTCCTGATGTGAAAATATCTCAAACACTTCAAAAGCTTCACAATACCTTCGCACAAATTCCAGAATTCTAGAGATTGAAAAAAAAGGTCTCCGCATCAGCTCTTATACAAGAAAAAGTATTCGTAAACTCGGATTTCTCGTCTGAAAATATGCGCATCTACAGCTACATGGGATTTGATCCAACAATCAAGAGCTAATGAGCGAAAGACAAAGATTATGGAAGATGAATATGGGAAGTGATTAAAAAAACCTTTTGGTTTCTTTTTTACATATTTAAAATTGAATTGTCATATCTTATATTTTTTGAAATGTATTTAAAATTAAGATTTTTTAAAATAAAATCGAAAATGCAGTGTAAAACCGTTTGACACGGGTTTGGCAGTTTTAAACAATACAAAAATAAGAAAAATATTATTTTTTGAAATTAATAAAATATTTGAAATCTATATCTATATTATATCTATACTATTATAAAAATAAAGCTATTTTTATATCACAAATGACGATTATTGTGTGATTTTACAAATTTGCCCTTTAAGTTGATATAGAATCAATAGAGACATGTAAAGTTATGGGTAAAATTGAAAATTTACATGAAATCAATTCAATTTGGATACTAAATTTTAATATGTGAATTTACCCTTATAATTAGTAAACACATGTAATAAATAAATAAATAAAAAGGTCAATATTGTAATATTATATCCAATTTAAAAAATTCATGTTCTCAACTCACTAACCACTCTCTCTAATTATAATTACTTGGTTTATTTTCTTTTATATTTATTCTTTATCATGTAATTATATTTCATATAATTATTTTATTTTTAAATTATTATAATTTAATAAATTATTTCAAATAATTCTAAAAAAATATTCTTATAAAAGAAATTTAATAATGTATTTATATTTTCATCCTAAAAAAATTAAAGTACTAAATTATAATATATACTTTTTATATTTTGCACTCACGTAGAGTATGCAATGTTGCTAGTATTATTATAAAAAGAAAGCCACTTTTGTGTCTAAAATGACAAGTTTTTTGTAATTTTACAAAAGTTGTCATTCAACTCCATGTAAAATAAATAGAGTTATGTAAAATTAAAGCTAATATTGGAAATTCCCATGCATGAAATCAATTCAATTCGGATATCCAAATTTTAATGTGTCAATTTTATCATTTTAATTAGTAAACACATACAAGGAAGAAACAAATAGAGAGGATAATATTGTAATATTACAATCTAATTTGAAAAATTATTTTCTCAACCCACAAACCACTTTCTCTATTATTTTGAATTTTGCAAGTTGAAATCTATTTTTAATAAAAAGATCCCTTAAATCAATAATTAATATTTTTAGTTCTCTCTCTCTATCACTCTCTCTCTCTCTCTCTCTCTCTCACACACACACACACACACAATTTTTCTATTTATAATTATTCAATGTTTTTTTTTTCTTTATCACATAATTATTTTAAGCTTATTATTATTTAATAAATTATGTCAAATAGTTCTTAAAAAAATATTTTTATAAAAGAAATTTAATAATATATTTATATTTTGATTCTAAAAGAATTTAAAAACTAAATTATGGTATATATTTTTTGTATCTTGCACACACATAAAGTGCGGGGAATTGTTAGTAATATTAAAAAAGAATCAATGCATGCTGATAAACTTTATGAAATAAAAAGTATAAATACTAAATTCATGGAATATAACACAGATTTCGAAAAGATATTGATTAACTAAATAATTTCTTAAGACTTCAGTATAATATAACATACTAAATTTTTTTTCCATACATAATTTAACATAGTTGTATTTGATCGTTCAAATGATTAAATCAATGACTAACAAATTTTGGAACAATTTAAAAATTAATTGGCGAACCTATCTTATATGTTAAAAGAGTTTAAATTAAATAAATTTGAATTTAGATTTATATATTTAATATATGTGAGCGGTTTAATTCTATACGGTTTGAGGAAACAATTATAACCGATCTAATTTTGCAATGCGATTTTGAATTTAATTATTGAACTACAATTTAAAAAAAAATAACAAGAATAATACAATTTGATGCGATGCTAGCAATTGGAGCAATTTTAAAAAAATTATGCTCACCTCTCCCCAGTAATTTCGATTCTGAATCGAGCGAGGGCTGGTGAGAGTTTAAACTTTGAAAATGCTCGCCAAATAGTTCGTTGGTTCTTCACCAGCCATTTAAAAAACTAACTTAACGAATCAGTCGTATTGAGGTAAATGTTAGCAAAATATGGGCCTGAATATGCATAATTGCCTACATTAATAAATAAATTAACAGCTATATCTTTTTTATCCTTAAAACAAATTATCCCGCAATGTTCTTGTTGATATTTTGATAACTAGTTTAATGAGATAAAATGTTTCCACATGAAAATTTTATATTGCATATCAATATATCATGTTTCATTTTGTGTTCCAATACATGAATATATATTAAGTGTAAGAATTTCAGGGCAAGTGTATAATTAAAAAAATAATTTGATACAAATGACAAGAATTTTATTCACAATGTTTCTTTTTTAAAATAGTAGCACTATAAGTTTCAAAAAACAACAGACCAATAGCTCTCTAAAAGTCTCAATTTAAAATGAAGCGTGATAAGAACGAACCTAAATCGTCGGACTTAGGAAGTCTACATATAATTATGGGTGAATTACACAATCATCTCTGAAATTAGGCTAATTTATTAGAACCCACTATGATTTCAAAAATTATCCAAAATCCCCCGAGATTATACCCATATTACCACCAGTACTTAACCTTAGGTTGACTTATTTCAATTTCTGAAAAATATCCGTTCCCTTTTTTTTTGGGCGATTAACACTGACCACCCTTAAGGTTAGATTAATTTATGAGAAATCCCATGTGGTTTCAAAAATTAACAAAACTCTCATGAGGTTATACCCATATATACAACCAGCACCTACTAATAAATAATATTAATTCAAGCATTGATATGTTATATTTCATAACTATGATAAATAAATACGACATAAGATATTCTTTAGGGTGTAGAGTGTAACTAACCATTTATTTTATGTTCTGTTATAAATTTATACTAAATATACTTAATATGTGCTAAATTTATATTTGAGAAAAATATAATGATATACATCGCACATATCAATAATGTGAAATGAGAAATATAAACATTGATTGAAATAAAAAATTAAAATTAAATAATGCACTTGGAATTTTTATTTATAATTCAATCAAAAATAAATTTTGACATGCTTGAGGACTCTAATTCATTTCTCTTAAAATTTACTCTGTATTAGCGATAATATGTCATACTTGATGTGTTGGTGGATACTTTTAATGCATTCAATTCAAAATATTTATTTGAATAAATAATCACATTTTTTTTCAAATCTATTACTTGAAAATTGTATGATAATAATATTACAAAGGGAAAAAAAAGAATTCATTTTGTTGAAGAATAGTATTAAAAGAAGGGCAAATTACTTCACATCATATAGTGTAATAAGTCAACCTAAGTAGGTGCTTGATGCAGTCGGTTTTTGGTTTGACCACGTGTCGGGATCCGAAGGGCTCCGAACGATAATGTTGGTGGCCCACCTGCCAAAGAGGGAGGAACGCCAGTTTTGGCCCGGCGTAGGCTCTCTGGCGCTCAAGTCAGTGTTTTGAGAAGATGATGAATAATGCATGAAAGGTTCTCTTGCTTATCAAGAATGAATAAGAGAGTTCTATGATTTTCCTTACCCTTGGGTGGAGAGCCGATTTGGTATATATATATGAGAGTGAGGCACCCAGATGAGACGTGGTTGGTGGGAGCCGATCAACTCCCTGATAAGGACCGTATCGGCATGTGCTTTTTGTCCATTTTGTGAATCCCATTGGCGGTTCCATGCCTCATGAATGGGGGGCCTTCTTGGCATTTAATGTGCATCTTGAGCATTTATGACCAATGATTGCATTTATGACATAGCATTTAATGCGTATGAGACTGATGGGATTGACCCATATGCCACTGAGGCATGTTAGGTGACGACAGGTAAAGCCTACCGTTGGCTGCCAAGTAGGGGAATGTGTCCTCGACAAGGGATTGCGTCCTTGACACAAATGCGTTCGAGGGCACCCTATGCCTCTAGGCCCGTGCCCTTAGGTAAACCTAGAGTCGTTCCCCATAGGAGGGAAGCGCCCCGAGGCTATCCTGTGTGAGCACGGTTTATGTCGAGGGTCATGGGTCGTTTCGAGGATCCCTCCAGTAGCATACTTGTGTCTTAAGAACGGCCACCTTGAGGGCTCGTTCGAGGACGGTCTGCCATGTCGAAGGCCTTAATTTCCCACGAGCTATTTGGAGGTACATGCTAATGTGGCGTGATGAGGAGGCGCCTGGCCCATCATTAGCCCCCTACTCTTGATTGTGACGAGAGCGTCAGCTTTCCAACATGACTTGCATTGCAGGGTGCCAAGTGTCCTTCTACTTTTTGAATTCAAAATGCCACTTTTTGAATTTGAAATGCCACCTGGGCACGAAAAGTCGCGCCTTTCCAACTCTGACAGCCCACGCGCTTTCCCGGGAGACGTGGCGCTCCCCTGTCCATTAATTTTTGACACCCAAAAGGTCATGATGGCAGGGGCGTGCCTAGTCATAGTTGCCGCAGGCTTTATTGCCACGGCAACCAAAGCGTTATAATGGTGGTGTTTCCCATATAAATAGTTGAGGGCTTCGTCCCAAATTGATTTTTCCCTTCACATTCACCCAAAGCATTCGTACGAGCATTGGAGACAAGCCTTTCAAAAGACGCCACTATCATTTTCGGTCGTTCATCTTTCTCAGCCATTCGTCTTTCTCCGCCGTTCATCTTTCTCAGGTGAACTTTTCTTTCCTACTCTTTATTTGCACTTCTAACCCAGAAATCCTAGTTGCCATGGGTCCGAAAAGGAAGATATTGGATAACTCAGATCCCACGCCTGAGGACTTGGAAGCAGAGGGGGAGGTCCGCCTTCCCTCTGAGCCAGTTTCAGGCGCCGGGGCAAGTCATGCCACAGAGACCCCCGAGGAGACCCAAGCCAGGGCGCCACAGAGTGGGGGTCTTCGGGTAACGCGCCGGAGAGAGTATGCCCAAAGCAGAAAAAGAAGGCGCAGGGATACGTTGAGGGGGACGCTAGGCCCAATGGGTCCCCTGCCAAGAGCCCAAAACCGCGGGGTGGAGGAATGGGCAAGTTCCAGACCACTTCGCTCCCTCGGCATATTTCCAGCAATATTACAGCAGCAGAAATGGAGAGGATCCGAGAGGAGTTTGGGGTTCAATTTTCCATCCACATGCCCAGGCCGGGTGAAAATATAGTGGAGCCTCGTGGGGGGTGCGTGGCTTTCAACCTTCACCATTTCGAAGCGGGATTGCGCCTGCCCCTTTCCCTAGAAATTCGAAGGCTTTTGGAGTTTGTCGGTGTGTGCCCTAGCCAACTGGTGCCTAACTCCATCATGATCATCGTCGCCTTTGTGGTGACCATGAAGTGCCTTAAGGAGGAGGCCAGTCCGGCTAATTTTTTGGAGGTTTTTTGGTCCAATGAGTCGGTCCGGTCCTACCCAGGCGAATCGACGGAGGATGAGCCTGGCTTCTTGTATTTGTCTGCCCGTTCAACTTCCTCGAAGGTGTTAGATGGCTTCAAGTCCTCCTACGGGCTAGGGTGGAAAAGAAAGTTCGTGTTCGTGGAGGATCGAGGTGAGTTGGGAATGCCCTCGAATTGGCGCCAACCCCCCGTACTTAACCGCAACTTCCACCACGAGGAGCCAAGTTTTGACGAGGGAAAGGTGGTGGATTTCACCAAGATGGGGAGAACGTGTGCTCTCTTTCTGACTTCGCAAAGAGTGACCCTGGAGCTTAAACCCTTTCTTCTTCTCTCCTTCCCCCGTTTTTTTTCCTAAAAAGGGGGTACCCACTGCTGGTGACGTATCTATTTTTATTTTTTCTTGTGCAGGCCCCGACATCTTAAAGGACGCACGCTGAGCTTTGTTGGCTAGGCTCAACCGGCAGAGGTGCCAAACCCAACCTCCTCGCCCTAACGTTTCCGCATTCCACAAGGCGAGGCTCCCCGCGTCGAAACTAAGAGGCCACTTGAGCTGAAGACACCGGGGCTATCCCGGTTGAGATTGTTGAACCCTCAAGGGGGATCGTGGGGGGTCCAGAACCCTCCGATCAAACTGCTATCCCCCCGAATCAACCTTCTACACCACCGGGGCCCCAGCTACTACCAGCGCCTCTACTCCTGTTGCTGACCCGTCAAGGCCCTCGCCAACCGAGGAACCACCCTCGCCTCGAGTGGAGGCTCCACTCAGTAACCCCTTCGTTGTGGTTCCTCAGGCGACCCCCACCGCACGACCAAGTCCCCAACCCGAGGGGGTCACCTCTCGAAGGGCTATGCCCGGGGTGTCTATCCGCGAGGGTGGCAGTAATGGCTCTCGAAAGAGGGCTGCGGAGGAAGAGACTGCTTGGGGGGCCAAGAAACAAAGACCTGCACCTACATGTAAAGGGAAACACGCGGCCAGCCCAGAGCCTTTGGATTCAGACGAGGAGGAAGAGCTCCTCAAATATACGGAGGCGGGGCCCAGCTACCTCGTTAACCTTCAAGGCCACCAATCCAACCTCTGCATTACCGGGGTGTGAGCCCATAAGACTGACACCAAGATGAACTTGGCTCTCCTTCGAGGTATCCAATTGCCTGCAGATCAGCGGGCACTTCTGAAGTGCTCTATTGCTGAGCTTGAAACAAACCTCACCAATGCTTTAATCGGGGTAAGGATATTCCCGCTGTCTTCTTTCATTAGTTCTGTTAGTACCCCCCATCTAAAGCCCTTGATGATATTTGGTAGGTCGTCGTCCCCCTCTCCCACCATTTCCTCCACCGTGCTAGCATCTTCCGACGAGGGAAGAACAAGTATAAAAGGATGCTTCGGGAGGAGAGGAAGAAAAAACAAACGCTTGCCGATATAGAGAAGCACCTCGAAGAGACTAAGGTCCTTGCTAGGGAGCTGGTCTCGACCAATGATAATCTTTGAGGGCAATTGCAAGAGAGCCAGCAGCTTTTCAAATTCGCTAGGACCCGCATTGCTGAGCTCGAGAGACAGTGCAAAGACTTGGACGACGAGGTGAAGCGGACGGCCAAAGCCTGGGAGGAGACCAGGGCCTTGTACGAGGAGACTGCTCTCGATCGAGACTTCGCCAAGGAGCGTCTCGAAGTGGTAAACAAGAAGAGGGGCAAAGCCAAGGGGAAGGCCTTCTGGAACTATGATGAGGGCGTCAAGGCGGGGCTGCGAAGAGCCAAGTGGACCTTTCTAGGGCGGTGCCACAAGAGGATCAAACGTGCCTTTTCGAGGTTCCTTGTGAGCGAGGCATTCTAGGTGCGACCTCGTTCTCAACCAACTCTAGGTGCGGGGCGATCTAGGCGAGGATTTTGATCGAGGCTCCATTGGACTCTCCTTTGACCACAACGGGGTGCATTTGGAAGACGCATCGCCCTCGTCGGGGAGGTCCAAGGAATTTGATTTTCAGGGAAACGAGTTCAACTTCGTCTTCCGTCGTCTTGATATCCCCCTTCCTGAGAGCGCGAAGGGCGAGTCGTCGGGGGAAGAAAACCTTCCGCTCCTATCCGTGCCAGCTCCTGAGTCCTGGAAAGACCAGATGGCTAGGCCGAGTTCCCCCAGTGATCCTGAGGGTGAAAATAACGGCGGCGACGAGGCAGGGGCAAACGCCGGCGCTGGGGGCCAGGGTGGAGGCCAGGATGAAGGACCCGTTGAAATTAGCGACTAGGTTAAGCCTCATTCATTGTAGCCCCCCGAAGCCTCTGTAACCCTCTTTGTAAATCGAATGCCCTTGGGCTTATTAATGAAAATCATTCCTCTCGAGGTATTTCCTGATTTGCAAAATATGTTCAATTTTTGCTTTTACTAACAAATTATAATAATGTCTCGAAAAGTCCGAGGATGGATCCCCTTTGTTTAATGAGTGCGATGGGCTGAGACAAAACTGACTAATGGCGTGCGAGAACAATTTGAAAAATAACGCGAGGGTAATATTTTTTAAAGATCGTTGGAATTTATAAGTTCGTACAACCCATTATCCTCTCAACATAAAAGTGTCCTCGACACGTTTCTTAATCAATCTACACTCTAATAAAATGAGAAAGGAACAACAGACTTATCTGTTTTTTAGACATAAAACTTTTTGAGATTCGAGGGGTTCTATAGTCGAGTTAGTTCTCTCCCGTCCATGTTCTCGAGCCGGTACGCATTATTTTTTGAGACCTTTACAACCTTGTAAGGCCCTTCCCAATTTGGGTCCAACTTTCCGGCATGCTTGGATACCTTCACCCTCTTAAGGACCAGGTCTCCAAGCTGGAATTTTCTGGAGCGTATTCCTTTATTGTAAGCTCGGGCCATGGAACCTCTATACTTTTGCATCCTCGACCACACTTCATTCCTTTTCTCCTCGAGCAAGTTCAACTTCGTGGTGTAATTCTCCTTGTTGAAATGCACTACCATGGTTGTGCTGTGCAGTATTTCTGTTGGAATCACTACTTCTGATCCATACACTAAAGCATATATGGAGTCCGCCGTTGCTGTTCGAGGCATATTGTGATAGGCCCAAAGTACCCCAGGCAACTCTTTGCCCATTCCCATTTAAGGGCGCCCAACTTGACCATTTTCTTGGGGGTTCGCCATCGATGTGAATCGTTGCTTGATGCCGTAACTCTGGCACCACTCTGTCGTGGCCCGACTCTGGAATTGAGTGCCGTTGTCTGATATTAACACTCGAGGGACCCCAAACCGATGATATTCTTCCATATAAAGGATCGAATCGAGGCGTCTATGATCTTGGGGACTGCTTCTGCTTCGACCCATTTTGTAAAATATTCCACTGCCACTATGGTGAACTTCCTTTGACCTTTCCCAATAGGGAAAAGACCGACCATGTCGATTCCCCATTGATCAAAGGGCCACGAAATTTTGACTTTCACCATTTCTGCGGCTGGCTTGTGAGGGAGATTGGCATAAAACTGGCATTTTGAGCACTTCCAAGCGTACTAAGATGGATCCTCTAGGATTGTAGGCCAGTAGAAACCACTCTTCATGATCTTCTTGGCCAGGGACCTTCCTCCTACGTGATTCCCACAGCTCCCTTCATGGACCGAATGCATTACCTCCCTAGCTTCCGAGGGGATGAGACATCTGAGTAGGGGTTTGAGGAAAGATTTTCGGAACAATCTTCCCTTGCTGTCTAAGGCGTACCTCGCGCACTGCCTCCTCAACCTTCGCGCTTGCTTTTATCCCGTTACTCCCTCTCTCTTCTCCAAAAAGTCACGAATTTCGTCCTGCCAACTAGATTCAAGGGGCTGAATGGATAAGATGCCGGTTGTTTGCTCTCGAATTGAAGGAGAATTGAGGATCTTGAAACTGACCACTTGGTCCCTAGTACCCTTGAGGGTACTTGCAAATTTTGACAAGGCATCCGCGCGCTCGTTCTCCTCCCTCGGTATCTGTTTCAAAGTGAAAGATTTGAAACTTTCCTTCAACTTGGTAACATGCTTGAGGTATTTGGTCATCACGGTGTCTCTGGCTTCGTATGCTCCGCCGATTTGGTTGGATACCAGTTGGGAATCGGTACAGGCCCTGAGATTGATAACCCCTTCTCGAATGGCCAGGTTGAGGCCGGTGATAAGGGCTTCATACTCAACCTCATTGTTGGTGATTGGGAAATTGAGTCTGATGGCGAACTCCATCACATCACCTTTTAGGCTCTGTAAAGGAATCCCGGCTCCTCCCTTACATGGTGGAAGACCCATCGACATGGAGGATCCATGGGGCTGTGGTGGGTGGGTCTTCTTCCGATAGTCCAACCCTCTCAAGGAGAAAATCAGCCAACACATGGGCCTGGATCGCAATTCGTGGTTGGTACGAAATATCAAACTCCCCCAGCTCTATAGCCCATTTAATGAGCTTGCCCGATGTATCCGACTTTGAAATGACTTGTCGGAGGGGCTGGTCTGTGAGTACCACCATCAAATGCGAGTCAAAATATTGCCTCAACTTTCTTGCGGAGTGAATCAGAGCTAGGGCAAATTTTCTATCTCCAGATAGTTCTTCTCCGCCCCTTGTAACATTTTACTGAGGTAGTAGATAGGGAGATGCTTCCGCTCCCTTACTACTACAATCATAGAGCTGACTGCCTCTGGGGATACCGCGAGATATAGGTATAGTTTTTCTCCTGGGTTGGGTTTGGCTAACAGCGGTGGCGTAGCCAAATACTCCTTGAGTTCCCAAAAAGCCTGCTCACACTCGAAAGTTCATTTAAATTCAGGGACCTTCCTTAACTTCTTGAAGAAAGGCAAATTTCTGTCTGCCGACCGAAATGTGAACCTGTTAAGAGAAACAATTCGGCCGCAGAGCCTTTGGACATTCTTCACCGACTAGGGAGACCCAATCCTTTGTAGTGCCTCGATTTTTTAGGGTTGGCCTCGATTCCCCTCTCGCTGACCATATTTCCCAGGAACTTTCCCCCTCAAACCCCAAATGTGCATTTCAAGGGATTGAGTTTGAGGCCGAACTCACTTAGCACTCGAAAGACTTCCTTCAGATGTTCGAGGTAGTCTTTCTCTTCCGCGCTCTTGACAATCATGTCGTCCACATATACTTCAACAATACGTCCGATCAGTTCTTTAAAGATGAGGTTTACTAAACTTTGGTAAGTTGCCCCGCGTTCTTAAGTCTGAAGGGCATGACCATGAAGCAGTACACTCCCATCTCTACCATGAATGAGGTTTTTAGCTAGTCTTCCTGGGCCATTGAAATTTGGTAGTATCCCTGATAAGCATCCATCATACTCATTATTTCACAGCCCGCCGTCGATTTGAGGGAACGGATAGGGATTCTTAGGGCACGCCTTGTTAAGATCCGTAAAATCATTGCATATTCTCCATTTATCTTGCCCCTTGGGTACCACCACCACATTGCATAGCCATTTAGGGAAATGTATTGGCATGATGTACTTTGCTTCCAACAACTTGTTTACTTATCCCTCTATTATCCTGTTTCTTTCGGCCCCGAAGACTCTCTTCTTTTCCTTGATAGGCTTGAAGGTCGGATTGACATTTAAGCGGTGCACGATAACCTCAGGACTAATTTCGAGGAAATTCGAGGGCTGCCATACAAATACGTCCTCAGTTCTCTCGAAGGAACTGGATGAGCATCACCTCCTTAGCCTTGTCAAGCTGCACTCCAATCTTGGTAGTCTTCTCAGGGTTTCCCGATTCTAGCTCGATAGCCTTGGATTCTCCAGTGGGCTCTATCCTGCTGTCCTCGAGTTTCTTATTTTTCGAGGACGTTCGCACTGGTTCTTCAGAGTCGCTATCAGAGCCTACTTCGGAGGACTTCCTCTTCCCGGACCTAGGCTTCATTCCCAGAGACACAGAGTAACAGGTCCATGCGTCGACGACATCGCATCGCACTTGCTTGATTCCAGCTTCAGTGGGGAATTTCATCATAAGATGGTAAGTTGACACCACCGCTTTGAATGCATTGAGCGCTGGACAGCCCAAAATTATGTTGTAGGCAAATGGGGCATCCACTACCAGATAGTTTACCATTAGAGTCCTTCTGGTAGGCTCCTGGCCGAGGGACGTCTGCAAGTTGATTTGCCCCAGGAGGGTAATTTGAGACCCCCCAAAGCCTACCAAGGGTGCCCGTACCGGCTCCATGTCTAACCTTCCCATATCCATCTTTCTTAACGTTGAGTAGAACAGGACATTGACCGAGCTGCCATTATCGATCAACGTCTTTGTGATGGTAAAGTTGGCCACGTCCATCGTCAGCACCATGGCATAATCTGGTTGTTCGATTGGACCTTCTGGGTTCTGAACTAGGATCCTGTCACTCTCGTTAAACTCTATCGAGCAACCCTCGATCGCGCTGACTAGTTGAGGTCGACCCAAATCCTTGAGGGCAAACCGATCATACCGGAGCTTCTTGTCCACTCTTTTGCGTGAGGATTTGGTGTCTCCCCCTGCTGGCCCCCCGGAAATCATGAGGATCGTGCCTTTAGTGGGGTGATTATCGCTCATCAGTCTCTTTCCTGCCTTCTTCGAGGATTCTAGATGTTTTGGGGAGCTCAGCTTTCTAGGGGATCTCGACCTGTCTCGGTGGACTGGGGAAGCTTGGGTGTCGAAATACTCCAGCTTTTTAACAAACTCCTAAAGCTTCCCACCCCTGATCAAGGTCTCGATCTCGTCTTGCAAAGTGTAACAATCCTTCGTGTTGTGCCTGTATTGCCGGTGCTAGGTACAAAACTTCCCTCTCATCTTGGCTCTCCTCCCCTCGGGTAGCCTCTTAGGCATTGAAAATGCGTGGCACTCTAGAAGAGTGAAGATTTTTGTTGGGATCTTGGTGAGAGCGGCATAATCCTTGTACTTCCTGGTGGGCTCCTTCTTCTCCTTGCTCCTTGGTTTTTCCCTCCGGGGCATGGTGCCCCCTTCGCTTTTGGCCTTAGGATGATGCTTTATCAAGTTGAGCTCGTCCACCTCTATGTACTTGGACGCAAGCTGCTGGATGCCAGCTATGGTTTGTGGGGCTTGCATTATGATGGCATCTACACAGCTCTCATTCTTCAGAGCTTGATAGAGTGTATGGCTTACGAACTCAACCCCTACATCTTCTACTTTGAGAAGTTCGTTGTTGAACCATTCCATAAAAGCCCGTAGGGTTACTCGCCCCTTCTGGACGACCCTAGATAGGTGAGTATGGGACAGCTTGGCAAATGGTTTAAGAACCGATCTGCCAGTTCTTCATACGAGGAGATGGATTGTGGTTCCTTGTTTTTAAACCACGTAAGGGCAATTCCTTGGAGGGTGGTGGAGAAAAGGTGAGCCCATACGTGCAAGTTGCTGGTTGCTAGCCCTACCACATCTTCATAGTGAGTCAAGTGCTCCACCGGGTCCGTGGTGCCGTCATATCAAGGTAGACTGGTGGGCATACGCTCGTCAGGAGCCAAGCGTGATTCCGCGATCTCTAGGACGAAAGGAGGCCTCTCCAAGCGGTGGTTATAGAGAGGCATGTACCACGTAGTATCCACCCTTACGCTCTTCTCTCCTTCACGGCGCCTTGAGAGTCGCTCTATTTCGGTGTGTAACTCGCTGACCTGTTGGCCCATGCGGTCCAGCTCCTCTGGTCCCTCCCTCCGCGGGCATGGTCGGTGACCGCCAGTCCTGGACCTGACGGGAGCGTTGACTGCATTGCGCCTAGGGGGACCCGACGAGTGGCTCGATTATTGGACTCTGCTACCTCCTCCCGGTGGGCATGCCGACAGCTTCCCTTCTACGAGGATGACTCCTCGAGGGGATGGGGTGCCCGCTGTGGTGAGAGACTGCGGGAGCCCCTACCTCATTGGGTGATGGAGATAGTCCTCCGGACAGCAAACGGATCAATGTCTGGTCATCACAGGCCCCCAACAACTGTCTGACCTGACTGATGGGGAGGGTGACCATATGCTCCACCTACTGCGTGTCCGCTGCATGGGCCGGTGAAGGGTCGTGGGAAGGTCCGACCCCAGGCCCTACTGGTGGCACAGGGACGGCGCGCCCCTTGCACTTATCTATGATATTGATATTTTCCCCCACCCATTGTGTTACTTCGGGAGGGTCACGGTTGCCTCTTTCCGATAGAGTTCCGAACATGTGGGTTCGTCGGGTATTCACTATTTCTTTGCCTTCTTTTGAAGCTCACCTCTTAGATAGGATTGGCCCTCCTTCTAGCGCCAAAATAATATGGTGGGTTTTTAGTTCAACCACGTGTCGGGATCCGAAGGGCTTCGAATTATAGTACTGGTGGCCCACCTGCCAAAGAGGGAGGAACGCACGTGAGACTAACTGATTTTGCCCCGGCGTAGGCTCTCCAACGCTCAAGTCAGTATTTGGAGAAGATGATGAATAGTGAAAAAAAGGTTCTCTTGCTTATCAAGAATGAATAAGAGAGTCCTATGATTTTCCTTACCCTTGGGTGGAGAGCCGATTTGGTATATATATGAGAGTGAGGCACCCAGATAGGACGTGGTTGGTGGGAGCCGATCAACTCCCTGACAAGGACCGTACCTGCATGTGCTTTTTATCTATTTTGTGAATCCCATTGGCGGCTGCTCCCATGCCTCATGAATGGGGGGGCCTTTTTAGCATTTAATGTGTATCTTGAGCATTTATGACCAAGGATTACATTTATGACATGGAATTTAATGAGTATGAGACCGATGGGATTAACCCATTTGCCAATGAGGCGTGTTAGGTGGCGGTAGGTAAAGCCTACCGTTGGCTGCCAGTTGGGATCCCTCTTAGTTAGGCGTCAAGCTGTGTAATGGCTAAGTATGGGAATGTGTCCTCGACAAGGGATTGCGTCCTCGACACGGACGTGTTCGAGGGCACCCTATGCCTCTAGGCTCGTGCCCTTGGATAAGCCTGGAGTCGTTCCCCGCAGAAGGGAAGCGCCCCGAGGCTATCTTGTGTAAGCACGATTTATGTCGAGGGTCATGGGTCATTTCGAGGATCCCTCCAGTAGCATACTTGTGTCTTAAGAACGGCCACCTTGAGGGCTCATTTCGAGGACAGTCTACCGTAGTGAGGGCCTTAATTTCCCACGAGCTATTTAGAGGTACTTGTTGACGTGGCGTGATGAGGTGGCGCCTAGCTCATCAGTGCTAGTTGTAATATGGGCATAACCTCAAGGGGTTTTTGGTAACTTTTGAAACAAGAAAAGTTTTCGGTAATTAGTCTAATCTCAGGGGTGGTCAGTGTAAATTATCCAAAAAAGGGAAAGGGGTATTTTCAAAAATTGAAATAAGTCAACCTAAAGCTAGGTGCTAGTTGTAATATGGGTATAACCACATGGGATTTTTGATAATTTTTGAAACTACAAGAAATTTCTCATAAATTAGTCTAATCTCATGGGTGGTCAATGTAATTAGCTCTATAATTATTGAAAAGTTTGTTTCTAACTAAATGCATTTAAAAAGAAAAAAGAAAAAAAATTGAAGTTGGTAGGAAATAACTTTCTATTCAGTCACCAAGAACCAAATAAAATATCATTTCATCAGATAAGCATCTATTTTTTTATATAGAATAAACTCAAGATACTCTATCAATGCCAGCAGAAACACTACACACTCACCCAAAAAATAAGGGAAGGGAATAAGAGAGTTTGAACCCCACTACTGGGCTACAATACTAATGGTTTAGATAGGCATCTGTTGACACTAACTTGAGAGGAATATTCACGCGGCATAACTTAATACACCCAACTGATTGAACCGCTATGCCTATCTATATGCACAAGTAATTCTGCATATGATATTATCACCACAAGTTTTAGATTGATTATTAGCTCTAATTAAAATCAAATTGGATGCCAAAAAGAAATAATAATAATAATAATAATAATAATAATAATAATAATAATAATAAAGTAATTTGTTCTATATATACATACACATATTTTAATTTTCATAACAGCTCACATAATCGTCCCCATACCCCTAAGTTTTATTTATCATAATTAAGTTTTTCTTTGATTTCAACAAAAGATGTAGTTAGAAGCATAGTATGATCTTTGATTGTAATACTTCAATTCACATTTTCAAAAATTATTAATGTTCAAGAAAGTTAATTTTTGAAAATTTTCACCTTTCTTTTTGTTGCAAAAAACATCTTATATGAGGTGATATGCCAGGCACCACCTCAGCTGGACATGTCAACATTTGCCAGATGGTCAAAAACTCATAAGTGTGAGACCCGATACCCTCGAGAGGATTACTATCACCGAGAGTGCGTCCACGTGAAAGTGGGGGTTACGAGAAGGGGAATACCCCCAAGCTTACCCCTCAACTAAGTCCGTGGCTCAAAAGCCACGAGGGACCTTTTTGAGTCCTCGAAACCTTTTGTCCTGGGCAAAGGAAGCGGGGGAAACAAGTGGCTTTAAGGCCTCAAAGTGCCCTCAAACACTATTGTATCAAGGTAGGGATGGCAACCGGGCGGGTATGGGATGGGTTTAGCAGGACCCGGGACCCGCCCCGCCTGCCCCTATGGGGACCCGGAACCGCCCCGCCTGCCCCTATGGGGACCCGGAACCGCCCCGGTCCCTGTTTGGACCCGCCCCCACCCCGCCCCGTACCCGGCGGGTCCGGGTAGACCCGATTTACCCGGTGAGTCCGGGTTGACCCGGCAGGCCTAGAGTGAGTTTATGATTTACTGAACAAAGCAATTAAATGGGAAAGCTTACTAATTGCAAACAAAGTAAAAATAGTTATTATTTGGAGCAAATATGGACTGCATTTATTGTTTTTGTTCATGACTTCCACATGCAACAACACACGTTATAGTGCAAATATATGAACTAAAACTTCCCATAAATATAATGACACAACATTACAGAAATTCAATTTTCAGAGTTACACATGAAGTGCATTTGGATGCCTAAATTCAACATAACAAAATTTTGACTTGAGCTAACAAAAAGAAGTTATTAGTCAACTTTACAAGGTATGGAGTGAACACAACACAAAGACACGAACTGGTGATGGGCTGCGGCGGTGCGACGAGCTGACGGTGGAGCAGTGGAGCTAGAGCTGGAGCAGTAGTGGATCTGGAGCTAGAGCAGGCGAGCCGCGAGCAGGAGCAGCAGCAGGCGAGCAATAGCAGGAAGAAGGCAAGGTCGCAAGGAGCAGCAGCAGCCGAGAGCGAGAAGGAGGCAAGGAGCAGCAGCAGGCGAAAGCGAGAAGGAGGCAAGGAGCAGCGGCCACTAGCAGGCGAGAAGGCGATAAGGAGGCAAGGAGCAGCAGCTGCAGCAGGTTATGGAATTGGGAATTTGGGAATTTTGATTTTTGAGTTAACATAACCCTAGCCGGCTAGCCCCTTGGATGCAATATTAAAATTAAAAATATATATATATATATATATATATAATAGTATCGGGACAGGTTCGGGGCGGGTTATAGTGGACCCCGGACCTGACCCGACCCCGGCCGGGTCCAAAAACTCAGGACCCATGACCCGCCCCTTAGACCCGATTTTTAAACCCAATGGGGCGGGTCCGGGATGGGTTTATCCGGACCCATTGCCATCCCTATATCAAGGGCACTAGCCTTCAACATGGCCTTGGCCAAGTCTGACTTGCCAATGGGCAAATCCTAGCTGGCAAGGCTGATAAGTTCTGTACCTACTACCACCAACAAACGCCTGATGCACATGGGTCCATCTCATCAGTTTCAGGTGCATTTAATACCCTTTCATAAATACAATCATTGGCTACAAATGCTCAAGCTATGCATTAAATGCAAGGTTAAAGCCCCATTAATAAGATGTAAGGCCATCCGCCTTTTAGAAGTCCAAGAAGTGACAAAAAACTTGTCCATTTGTACTATATATGTCAGATCTACTAACCAACCCCCATCAACCACATCATGTCAAAGGACCGCTCTCATATAAATAACAAAAAGGCTCTTCCCCAAAAGGTATCAAACACGTTTTAGATCATATATGCAAAGATATCATTTTCACTATTCATCTTCTTCTCCAAAAAATACCTAAGAGCTAACTTAAGCATCGGCTATGCCGAGGAAAAACCGGCTAGTCTCACATGAGTTCTCCCTCTTTGATAGGTAGGCCACCAGCATATCAACCAGAACGTATCAAACTCCACCATGTGATCGACCAAAAAGACCCTGCATCATTTTGGCACTATAAAAAGGGCCTAATCTTGTCTAAGAGGTGATCCTTGAAAGAGAAAAAGAATGGTGAATAGCCGACGTACTAATATCTCCGGGACCCAATCAGATAGAGTAAATCGTGATCCTCTAGAACTCACCCAACGAACCAGAGGAGAAAATATTAACGTTATAGATAAGGGCAATGGACATGCAGTTCTGTTGCCTCTAATCATACCAGGGAATGGACCTTCTAATGTCCCACCACTGGCCCAAGCAGTGGAGATTCAACAGGTGGAGCAGATGGTCACCCTCCCCATCAGCTAGGTTCAGCAACTGTTGGGAGCCTACAATGATGAAACTCTAATCTGATACACTTATTATCGGGGGGGTTGTCCCCATTGCCCAATGAGATAAATGCCCCCACCATTTCTCTTTAGAACCGGCATTCTACTCCCTCACAAAGCTATTTCCCTAAAGAAGGGAGCCACTAAAATGCATGTAGGGAGGAAGCAGTAGAATCGGGCAACCGTGCCCCCCACCAAGCTCAACACTGTCTAAATGCCCCTAACGACCTTGCCAGGTCTAGATCTAGTAGCCAACGTTTACACCGACAGAGAGATGATAAGGAAGATGAATTAGCGAGCATGCGCTAGCAAGTTAATGAGCTACACGCCAAAATAGAGTGCCTGTCTCGGCGCAAAGGAAGAAAAAGGGAAGCTCAGGCTATCGGCGCCCAGTGTTTGCCACCTTATAACCTAGGTTAGAAAGGTCTCCCTTTTCCTTAGAGATCACCGAATCATACTTTGCTCCTGAGGAGCGCATGCCCACCAATTAGCTCACATACAATGGTACCACCGATCCCATTGAGCACCTAACCCATTATGAAGACATGGTTGGGGTCACCACCAATAGCTTGAATGTGTGGGCTTGTTTGTCTTCCACTACTCTTCAAGGGATTGCCTTGTCTTAGTTTAAAAAGTTGGAGTTGCAATCCATTACCTTCATATGAAGAGTTGGCTGATCGATTTTTCAATCATTTGACGGCCAAAATATCTACAAAACTGTCCCATACGCACCTGTACGGAATCATCCAGCAGGAAGGGGAAACTCTTTGAGCGTTCATGGAGCACTTCAATAACAAGCTCCTGAAGGTGGAGGATGTAGGCATCAAGTTCGTAAGGCACGCACTCTACCAAGTATTGACAAATGAGAGCTGCGCTAAGGCCATCATCATGTAGGCCTCCAGGACCATAGCCAACATCCCATACCTTGCTTCAAAATACATGGAGGTGGAAGAGCTTAACTTGATCAAGCACCCATCCAAATCAAAGAATAAAGGAGGGGGCAAGCAGTCCCGATCGAAAAAGTGGAGGGGCAGAGACAAAAAGGAACCCTCAAGTAAGTACAAGGATTATGTCACCCTCACAAAGTCCCTAGCAAAGATCTTTTCTCTCATCGGGAGCCATGCATTTTCAACTCCTAATAGGATACCCGAGGGGAAGAGACCAAAAAGGAGCAAAAAATACTATGCCTATCACAAGCAATACGAGCACAATACTGAAGACTGCTACAACTTGTAGGATGAGATCGAGACCTTAATTAAGGCGGGAAGCTCAAGGAATTTGTTAAAAAGTTGGAATACAACGATTCCTAGGCATCTTTTGTACACTGCGAGAGGTCAAGGGAGTGATCCACGTGATCGCTAGAGGGCCAGCAGGAGGGGGCACCAAATCCTCAAGAAAAAGAGTGGGCAGGAAGCTCCGGTATGATCGGTTTGTCCTCAAAGACCCCAAAGGGCCCTAGCTAATCAACGTAATTGAGGGATATGCCATAGAGCCCTCCGAAGCAGGCTTTGATAGTAACTCTGGTGAACTTATGGAAACATCCTCATAATGCAAGAAGCTTGAGGATAACAAAGTCGAATCCACTGGGGAGTTTAAAACTGTAGAGCTAGAACCAGAAAACCTAGGAAAGACCACCAAGATTGGTTTGCAGATGGAAAAGGCAAAGGAAATTATGCTTATTCAATTTCTCCAAGAAAATTGAGATGTATTCGCTTGGCAACCCTCAGACTTCCCTGGCATACACCCCAAGGTAATTGTGCATCGGCTAAATGTGGACTCAACTTTCAAGCCGATTAAGTAGAAGAAGGGGGTCTTTAGTGCAGAACAAAACAAGAAAATAGAGGAAGAGGTGGACAAGCTGCTAGAGGCCGGCTACATTGTGCCCATTCAGTTCCCAGAATGGCTATGTAATGTGGTGGTGGTCCCCAAGGGGCATAATAAATGGAAGATGTGCAATGACTTTATAGACCTCAACAAGGCTTCCCCGAAGGACTTGCAGTCGCTTCCTTGAATTGATCAACTTATTCGTCGGTAGGTTATGAAATGATGAGCATGATAGATGCCTATCAGGCATATTACCAGATATCAAAGGCCCCAGAAATCTAGCCCAAGACCTTGTTTGTAGTAGTAATGGGAGCTTACTGTTTCCTTGTCATGCCTTTCGGCGTAAAAACTGCCGAGGTGACATACCAGAGGTTAGTGAATCGCATTTTCAAAGAGTTAATTAGGTATATTGTTGAAGTTTATGTGGATGACATGATTGTCAAGAGTGCTGGAGAAAAGGACCATCAAGAGCACTTGAGAAAAGTTTTTTAGGTACTGAGGGAATTCAGTCTTAAGCCCAATCCCTCGAAATGCACATTTGGAGTTTAAAGGGGAAAATTCCTGGGTTATATGGTTAGCGAGAGAGGAATTAAGGTTAACTTAGAGAAGATCGAGGCTTTGCAGAAGATAGGGATGCATAAATCGATCAAGGATGTCCAAAAAATTGTACGGAAGAATATTCTCCCTTAATAGATTCATTTCGCAATCAGTGGACATAAACCTCCCTTTCTTCAAAGAACTGAGGAAAGTCTCGGAGTTCAGATAGACTCCCAAGTGTAAGCAAGGTTTGCAAGAGCTTAAGGAGTATTTATCGAAGCCCCTATTGCTGGACAAGCCTAACCGTGGAGAAAATTTGTACATATTACTGGCGGTGTCTCCCAAGGCAATCAGTTCAGTGATTGTAGCCATTAGGGAAAGAAAGCACCACCCCGTGTAGTATCTTAGCAAAGTTTTACAAGAGGCACAGAAAAATTACCTCGACATTGAGAAATTTACCCTGGCCCTCGTGTACTCGGCGAGAAAATTGAGGCAATATTTCCAATCACATTCAAGGGTAGTGCCTACAGATTAGCCTCTCCGGCAAGTCCTCTTGAAACTAGACACATCAGGTAGATTGATCGAGTGGGCAATAGAGCTGGGAGAGTTCAATATTTCCTATCAACCAAGAACTGGTATATTTCTTGCTCGAAAGGGTGGGGCTATCTCAAGAAGACCCACCTACCACTACCCCATGTATGCTACATTTAGATGGCTCATCCACCACCTAAAGGGAGGTGGGGAGTCGGATTTCTTTGTGAAGCCCAGAAGGTAACGAGGTGGAGTTCGCCATCAGGCTTAACTTCCTAGTCATGAATAATGAAGCTGAGTATGAAGCACTCATAGTCGGCCTCAAGCACGCCATTCGAGAAGGAGTTCACCATTTGAGAGCTTTTACTGATTCCCAATTGGTGTCCAGTCAAATTGCAGGAATTTATGAAGCAAAGGATACTACCATAACAAGATAACTTGATCATGTTAATGCATTGAAGAAGAATTTTAGAACATTTACCCTGGATTAGATCCCGAGGGAAGGAAATGAACGAGCTGACGCGCTTTCCAAATTTGCAAGTGCTCCAAGGGAAACCAAAGATCAAACTGTTAACATCAAAATTTCTGAAATCCCCTCGATTTAAAAATCAGACTCGGTGCACAGGTAGAAATTAAGGAGGCAGTGTTTGGAGTATGCCCTAGATGAAGAAGGAAGATTATTCCGCAAGTCTTTCCTTGGACCACTAATCGGATGCCTTGTTCCCTCCGAGGTAAAAGAAGTCCTACAGTTGGTCCACGAGGGAAGCTGCAGCAACCACACAGGAGGGAGATCTCTCTCCAAGAAAGTCATGAGAAGTAGCTTCTATTGACCCACGATGTTGAAGAACTCATGTGATTATGCACACAGATGTCCTAGCTGCCAATTCCATGCCAATCTCCCTCACAAGCTAGATGCTGAAATGGTGAATGTCGAGATCTCATGGCCTTTTGACCAATGGGGAATCGACGTTGTTGGACTTTTCCCAATGGGTAGAGGGCAAAGGAAATTTTCCATAGTAGCTATTGAATATTTCATGAAGTGGGTTGAAGCTGTAGCAGTCCCGAAGATAACCGATGCCTCAATTCGAGCCTTCATTTGGAAAAACAACATTTGTAGATTCGGAGTCCCTTAAGTTTTGATCTCTGACAATGGCACTCAATTTCAAAGTCAGAATACCATGGAGTGGTGCCAGAGTTAACATTGAGCAACAGGTTACCTTAGTCGGAAACCCTGAAGCCAATGGTCAAGCCGAGGTGACTAACAGGATCATTTGGCAGAATTTGAAGACTTTATTGGGCGCCCTTAAAGGAGAATGGGCAGATGAGTTGCCTGGGGTTCTATGGGATTATCACACAACCCCTCAAACACTGACAACAAAGTTCCCATATGCCATCATGTATGGGTCCGAGGCAGTGATACAACTCGAGATCTTGCAATTTGCAATTTATCCTCTTATAATTTGCAATTTATCTAAATGTTATGCACCCAGAATGCTATTTCTTTCGAGGGGGATGGATCATGCCTTGTAAAATTGGGATTATGAATCTTAAGTATTTCTCGAAACATTTTGATTATGATCCTACCTTGAATCATTTAGTCAGGGTGTGATAAAAATACCTTCAATGTGCCTTGAAATTTTTAAGTAATTAAAACCTTTTTTCTTTAGTACACTTAAACAATCGAGGGCATTCCCTCGAAACACAGTTATGATTATCTTTAAAGAAAACATCAAATCGAGGATGTCTAATCTTGACACTTGTAAAAATTCAGGAAAAATAAAAAATTGCGAAAGAAGCAACCATTAATAAAACCCGAGGGTAGAAATACAAGGCCCTTGAGGACCAAGGAGTACAAAAAAGGAGTTACAGGGAATTATAAGACCTATCTAATCACTAACGTCGATAGGATCTTTGCCCCAGCTCCTTCCGTCACCACTATCACCCCCGAAGTTGCTAAGGGAACTCAGTTGGGCCATCTGGTCTTTCCACCTCTCGGGATTAGGCCAGGTCGGCGGAGGAAGGTCTTCTTCCCCAGGGGTAGTGGAAAGCAAACTTGAACTCGTGGTCAAGGAAGTCAAGTTCTTTGGATCCCTCGCCCCCCGGCGACTTCTCTTTAACCGGCCTCCCTTTGTGATAATTGGAGAGCCCTATTGAATATCGATCATAATCCTCATTGAGGTCCCCATGAGATTGATGTTGGTCAAGGATGAGCTCGATAGCCTAGGTAGAATCCTTGAAGCTCAGGCATTTTCAGATGTACTCAAATACCTGACTCACGAAAAATCTAGAAAAGGCATGATTGATCCTCTTTCTGTACCTCCCAGGGAAGGTCCACTCAGCCCTTTCAATGTTGGCCTTGACACCATTGTTGTAGTTGTGGAAAGCCTTGGCTTCAACCTCAGCTCTCTTCTCATTCACAACCTCGAGGTGGGCTCAATTACGAGGCGAAGTCACGCTCAATTACGAGATACTTACCCCAATCAGTGCATTTACGAGATTGGTCTCGAGCTCTACCACAGAGCACTTGAGTTGATCAGAAGGGAGCTGGAGTCCACAAAGAAGTTGACGGTTCATCTTCGTATCCGTTTGGCTACTCTCCAATCCAATGATACAGAATTTGGAGGAGTGTCCTTGGAAAGTCACAGGGTTTAACTTGGTCGCTCAAAGCACTTGAGCATATCCTCCTCCTCATCTGACGTCTAGGGCTCGGGGCTAGCCGCTCTTTCCCCTTTGCCCTTAGGGTTAGCCTTATATTTCTTACCTCTTTTCGAGGTATCCTCTTCAGCAGCCCTCTTTTGAGAGCCTTCCATCCCCCCCTCCTATGGCTGTGGGGGTGCTGGGAGTTGCTATTGGTTGGGGGTCCTCGTTTGGGGCCTCTCCTCAAGAGGGAGGCATCGCTCCCCTTGGTGATTGCTTAATGAGAGAGGCTCATTATGGAGAATCCTCTGGTGCGGTCGAAGGGAAATTCTCACCTATTTCCCTTGGGGTGTTCAACATTGGCCTCCTCTATAGTGGAGACCTCGGTTCCCTCAGCGGGAGTGACTTGTTCTTGAGCCTTGCTTTCGGGCCGAGGGATATCTGTGGTTTGCTAGCTTGAACCCTTACTAGAAGCCTGGCCTTTCTTCGCATGACACTTTTTAGGTGATAGGTCGGTGATATAGAGTCACCTTGGGATGAGGAGGCTGCTCTTGGCGCCTTTGCTTGTCTAGTTCGGCCAATAAAGCCCTACATGCCTCCATCAGAATGTTTGGACCTGCATTAAAAAGAGAAACTTACATTAGTGGCCCAAAAAAAAGGGGGGGGGGGGGATGGGGAGATAATCCTAATTTCCCTAAGGGTTAGACCACTCATTAAGTGTTAGTAAAGCGCCTTGTACTGGGGCGCTCACTGGGGCCGGGGTCACTTGAAGCCCTCGAAAGTCCACAAGCCCTAAGGACATTTTCCAAGGTCAAGTAGAGGGTGCTCATCCTTCCTGACTTGACGAAATTATCAACTTTCCCCTTATCAAAACTGGGCTCTACATGATGGAAGTTGCGATTGAGGACTAGGGGTGGGCGCCAATTCCAGGGAATCCTGAGCTGTCCTCGATCTTCCACAAAAATGTATTTCCCTTTCCACTCTGACCTATGGGAAGACTTGAGTTTGTCCGATAGTTTGATAGAGGCAAATCGGGTGGAAAGATACAAGAACCTAGGCTCGTTTACTGCTACCTCGCCAGGAGCAAACCTCACTGAGTCGTTCGAGTGGAAGAATTCGATAAAGTTGGTGGGGTTGGATTCCTCTCCCAGGCACTTCAGGATCACCATGAAGGCGACGATGACCATGATGGAGTTTGGCACTAGTTGGCTCAAACATAGCCTAGTGAACTCCAGCAAACTCTAAATCTCTAGAGGGAATGGCAATCAAAGTCTAGCTTTGAAGTGGTGAAGATTGAAGGCGGTGCACCAGGGCCGCGACTCCACTATATTTTCACTAGGGCTGGGCATGAAAAGGGAAAATTGCACCCCAAGTTCATCCCTGATCCTCTCTATCTCCACCGGAGTAATGTTGTTGGGAATGTTCCTTCGGAGGGAGGAAGTTTGAAATTTATCCATTCCCCGTCCCCGAGATGTGGGATTTTTTACAGGGCGTCTACTACGACCGGCACCCTTACTGGTTCCTGCCTTTGTTTTCTTCTTTGGTTTGGGCTAGAGATTCTCAGGCGCATTCCCCAGTGCATATATAGAGTATCCCGTCGAGAGATAAAAGATTTGTGTTCTCTAAGTTAAATAGAGTAATCCATCAAAAAAAGTGTTTTGTGCTCTGGATTTGTAAAAAAAATCAACCCATAAAAAACCAATGGCAAGGAGAGCCTTCCAAAGAAAAGAGAAGCCTGAAGAATGGCTTAAAGGGATAAGGAGTAACCCTGGTGAAGCGAAAGATGCTAGGTGCCTTCAAAAGCTAAGAGAAAGAACATGATTTAGATTACATTCTTGATTTCATGCAAAAAGGTGCTCTGCGAACGAGCATAGAGATGGAGAATCAAAGATGAGATGTGAAGTGAAAATGGTGTATAACAAAGTTAAAGAAAGATGGGCAACCCCCAGACATGAAAAGCAATGGTGGATCAACAAGAGTTGTTGATAGAAGAAATTTTAGCACCATGCTAGAGTTGAGACATACTAGATTGTCGACTAAAAACGAGAAATAACAAATTAAGGGGGCATGTTGATAATAGTAATTTACTATTTTCAAGTAAAAGGAATTTGAAAAATTATTTGGTACATGAATGTGACTTATGAGCTAGTATATGTATTAGAAAAAGAGAAAGCATCATATTAAATGATGGCTCATATATTAGGCTAATAAAATTCATTAGTACTTAGGCATTATGATAGTGTAATTTGGAGTGACGGTATGATAACTATAATATATATGATGGTGACTCCCCTTCTAATTTTTTGTTACCATGAATTGTTACATTATACCCACCACACTTTCCAACAGATTTGATATTTTTCGTTTTGATCTTACATACGGTTTCTTCGAAACTAATGTATGTATACATTATTTTTTGAACCCAAACGGAGGGACCTTTATTCATCACGAAGATCATTTATTACAAAAGAAGTGGCAAAGTCCGGAATATTCGACGAACCCTCAATTGAGTGGGTCGCGTTCCTTGCCAAAGAGTGAGCCACACGATTGCCATGACGGCGAGTGTGAGAGAAGCGAAAATTAGCAAGACTAGAAAGATCTCTCTTGATGTCAAGTAATATGTTGCCAAATTCAGACCAATCAGTGGAAGTATCTTGGAGTTTTGACATGAGTTCCATATTATCCCCTTCAAAAACAACTTGGCGTACTCCAACCCGAATCACCAGTTGGGCTGCTTCCCGAGCAGCTAGTACCTCGGCATGAAAAGGGTCGACCACGTCCGGGAGGTTCGTGATACGCCAGGTGACGCAAGTGCCATTCTCATCCCGAATAACCACCCCTGCACCCGCTTCAGTCCGTTCTCTGAAGATAGCACCATCAAAGTTGGCTTTAACCCATCCTCTTGGAGGTTTGCTCCATTTCCCCAGTATGTTGTGTTGGTTGCCATAAAGCATCACTTGAGATGTCTCCGTAAAGGTGTGGAAGTACGCCTTGAGCATATCCACCAAATCCAAGGGTGAGCTGCTTGAATGGTCGTGCACCTGACTATTGCGATTCCTCCACAGCGCCCAAATGAGCATTAGAAACAATCCCCCTTTTTGTCCGTCGAGATCCCTTAGGACTGTGGCAATCCACTCCGCCGCCGATGATCGCCATCGAGAAACCATGTTCCACGGAATACCCAGCAGGGCCCAAGCCTGCCTCGCAATATCGCATTCCAGAAAAACAAGACGCTCATTCTCTTGATCGAAGCCGCAGAAAATGCAATCAAACTCGCCACCACAATGTCGGCGCCGCAGGGACAACGCGGTTGGCAGAATTTCACAGCACACCCTCCACCCAAAGATTTTAACTTTAGGAGGAACTCTAGCGGCCCAAACCTTGCCCCAAGGGCTGTTGGGGGGCTCTCCGTGGACGGTCATTCGCAATTTAGGGAAGATTGGATGAGTCGATACGCACTTTTCACCGTGAATCGACCCCCCTTGTCATAATGCCAAATGGTAACATCATCATGGTCCAGGCAGCCCAATGGAATTTGGAGGATTTCCTTCGCATCTGAAGGATGAAAGACGCTGTAGATGAGGTCCCGACGCCAACCCATCCGGTGCGGATCAATCAGGTCGCAAACCAGGGACAGCTGGGGAGATGTCGGTTGAGGGGTGAATGGCTTGAAAGTGGAAGGGCGGGCCAACCAGCTGTCTTCCCAAATTCGGATTCGTCTTCCGTTTCCCACTCACCACCGAATTCCTTGTTCGACAAAGCCTAACGTCGCACACATCCCTCTCCACGTATAGGATGGCTGATGTCCCAGTTTCGCATGAAATAGATTTCCGTCGGGGAAGTACTTGGCACGAAGTACCCACGCCACCAGGTTGTCCGGATACTTCAATAACCGCCAGACCTGTTTGGAGATGAGGGCCAAGTTGAACGCCCTCAAGTCTCAGAATCCTAGACCTCCATCTCGTTTACTCCGACACAATTGAGCCCAAGAGACCCAATGTAGCTTGCGGCCATCGCTATCTCCCCACCAAAATTTACAGAGCATTGTTTCAATCTCCTTTAAGACCTTATCCGGGATACGAAAACAAGACATCGCATAAGTGGGGATTGATTGTAGAACTGATTTAATCATGATTTCCTTCCCTGCCGATGAAAGAGACGCCGCTGACCAGCCACTTATCTTCTGCCATATCCTTTCTTTGATTGCACCAAAGAGGTCCTGCTTGGACCGGCCCGAAATGGAGGGCAAGCCTAAGTACTTGCCGTGGGACTCCACAACCTGTACGCCAAGGAGGTCCGCAAATAATTGTTTGTTAGCCGCCGTGACATTTTTACTAAAGACCACCGCTGATTTTGCAATGTTGATTTGTTGTCCCGATATACGCGCATATGTCTCCAGTACACGACGAATGCATTGAATTGAGTCTACCGTAACCTTCCAACAAATTAAAGTATCATCCGCGAATAATAGATGTGAGATCGGGGGCGCCGGATTCTAGAATTAGTGTAGGTTATCGTAAACGATGCGTTGTCCTTAATCGATAGAGATTTTGATGGATGTAAGTGGAGGGATTTTAAAACTTATGAAGTTTATTTTGGAATAATTGACCAGGGGGTTTAGTCACCTATTTGGGATTACTTGTTGTAGCTGGGTGCTGGCACACTGTAGTTGAAATCAATAGAATTTATTTGTGAATTAATTGCATTGCCACATGTTGTAAGTTTTTTATACTTATCATGCTACTATTTGGTTTTTAGGGTTAATTTCGCTTTGCATCCTTGTACTGTACTATTGAGTTTGTAACAAAAAAACCCTATAATATTAAATGTATCAAATACCTCCCTCAATTTAAAAGAAATATGTTAATCGACAAAAATATCCTTATGTTCAATTAAGGGGTTCATGCATTTTGGCCCCCCCATGATAGATTATATTGCACTATATTCTTTTCTATAATTTCACGTCATTAATCTAAGCCCAAATTTCATTTATATCACTTTTTATAAAATAAAAATAATTTGTAATTACATTTAAATAAATAAATAGTTATAGAAGCATTTCAAATTTTTTTCACTTGAAAATTCTTAATTATATTAAGATTACTTATAAAGTTTTTTTTTTAACCTAATTTCTAGCTTAATTTTACATATAAATAGATAGAAATTGAAAAGTAGGTCAGTCATACTTGAGCTATACATGATAATTTTATAATAAAATGATTTAATTATACCATTAATATATCAACTCATTAAAACTCAATTTGTTAATGATTTAATTATGGGACCAAAAAATTATAAAACTTACTGGATACGTTAGATAATGCATAATTTATAGTAAACAAAAACTATTTTTTTCATTATTAAATCATTAAAATTAACTTTCAATTTCTTGACATTTTAGTGGTATAATTAAATAATTTGATTATATTGTTATGCACAACTCAAACATATTGACTAATTTGATTTTTAATTTCCAACTATTTATTTGTAAAAGTAAACTAGAAATAAGAAAAAAAAAAAAAGAAATAGAATACTTCATAAGTTTTCTTAACAATTAAGAATTTTTATGTGAATTTTTTTAGATATGTCTATAATTATTTATTTATTTAAATTTAATTAAAATTTACTTTATTTAATAAAAATTGAGTGAAATGAAATTTGAGCTCAAATTAATAACATGTAATTTAAGGGAGAAGTATAGGGCAATATAATATATCATAGGGGGCAAAATGCATAAATCCTTTTATTGAATTTAACGGTATTTCTATCCATCAATATTGTATTTTTTTAGATTGAGGGGGTGTGGATAGAGGGTGTTTGATACATTTTATTGTATAAGGGGGTGTTTGAACAAACTCAATAGTATAGGGAAGTAAAAAGCGGGATTTTCGACGAAAAATTAAAAAACAATTATTATGTATTATTCTTTGATGAAATTTCAGCAGAATTTTTCACTAAATATTTAAAAATAAAAAATTCTTATTTTTTAAATATTCGGTGGAATTTTGGCTAAAAATTATTGAAATAAAATATATTAATTTTTTAATTTTTGGCGGAATTTTCCATCACAAATTTTAAAAAAATTAAAAATATTAAATTTTATGTTCTTGGCAAAATTTTCCGCAGAAAATTCCACTGAAAACTAAAAAAATAATAAATTTTCAAAATTTTGGCAGAATTTTCTTAATTTTATTAATGATACTTTTGGTCAAAAAAGATTGTAATAATACAATACAAATTATTTAAATTAAAATAAGCAATTTGATAGTTTAAAATTAAATCTAATGCAATTAAGGGTAATAAATGATTTGATATAATTGTTGCTTATCAACATATATAGAGACAACACACATAGTAAATAATTGTTAATTTTAGGATAGTTAAACATTAGTTCAAATTGCTGCATGCTACACTTCATCACTACAAGAAAATGAGTAAATTTATGATAATATAATAAGTGATAATAAAAAAGTTTCCATTACTCATATACATATTGTGATAACAAATTGATGTTGTCACAAAACATAGCATGCAGAATGTCAATGGTGACAACTTATTGTATAAAGGTGGCAATATAGTGCAATAGTGATAATTAGTGACACACATATTGTAACAACTTAATGGTAATGGAATCTTGTCACAAAATTCTAATAACAATTTTTATCGTCACCAAGTTGTCACCATAGTTGTGTCACTAATTATTAATGGTAACAACTAAAACATTATTTGTTGTCACCATTAAGTGATATTGTGACAACATAAAAATTATTGTCACCAAAAAACTTAATTAGTGACAAAATAGAATGTATTGTCACTTTATACAATCATTTGTGACAATTTTTATATTACCGTTTTTAAATCTTGTCAATAATATTACTTTTTCTTATAGTGCATGTTTATGTATAAACAAATGTATATACAATATACATACATATATATATATATATATTACTTTTTCTTGTAGTGCATGTTTATGTATAAACAGATGTATATACAATATATATATATAGGATAAATTATATCTACCTCCCTTGAGGTTTGACGAAATTATAATTTAACCCACGATTTTTTGTAAATTACAATAAATCCCCCGTGGTATATTCCGTCTAACAATTTACCCCAGTCGTTTATGACCGTTAGGGTTCCATTAGTTTTTGTATGTAAAGTTCTGATAGTACCCCTGAGGGATTTTTTGTAATATATATAAAATATTTGAGGTTGTATGTTATGTATTACATCTATATGGGACTAAAAGTAATAATATTGAAAAAATTGCTCCGTTTTCCGACAAATTTTTCGGTGAACTTGAAGCGGGTCTTAAATTTTTCGACATGGGAAACATGTTGGTGAGGTCAATTTTGGGCTAGAATAGGTTTTATACATTTTTCGTTTATCACTTGTAATTATTACATATCACAGGGGATTATTGTAATATACACAAAAAAAATGTGGGTTAAATTGTAATTTCGTCAAATTTCAGGAGAGGTAGATATAATTTGCCCTATTTAATATCAACAAAAAATAAAGAGCAAAACGGACTTTATACACTTTCCGTCCATCACTTGTATTTATTTCATACCACATGGGGTTTATTGTAATTTATAAAAAATCGTAGGTTAAATTGTAATTTCACCAAACCTCAAGGGAGGTAGATGTAATTCGCCCTATATATATACTACTTTTTCTTGTAGTGCATGTTTATATATAAACAGATGTATATCCAATATATATATATATAATTGAAGAAACGTTTATATTATTATTATTATTATTATTATTTGAATGTAGCGATACTTCTGATAAAAAAGAATGTAACAACAATTTAAAAATTATACTAAATTAAAATAAATAATTTGATAGTTTAACCTTAAATTTAACTCAAAAATACTTCAAAAATTGTTCAATCGATAATTTTAGAAACATACGTTAAGGATTAGAAAAAATGATAAAAAAATAATAGTGGTCCAACGACAAGATATTCTTTTGGCAGGCTTCAAAATCCGATGTTCGCAAAACATGATGTAATTATGCGCATGTGCACAAGTTTGTATGTCCAGGATCTAGGATAATATTTCAATGAAAATAAAATAAACTTTCAGTGGAATTTTCATTTCCGTTGAAATTGAAAAGCAATAACCATTTCTCTGGTGGAAAATATATGTCTAATAGCTGGGATAATATTTCAATGAAAATAAAATAAAATAAAATAAAATAAAATCAACTTTCGGTGGAATTTTAGTAAAATTTGCCGAAATTGAAAATCGACGATCATTTCTCCGGAGGAATCGATCTGCAGATAAATGCTGCTGAAAATCCAGCATTTTATTGTAGTGTATATGTATTCTATATATTCTTTTAAGATTTCATAGTGAAGATGGACATATTAAGTGTGTGGTATCTATACCTTGGGTATTTAAAATGAATACCTCTATAAAAAAGACATGTGTAATACACTAATATTACGCAAAATAGTGATTGAAATAAAATATTCAAACTTCATCCATTTTTCTGTTAATTTCATTTATTGTCTCATTAGTGACTATAACAATGGATCAGATATTCACATGTTCGTTTTTAAAATATAAATAATTGGACTTGACAAATCTAAAGATTATATCAAAAGATTATACTATAAATATTTCCTTTTCAAACTTTTGATGTACTTTAATGTGCAATTTTTTGGATTGAAGTTTTTAAATTTAACTCTACAAGTTCGATGCATCTGAAAAGGAATTCATAAATTTTTGGGTTAATTACATCTACACCCCTATAAGTTTACCAAATTTCCAACAGTACTCCTCTTAGATGAAAACTTATACATGCACCCCCTTTAAAATATTAAAATTACAGATGCACCCCTTTTATGTAGGGTTCCAGCGAAAAAGTGATGACGTTACCAAAAATTCATGTGATCTGACTATTTTTTCCTTGGTAATTTTGTAAACTTAAAAAGGGGGTTGTATGTAATTTTTAAAGTAGAGAGGGGGTGTATATATAATTTTTTATGAAAGTAATTAACTGTTATATTTTTAAAATTTGACTGTTGAAAATTAAAAAATAACTGTTTTTTGACTATTAAAGCTGTTCTTCTCTCTCTCTCTCTCTCTCTCTCTCTCCCCCCCCCCCCCCCCACCCCCCTCTATATGTAAATGTACCATTGCAACTCTATTTGACATGTATTTAGTTTAGATTATACACACATGGCTTATCCTAGTCATTCTTCTAATTTAAAATCAATTTAGCTTGTAAAGGAGTATTGTGATAGTGAATATAAATGACAATCGTGGTAAGTATGGTATTATTATTACTCAACTCATGGTACCATCATTGGTGTCTTCCCTACTTGAATGAAAATAAAGAGGCTTCACATGGTGCCACGCGAATGAATAAGGTCATAACTTATTGAGAAACTCAACCTAAATATGTTTATGGGGGCAAAATTGTGCCAAAGCTTGTGGCACTTAACATCATATTATTTGCTATTTATCTACTTTGTCATATTGTTAAGTCTAATGCTAACTAATTAGTATTATTATTATTATATGTTTTAATTTGTTCAAAAATAGTGTATCCTTCTTATTTTCATATGTTGTCAATGATATTGTGTTTTTCTTATTTCCATATAGCTCTTGTAACCCTGAAATATATTTTGTATGTATTATGTAATAGAGTTTTGCCAAAAGAGGTAAGTAAAAAATCAAGCCTTTTTTTAATATCCAAGTCTAACCATGCATTAACAATTATAAACAATACATACAAACTAACTTACCAAAACTACATGGAAATATGAAAGATACTATATTATTGATAAAAAAGGGTACAATAATGATACTATTTAGTTAGTGATAGACTCCACAATTCAAAAAAATAAATAAATAGCAACCAAGATGAGGTTAAACACCAGAAGTTTTGGCACAATGCTGCTTCCATAAGCATCTTTGGGTAGAGCTTCTTAGCAAGTATGTGTTACGGCTACATTCATTCATGTGGCACCATTTGAAGCATCTTCTTCTTCATGCAAGTGGGGAAGACACCAATGGGAGTACCTATGAGTTGGACAATAATACCACAATCACCACGATTGTCATTCGTATATGCTATCATAAATGGTCATTTTTGAAACAGTTATAAACAGTCATTTTTAAATTTTCAACAGTCAAATTTTGAAAATGTAACGATTAATTACTTTAATAAAAAATTGCACATACACCCCCTCTCTATTTTAAAAATTACATACAAGCCCCTTCTAAGTTTACAAAATTACCAAGAGCAAAATAGTCAGCTCACATGAATTTTTGGCTGACGTCATCACTTTTTCGCCAGAACCCTACCGGAAAGGGGTGCATCTGTAATTTTAATATTTTTAAGGGGGTGTATATGTAATTTTTCATATAAGAGGGATATTGTTGAGAATTTCGTAAGCTCGTAGGGGGTGTAGATATAATTAATCCTAAATTTTGAAAAATAATAAGATATTATTAACCAATATCTAAATGTATAGATTTCACTATTTCTGATAAATCTAAATTTAGACCCTACATACATTTTTCCTTGGTTGATGTGCCATTTAGGCCCTTCGATATGCGTAATTCCACTATTTCTGATAAATCTAAATTTAGTCATATAATGTTAATTTTTATGACAAGTATTGTCTGATTGTCTCCCTGTTAGAAATTAGATGAAGTTGCTGATGTGACCGTTAGTTGTTCTAGTCATATGAAAGATACACGTTTGCTCTTATGGCATAATTGATATGTATAAAAGAATTTAAGTGTGAATAAAATAAAATTAAGAATGAAATAAAGATGAAAAATGAAAGATATAGATATAGATTCATATACTTGGTATACTTAAGGAATAAATAATGAAATGAATTAATCTCGTTCATATCATTCATATATTTGGTAATTAATAAGTAGTAATGAATCAAAAGGAATAGAAATAAATCAAGTATATGATTCAAATAATATTTTTATATAAAAATATATTTTAAAATTTTAATTTAAATAATATATTAGTATTGTATATTGATGATCAATGTATACATTAAACGTTTGTTTAGAGACTCCTCCAGGCGCTGGGCCTTTGAGCAGGACTCCTCAATTTCCTTCTGGGCAACTTCATTTTTCTATTACTCCTCCTCGAGCTCTTTGCTGAGGTTCCCTCCTCGGGCCTCCCTCTCCACCCGATCACACCTGTCCCAGCTAACCTCTAGTCTGCGGAGCCCGTTGAACACTATTTGCTGCATGGTGTTGAAGCTACCCTCGATCTGCTGAGCGAGCTTCCTATCATCGAGCTCGGTCAGCATCTACTGGTCGAGTTTGAAGATGCAGTTGCACCAGCAGAACATGCTTAACTTGGGGGAATCCCTAGTCAAGAGTTTGCGCTCGGACAAGTCGCCACACCTTGGGCCAAAATGGGGTTCGATCACTCCCCCCCCCCCCCTCCCAAAATTTAGCACCTCCATCTCCTCAGAGGTACACCCAAAGCCATCTGTGGCTCGTTTCCCCTTGTCCTTGGTCTGAGGAGCAACCTTCTTGTGGTAGGGCCCTTTGCTTGGGGCTTCTTCAAGCGCGTGGAGGCTTCGAGAGCCTTTATTTTCTTCCTCACAAGTTGAGGAGAGTCCTTCTCAACCTGAATGGTTTCTACCCGGGCCGGGGCTAGAGCACTCCAGGCAGATGATGGGTTTGCTGTTTGTGCTTCTCCTCGGGGGGGACGGAGATGGGCGCCTCTTGGAACCTAAAACCTTTTTGAGAAGGGCTGCTCGAGACATTTCCAATGTTTAATGATCTACGAAAATAAAAGTCTGATTAGAAACATCCGATTAGAAACATGTATCGGGAACAAAAAAAACAATCATAAATATAGAAAATCCGATCATACACATAATAGAGAAGTGAATACCAAACACAATGCCCTCAGTTTCTAATTGAGTCGGGGATAGACTGGCCTTAACCAAGAACCTTTCCTGAGTTAGATAGATCAGGCACATGAGCCCCCGACTTTTTACCCGATGACCCATTCCCTCATCCAAATGGCTGACCCAAGTCCTGCTAAGGACAACTTCTTGGCGTCGGGGTCATGGAGACTCCTAATAGGCCATCCGTGGTTGGAGTGGATGAAGCACCATTTCTGCTTCCAGTCGCTATCGTATGACGAGGAGGCTGTGTCGATGAGTTTTTCTCCCATTTTTCGCACCAACGAAGAAGAAATTAAACTTATAGTTGTGAGAGGACTGACTAGAGTGGTTTATTTGGAAAAGGTCAGAAAAGTTAGTTATGGAAGGGCTATTCCTGACACTAAGACAAAAAGAAACAAGGGCACATATCGAAGCGTAGGAGTTCGGGGTAAGTTGAATTGGGCTAATCTTTAAATGATTGAGGATGGAAGAGATGAATGGGAGGATAGAAAATCTAAGCCCATTCTCGATGTAGGTGTAATGAATGGGGATACACCCTGGAGGTAGGTCGATCATGGAAGCCTCCAGTGTGGGCCAAATCATGTTGAAGGTTCCATGGATATAGTGGTTCATCACCTTTTGCACGCCCCGGTTAGAGTTGCGTGCAATGATATTGCCCCAGCTAATGGTTGTTTGATTCCCCGATATGGCCTTCCTTTTACGGCTTAGTTGCTTGGGGACCGGTTCCTCCACTGGGTCACCCTCCTCGGTCAGTTCTCTCCACCTAGGGATGGGCATGTCCGAATAATCCATCATTGGAGGGAGGTCGATCCCACCCTCGGCTGACATTCGCAGCCTCATCTCCGCGATCTTACTTGGGCTTTTGCCGCCTCTTCTAGGCTGACTCATGCTTGCCTCATCGGGGTCGAGATGATGCCCACACCTCCACCTCCTCCCTGGAAGTGGCTTCCGAAATCTGAGGGGGATGTCACCTCTAATTCGCTCAATGCCTCCCCGGATGGCAATCCCTCAGACCTATTCTGACTATCACTACTACCCTCGGACCCACTCATGATAATTCTAGAGCTCTAAGGAAGTTCAAACAAGAAAAGGAAAGGTAGGAATTGAAAAGGAGAGGAGAGAGGAATACCTAAGTCTTTGGCTACTCGAAAGGATTCTGGGTGTGGTCGGTGCTCTCAGATTTCTACTCGGGTCTGTTTTAAGCTCAGAGATAAAATGACGTGCTATAGGCCATGCCCGAAGCCCCTATTTATAGCGCCGTAAAAATTTCCTTGGGAAGTGCAATCGTCACCCGCAATCATTACCAACGCTCAAATTTCAACAGTCGAAATTTGAATTTACCGCCACAACCTTTGTTTTGCCTTCCGATTAAAACCAGATAATCTAGACCTCATCAAGTTCATGGCCTGCTCGATCATCTCCAATCCGAGCAGCCCATAAACTTTGGGGGGGGGGGGATTGCACCTTTGCCACATCGATGCCAACTTAAGACGAAAACCAATCATGGAGCGCCACCTAGAAGAAGGATTTACACGTTGCACTGTCTACTGGTGCAGCAATATGGTTCACACACTTTGTTTTTTAGTGACAGTTGTCGTGCACACTTCCAGTTCTAGAAGACAATGGGAGTGGAAGACCAGCTGAGCGTAACCCACAAGCTTGACTATTCTTGCTTAAAATTATTTGAAACAAGACTCCAAAAGAAAGGAGACTCAAATCTTCCCCTTATCTTCATATGAGCAACTCGTAATTATCCCTAAAGCTTATTTTGAATCATCCTAAAATCATGCAACTCAGAGAGAACCTCCTCCTCAAATGTTTTTCTTTCTTAATTGTTATTATCCCTTTCCTCGAGAAAACCTACTCCTATGAAGAGCAGAACAATATTTGTAATTGTTACCCCTCTGCCTGTGGCAATATCCACAAAATTGGCTTCCCATTCAGATTGAAAAATAATCCAAAACACTGTGGTGATCCCTCATGCGAACTAGAATGTGAAAACAATATTGCCTCCATGTATCTTGATTCTCACAAATACCTCGTACAGGCAATCAATTACCACAACCACACTATCCGCCTTACTTATCCTGCCATAGCAAAAAGTGACCCTTGTTCTTTTCCTCATTACTCTCTGTCTGAATATTATTTTAGAAACAAGTATCCTTATAGGCTCGATTTACCAAAGAGCGCGGACAGGGACACGGGTTTGGGTACTGTCCTAAATTGGTTTTTTACTTTTATCAGCTGCCCATATCCGGCGAACTCTTCATTTCTTTTGGAGGCTTCTCATTGCTTTAATGAGTCGATTAGAAGAAGAACACACACATACATAAACTTTGGCGGCCTCAGTCGAGCAGATCTCCGAATATGTGTAGAGTGGAGGTCACGGCGATGACTTCGCTACGGCTACATTTTTATGAGAATATGAACGGAGAAATATAACTCTGTCAGAAATCCATAGGTCTCTGCTATATGGCTTTGAACTTTCGTGGTTGCAAGCTTTCTGTGGTCCCAACTGCAACAATGATTGCTGGCTTCAACGTGGGACAACACCTAAATGTGCTCAGGGCAAACTATATTGTTATTTCCACCCCCGTAGGTGGATTGAGTGCGGTACGACAAACTTATTATTGTAGCTTTTGTTTATTTTCTTCATCATTTCTCTACGGTTATCGGGAGAAACATAGGGGGAGTAGTCGCTCAAATTTTCCAGTCCGATTTGCATCGACAAGTAGATAACCTAAAATACATATCAAATGTTTTTTCCCCCCCTAATAATAGCAGTAACTTCGACTTAACATTTGAGTTTTTCTTACAATTTTTTAGTTCCAGCTTATTAAATTCTTGAAAATGCAGACAAGCCATTCGACCGGCCGCTACTGAGGCTCTACAAGGCAGTGAAATGTGAGAATTCCTTGACTCTCTTGTACTGTTCACATATCATAACTCTTCATTTATACTCTAATTCAATGTTAAATTGGGTAATTAGTCAATATTTTTTCTGTTTTTTATTTTAAAAACCGAATACGAATGAAAAAGTGTGAGCAATGAAATACAAGATAGTTTTGTTACTTTTTGGGAAAAAAAAACAGAAATAAACAGTATCGATAAAAGATTACTGATCAAAACTTATTTGAACTCAAAACATACATTTCGATCATGAAATAAATTACATATTTTACGCAGAGATATGCATGTAGTCTAATATTCTCGTTAATCAAATTAAAATTCCAAGAGTGATAATCCTCAAAAATAAAAATTATTAAATATACAAAAATGAAATAATTGACCTTTTAATTATACGAAATATTGATCATGAGCAGTTTTATTTTTTGGGAAAAAAATTAAATCTTTAAAAAAAACTAACGGGAATGGGACTTTATGTCAATTTTTAAATATTTGATAGGTGCTTGCTTGTAGAAGAAACTTTAGGTGAGGACAATTTTCACAAAGGAATTGTTATTGACACTCCTAGATTGTTATAGGCACCCCACTCTTATTTTTATATTGGAAAATTGACAAAAATGCCCATTCATTTGAAAATAGGACTAAATACACTTTAATCCCTTACTTATATCTTATATATCATTTACATCCATGGACTAATAAATGCAACACCCCCCCACCCAAATCATATATTTCGATAAAAGTATCATTAAATCTATACAAATGTATATCTATATCTAGCAAAGTATTTATACTACTTTATAATCTAAATTTAATTTTAAATATGTTTTAGTTGGAAACCTAATTATATACCCTTCAATCAAAAGTAAAATTAGACTCTTTTAAATTTATATGAATAATTATGTTTTCATTGAATACTTCAATTTGCATGCATATGTTTTTTTTTCTCAAACAAATTGGTATACTTATTTTACAAAGAAATTATATTTATTTAAATATATCATAATTTGATTTAATATAAAAATAAATTTAAATTATAATTAAAAATATATATCCACTTTTATTCAAAATAATCAAACTTTACTTAGAATCTATGCGTCATGAACTATAATAGTTTTTTGTATTTAATTTTTAGGTGTTATTACAATAACTTATTAGTTTAGTTTTTATTCAATTTACTTAAGCTATCAATTAGTTTTATGACTAATAAAGGATTTGACATTGGAATTTAGAATTCTAAATGAAGAAAAAAAATCTTACAAATATGAGTGGTATGAAGACAATTTTGACTAAATTTTTAATTATGTGATATAAGTGTCGTATTTGATAGTTTAGAGGTTTAGGGGAGTGAAATGAGACTTAGAATTAAAATAATAGAGAGAGTAAAGTATATCCAATTACATTTTAAAATAAATGGACATTTTGGTCAATTTCACAATAATAGAAATAAGGATGGAGCACCAATAATAATTTTGGAGTGCTAATAGCAATTCTCTTTTCACACACATGCGCGCGCGCACACACACACACACACAGATATATATATATATATATATATATATATATATATATATATAGATGGATGGATATTTGATGAAATATAACAATTAAAGCAAAAATAAAAATACAATAGGGTAAAATGATGCAAATGAAAATGTAAGGAAACTAAGTGAGACTAAATCAAAGTACACGGCGGTAAATTGGAATTCGTCCTATCATCTTTAAGCAATTAGTGGAAAAATAAAAGTTGTTCTAACTTAATAAATTTAATTAACGACAAATAGGAAATGATATCACTTATATCGTTTGTGACAACTCTCATATGCAATTTTTATATTTTATTGCTAATATTATATTACAATAGTTTTAAATCTTAAACCTTGACACTATTCAAATACCTTGCTTTTCACCAAAAAAAAAAAAAAAACTTGCCGTAATATAATTTATAAAAATTATGATCACCAATGATTGTATTAAGTGACAATACCTTATATTTTGTCACTAATTATGTTTTTCTGGTGACAACAATTTTTATGTTGTTACATTATTATTCAATGGCGCAAGAATTAATGTTTTAGTTATCACCATTGGCAATTAATGGCATACTTATAGTGACAACAAAAATTTTGTCATTAGGATTTTGTGAGAAGATTCCATCATCACTAAGTTGTCATAATAGGCGTGTCATTAATTGTCAATTTTGTTCATTTTTACATGGGTTAATTTCAACGTGCACCCCTAAATTTGTTCCGTTATAACATTTATACCCCTCAACTTCTAACGTAACAAATTCAGGCCCTCAACTTTGAAAAATGAGGGGTGAATTGTTACGTTAAAAGTGAATTCGAGGGGCTGAATTGTTATATTAGAAGTTGAGGGGTGTAAAATATTATATGAGAAGAAGTTTATGGGTGTAAGTTGTAATTAACCCTTTTTACATTGTATCATCACTATTTACATTTTGCAGACTATGTTTTATGACAATATAAATTTGTTTTCACTAAATATATATAATTAATGACTTTTTTTTTATTGTCACGTGTTATATTGTTACAAATTTACTTTTTTTTTTTTAGTGCTAGTTAACTTGATTAGTCATCAACCATACAAATTGAGTTCACTTCTGTAGTGCAACGAAGCTTACTCAGAGTCTGAACATATGTTAAATAATGGCTTTATTGCAATTTTAGGACAGTTAAAATACCTCTTTTCACATTTAGGATACTTTTTATTAGGGGTGGCAAATGTGGGACACTAAATTTGAAAAATTTTGCAATCTTAGGACTCCGGCGACTTTTCCGGCTAATTTTGCCTGAAAATGATGCGTGGCACCTACGTGGCACACACGTGGCTTATATTGGAATGAGTTGGTGTCTAATTGGCCAACTATAATGCCACATCAAATTCCACATCAACATTGAATATTTAAAAACAAATGAATATTTATGTAATAAAAATATATATAATAAAATAATATTTATGTAATATAACAAATGAATATTAAAAAATTTATTAGAACCCCCCCCACCCAAAACCCCCGGCCCACCCCACCCCACCCAAAACCCCCAGCCCACCCCACCCCACCCCACCCCACCCCACCCACGCTTCTTCTTCCTGGAAAATGTCCTAGCAACCCACTTGGATGCTTGAGGGAGGGAGAGGTGGAGGTGGCAGTAACTTAGAGCAGGAGACGAAGGCGACGACTTCGGGTTTGAGTGAGGGGAGGTGGTGGCGGTGACGGCGACTTGGGAGAGGAGGCGGCGGTGACGACTTCAGGTTTGAGTGAGGGGAGGTGGTGGCAGTGACGGCGACTTGGGGAGGAGGCGGCGGCGAGCAACTTGGGGGCTAAGGGAGGGGGAAGTGGCTGCGGGCGTCTTGGGGGCTGAGGGAGGGAGAGGTGGCGGTGACGATTTCAAATCTAAGGAAGAGGCGATGGTGGAGTTGGCGGTGGCGACGGGGCGACTGGGTGAGGCGGCTGTGGCGGCTGCGGCGAGGGGGGGCTGAGTGTGGGGGGGACGAGTTGGCTCGGGTTTGGGTTGGGGGGGGCGGGGTTGGGCGGGTTGGAGAGGGGTGGGGTTTGGTAGATTTTTTTTTTCAAATATTCATATATATATATATATATAGTATAATTATCATTTCAAAAAAAATTGTAAAATTACTATTTGAAAATTTATATTCGTAATTATATTTAATTTTTATATTATGTATATAAATATTATAAGTATTATAAATTTCATATTTTTAATATATATTTTCTTCCAAAATTATGACTCAATGTTGATGTGGAATTTGACGTGACATTGTAGTTGGCCAATCAGACACCAACTCATTCCAATATAAGCCACGTGTGTGCCACGTAGGCGCCACGCATCATTTTCAGGCGAAATTAGCCGGAAAAGTCGCTGGAGCCCTAAGATTGCAAAATTTTTCAAATTTGGTGTCCCACATTTGCCACCCCTAATAAATAGTGTCCTAAATGTGAAAAGAGATATTTTAACTGTCCTAAAATTGCAATAAAGCCGTTAAATAATCACTTCATTTAAAAGTTTAATTTGTTAAAGAGTAGAGCCAATTATATATTTAAGATCTCCATACAGCTCCGGTCGGAGTCTAAACATACGTTAAATGACAACCTCATCTAAAACTATAAACTCTTAGAGAGGAAAGCCAATTATATATTTAAGATTTCCAACATTCCCTCCATGTGTAGGCGGACTTTTTTTTTTTTTTTTAAAGTCTTACATGTGAAACTTTTTTTAATCGATGGTTGTGAAATTCGAGCACATAATCTTCTATGTTTTGATCTGATTCTGATATTATTAAATAATTATTTTATTTAAAAATTTAAACAATTAAAGAGGAGATCCAATTATCTACGATCTTCAAGAATATATTCATTTATTTTAAAGTTAAGATTACTCAAATCCCTGCTTCTGCTTTGCTTACCATGTGCACGTGTGTATGTGCAGAGATTAATCGGAGTTGGATTCTTGAGATTGCCGGAGGTGAGCTATTAATTAGTTTGTCCTTTTCCGCTTTCTCATGTTAAGTCTGTATTGCGTGTGTGTGTGTGTGTGTATATATATAGCACGACTTATTTTTAAAAAAATGAAAAAAAAATGACTATATTACATGGATTCGAATTGATTTCGTAACAACCTAAAAGGACTTCGGGAAATTTGTATCTTCAATTGCTTTATTCATGTTCAGTAACTTTAAAATTGAAATCTGTTAAACATGGAATTTGTGTGAAAATAGAAAAGTGTTTACATTATTTATACAATATATATATATATATATTTATTTAATGAAAAGGTGAACTTATTTTCCGATTATATGTATACTTAAAACATTTTTTAAGCAGTTTAGAGGCAATTTGATTTTACTGTATAACACAGTCGTAACTAGTAAAGTAGGACTGAGAAAATTTGAAAATGAAATAAATGGCATTATCAAGAAAAAGGGGTAAAATAAATAGCTTACATGACTGCAACAATTATAAATATGGAAAAGGAAATTGCCAATAAACCAAAACACCCTTTTATTTCTCATATCAGCACAAACTGCTACATATACTTGCACTGAAAATTATCAAATTCGTGTCAAAACTTAGAAAATTTGTTAGAATTTCTCATGCAATAGCTCGAACTGACAACCATGTTAATTTAGTTGAGATGGTTCTTTCTAGTTTTTGTTGAAGTCAACCTTGCAGAAAGAATCCTAATTGGAATGCCTTTTATGCTAGGGTTTCTAATCTATAAACTTAGAAGAAAAAGGCATTTGTCAATGTTTGACGTAATAGAAGGCTTCCTACAAAGTAATAACAACCTCACGCCAATTCGTTACTCTTATCGAAACATAAAGCAAATGACAAGAAATTTTCAAGAAAAACTTGGTGAAGGAGATTATGGTTCTGTTTATAAAGGAAAACGTTGAAGTGGTCATGTTGTAGCAGTAAAGGTACTAAGCAACAAGCCTAAAGCAAATGGACAAGACTTGATCAATGAAGTTGCCACCATTGGAATGATCCACCATGTAAATGTGGTTAAACGCGTGGGATATTGTGTAGGAAGATCTAAGTGTGCCCTTATATTTGACTTCATGTCTAATGGTTCTTTGGAGAAACACATCTTTAATCATGAAAAAATGTATAGTTCACTAAGTTGAGAGAGGAAATACAATTTTGCAATTGGAGTGGCTCGAGGAATTGAGTATTTGCACAAAGGTTGTGGCATCCAAATCCTACATTTTGACATCAAGCCTCACAACATACTTCTTGATGATAATTTCACCCAAAAAACTAGCAAAATTTTACTCTACCGAGAATACTCTTGTGACAGTCATAGCAGTTCATGGGATAATTGGGTATGTTGCTTCTAAACTGATCAATAGAAGCATTGGTGGAGTCTCATATAAGGCCGATGTCTACAGCTTCGGAATGTTGTTGATGGAATTGCTACATCTAAATGGAGACATGGGGGCAGATGATGACAATCTACCCAATATTTTCGGTATTGGATTTATGATCACTTCAATAAAGGAAAAGATTTTGAAACTAGAAATGCTTATGAAAATGTGAAGATGATGATCATGTAAGAAAAATCATAAGAAAGATGACAATAGTTGGATTATGGTGCATACAGATGAGTCCAGATGATCGTCCGTCAATGAGTGAAGTGAAAATGTTGGAAGGCGAAAACAAAAATTTACATATCCCTCCTCAGCCTTCCCAATCACCTCAGTAGGTCTGTCAATGGGTAGGGTTTTACCCTACCCTAACCCTAATCCTAAAAATACCCAATTAAATATATCCTATACCATATCGTACCCTATTTAAATACTTACCCATTAGGTATGTGTGTTGGGTCTACCCTATTTTTAATCATATATTTTTTTTATTTGCTTTTTTTTGATATTGTGTTTTTTTTAGCTCACACACATAGATAACACACATATACATGCATTTACACACACTGCACACATACAGTTTTCACACACTGCACACACACACACACTGTGCACATATACAGTGTGTGTGAAAATATATAGTTTCACACACTGCACACACACTGCACACATATAGTGTGTGTGAAAACATATAGTTTCACACACTGCACACACACACACACACACACTGTAAACATACAGTGCATGTGTTTGTGTGTGCGTGCAGTGTGTGTATCTATGTGTGTTTGTGTGTTTGTATGTGTGCAGTGCTTGCGTGTGTGCAGTGTTTGAAATTGTATGTTTTTACACACACTGTGTGTGTGCAGTGTGTGTATGTAAGTGTGCCCTTATATTTGACTTCATGTCTAATGGTTCTTTGGAGAAACACATCTTTAATCATGAAAAAATGTATAGTTCACTAAGTTGGGAGAGGAAATACAATTTTGCAATTGGAGTGGCTCGAGGAATTAAGTATTTGCACAAAGGTTGTGGCATCCAAATCCTACATTTTGACATCAAGCCTCACAACATACTTCTTGATGATAATTTTCACCCAAAAAACTAGCAAAATTTTACTCTACCGAGAATACTCTTGTGACAGTCATAGCAGTTCATGGGATAATTGGGTATGTTGCTTCTGAACTGATCAATAGAAGCATTGGTGGAGTCTCATATAAGGCCGATGTCTACAGCTTCGGAATGTTGTTGATGGAATTGCTACATCTAAATGGAGACATGGGGGCAGATGATGACAATCTACCCAATATTTTCGGTATGGGATTTATGATCACTTCAATAAAGGAAAAGATTTTGAAACTAGAAATGCTTATGAAAATGTGAAGATGATGATCATGTAAGAAAAATCATAAGAAAGATGACAATAGTTGGATTATGGTGCATACAGATGAGTCCAGATGATCGTCCGTCAATGAGTGAAGTGAAAATGTTGGAAGGCGAAAACAAAAATTTACAAATCCCTCCTCAGCCTTCCCAATCACCTCAGTAGGTCTGTCAATGTAGACCCAACACACATACCCAATTAAATATATCATATACCATATCGTACCCTATTTAAATACTTACCCATTGGGTATGTGTGTTGGGTCTACCCTATTTTTAATCATATATTTTTTTTATTTGCTTTTTTTTGATATTGTGTTTTTTTTAGCTCACACATATAGATAATACATATACATGCATTTACACACACTGCACACATACAATTTTCACACACTGCACACACACACACTGTGCACACATACAGTGTGTGTGAAAATATATAGTTTCACACACTGCACACACACACACACACACACACACACACACTGCACATATATAGTGTGTGTGAAAACATATAGTTTCACACACTGCACACACACACACACACACACACTGTAAACATACAGTGCATGTGTTTGTGTGTGCGTGCAGTGTGTGTATCTATGTGTGTTTGTGTGTTTGTATGTGTGCAGTGCTTGCGTGTGTGCAGTGTTTGAAATTGTATGTTTTTACACACACTGTGTGTGTGCAGTGTGTGTATGTATGTGTGCAGTTTGTGTGTATGTATCAGTGTGTGTGTGTGCAGTGTATGAAAATATACAATTTCACACACACTATATGTGTGTGCAGTGTGTGTGTGTAAGCAATGTGTGTGTGTGTATGTATGTGTGTATGCAGTTTGTGAAATTGTATGTTTTCACACACACTGTGTGTGTGCAGTGTGTGTCTGTGTGTGTGCAGTGTGTGTGTATGCTAGTTTTGTGTTTTCACACATGCGTACACACACACACACTGCACACACACAGCGTGCAAAATGTGTGTGTGTGTGCAGTGTGTAAAACTATGTGTGAAAATGTGTAGTGTGTGTAGTGTATGAAATTGTGTGTTTTCACACACACTGTATGTGTGCAGTGTATGTGCGTGCGCGCAGTGTGTGTATGTGTGTGCGTGCAGTGTGTGTGTGTGTGTGTTTGTATGTGTGTGTGTGTGCAGTATTTGTGTGTGTGTATGCACATGTGTGTGTGCAGTGTGTGAAATTGTGTGTTTTCACATGCACTGTGTTTGTGTGCAGTGTGCGCGTGAAAACTGTGTGTAAATGCATGTATATATGTTAACTGTGTGTGTGAGCTAAAATTAGGGTAGATCCAATACACATACCTAATGGGTAAATATTTAAATAGGGTAGACCCAATACACATACTCAATAGGTAAGTATTTAAATAAGGTACGATAGGGTATAAGGTATATTTAATCGAGTATTTTTAGGGTTAGGGTTAGGGCAGGTTAAACCCTACCCATTGACAGGCGTACTGAGGTGATTAGGAAGAATAAGGAGGGATTTGTAAATTTTCATTTTCGCCTTCCAACATTTTCACTTCACTCATTGATGGACGATCATCTGGACTCATCTGTGTGCACCACAATCCAACTATTGTCATCTTTCTTGTGATTTTTTTTACATGCTCATCATCTTTACATTTTCATAAGCATTTCTAGTTTCAATATCTTTGCCTTTATTGAAGTGATCATAAATCCAATGCGGAAAATATTGGGTAGATTGTCATCATCTGCCCTCACGTCTCCATTTAGATGTAGCAATTCCATCAACAACATTCCGTAGCTGTAGACATCGGCCTTATATGAGACTCCACCAATCCTTCTATTGATCAGTTCAGAAGCAACATACCCAATTATCCCATGAACTGCTATGACAGTCACAAGAGTATTCTTGGTAGATTAAAATTTTGCTAGTTTTTTGGTTGAAATTATCATCAAGAAGTATGTTGTGAGGCTTGATGTCAAAATGTAGGATTTGGATGCCACAACCTTTGTGCAAATGCTCAATTCCTCGGGCCACTCTAATTGCAAAATTGTATTTCCTCTCCCAACTCAGTGAACTAGACAGTTTTTCATGATTAAAGATGTGTTTCTCCAAAGAACCATTAGATATGAAGTCAAATATAAGGGAATACTTAGATCTTCCTACACAATATCCCACGCTTTTAACCACATATACACGGTGGATCCTTCCAATGGTGGCAACTTCATTGATGAAGTCTTGTCCATTTGCTTTAGGCTTGTTGCTTAGTACATTTACTGCTACAACATGACTACTTCGATGCTTTCCTTTATAAACAGAACCATAATCTCCTTCACCAAGTTTTTCTCAAAAATTTCTTGTCATTTGCTTTATGTTTCAATAAGAGTAACGAATTGGAATGAGGTTGTTATTACTTTGGAGGAAGCCTTCTATTATGTCAAACATTGACAAATGCCTTTGATGTGGCAGGATCTGCCTTGGCCACGTGTGCGCCTCCTCAACTCACACGTCGGATCCAGCTCAGCACATGCCGCCATCCTCCTGTTGCCGCGTGTCAGACCTAGTTCGATCAGGCTCCATGATCTTTTCTTGTCGGCTAGTTCGGTTAGAGTTTATCATATCTCCTTGACTCGTATGGTCTCCTCGATATCATGACATTACCGATGTCGACCCCACTTCATCCTCGGAGTTAGTGTCCTGACACCCATCTCGTGCAAGGAATGCACCCCACGCGCCCGCAGCGCGTCATGGGGAACGCCCATAACCAGCAACGGGGTTGGGCCAGCCTAACTCTGGTCCGGTCCACCTATTTTTTATTATTATAAATAGTACGGCGACACTATTTATTGGTAAGACACTTTTAACTCATTATTACGCCAATTACTATTTACCGCTTACTGGCCCAAATACTGACTTGAGCGTCGGAGGGTCTACGCCGGAGACACTTCCGGCTAGTCTCACGTGTGCTCCATCCTTACAGAATAGAGTCCGACCAGCATTCGTATACCCTTACTCGGATTCCTATGACCGGATTTGGACGTTCACACCCAGACTAAAGTGACGCATACCGCTGATCAAATCCGACCACATCAGCCTTTTTCTTCGAAGTTTATAGATTAGAAACCCCAGCATAAAAGGCATTCCAATTAGGATTCTTTTTGCAAGTTTGACGTCAACAAAAACTAGAAAGGACGATCTCAACTAAATTAGCATGGTTGTCAGTTCAAGCTATTGCATGAGAAATTCCAATAAATTTTCTAAGTTTTGACACAAATTTGATAATTTTCAGTGCAAGTATATGTAGCAGTTTGTATTGATATGAGAAATAAAAGGGTGTTTGGTTTATTGGAAATTTCCTTTTACATATTTATAATTGTTGCAGTCATGTAAACTATTTATTTTACCCCTTTTTCTTGATAATGCCATTTATTTCATTTTCAAATTTTCTTAGTCCTACTTTACTAGTTACGACTCTGCTATACATTAAAATCAAATTGCCTCTAAACTGCTTAAAAAATGTTTTAAGTATACATATAATCGAAAAATAAGTACACCTTTTCATTGAACTGTGTGTGCAATGTGTGTGTGTATGTGTGTGTGCAATGTGTGAAACTGTGTGTTTTCACACACATTGCGTGTGTGCAGTGTATGTTTTCACACACGCACACACGCAGTGTGTGTGCGCGCGTGCCATGTTTGTGTGAATATTATGTGCAGTGTGTGTGTGTGTTTACACAATGTGTGTGTGTGTGTGTATGAAAACTACGTGCAACGTGTGTGTGTGTGCAGTGTCAGCGTGTGTGTGTGTGTGAAAACTGTGTACAGTGTGTGTGCGTGTGTGTGTGTGTGTGTGTGAAAACTGTGTGCAATGTGTGTGTGAAAAATGTGTGCGTTTAGTGTGTGTGTGTGAAAAATATGTGTCCGTAGTGTGTGTGAAAAATGTGTCTGCAGTATGTGTGTGTATGAAAAATGTATGCGCAGTGTGTGTGTGTGTGTGTGAAAAATATGTGTGCGTAGTGTGTGTGAATACCCATTGGGTATTATGTGTGTAGTGTGTGAATACCTATTGGGTAAGGAACGGGTAAGGCCCTACCCTAACCCATTCATTTGTAATAGTATGGATTAGGGTAGGGTATGGATAAATTTCAAAATTTTAGGATATGAGTAGAAAATAAATGAATACGGGTAGGTTAAAATCCTACCCATCGACAGGCCTACACCTCAAGTTGCAGTTAATAGTGATCAAACTTGGGGAACATAATCAACTGATTCCATAGCATTGCTGGGAACTGTTGACGCTTCAGTTCCAATGGTGAGCAAGGATAAAAATGCATTAAGAAATTTGAGTATTATGATTTGTCAACCACAAATAATGTCTATCACCTAGCCATAGTATTTAGCTAATTGGTAATAAATATAATCCGCTAATAGCAGTAGAATTTGTATTTTTATCAAGAGGGATGCTCGTATACAATGTTCTTAGAAACGAAAAGTTGATTGTAATGGGTCGCTTTCTTAAATTCGAAACAGTGTCATTCGTGTCTATTCATGTTCAAAATGTAATAAAATTAAAAAACTTTAATGAAATAGTTATACTCTATCTATGTATTAGTTGATGCATGCTCACTCACTCAATTTGGGATAACTAAAATTTTAGAATAGAAAAGTTCTCTGAATAACTGTGAACATCCAGCCTCCTTCTTACATTGATTTATTATAGTGATAAGTCCATTGGGCATACGTTGACCCAGATTTTCAAACAAACATTCGGCCCAAATGATTTCTACTAGAATGTGCCTGTGTCGTTTGGAAAGAGAGGGCCTACAATACTATCACATACTAGTTAATTACCCGTGCTTTACACCTATAAATATATATCTTTTTTACAAGTCAAAAACACGTCAAAACACAAAAAATCCTTCCAAAGAAAAAGAAATTTTTGGAGGAAATTTGGAAGTTATTCAAATTAAGCTTAGAATGATTTAATGTGATCAATGAAAAATTTCAGATGGTTTTCGTGGAGATCATTCAAATAATTAAGGCATTCAAACACCAATAAATGTGCTAAACCAACAAATCACCATTTTCTCCCAAGTCAAATTCACGATCGTTGAGGTGATATTCACGTCATTTCTCACGGAGATCATCCAAATAAGATGTTCTATCCACAATCAAGGTTTCAAAATAGTTGAATTGGCATTTTCCCAAATTAAACTCCAATCAAATCCTTGGTGTTCAAGTTGTTCGTTGTGGTATTCATCAAATTTTCAATGTTTAGCTTATAATTAAACTGCAAAGCCTAGGAGTCAACATTACTAAAGATCAAAGGCAAATCTAAATGATATCAAATCTGTTCCTAAAATGTTTGAATTTATAAATCTCTAAACAAAGACATTTTAATGGAATCATAATGAATCCAAACTAGAACTCAAAAATTAATTAATCCGTGATGAAGCATGTACTAACTAGTTTGTGACAAAAAAAATTCACCACTAAATCGTATTCTATGATGAAAAAGGAAATTAGTTTCCGTGATAATATATAAACTATGGACCAAGGTATACAGTGCAGTCTTACAGTTGTACAATGCTTTAAAGACATGATGAGTAGAAAGATTAATTCCTTCACCACACCGTGATTAATTCATTTAAGCCGGACTAAAACAAGTTCGTCCATTGACTTTAATTTAGACCAATTTCTACTTAATACACTGGCAGTTCTCCTGCCCGAAAATTGACCAAGTTAATATTTTTTTTCTTGTTGATACAATCATTTCGGGATATTCTATAGATTTCAACCAAAAAACACCCCTCACACACACACACACTCACTCAAAGAGAAAAGGAAAGGGATAGAGGACAAGAAGATTCGAACTCAAGACCTCCCTGATACCACTTTCGAACCCCTATCACTCGATTCTGAACTCAGTAGTTGACCAAGTTAATATTAATCCCACAATGAAAAAGAAAGAAAACAAAAGAATTGAAAAGGCCTTTGTAATATATAAAGCATTTTCTACTTTCTGACCGTTGAAAAAGTTGAAAGTATTGTTGAGAAAAAGCTACCATTATTTTCTCTCATTCAAATGTTTACAGCTCAGCGGCGCATCTAATAGTACTCCAGCTATAAACATTGATAATGTTTTAGGTTACATGTTCATGAAAAAATTTGGTGCTAAGCATTTTAAATAATTATGATATTATTATGTAAGTTGGAAACTCGTTATAATAATATAAAAAATAGCTAAAACATGTGAAATTCTTGAAACAAGTCTAATGAATGTCAAGTACACATTTAAATCCTTCAGCCTTGATTGATTTAATAATAGATATATATATATATATATATATATCAACCAAAACGAAGATGTTTTTTGTTTATACAATCTACTCGAGATGACATCTTATAGAAAGAATTTTGTTCGTCGATACAATGCATTCGAAACACCCTAATTATATATTAACTTGAATGGCACACGCGCACACTCAACCACAAAAAAAAAATGGAAGACAAACAAAATGGTTTGGATCCAAAACCTTAATGGTGTCAAGTTTGAACTCTACCACTTAACTACAACCTAATGACATATCCTATTGAAGAAATTTGAGCCGTAATGTTGGCATTTTTTCCACGTGGAGAAAATTTACTATCCTTTTCATGTTTTCATAGATCAATTGTATTAATTAAATGTTGAGAACAAAACCCAATATCGCCATATATCATTGCTCATGCATGTAAACATGGTACGACTGAATAAAAATTACAGTTCCATCATTATAAATTTCGTTGTTATTAAGGTAGATCTCTAGGCCACTGAACCGAAGATGCAAAACGCCATTATGCATAGCTGTAAACAGTGCCGGCTCAAGAGTAAGGCAAGTAAAGCATTTGGTTTAGGCCATCAAAATTTGGGGGCCTCAAGGTTTTTTTTTTTTTTCAATGCAAAATCATTGAGCCCATTTGAAAGTAGAAATATCAACCCAACTTAGAAAAAAAAAAAAAAAAGCCAGTTATTTAAACCTTGCACATATTGAAGTATTTGTTCAAATAAGTTATATATTCTTATCTATAGATTGAGTCTTGTATTTATTTCTCTTATAGTGCAGTTTATCTTAATTATTACTAAAATTTATTTGTTAAAAATACATTATTTTTATTTAAATTAATGGTAATAAGCTCAATTTTGAGTTTTCATTTTAGGCCGTCAAAAACATTGAGACAGCCCTGACTGTAAAAAAATGGCGCATTTATGATACAAAACCTGCCCTAGAATTTTTGTTGAACCATATATACATATGCTCGATCAAACTGTGCCACATTTGATTCATTTAACATATAATACAATTTGATATGTTGAATACAAATATATGTAAAACCCAAAACTAAGTTCATATAATAATTCTCAATAATGGACACCTAATCCCACGTAGTAAAACCAATGAATAAAAACCCCAACGATTTGATTTTCTCTAAACATGCCTTGATGATTTGTTGGTAACCTCTTGACAAAATGTTTAGCCCCAAACCCACCACTACAAATCAACCCACAATTAAGAGCCAATAATTCCAAAAATCCCCCGTCAAAGCTCACATCAACTATAATAATATTCTTTCAAGAATATTACATCAGAATGCATTAGCCCACGCAGAAAAAAGTGACACTTGAGGCCTCATCTGGGCTGCTGCTGCTGTTGGGATCCAAGAATTCATCCCATCCGTCGGAAGTTGAAGAAACTCTACCGATGCCATCGGATCAGACAATGTTTATTGCATCGGACGGCTGTTAATGTTCCTATCAGGGCTGCCCTTTCTGGGGCTGCTCAAGCTTGTCACCATTGAAGGACCGCTAGACAAGCTTTTGCTCTCTGTAGACACAACATTTGAGCTCATGTCGTTAGGAGGATTAATACAAGGATTGTCATATGAAGTCTCATTAGTATCGTTGTTCTTTCGCTCAGCCATTTCTCCTGAGAGAAGAATGTTACGCTCCATAATCCGCCCCACGTCGTACTTTGACATATCGAAGTTTCTTACAACAGCTTCTTCTTGTGTGCCTGAAAATTACATAAAAATCTAGGAACATATATAAAACTTTAAGAGATTACGTTCTTAGTACTTAGGATATGTTAGAATGAGTAAACTCACTGAGTGTCCCAAGATAAAGATCCTTGTTTCCGGCCACTTGGCCGATGCGAGCTTGCCAACGTCCATGTTGATGATGTCTGCTAAACAACAATACAAAATGAGATGAATTTCAAAATCAAGCTATTTGTTTTACATTTTTCTTAATTATAAAGGCCTTATTTTTCATATAAGCAGCACATCAACATGCTCCCCTCGAAAAACCACTGCTTCTTCTGCAAAATATTAACGGTCACAAATGCTTGTAAGATATTTAAATTTCTGAAAGAGTTTGAAATCAAGAAATTGAGAGGCTGAAATAATAACCTCCGTAAGTGAGGAACAAATTCTTGTTTGCTCATGTGCTTCATATCTTCGAGTTCTTGATGATAATTCTCCAACTACATTAATACATTATACATACGAGGTTTATTTTCTGATTTATTAAAAGAAAAATATAGCTAGGTAACAAATAAAAATTTAAAATTAAATCACACTTGAAAATTGATATGTGTTGAAGGTCCCCAGCACTATAGTGCTGCCAAATGATAAGCCCTCGCAGCCTTTTCTTCCATATCATATCCTCCTAAAGTGGACATTCATTAATAGATCAATTTGGGCAAAATGTAGGCTACAAAACGTAACTTCCTAATTGATTATCAAAAGCGATATTAATGATTAAAAGAGTTTTAATTACCTAAGTAAACTGGGAAGTAGTTCATATGTCATCCCCCAAGAACCAAGATTTTTGCAAAAAGAAAAACAGGGCAAATGTATTAGTGACAAGTAACAACACTTGCTCAATAGATTCTTCAGTGCTCAAATCATATATATATATATATATAAAGAAAAAATAAAATGACAACACACACACACACTGACCTTCCCTTCCCTTTCTGGTTTGGCCATCGTTCTTACGACTATTGTCCCATAAATGAGCTTCGTATCTGCCCGTCCATCGGTGCCTGTTGCAGAAAAACAGCAAATAATGATGAAAGAATGAACAACAAATGTAATGCAACACACACAAAGCTTAAAAGACAGGGTAAAAATCTAACCTTGTGACGCCTCCATATTGCGAGGTCCTTTGTCCGAATGTATCAATGGACTTCCTATGAACGATCAGCTTTTGATCACCATTTTCAGGCTTGCCCCTTTTCTTGTTATTCTCCAAAACCAGCGCAGGCAAGTTATCAATCTGCTATGAGAATGGTTCTCCGTAACGGTCGCGGGAATCGAACGGGCTAGACTATTCCAGTTCCATTGCCACATGGCGAATCGGTCGCAGCCGGAATGGATTTTTTTAAAAAAAATATACGAAATTAAAAGAAAACATATAATTACTATTACAATTCTAAAACATATCACATACTTTCACAAAAATTCTGATAAAAATGTTAGAAGTGGAGAGCAATTATATAAAACACTCAACACTCAAATAATGAAAGAGTGGAGGAAACAAGTGACTCTATTTCACTTGAACTTAACTAGTTACAAATGAGTAGATTACATAGGGTATTTATAGGTTTTTCTAAGTATGAACCTAGTCTAATACATGTATCACAATTAAATGTGATTCATCCTCTTTTCTAGTACATGAATATGAATTAAAATAAAATACATAAATAATAACAAATAACTTAGATTCATGTACTCACCAAAAACAATATAAAAGTAAATTCATGAACTAAATAAATAAATGAACCTAGAAAATGAATCTAGTTTACTTTAACTTTTCAACACTCCCCTTTAAACTTGATTCATGACTCCAAGAGACGCTCGCAGCTTGCGAAAAACTTCAATCTTCAGTGGCTTGGTGAAAATATCAGCAACTTGGTCTTGTGACTTCACGAATTCCAACTCAACTTCCTTGTTGGATACACATTCTCTAATGAAATGATACTTAGTATCAATGTGCTTGCTTCTTTCATGAAACACTGGATTCTTGGCCAAGGCAAGTGCGGATTTGTTATCAACATAAATCTTGGTCGGTTCTTCTTGTGGTTGATGAAGTTCCCTCAATAAATTTCTAAGCCAAATTGCATGACAAACACAAGAAGTTGCTGCGACAAATTCCGCTTCACAAGTTGATAAAGTCACAATTGGTTGTTTTTTAGAATTCCAAGTAAAAGCCGAGTTTCCAATAAAGAAAACAAACCCAGTAGTGCTTTTTCTATCGTCCATGTCACCAGCCCAATCACTATCACAATAAGCAACAAGCTTGAAGTCTTGATAAAATGAATATAGAACTCCATAATCAAGTGTACCTTTAATGTATCGAAGTATTCTTTTAGCCACCTTCAAATGAGATGTAGTAGGGGCTTCCATATAGCGACTCACAAGTCCAACACCAAAAAGAATATCTGGTCTCGTACAAGTTAGGTACCTCAAGCTTCCAACAAGACTTTTGAATAATGTGGGATTGATCTTTTCTCCATCTCCATGTTTGGACAATTTAACTCCACATTCGACGGGGGTGCTAACTGGTTTGCAGTTCTCCATCTCGAACTTCTTGAGAACTTCCTTGGCATACTGTTCTTGAGAAATGAAAATTCCATTTTCCTTGTGCTTCACTTCAATGCCAAGATAGTACGACATTAGTCCAATGTCCGTCATCTCAAATTCTTTAGCCATTGTTTGCTTGAACTCAACAAACATCTGTGGATTATTCCCTGTCAAAATTAAATCATCCACATACAAACAGACAAGCAAAATATCACCATTATTGTTCATTTTCACATAAAGTGCATATTCATGTGGGCACTTTGTGAAGCTATTTGCTTGGAAATATTTATCAATTCTGCTATTCCAAGCTCGCGGTGCCTGTTTTAAGCCGTAAAGTGCCTTCTTCAATTTTAGGACCTTATCTTCATGTCCTTCCACAGAATAACCTGGAGGTTGATCAATGTAAACCTCTTCTTCCAAATATCCATTCAGAAAAGCAGATTTGACATCCATTTGATGGATCTTCCATTTGTTCTGAGCTGCCAAAGAAATAATAAGACGAATAGTTTCTAAACGAGCAACTGGAGCAAATACCTCACTATAGTCAATTCCTGGCTTTTGCTTGAATCTTTTAGCAACCAATCTTGCTTTGTACTTTTCAATCTCTTCTTTTGAATTTCATTTGATTTTATACACCCATTTGACTCCAATGGTGCTTTTTCCTTCGGGTAAAGTTGCCAACTCCCAAGTATCATTTTTTTTTGATCGCCTTGATTTCCTCATCCATGGCATCTCTCCATTTTTTGTCACGCTCCGCTTCTTTGTGATCTAGAGGCTCAGAATCCCCAAACAGACAGTAATAAGTCATATTATTTAAATCTAGAGTTACCTCGTCTGTTTCATCATACAATTCACGAATAGTTCTTTTCCTTCGGGGCCTTTCACTTGAACTTTCTTCCATGACTGCTTGAGTTGTTCGCGGTGGAGTATTTGGCTGCACCTCATCTCCATCATCCTCAATGAGTGGATGATTGTTATGCTCTTCTTTTGAAATATTCCAATCCCAAGAGCTTCCTTCATCAAACTTGACATCTCTACTGATGACAAGCTTCCCATTTTGCGGGTTATACAATTTGTATCCTTTAGAATTAGAGTCATAGCCAACAAAGACATACCTTTCACTTTTATAGTCAAGTTTTGTCCTCTTCTCATCAGACACATGTACATAAACTATGCTTCCGAACACTCGCAAATGATGGATGCTTGGGTTTACTCCGCTCCAGGCTTCTTGAGGTGTTTTGCCAATAACACTTTTACTGAGACACCGGTTTAGCAGGTAGACTGCACAAGCAACTGCTTCCGCCCAAAATTCTTTCGGCATATTTTTGCTCTTCAACATACTCCTTACCATGTTGAGGATGGTCCGGTTCTTTCTCTCGGCAACTCCATTTTGCTGAGGGGATCTTGGAACCGTCATGGGCCGCAAAATGCCATTTGCATCACAAAAACCCTTGAATTCATTTGATGTGAATTCTCCCCCTCTATCGGACCGAAGAGCTTTAATCTGGTAGCCACTTTGTTTTTCCACTATAACCTTGAACCTTTTAAAGGTTTCAAACACCTCGGATTTCTCCTTCAAAAAATACACCCAAGTTTTCCGAGAATAGTCATCAATAAAAGTAAGAAAATATTTCTTCTTACCGAAGGAGCATGGCATGATAGGGCCACAAACATCCGAGTGGATAAGCTCCAATGGGCACTTGGCTCTTGAAAATGATTCTTTTGGAAAGCTTACTCTTGATTGCTTGCCGAAAACACATCCTTCACAAAGTTGATTCGGGTGGTTGATACTTGGTAGTCCTTTCACCATCCTCTTTTTGCTCATCTCCTTTAGGCCATCAAAATTCAAATGTCCAAATCTCATGTGCCAAAGCCAAGAAGCATCTTTGAAACAGGCTTGTAAACATCTTGGAACATCAGTTTGAATGTTAAGCATGAACATTCTATTTTTTGTCATTGGGACTTGAGCTAACAGTCTTCCAGATTCATCGTTCATAATCAAACTGTTATTTTTCAGATGAATATCATAATTTTTCTCCAAGAGTTGTCCCAAACTTAAGATATTACTTTTCATTTGTGGCACATAGAAAACATTTGAAATAAATTGATGGCTTCCATCTTTCAATCGAATCAAAATTGTACCTTTCCCTTTAACTTGGACACGAGATGAATCACCAAAAGTGATATTGCCACCAAATGATTCATCGAGCTCCACAAAAAGATTTTTCTTACCACAAATATGGTTGCTTGCACCGGAATCAAGATACCACAAGTTCACCTCTTGTCTTTCATTGCTCTTGCATGCGAGAAGCAAGGTGGGACCTCCTTCTTCATTGTTGCTCTCCACAAAATTTGATTTTTCTTCGACTTTATTTGGACACTCCCAGTAACAATGTCCAAAATTATGACAATTATAGCACCGAACATTTGATTTATCATACCTTCTTGAGTTTGGCCTCCAATTTCTTCCTCCACCACGTCCATGGCCTCTTCCTTGATTATCATTTGGCCTTTTCTCTTCTCTATTATTTTGTGTATTATTGCCTCTTCCTCTACCACGAGCACCTCGTCCACGTCCTCGGCCTCTTTGGGACATGCTACGTTTCTCATCTCTCTCTTTGAAAGACAGTTTTGCTTGCAAAACTTGCTCCACCGGTTCTTGATTTGGTTTCTTAAATCGCTCCTCGTGGGCTTGCAAGGATCCTGTCAATTCCTCGATAGTCATGGCGTCCAAATCCTTGGACTCTTCAATGGCAACGACGATCTAATTGAACTTGGAATCTAGTGATCGTAGAATTTTTCCAACGACCCGATCATCCTTCAAGTCTTCTCCATATCGTCTCATTTGATTGACGACAACCATAACTCTTGAAATATAATCTGAAATTGTTTCAGATTCTTTCATGTGTAGTGATTCAAATTCTCCTCTCAAGGTTTGAAGACGAACCTTCTTTACTTTATCGACTCCTTTGAAAGAAGCTTGGAGAATATCCCAGGCTTGCTTGGAAGTGGTTGCACCGGCAATCTTCTCAAACATCTTATCGTCTAAACTTTGATAGATGAGAGTGAGGGCCTTTTGATCCCTCTTAACAGCAGCTGCATCAGCTGCATCAACACCTTTATCAACAGGTTCCCAAACATCATAAGCTCCAAGCAAAGCCTTCATTCGGATACACCAATTCTCATAGTGTTCCTTAGTAAGTGATGGAACTTGAAACGGGGGAACGGTAGACATTTTTCTCCAAGTTTAATCGTCTACAAACAAAAATAGCTCTGATACCACTTTGTTAGAAGTGGAGAGCAATTATATAAAACACTCAACACTCAAATAATGAAAGAGTGGAGGAAACAAGTGACTCTATTTCACTTGAACTTAACTAGTTACAAATGAGTAGATTACATAGGGTATTTATAGGTTTTTCTAAGTATGAACCTAGTCTAATACATGTATCACAATTAAATGTGATTCATCCTCTTTTCTAGTACATGAATATGAATTAAAATAAAATACATAAATAATAACAAATAACTTAGATTCATGTACTCACCAAAAATAATATAAAAGTAAATTCATGAACTAAATAAATAAATGAACCTAGAAAATGAATCTAGTTTACTTTAACTTTTCAACAAAAAACTTGTGTAAAGACACAAAAACTTGTGCCAAAAAATAAAAAATCTACAAAAAGCCTTACTCAAAAGGAAATTAAAGGCAACTAATATTGTTATTTTTTATTGAAGCAGTAAAATTTCTCTCTCTCTCTCTCTCTCTCTCTCTCTCTCTCTCTCTCTTTCCACTGTTGAGAAATGAAGAGTTTGATCTTGATTTTGAGAAGTTAAAGAGCCATTTATGGTGGTGGCAAAAACGGCCAGGAGTTACAAAAGTTATTCATATTATTAAGTTTGTAACCTATGCAATTAGTATTATAAGGAATTGTTTACATTGTTGGTTATGGTTAACTTAGGTTTGGCATATGGGTGGTTTGTAACAAGAGCTATCCTCCATTAACTCCTGATGCATTAATCGTTTACTTTTGTGTTTAAATTGGGTTGAACTTACTCTAAACCCAACTTTGGGGGATGGTTTCTTAGATCAAATGACTTTATTGTCCTTCACAGGATTTGGAGAGAGAGACACACATAGCGGCCGTTGGCGAGCAACGAAAATGGAGTGTTGCCGGTGGTCGGACCGAAGGAGAAGAGGGAAGAGGGTGGTCCGCCATCGCTGGATCTGGATCGGTGGGCGGCGACGGCAACTGCTGTGAGGGGATAGAGGTGTGCTAGGCTGACAGTTGGTGGCGGCTGGAGTTTTGGATTTGGTGGGGACCGATGGGGATGAGCGGTGGCTGAGGGAAGAAAGGGGGTTAGGCGACGGGGATGGACGGCAGCAGACGAAGAAGAAGAGAGACAGGAGATGAGGGAGGCGGGCGAGGGCCAGAGATGGGGAAGATGGCGGTGGACGAAGGACAAGAGATATCAAAGATAATGGATGGGCGCTGGGCTGACAGTGGGTGGCGGCTGGAGTTTTGGATCTGGTGGGGACCGACGAGTATGAGCAGTGGCTGAGGGAAGAAAGGGGATTGGGCTACCGGGATGGACGGCAGCGAACGAAGGAGAAGACAGATGGAGATGACTGGATGCGGGCGCGGGCTGGAGGTGGGGAAGACGGTGGCAGATGAAGGAGAAGAGAGATCAGAGACGGTGGAGGTGGGCGCGGGTCGGAGATGGGGAAGACGACGATGACGAAAGTGATAGGGGTAAGCGTGGGAGGCGGCTAACGGCTAACGGGTGAAGTGGTAGGGAGAGTGAGGCAATGGTGGCGCAGGGGCAAGAGTGTCTTTACACTACACAGGCTGTTGAAGGTTAAAATAAACCACCCAAATTGGAGGGTTTGAATAGCAACCTCTACACCCCTTTTAACCCGGGGCCCCGAGTCAACAAAGGTTTAGTGGCTTTCTAAGTGAACGTAGGAAAACTAGGGTCAAAATAAACAAACCATCAAAAACCACTAAAGTAAATGATTCCTAAGAGTCATGTCACTTATTAGGAGACTAGTATAAATAGAGGTCATGTATCAGGTATCAGGTATTTCTACACCACTCTACCATGTTTCCGCAACATCAACAACCCAGAAGTTTCTCAATTGCTTATCTTTTTTTTTTTTTTCTAAAGAGAAAATCAAAACTCACCATGGATTTAGCATTCATCTTCTTCCAATAAAGCCAGCGACGAACCCTGGCTGGCTTATCAGCGTTTCTTTATGGAGCTGGACATAATCAAGAGCTATCGGTCTGAAACACAGGCGTTCCGATGCAAATCGACGTTCCGGTCCGAGAAATCGGACTGTAATGCGGATATGGCCGATAAATCGCCGATCCATACGAGCAACGGTTCTAGTCCATTGCAATGGAACGACAGTTGTTGGTCCTGTTCCGGAACGCCTGTTCTGGCCGATTTCTTGCTGCGACGGCAAACCATGCCTATGAGTCACTCGCACAGCTCGACTGTGAAACTGGGCTCATCGACAAGCTCAGGGACTACAAATCACCATAGCCCGACGAACACATTTGCCCTGAATTCATTTTGCTGCAATGCATGCCCATTTTGGTAATTTACCGAAACCTAGTTTTTCATGCCGTCTGCAATTGTTGGGAGAGCTTGAGATTGAGCTCTGCAAGCTCAGTTTCTTTGAAAAACAGGGTATTCTTGATTAATATTGCTCATTATTGGTTTGATTTTCAGGGTTTTGTTGATAGTACATAATGTGATTGTAACATGATACTTTTTAATATAATTTTGTGTTAATTAATTGCTGCATGCTCACTCACATATACAACTTGGAATAATTATCAAATTTACGTCTGAATTATGTGGTCTACATATATCTAACCGGCCTATATATCGTGCTTGTTTACATGACCGGCCCACTAGATATATGTAGTCTACCTACATATATCTTACCTTTTTGCCAAAACATGCAGCCCAAATAATTGATATGAAATATTTCCAACACTTTGCCTTAATGGCACTCTATTTTTGAATCGGTAGTTGATCAACTCGTACTTTTTAACTTGTTTATTTGTACTCCATATATTTTACACTTTTCCTACGAATGCCAGATTTACAGGAACTTCATTTTTCAAGTCTAGTTCTAGAATTTATTTAGAAAAAGTCATATTATTACATATAATTGAATGTGTCCTTCTTGAAGTTAAAAGCATTTGTACAATAGAAGAAAGATTTTGAAATTAACGTTTCAAAATTCTAATGAAATAAGGATCGATACAAACAACTTTATTTGAATAGGTATAACAACTTCATTTCAATAGAAATCCGGCTTGAGCTAGTCAAGCTCCTTAGGCATTTCATAATTAGTTCAACGTTGGTAAATTTACAAAACAAATAAAAGAGAGAAAAATAACAACAATCCAAACAATTGACAAAGCTAGGCAAGAGTAATGACAGTTCTATTTTCAATATCACATTTCAACACTACTACCCTTTACTCTAATTCTAATATGATTGGCAATTCCATTTGGTGATGAGTTTCAGGTATTGCAGCAATAGAGTTTGTCACGTTTGCTGCTTGAAATGGATTCGGAGGCGTTGTGAGGTTGTTTACATCTCCTTCCAACATTTGAACCACTGATTTAATGGATGGGCGATTGGTTGGACACCACTGAATACACCAAAGTCCTACAATAGCAAGTTTCCTTGCTATATTTCCATCTTCTACTTCCTCGACATGTGCCCAAAAATCTTCGTCCAAACTTAAATGATTATAAATCCATTGCGGAAAGTAAACCTGGCTTGTGTTTAACTGAGGATCCACATTTTTTCTCCCTCCAACCATTTCAAGTAGCAACATTCCAAAGCTATAAACATCTGATTTATTAGATACCCTCCCAAAAGTCCTCGACAAGACCTCAGGTGCAATGTAGCCCAATGTACCCCTGGCAACCGTCATTGTTACTGCACTTTTTTCCTTGGAGCACAATTTGGCTAGACCAAAATCACAGATCTTTGGGTTGAAATTGTGGTCTAACAAAATATTATGAGGTTTAATGTCAAAATGGAGAATTTGTTGGTCACAACCTTGGTGAAGATACTCGATGCCCTTGGCTATGCCTAGAGCAATATCTTGTAATTTTTGCCAACCAAGAGAGTTTTTCTTAGAAATTGTTGAGAAAATGAACTTTTCAAGTGAATCATTTGGTAGAAATTCATAGATCAAAGCTCTTTTATAGCCTTCAGCACAAAAGCCTACCAAACGGACCACGTTGACATGGTGTATTCTACCAATTGTTCCCACTTCATTAACAAACTCCTCCCCATTTCCTTTGAAATTGTTGAGTACCTTTACTGCAACATTTATTTCGTTGGATAGCTTTCCTTTGTAAACGATTCCATAACCCCCTTCACCCAACTTTTCACTAAATTGATTAGTAATCCTTATTACATCCAAGTAGCTGAATCTAGTGGGCTTAAGGGCTTTGTAATCTCCCAAGAACTTTTCAATCCTCCTTTGGTGTTCTTTTTTACTTTTAATTGAGTTGTAAAGAAGTAAGAGAGCCGCTAGGACTATCACAAAAAGAATAGAACCTAAGGTCGCACCTGTAGAGTAGAGATATATATAAATTGAAAATTTTAAGTCATTAAGCCCCTAACAAATTAAAAATAAATTAAGGAATTACAGAATAAGGAAACATATCTAAGCTTAAGTGATAAGGAAAAATGCTAACCTGCAACGAGTGGCGCCTTCGATGCTCCTGCAACGAAAAATAGCGAAAAAATTAAGGCCCTCGTTATTTGTATTGTTTTTTTCTATTTCTCATTGCAACAGTGTTTCTATTAAAAGTATGTTTGATTGTTCATTGTTAATAAAAGACAATTTATTTTTCTCAAATTGGGACCACAATAAATTATTTAAACAACAATACTCATCTCAACATTATATGACTGATGTTATATATTAAAAAATGAAAAAATCAAGCATTAGACATGAATGAGTAAAATACCTTGGTTTATCTTTGATTTGTCGTTACACTGAGTGTAATTTTTGAAATTACATCTCCTTCCTTGAGCTTCACATAAACCGCATGCTGGTTCCGACCAGTTCAAAACGAGAGAGCCAGCCAAAAATACATCATATGAAATAGATTCAAAGTTATGAATGTTTGTACATGAAGTCATAGAATCATCTTCAAGCACATGGTAAGATTGAACGGCATAGAAGGTGTTGTTTGAATCGCTCCGACTACAAACTGGAGTGAATTCACCATCTCTTTCTGCACCGGAAGGTCCGGAACAGTTGAACAGGGTGAAGTCATACAAGTAATGATCGGAAAAGTAGAATGGGGAGGCAGATAAGTTTAGAGATTGTAGCTTTGGGAAAAGACAATCTTCCGGATCGTAAGTTTCAAGCGTTTGCGATACATAGTCGATTTTACAGATTGTAACATTCACTGAGAAAGGCAGCATAAGGACCGTCTCATTTTTATGGTCACAGTGTACATCAAAACCTGGATACCCACAATGTTCGGGCTGTAGATATTTGTTCCTGAAAGGAAAATGAATCAACGGGCCCTGTTTTGTGCATCTGGTCGGCGTACAATCATCTGTTCCAGCTCCAAGCTGCAGTGGAGAAAGCAAGATGAGTGATACAAAGGCTAACAAGATAGACATTTTAATTATGCAACTAATTTAATTTCTCATGGTTTACTAACTAAGATGACCCTCAATTATCATATATATATATATATATATATATATACTAGCAACACCGCACACTCTACGTATGTGTAAAATATGAAAAGGGATAATTGCAATTCATGTCCTCTAGGTTTAGCTTATTTTTGATTTTGCCCTCTTCGTTTCAAATTTTTCAATTTTGTCCTCTCCGATTATCAATGTTTCGATTGTCGTCCAATTTTAGACATAACTTCTCGCAGGTGATGACGTGGCGATTTTCTGGCCGCAAATTGCAATTTTTCGGTCATCACCATAAATGGCCAGAAAATCGCCACGTCATCACTAGCGAGAAGTTATGTCCAAAATCGGACGACAATCGAAACATTGATAATCGGAGAGGACAAAATTGAAAAAATTTATAAACGGAGAGGGCAAAATTGATAAAATTGAAACGGCAAGGGCAAAAGCGAAAACACCCTAAATGTAGAGGACAAAAAAAACAATTATCCCATATAAAAAATATATATTTCCATTTAGTACTTCAATTTTTTTTTAAAATGAAAATATAAATATATTATTAAATTTCTTTTATAAGAATATTTTTTTAAGAATTATTTGAAATAATTTATTAAATTATAATAATTTAAAAATAAAATAATTATATGAAATAAAGTCGCCTGTCAATGGGTAGGGTTTTACCCTACCCTGACCCTAACCCTAAAAATACCCGATTAGATATACCCTATACCCTACCCTACCCGATTTAAATATTTACCCATTGGGTATGCATATTGGATCTACCCTATTTTTAGGGTAGGGTATGGACCCTACCCGATCATATATTTTTTTTTATTTGTATTTTTTTGATATTGTGTTTTTTTTAGCTCACACACATAGTTTTCATGCACACACACACGCACTACACATATTTTTTCACACTGCACACACACTGCACACATATTTTTTCACACACACACACACTACACACATTGCACACACACACACACTACACACACTGCACACACACAGTGTGTGTGTGAAAAAACACACACTGCGCGCACACACACACACCCACACTGCACAAAAAACACACACTGCACACACACACACACACGTGTGCACACACACTGCACACACACACACACACACACACATATTGTGTGTGTGATGTTTCACACACACACACAGTATGTGTGTGTGTGTGTGTGTGTGAAAAAATTCACACACAGTGTGTGTGTGTGTGTAGTGTGTGTGTATGTGTGTGTGTGTGTGTGCAGTGTGTGTGTATGAAACTGTGTGTGTGTGTGTGTGCAGTGTGTGTATGAAACTGCAGCGTGTGTGCGTGTGTGTGTGTGTGTGCAGTGTGTGTGCGTGTGAAACTGTGTGTGTGTGTGTGTGTGAAAACACACAGTGTGAGTGTGTGTGTGTGAAAATTGTGTGTATGTTAAAACACAATGTGTGCGTGAAAAATGTGTACGTTTAGTATGTGTGTGTGTGTGAAAAATATGTGTGTGTAGTGTGTGTGAAAAATGTGTGTGCAATATGTGTGTTTGTGTGTGTGTGTGAAAAATATGTGCGCAGTGTGTGCGTGTGTGTGAAAAATATGTGTGCAATATGTGTGTTTGTGTGTGTGAAAAATATGTGTGGTGTGTGAATACCCTTTGGGTAATAATGCGTGTAGTGTGTGAATACCCATTGTGTATCATTACCCAATGGGTAGGGACGGGTAAGATCCTACCCTAACCTATTCATTTGTAGGAATATGGGTTAGGGTAGGGTATGAGTAAATTTTAAAATTTTAGGGTATGGATAGGGTACGGGTATAAAAAAAATGGATAAGGGTAGGGTAAAACCCTACCCATTGACAGGCCTAAAATAAACCTAATGATAAAGAATAAACACAAAAAGACAAAAAAAAAATCAAGTAATTGTAATTAAAGAAAGTGGTTTGTGGGTTGAGAACATGTACTTTTTAAATTGGATGTAATATTACAATATTAATCTTTTTATTTTCTTATTTATTGCATGTGTTTATTAATTAAAAGAATAAAATTGGCACATTAAAATTTGATATCATATCCGAATTGAATTGATTTCATGTGAATTTTTAATTTTAGCCATAATTTTATATATCTCTATTTATTCTACGTAAAATTAAAGGGTAAATTTTGTAAAATCATATAAATAACTGCTATTTGTGGGATAAAAATGAATTTGTTTTTATAATAGTATAGATATATAGATATATTCATACATTATTAGCATGAATTGGTGGTCCAGAATTAGTTATCCTATATAGAAATATCTGTCCTGAAAATTGACAGCAGTTATCTGTAGAAAGACTTTTAAGTAAGGTTGGACCAAATGATACGATTAGACAGAATTTTCTTTGCCCCAGGGATGGAGTGGTGTGGACCTGTGCAGCAATGTCGTTCAAAGTTTACACACTTTGTTTTCATGGATGTCTTCCTATTACTCGTGGTCAATAACTGTAGCTGTAACACTCTCTTGCTAAAATGAACTCATACAAATAGAGTGTCGTTAGATAATCATATCAAATATCCTTACGATAATATGCATGCACTCAATCGGTATGATTACCGTATTGATAAAATTTCGTTTTTTATCCTTCACGTCCATTAATTCAATTTTGGTCCCCCACGTATACTTACTATCACATTTACTCCCTCACATTACATTTTCTTATCTAATCCGATTTATCGTCCAATTTTCTATTAAGCCACTAAAGTTAAATACATTGTACCCACTAAAAAATTGATAAATAGCAAAACCCCCTTAAAAAAAATAACCAACTCCCTTGAAATAAGAACACACACACACACACACACATATATATATATTAATTTTCTTACCAAAATAAAACATATATATTAGTCTCGTGTGTGTGTATATATATATATTATTTTAATTTATAGTTTAAATTTTTTGGAAATCTTTTATTTATTTTTTTATACAACGAAAAATCACGTCGTCACTTAAAAAACCATGTCCTATATTATATATTTGCCACATCATCAAAATGGAATAAAAGAGAAAACTTCACTTTTCGTCCCTCACGTTGACACCTATTTCGATTTTGGTCCCTCATGTTTACGCACTATCACATTTGGTCCTTCGCGTTATATTTTTTTATCCAATATCATCCTTCCATTAAATTTTCTGTTAAAAGATAATGGATTGGGGGGCAAAATGTAACTAATTTGTTAGCTTTTAACAGAAAATTTAAGGAAATGATAACATTGGATAAAAAAAAAATATAACGTGAGGGACCAAATGTGATAGTGCGTAAACATGAGGGACCAAAATCAAAATAAGTGTAAACGTGCGGGACGAAAAGTAAAGTTTTCTCTAGAATAAAAATTCTCAATAAAAATCGAAACTTTATGCAAAAACAAGGGATAAATAAATAAAAATAGATCAGACAAACAAAAAACGGAGAACCCAAATGAAATTTCGGTAAAACTGAATGAGGGAGCTAATGAATTTCAATGGTGGCGTAACAAGGCGGAAGGGGGGCAGGTTGTATGTAGCTTGTTGTCAACCCACCATGATCAAAATTTCCCACAACAAAAATCATTCAAAAATGAGCCTCCATTGTTTGCCTACAACCAATATTGTTCACGATGGTAAGCCAGGCGAAGGATCTTATAGAGTGTTTCAGCAACGAAAGTCAGAAGAACTATGATAATATTCAATTTTTATTTGTAATATGATCTCCACTATAAGCATTTTCACACCTTTTATTCACGATGGTATGGTTTATGTCATTTTTTCCTCAAAAAGCCAATCAAACAAATCTTTCCTCAAAAAAATAAATAAATAAGTTTTCGGTACCGTGTCATCTCAAAGAAAATATTCACTCAATAAAGAATCAAAAACAACAAAAAGTACTCAGAAACATCTTGAAACCAGAGGCTACAAGCACGGGCTCACTCACCACGCTATTTCGAGACAAGTGTAAAGTTCAAAAACATAACGGAGGACTCCAATTGATAAATTTTGTCAGATGTGGGACCAAATGTAGAAAAACTAAATAAATAGAACCAAAATTAAAAAAAGAATAACTTATGGGACCAAAAATGATAAAATCCCTTTAGAATCAATTATCCCGTGTGGAAACATTTGTCCTTAGAATTGACTGCCTTTATTTTCCGAGACTTTTAAGTAAGGCAGAACCAAATGACACGATTGACTTGGCTGAATTTTCTTTGCCCCCGGGACGGGGTGGAAACTAAAGTTGTCAGGAAATGTAGTTATGCTTGACTTAGCTTTTCAAGATATAATACTAGCTACTACTATTGCGTAATGAAAACTTCACTATTATTTAGTCAATTACTGGGAAAGGGACTTACAACAGAAAATTAAGACACTCAAGACAGAAATCTTGATAATTTTTTGGAGACGAAAGTTTTGGCGATATTTTGGCGACTCAAGTCTTAAACCTTTTTTGCAAGATACAAATTTTGATCGCCGTTTTGCAAGATTTGTCTTACAAATATTGACAACTTGTAGAACGTGCAAATCTTATCAGTTTAATTGAGCATGTAAATCTTGACAAAATTGTAACTTATCATAATTGGTTTGTAAGTTTTCTAAATAATCTAAAAAGAAGAGGACACATTTTGATTTGATATGCTGTTGATTGCGAATAATTGTTTCGAGACAAATTGGGAATCTTTCGGGAAAAAGATAATTTCAACTCACAAATCTTTTTCTTCTTGAAGCCATTTTTGCATAAAATGTGCCCATTTCTTGCGGAGGAAGCACTTCTTTTTATTATAACTTTGGCTCTTCCTCTCAAATTAAGCTCCAAAACATTTTTTTTTCACCGTACTCAATATGTGTCGGACAAAATATAAAAGCATGGTAAAAATCCCCATTTAAGACCCAAAATCATCTAAAAGCATATACCACAAGAGAATGAGTAAATTTATAACAATATAACAAATGATAATGAAAAGGTTGTCATTAATTATGTAGAATTATTGACAACAAAATAATGTTTTTACAAAACATAGCTCGCGCAATGTCAATGGTGATAACATAATACAATTTGATAATTAGTAATACACATATGGTAACCACTCAGTGACAATGGAATCTTATCACAAAATTCGAATGACAAATTTTTTGTCATCAAGTTGTCAGTATAAGTCTGTCGCTAATTGTCAATAGTGAGAACTAAAAAATAATTCTTGTCACCATTGAGTGATATTGTAACAATATAAAAATTATTGTCAAGGGAAAGAAAAATTAGTTGGTGAGAAAATAGGAGATATTATAACTTGCTAGAATTATTGGTAACAACTTTACATTGCCACTTTTATATATTGCTAATAAAATTATTTTTCTTGTAATGATATACATAACACATGTAAATATCAGCCATATTTTCAAATTTGAAAGGACGAATCAAAGAATCAAGTATAGAGATTGTACATAAACTTTTCATTTAAATTCAATAAATTTAATTTATACTAACTTTTTTTAGCTTTTAATTCAATAGACGTGATATTTGTGTTACAATTTTCCTTTCTTAATAATGATCTATTTCCTTCATACATCCTACGTACACATATGAAGAGAAAAATATTCTTGGTTGTAGCCCCAAATGATAGTGGAAAAGAAAAAAACAAAAAAAAAAGATGAAGAACTCAAAAGATGGACATTTTTATTATCCAACTAAATTGTCATCTGTTTCCTAATTTGGATGACTCTAAATGAAGAATTATTATCAATATTATTATATAAAGGGGGAGGCGTTTTAAGATCTGTCCACTTTTTTGGTGAATCATTTTTTCTTTTCTTTTTTTTTAATCCTATTTTTTAAATCACTTTATCTTCCTATTTTCACTTTTCCATTCATTTCTACTACGTGCTCTTTTACTTTTACTTTTATTTTTTTAATCCTTTTCTTCCCTCCTCTTTCTCATGTCATATTGTAAAATAAATTTAAACTATTTTATATAATTATTTTCAACTATTTAGAATCATATAATTTTATCTTATTTTATTTTTATAGTTTTCATTTATTTTAAATTTAATAAATGCCAAGAAGTTTATATTCCTATAAAAAAACATAGGTAAATATATATAATATAATTTATTAAATTTAAATATAATTTTTTTTATTTTGTATATGCATGAGTATGCACATGTTGATCAGCATTTATAAATGAGAAGCATGAATTGGTGGTCTAGAATCGGGATTTTATCTTTTGTGGTCCCATAAGTTAGGCCTTTTTTCGATTTTGGTCCCCTTCGTTTAATTTTACACATTTGGTCCCACATCTCACAAAATTTATCAATTTGAGTCCTCCGTTATGTTTTCCATCAAATTTTTAACGGAAAACGCTGTTAACTTCAGCACTTGGGGGGGCGGGGTGGGAATTACGCTAACCCTCTTAAAAGTTGTCTACAAACAACATCAACCTCCTTAAACGTTTTCAAACCTTACAATTGCCTCCCTACATTCACAGATTTTTTTCACACATAACTTGACAATGATTGATTCATAATTCAACATCCATACCCTCTTATATATATATATATATATATAGAAACCAACCAAACAAATCTTTTCTCAGAAAATGCTTACAGTGGAGTCATTGAAATCCCACCATTGAAGAATGGCCAAAATGGATCGAATTATACTCCATTGACCTAGCCTCATCTCCTCCCTAACTCTCAAACCACACCTCAGATCAAAATTCTCAATAAAAATCGAAACTTTATGCAGAAACATGGAATAAATAAATAAAAATAGATCAGACAAACAAAAAACGGAGAAGCCAAATGAAATTTCGGTAAAACTGAATGAGGGAGCTAGTGAATTTCAATGGTGGCGTAACAACGGTGGAAGGGGGGCAGGTTGTATGCAGCTTATTGTCAACCCACCATGATCAAAATTTCCCACAACAAAAATCAATCAAAAATGAGCCTCCATCGCTTGCCTACAACCAATATTGTTCACGATGGTAAGCCAGGCGAAGGATCTTATAGAGTGTTTCAGCAACGGAAGTCAGAAGAACTATGATAATATTCAATTTTTATTTGTAATATGATCTCCACTATAAACATTTTCACACCTTTTATTCATGATGGTATGGTTTATGTGATTTTTTCCTCAAAAAGCCAACCAAACAAATCTTTCCTCAAAAAAATAAATAAATAAGTTTTCGGTACCGTGTCATCTCAAAGAAAATATTCACTCAATAAAGAATCAAAAACAACAAAAACTACGCAGAAACATCTTGAAACCAGAGGCTACAAGCACGGGCTTACTCACCACGCTATTTCGAGACAAGTGTAAAGTTCAAAAACATAACGGAGGACTCCAATTGATAAATTTTGTCAGATGTGGGACCAAATGTAGAAAAACTAAATAAATGGAACCAAAATTAAAAAAAGAGTAACTTATGGGACCAAAAATGATAAAATCCCTTTAGAATCAATTATCCCGTGTGGAAACATTTGTCCTTAGAATTGACTGCCTTTATTTTCCGAGACTTTTAAGTAAGGCAGAACCAAATGACACGATTGACTTGGCTGAATTTTCTTTGCCCCCGGGACGGGGTGGAAACTAAGTTGTCAGGAAATGTAGTTATGCTTGACTTAGCTTTTCAAGATATAATACTAGCTACTACTATTGCGTAATGAAAACTTCACTATTATTTAGTCAATTACTGGGAAAGGGACTTACAACAGAAAATTAAGACACTCAAGACAGAAATCTTGATAATTTTTTGGAGACGAAAGTTTTGGCGATATTTTGGCGACTCAAGTCTTAAACCTTTTTTGCAAGATACAAATTTTGATCGCCGTTTTGCATGATTTGTCTTAACAAATATTGACAACTTGTAGAACGTGCAAATCTTATCAGTTTAATTGAGCATGTAAATCTTGACAAAATTGTAACTTATCATAATTCACTACTAAAAAAACTGTTTTTAGTGACTGAATTTTGTGACCGAACACATTCGGTCACAAAAAAGGGAGAGTTGTGACCGCTTTTTTGACCAATTTCAGAAAATAATTAAAAATATCTTTGTGACTAACAAATCGGTCACTAAAATGCAAATATCGGTCACAATTTACTAGCTCTTTGAGGCAAAATTGTGACCGAAAAATCGGTCACAAAATACTAGCATCTTGGGAAGAAATTGTGACCGATTTTTCGGTCACAATTTACAAGCTCTATGAGGCAAAATTGTGACCGAAAAATCGGTCACAAAATACTAGCATCTTGGGAAGAAATTGTGACCGATTTTTCGGTCACAATTTACTAGCTCTTTGAGGCAAAATTGTGGCCGATTTTTCGGTCACAATTTACAAGCTCTATGAGGCAAAATTGTGACCGAAAAATCGGTCACAAAATACTAGCACTTTGAGGCAAAATTGTGACCGAAAAATCGGTCACAAAATACTAGCATCTTGGCATGAAATTGTGACCGATTTTTCGGTCACAATTTACTAGCTCTTTGAGGCAAAATTGTGACCAATTTTTCGGTCACAATTTACAAGCTCTATGAGGCAAAATTGTGACCGAAAAATCGGTCACAAAATACTAGCTCTTTGAGGCAAAATTGTGACCGAAAAATCGGTCACAAAATACTAGCATCTTGGGATGAAATTGTGACCGATTTTTCGGTCACAATTTACAAGTTCTATGAGGCAAAATTGTGACCAAAAAATCGGTCACAAAATACTAGCATCTTGGGATGAAATTGTGACCGATTTTTCGGTCACAATTTACAAGCTCTATGAGGCAAAATTGTGATCGATTTTTCGGTCACAAAATACTAGCTCTTTGAGGCAAAATTGTGACCGAAAAATCGGTCACAAAATACTAGCATCTTGGCATGAAATTGTGACCGATTTTTCGGTCACAATTTACTAGCTCTTTGAGGCAAAATTGTGACCAATTTTTCGGTCACAATTTACAAGCTCTATGAGGCAAAATTGTGACCGAAAAATCGGTCACAAAATACTAGCTCTTTGAGGCAAAATTGTGACCGAAAAATCGGTCACAAAATACTAGCATCTTGGGATGAAATTGTGACCGATTTTTCGGTCACAATTTACAAGTTCTATGAGGCAAAATTGTGACCAAAAAATCGGTCACAAAATACTAGCATCTTGGGATGAAATTGTGACCGATTTTTCGGTCACAATTTACAAGCTCTATGAGGCAAAATTGTGATCGATTTTTCGGTCACAAAATACTAGCTCTTTGAGGCAAAATTGTGACCGAAAAATCGGTCACAAAATACTAGCATCTTGGGATGAAATTGTGACCGATTTTTCGGTCACAATTTACTAGCTCTTTGAGGCAAAATTGTGACCGATTTTTCGGTCAAAATTTACAAGCTCTATGAGGCAAAATTGTGACCGAAAAATTGGTCACAAAATACTAGCTCTTTGAGGCAAAATTATGACCGAAAAGTCGGTAACAAAATACTAGCATCTTGGGATGAAATTGTGACCGATTTTTCGGTCACAATTTACAAGCTTTTTGAGGCAAAATTGTGACCGAAAAATCGGTCACAAAATACTAGCATCTTGGGATGAAATTGTGACCGATTTTTCGGTCACAATTTACAAGCTCTATGAGGCAAAATTGTGACCAAAAAATCGGTCACAAAATACTAGCATCTTGGGATGAAATTGTGACCGATTTTTCGGTCACAATTTACTAGCCCTTTGAGGCAAAATTGTGACCGAAAAATCGGTCCCAAAATACTAGCTCTTTGAGGCAAAATTGTGACCGAAAAATCGGTCACAAAATACTAGCATCTTGGGATGAAATTGTGACCGATTTTTCGGTCACAATTTACTAGCTCTTTTGAGGCAAAATTGTGACCGATTTTTCGGTCACAATTTACAAGCTCTATGAGGCAAAATTGTGACCGATTTTTCGGTCACAATTTACTAGCTCTTTGAGGCAAATTTGTGACCGATTTGTTCGGTTACAATTTACTAGCTCTTTGAGGCAAAATTGTGATAAAAAAATCGGTCACAAAATGCTAGCCCTTTGAGGAAATTGAGTCAAAATTGTGGAATGTAGTTGGTTTAGTTGACTTTGGGAAATTGAGTTGTTAAACAATGTAGTTGAATAACTTAGTAAAATTGTTTCAATTAATCTAAAATAATTGTGGAATTGGAGGGATTTTCGTAATTGGTTCAACTGAATTGAAAAAATTAGATAAATTTTGCAATTAAATAGTGTAATTGATATGTTTAACTGGAAGGCATTGAATTGAGTAATTAATCTAAGCAAATTGTGGAATTTGAGTAATTATACCAATTGAATTACAAGCAATGAATATCTAAACAATGAAGTTGAGGGGAATTTTGTAATTAGTTCAATTGAATTGGAGAAATTAAATAAATTGCTCAACTGAATTGAGTAATTGATTTGTTTGACTGATAGGAATTAAGATAATTAAATTGTGGAATTTGAGTATTTGGACCAACTGAGTTAGGAGCAATGACTAATCAATCCAATGAAATTGGGGGAAATTTCATTATTGGCCCAATTGAAGTGGAGATATTGAATAATAATTTGTCCAATTAAATTGAGAAGATTGAGTAATTAATATATTTGAATAAAGGGAATTGAGTAATTAATCTAATTGAGTAGGGAGAACTGAATAATTAGTTCAATTGTATTGTTGAAACTAAATAATTAATCCAATTGAATTGAAGAATTTGAGTAATTAATCCCGCTAATAAAGAGAGATAACTAAATAATTAGTCAAATTGAATTAAGGAAATTGAATAATTAACATAATTAATTAAATAATAATCTAAAAATTTAACAAGTATTTTAAATATATACATATAGAAAATATAAAAAATTAACTTGACAAAAATAATATTAAATATTTTAAATTTAATAATAATTAAAATATTTGAATAAATCATGCATTATTTGTTGAGATTATTGATACAAATTTTCAGTTTTTTAATTTAAGATTTCGTTTTGCATTAAGTAAAATGCAATCTATATATATATATATATATATATGTATGTATGTATGTATTTTATATGACAGAGAAACTGCTACAAAAGTTATTGGATCACTTTTGTTCAAATTTTACTAGTGAAACTTTTATTAATTAATTATATCAATACATTCTAATTAAACTGCTACTAAAGTTATTGTATATTAATTAATTATATCAATACATTCTAATTAAACTGCTACTAAAGTTATTGTATATTAATTAATTATATCAATACATTCTAATTAAGAACAAATTATTTCATTAATCATTATTAATTTTCAAATACAGATAAACATTAATTTAAGCAAATTGATTGAATTGGAAAAATGAGTAATTGTTCAATTAAATTAAGAAATCGAATAATTAGTCGAACCTAGATGTTTCAGTTGAAAATTCAAAAACTTTCCACAAAACACAAAATTCAAATAAGATGTTTCTCTAAATATCTTCCCTCAAACCAAAAATATGAAAATATTTATCTAAAGTTTGGTTTCGTGATAATTCACAAATAAGAATTTATGCAGAAATAAAACAAATTTTTGATAAAGTCAAGATAAATATTGTAGAATTAGTAAAACTACTAAATTTACAAAAATTGATAAAATTTTAATGAAATTTATTTAGATAATTTAAAATTTGAATATCGCACAAATATAATTTAAATATAAGAAAAATCAATTCATGCACAAAGAGCATAAGTGGTGTAGTGGTTTGAAACCCTCATCTCAACCTAGAGGTCAAGGGTTCAAACCACATCAAGTGCAAGAAGAAATATTTCTTCCATGCTCAACATGTGGGGTCCTAGGGGGGCGGGTCCAGGGGTGGGGCGGGGCAGGGCGGGTCCAGGGGCGAGGCGGGTCCAACGGCCGGGGGGGGGGGGGGGTTGATGCGGGTACAAATGTAATTTAAATTGATTGATTAAAATTTTGTGATCGAAATTTCGGTCACAAAATGAAAGGTATAGTGACCGAAATTTCGGTCACAAATGGAATCAAATTGTGACCGAAATTTCGGTCACTATTTATTTTAGTTTGTGACCAAAATTTCGGTCACAAATTCGGTCACAAAATAGTCGGTCACAGCTTCAGTCACAAAAAAACTGTGACCAAGGTTTTCGTGACCGATTTATTCGGTCACAGATTCAGTCACAAAACTGTTTTTGTGACCGATTTAAGCCAAAATCGATCACAAAAAACAATTTTTCTAGTAGTGATTGGTTTGTAAGTCTTCTAAATAATCTAAAAAGGAGAGGACACATTTTGATTTGATATACCTTTGATTCCGTGTAATTGTTTCGGGACAAATTGGGGATCTTTCGGGAAAAAAGATAATTTCAACTCACTAGTCTTTTTTTTTTTTTTTTTAAGCCATTTTTGCATAAAATGTGCCCTTTTCTTGAGGAGGAAGCACTTCTTTTTATTATAACTTTGGCTCTTCCTCTCAAATTAAGCTCCAAAACAAATTTTTTTTTCACCGTACTGAATATGTGTTGGACAAAATGTAAAAGTATGGTAGAAATCCCCATTTAAGACTCAAAATCATCTAAAAGCCTATAGCACAAGAAAATGAGTAAATTTATAACAGTATAACAACTAATAATGAAAAGGTTGTCACTAATTATGTAGAATTAGTGTCAACAAAATAATGTCATCACAAAACATAGCTTGCACAATGTGAATGATGATAACATAATACGATTTGATAATTAGTGACACACATATGATAACCACTTAGTGACAATGAAATCTTATCACAAAATTCGAATGACAAAATTTTTGTCACCAAGTTGTCAGTATAAGTCTGTCACTAATTGCCAATAGTGAGAACTAAAAAACAATTATTCTCACCATTGAATGATATTCTGACGATATAAAAATCATTCTTGTCCACTTAATTACCGCTTTGATCTGTCCACTTTTTTAGTCAATCATTTTTTTCACTTTATCTTCTTATTTTCACTTTTCCATTCATTTCTACTACGCGCTCTTTTACTTTTACTTTTATTTTGTTTTTATCTTTTTCTTCTCTCTTCTTTCTCATGTCATATTATAAAATAATTTTAAACTATTTTATATAATTATTTTCAACTATTTTGAATTGTATAATTTTATCTTATTTTATTTTTATAGTTTTCATTTATTTTAAATTTAATAAATGCTAACAAGTTTATATTCCTATAAAAAAACATAAGTAAATATATATAACATAATTTATTAAATTTAAATATAATTTTTATCTATAGTTATGCTTGACTGAATTTTCTTTGCCCCCGGGATGGGGTGGAAACTTAAGTGGTCGGGAAATGTAGTTATGCTTGACTTAGCTTTTCAAGATATAATACTAGCTACTACTATTGCGTAATTTGCAAACTTTTTTTTTTTTTTTTTTTTTTTTGCGTAATTTACAAACTTAACTATTATTTAGTCAATTACTGGGAAAGGGACTTGCAACAGAAAATTAACACTCAACTCTTCCCCTAATTTTATATGTTATCGCAGTTTTCTGCAACTCATGACGATTACAAATCAATATACATTGAAAGGCTTTGAACATCTCAAAATCATGCTAAGAGAAAACCTCCTACTCAAATGTTTTTCTTTTTGCTTGATCACAATCCATTTCCTTCAGACGGCCTACGCCTATGGGGAGCTGAATAATTTTCCTAATTGTAGCCCCTCTGCCTGTGGCAATATCCACAATATTAGCCACCCTTTCAGATTAAAAGATGATCCATTACACTGTGGTGATCCCTCATGCGAACTTGCATGCGAAAACAATACTGCCTCCATATATGTTTATTCTCACAAATACCTCGTGCAGGCAATCAATTATCACAACTACACTATCCGCCTTGCTTATCCTGCCATAAAAAAAGATGACACTTGTTCTTTTCCTCACCACCATCTATCTGAATTCAATGGTTATGTACTCAATCGTTGTCCTTATCCTTATAGCGTCTATTCCGAAAGGAATCCGAGTACTGAATTAATAAGAACCATTTCTTTTATTAGCTGCCCATATCCACTGAACTATTCATTTCTTTTGGAGGCTTCTCATTGCTTCAATGAGTCAATTGGAAGACACACATACATAAAGTTTGGCCACTTACTTGCAGCAGATGTACCGAATAAGTGTAGAGTGACGCTCATGGTGACGACTTCAGTGCCTGATGATGGAGATGAAGAGAGAGTTTTGTCTCTTTCTGAAATTCATGGCTCTCTGCTATATGGCTTTGAACTCTCATGGTTTGATGCGCTTTGTGGTCCCTTCTGCACAGATACTTGTTGGCTTGATGGGAACACACCTATATGTGGTGGTATCCCCGATAATCATAAGAATATACATTGCAATTTCCACTTCTACCGCCGAAGGTGGGAGATTTGGTGTGGTAAGTCTCAAAGATAAGAATATCATATACCACTCTTATGTCTAACAGCTTAAGATATAGTATTATCGTATTTCTTTATTTTTTTTTCTTCTTTTTTTTCTTTAATTTTTTTCACAATTAATCAGCCTCCAATCTGTCACAAATCTATAATTAGTCGTGACCAATATGATCTTTCACTAAATTTAGTGTAAGCTAAATTACATATCAATTGCTTTTTTCATTTCTTTTCTTTTTTCTAACAATAGTTGTAACTTCAACCTGGCATTTGAGATTTCTTAAGATTCTTAATTCTAATGGTTCCTTTTCATTTGTGGAGAATGCAGATAAAAAGGGCAACCAGGTGTGGCTCTACAACGCAATTGAGTGTGAGAATTCTTTAACTCTCTTTTTGTGTTCTACGCAAGTCTTCATTTATACTCTGATTGAATCTTTAAGTTTGAGTAACTACAAGACACATTTGTCGTACGTACTATGTTTCGCACTTCTGTTTTGTACTATCTATCGTGCTCTGTTTTGTTACATTACAAAGTCTAACTAACCTATTTTTCGAATGGTTATTTAACACGCTTTAAAGAGAAAACTTCACTTTTTGTTCCTCACATATACATCTATTTCGATTTTGGTCCTTCATGTTCACGTACTATCACATTTGGTCCCTCATGTTATATTTTATTATCCAAGATCGTCCTTCTGTCAAAATCTAACAAATTAGTTACATTTTGCCCCCCACTCCGTTAGCTTTTAACGGAAAAATTTCACGGAAGGATGACATTAGATAATAAAATATAACGTGATGGACCAAATGTGATAATGCGTGAACATGAAAATGAAAGACCAAAATCAAAACAGATGTATATGTGAGGGACGAAAAATGAAGTTTTCTCGCCCTTTAAATTTTGTAACAGATTTAAATCCTATACCTCTCAATATTCAAGCACTTTTCCATAAAATGATTTAATTATTCTTGTGTTGTGTTTAGAAAACTAGTCAACTTGATTACTGATCGACTAACCATACAAATGAACAATTCATTTCTGGAGTACAAACTAAGATCATTCAAATCCCGCCTTCTGCTTTTCTTATCACGTGCAGGGATTAATCGGAGTCGGATTCTGTATGTTGGCATAGGTGAGCTATCAGTCTCTTTCAGGTTTCCCTAATGTTAAGTTTGTGATATCCCCATCTATCAAAATTGGAAATGATATATATTCACTCATTAATCTTCCACCTTTTTCCTCGGATCTCTTCAAAGTTGTCTTCCAGAGTAGATATAAAAATTGTATTTACTTGAATAAATACAATTTCGGATGAATGAGAAATTAATTGTTAGACATAGTCAATTAAATAGATGGTAATAGGAAACGGGAAAACATTACCCAATGCCATCCCACATGGGAATTGTGAGCTTGATTAGCCTTGTATTTGTCTTCATTATGTTGTGACAATGATTTATGCCACTAAGTTGTAACAATAGAGATGTTACTTTAATGGTAGCAAGTTAAACATAATTATTGTCGCCATTGAGGTTCTAAAAATCGTTTTTTGGATAAAACAATATTTCTCATCACTAAGTATATATAATTAGTGATAACTTTTAGTTTTTTATATTATCAAATATGATGTTACCAATTTATTTATTTTTAGGTACATATTTCAATATTTTTGAAGTAATTTACAGGTAACTTGACTGATTTGAAATTACAATAGTGAATTAGTAAGTGTGAGGAGTTTCGGAAACGAAACTAATGGGATAATCATGAAGAGAAAAGGTTAAAGCAAATATTTTTCATGACTGCAATAATTGAAAATACAGAAAATGAAACTTAGGAATTTCTCAGGTGTCAAGATTTTTCCCTTGTTATTAAATATATCACATCCTCATATAACAATTGTCTGACCATGCTACATACTGAACTGACCAATGCTAACTTAGTTAAGATTGTCCCTTCTAGGATTTGCAGGAGTAAACCTTGCAGGAAGAATCATAATTGGAATGCCTATGATGCTGGGGCTTTTAATCTATAAACTTCGAAGAAGGAATTTGTCGATGTTTGACGTAATAGAAGGCTTCCTACAAAGTAACAACAACCTCATGCCAATCCGCTACTCTTATTGGAACATAAAGCAAATGTCACGAAATTTTCGAGAGAAACTTGGTGAAGGAGGTTATGGTTCTGTTTATAAAGGAAAGCTTCGAAGTGGCCGCGATGTAGCAGTAAAGGTACTTAGCAATAAGCCTAAAACACTTGGGCAAGACTTCATCAATGAAGTTGCAACCATTGGTAGGATTCACCACGTAAATGTGGTTAAACTTGTTGGATATTGTGTAGAAAGGTCTAAGTGTGCCCTTATATATGACTTCATGCCTAATGGTTCTTTGGAGAAATACATCTTCAATGATGAAAGAGCGTCTAGTTCACTAAGTTGGGAGAGGAAATACGATATCGCAATTGGAGTGGCTCGTGGAATTGAGTATTTGCACAGTGGTTGTGACATCCAGATCCTCCATTTTGACATCAAGCCTCACAACATACTTCTTGACAATAATTTTACCCCAAAAATCTCTGATTTCGGGCTTGCAAAATTTTATTCTTCAGAGAATGCCATCGTAACTCTGACAGCAGCTAGGGGAACAATAGGCTATGTGGCTCCTGAACTAATCAATAGAAGCATTGGCAGGGTCTCATATAAGGCTGATGTCTATAGTTTCGGAATGCTGCTGATGGAACTGCTACATTTAAATAGAGATATGGGGACAGATGACAACAAATCTAGCCAATATTTTCCTCATTGGATTTATGATCGCTTCAATAAAGGCAAGGATATTGAGATTGGAACCACTTATGAAAATCATGATGATGAAGATGATGAGTGTGCAAGAAAAATCACAAGAAAGATGACAATAGTTGGATTGTGGTGCATACAGATGAGTCCAGATGACCGTCCATCAATGAGCGAAGTGGTTAAAATGTTTGAAGGTGAAAATGAAAATCTGCAAATCCCTCCTCAGCCTTCTCAATCACCTCAGGTTGCAAGTATTAGTGATGAATCCTGGGGAACAGAATCAACTGATTCTGTAGCCTTGTTGAGTACAAGTAATGCTTGCAATGGTGAGTAAGGATAAAAATGTATTAAGAAAATTTGTGTATTATGATTTGTCAACTACAAATTATGTCTATCAACTAACAATAATATTTAGCTAATGGCTGGAATGCCAATAATGTACTAGTCTAGTTGGTCGTAGTTGGTAATTACAATTAGCTGGCATGAGGTATACTTGTACACTAAAGTGTAAAAATGCATATATTTTGAATGGCTAAAACTTTTTTCCTGTTTATTTATTTAGTTTTCTATTGTGTAATTCATGAACTATAAACAAGCTTTCTCGTTTTAATTTATTTTAAAGATCAAATTATTTTCTTTTATTTCATGCAACATGTTTTCTTATGCAAGTGTGAATATAACTATGTTAATAAATTAGAATTATTCGGGTTCAATTGTTTTAGTAGTACTATAGCAACATACTAGAACTGAATTATTCAGTTCCTCATGTGATATATTATTTGATATCATTAATTTAAAAGCCTAATTTAAATAATGATCCACTTACCATAACATTTGCACAAAATCCACTCAAAATCTGTGAAATAATTTCGTCAGATCTGCAGAACGTGACAAGATAGTTTACTCGATTTTATTGTTATAATTGGTTCATTCTCGCTCTCATAACTTAGAATAATTACTCAAAATTGCTTCCGGAAGTTTCAGATTATAAATTCTTGTGAAAATGAGATTTCTCTAAACACGAGGGAAGGCCCTGCATCTAGAGTAAACGCCTAAACAAGGGTTTAGTTGACCCAAAGCTTAGTCAAGTCCAGTTATTATCTTCTTATTAGGTATAACAATTTTTTTTTTCAATAGAAATTTAGCATGATCTAGTCAAGCTCCTTAAGCATTTCATCAGTTAAACGTTAATAAATTTACAGACAAGGAAGAAGAAAAGAAGAAGGGAATTATATAAGAACATAGCCATCTAAGCCACAAACAAAGGAGGACAAGGGGAATAGTCCTATTTTGGATATAGCATTTCACCACCACAAGTCTTCACTCTGATTCCATGAAAGATAGCAGAGTCAACCTTCTGAAATAGTGAACTTGATTTAATGCGTTCGAAAAAGTTCTCAATTTATAACTATTTAAATTTATACAAGTCAGGTCACTCTCAGCCTCGCGATCATCACCACCACCGGCATTTCCTAATTTCTGGTATTAACAACAAAAAAAAGAATAAGTGGTGTATATATATACATACAAATTACGGAGTAACAACAACAACTTTCAGTTAATATTGTAAAAAAAATTAAAATAAAAACCTACCTCATCGTCATCATCATCAACTCGAGCTCTATCTCTGGCATCTGTTTCAACGATGTTGGGTGCCATTTCTTTCGGCAAGAAACGCTCGTATTATCAAAGATGTTGTTAACAGATTTAGCGAGGCGTCAGGCTTGAGAATTAGTCCTAGCAAATCCAAAGTGTGCTTGGCGCCCCATACCGACACGAGCGTTAGAAGGGAGATTTGTGAGATTCTTGGCATTCAAAGCACTTCACACTTGGGGAAGTACCTAGGAGCCACAGTGGCGTTGGGACGCGACATGAACTCATCATACTCGGCTTTAGTTGATCGAGTCCAAACAAAACTCTCGGTGTGGAAGGCGGTAAATCTTAATCTTGCTGGGAGGTTAACGCTGATTGTTGCGCCCATCCCTGTGTATACCATGCATACCAATTGGCTTCTTGCCAAAGTGTACAACCGGTTAGATAGGCTCAACCACAATTTTCTTTGGGGTGGGTCCAAGGAAGCAAGGAAAATCCACCTTGTTGGGTGGGACAAACTCATTCGTAAGAAGAGTGAAGGAGGCCTAGCCATCAAGGAAACCCGCAAAATGAACATGGCAATTTTAGCTAAAGTGAACAGGAGAACCATGAATGAGGTTTCATTCTTATGGGCTAAAATTTTTAAGCAGAAATACCTTAGGCATGAAGATATCATGAGCTATTCACTTAAGCCTAATACATCTCGGGCATGGAAGGGAATTTCTAGAAGCATTAAGACTGTGGAACCCAATATTACGTGGAAAATTGGCCGTGGTGACAACATTTCCTTTTGGTACGATCGTTGGCTTGATCGGGATAAATTGTGTAACGCCTTACCTAGAGAAGTGCACATGGAGGAAGCCACTCTCAAAGTTGGGGACCTTATATCGCCACAAAATGGCAGTTGGGACTTAGAAACTCTCGCAACCCACATCTCTAAGGAGTTAAAGGCCAAAATTCAGAACTTCCCTTTGCCGTTCGCGCCGCGGGATAAGGATAGAAGGATTTGGGCTGGTACAGGAGATGGGCGATTCATGTGCAAAACTACTTATGCTTACATCAATAAGAGCAATCGCTATATGACGGATGACGAGAATCAATGGCAGTGGATTTGGAAACTGAAATGCCCTGAGAAATTCAAAACTCTTCTTTGGTTGTGTGGTCACAACCACCTGCTTACAAACAAATTGAGGGCTCGGAGGAACTTGGCAATGGCAGATGCATGCCAATTTTGTCCGGGGATTACGGAAGACAACTTGCATAGTTTCTGGGACTGTTCGCAGGCAAACAAAGTATGGGAATTCATCATCCCACCTACACAATTTAGGAACTTTCAAAGGATGGACCGTTAAAGCTGGTTCGAAAGCAATATGGAAGCCAATTTTAGGAACATTATTGTTCCATAATGCAACTGGAGAATTATGTTTCTGGCTACTATCTGGATAAATTGGCCTATGGGCTTGCTATGCTTGGACATAGTTTGGTTGAAAATTTTGTTATGTGGGATGCTCCTCCTCATGAGGAAATCCTTAGCTTGTTACCCAAGTATCTAGCGTAAGACTTGTGCTAGTCTAATTAAAACCAAAATAAATAAATAAATAAATAAATCATATAAAATCTAGTATAATCATCTTAAAATTAATTTAATCAAAAAATCATATTAAGATTTTCAAAGTGAAAAATACATGGGATGAATATTTTTTTTATTGAAAATTATGTTCAAGAGATTTTTGTATATAGAATTTTATTTTAAGGATTTTTTTATTATTTTTTCCTAACTTTTAATATTAGTATTATTTATTCAAATAAAGTGATCATTATAAAATAATTTTGTTTCTTGACCAAAAAAAAAAATGAAATAATTTTGTTCTTTATTATTCCCTCAGTCCTATTTTATTAGTTGACTTAAGTTTTTTTATACATACCAATTAAGTTAATTAATAGCTTTTTGTTTTTAGCTAAATTTATAAAAAAAAATAATAAAAATATCCTTTTTTTTAGTTGATAGTATAAAGATAATTAATGAGTTTTGGTTCAAAAAAATGAGGATAAATTTGAGAAAGAAATATAAATACTATCTTAAAATGATTGTCAAAACATTGGTTTTAGTTAAATTTCGCCACTTTTGATAAAAACCTACAAAACCAGGGAGCATTTGAGTGTGCTCCAGCGAGAGAGAGGGAGAGAGGATTTGATGCTTGGGATGGGAGATGGAAATCACAGTATGTGGGGGCATTTGCCACTTCTAGTGAGAGCTAACTCCAAAGAATCGGTGGAGTACATACTCCAAGCCCTCTGGCGCACTCGCCGCACCGGCCTCGACGCCGCCGACCGTCAAATATTCCGCGATATTCTTCAGCTCCCCAACGATTCTGACCTCGACCCTGTAAGTAACTCTTAACAACTTGTTTAGTTGATTTGATCCCTGTCTTTCTTTAGCGTGATTTTGGGGCCTTATATCTGTGGCAATCTTGTGGCGTTGTTTTTTATGGGTTACTACAGTTGGAAGAAAGAAAATGGATGGACGTTACTGTGTTCAGTTGCTCAAAGATTGACATGGGTTCTTTTTTATTTTATTTAAATAATTGGAGTTTCTATGTGTTGGAACTGTTTGAGAAGGGTACCGGCAGGTGAAGCATTTTGTTAAACTCTGCATACTAATCTCCCTCTCCCTCTCTCTCTCGGTGAGGGGTGGGGATTTTGGGGTGGGTTTGGTGGGGGAATGAAGGTGAGTGGAAGTACGTGCAGATTCTTTGCCATGGTGGCTTCAGATAGAGTCTTAAGAGAGACACTGTTACAGACCTGATTGAGTAGGCTCTGATACTGGAAGTATTATGGCCTGGCATGCTGTGGAAGAGGATGTAGAGAGCATAAAATAAATAAGGGGAAAGGGCCTTAATATGAAGTTTATTTTATTATGGGAGATATTTTACTTTGCGAAAGTAAGATGAAGATTGGGCAGAGTTGGGGGTGTGTGATTATAGAAATAGTGCTAGTCTAGGGGGTAAGCGGGTGTGCTGTGGCATATTATGTCCTTAACGACTCACAAGTTGTATGCCACGACATCTTAAAAGTTCTCTTTCATTTTAATTAAAATCATTCTGGAGGTCTCAAGCTACAATTTCACCACTTAAACAGTCCTGTGTTTTGCTTTAGTGAGTCTAAATTTCTCATAGTAATCATGCAAAACATTCTATCATGGTGCATGATTGAGCTATTGGTGATTTTGTCTTGGCCGCTAGTGCAGTCACTTAAAGATTGCTGGCCAACATGGCTTCTTGATATCCTTTTTGGAAGATGGCTTAATACTTGTTTTAAAAAAATTTGTTTGGTTGGCTGGCGTAGCATATCATGCTTCCATCCTTTAGGGAGATACTTGATTAACTAATTCTGTTTTTAAAAAGATGGAATATATACAGAAATTAAAATTTTTCGGCCATTTGACACAAATTCTTCATCCTAGATGGGGAATATTAGAAAAGCCTTTCCAAATTTTGCAAGTGGTCTTCTTGAAATTACTACATTCAGTGAACAATTCATGATGTTTATAAAGGACTGCAGATATAATTCATTGATTTCTATTGAAGGATTGGTTTAACAAAGTCTTTGTAGATGTGTATAACATTGTCTGGCTTGGGGATAGGAAACAATTCCCGATTCTTCTTCCTTTTTTCTTTTTCGTTTTTTAAATAAAAGAAAAGAAAAAAAGACCACAAAATCTACCACTGAGGGAGTGGTTGAATCCAACAACTAATATGCAGTATTGATTGCTATAACAGAAGGCTCTATCCCCGATATTAATTTCATTAATCAAATATTGAATGAATGAGATGATATACATATATGTAGTATTTACAAGCATGTTGTATGTATACACATGGCTGAGTTAGTTGGACAGGCTTATGCTAGAGGCATGTTATGGTGTTCTGGAAGCAAAATGCATCTTTGTACTCTATACTGAAAACCTTATATGGGAAGAAATGAGACAAACACTGTAAGTGAATTATTTAGCATTTGATACAGAAGAAGCTAATTAATGGTTGAACACATAAAAAGAAGAAGAAGATGAAAACAAAAGACAATATATAGCTTTTGTCTGTACTTCTACTTTTCACTTCAGGGAAAGGAATCTCATTGCTCTCCCTATGATTCTCCTTAATTCAATTACATTTATTACACAATACAGCATATGTTTTAAGACAGTTTGGACTTTGGTGGTTCTCTGTTCTAATAATCTCTTCTGTTCCATCAGCAACGACCATTCATTCTGTTGCAAATGGCTGGTGAACATAGAAAAAAAAAAAAAGTAGTAAATGGCTGTTCCACTAATTGGAATCATTGATGCTATTCCTGGCTCATCCAAAATCTATATTGGCACAATGGAAACTGCTGTTCTATGCCACTAGGTTGTTCCCCCTGGGACCGCCATTCCTGCAAACCATAGATAGTACTTTTCTTCTGTGGTTACACTTAGTACATAGTTGTATTACCAATTGAGGCATCACCCATTAAAATGATATGCAGAAGTACATCTCTCAACATGACTTAATTCAGGAAACACCATTTGTGTAGCTGTCTGATGCGTGTTATTCTCTTGAAATAGTCTTCGATACAATTACATATTCTTGTGAGGCTTAAAGGATAAGGTGGTATATAATATTTTTCTGCAGCTATTAGTGTGCCTACGAGTATTGATTCGGAGGTGTGTCTATGATAATATTAATAAAGACGAGATTCAGAAATTGTTCCCTGCTGAAGTGTTGCCTGAACTGCAAAGACTCTTGACTCTTCTACTACAAAAGTTCCAAAAGGAGTGGCGAGAGGATATATCAAAAGATCAGGTGAGATATTTTACACTAACAATAAAGAGAGAGACTACATGCGAGTTTCCAATGATAAGCCCTTAAGTTTACTGTATTAATTTCTTATTATATTTATTTATTTGTTTGCTTTGCTATTTTCATTCTGTTTAGGTTATCCTGCCACGCTTGAAGTCGATGACATGGAACATGGCAAATCAAAATGTGGAACAAACAGAGCCCGCAGCAGTTATTAACTTGAAGGTAATGTTGACTTTATTATGAGATGAACTACTCTCTGTTCCTATACTTTTCTGATTGAAAATTCTACTTTATGCAGCTTCACAGTGATGCTCAGCCAAACATGGGTGAGAGGGATGTCAAGTTCCAGTTGGCAAAAGATACTATGGAGATGATGTTGAAATCCATGTATTGTATAAGAGACCAGTTGTCAGAACCTGTAAGTCCTACTTCCTTTTGATTGCAGGTGCACCTTTTATCTTTCAATCCCCCACTTTTCATCATTTTCTACCTTCTCAGGGTGAAACACCAGACAGACACATGGTGCAGAATTCTAACGCGGTTTAGTCTCCAACATGCCCCAACAAGAAAAGGTATAAAATAGCTCTTTTGTCTTTCTCAGATTTCTGGATCCGGCTAAAGTCTTACCTTTTTTGGTTCCTTGCTTTCTCATATTACCTTCTATTTTTCCTATTATTGGGTAGTCATTCATGTATAATTTTCATATGATATTGTAAGATCTGCTTCTTGAAAGTCAAGGAGTTAATATATAAGTTCTATGAACTGTCCCTTGATATACTAGAAATCGCCAGCCAATCTATGAACTCTTGCGTGCATGTCTATCTCTATTTTCTTGGGTTCATACAATTAGGCTTGTAGGGGTTTCATGCATTACATCAACAGGAATTTGAACTCTTTGCTTAATGCCACTTAATTATTACCTCCCTAGCTCTAGTTTCAAATTTTGTTTGAGTCAATGTCTATGCACCTCTTGATTAATGTGTGATAAGCAGGAGCGTGGAGGTGCCATTTGCTGGTTGCTTACACATACTATGGTCCATGAGTAGGGACTGTGTCAAGAATTCCATTTGTAGGAAAACCTTTGAATTATCAAAAGTAGATTTGTCATTTTTGGGGGCAAAATATATAATTTTGATAAATATCTACATGTAATTTGGTTTTCTGAAAATTTTTGGGTTGAGGGGTGGCTGTCCTGTCCACCCTCCTATTTTTGCCAGTATTAGAGGCATGAGCTCTTGGTGGCGTATTCATGCTAAAATGCACATAAATGCTTGTAAGCATGTTAAAAAGAAATTAAGGTACCACAAATTTCATTTTGTAGGTAGTTGACTTTAGCTTGTCAAACAGTTGCCTCAACTTAAGGGGGGTCGGCAGTGGCGGACCTTGACTAAAATAATTGGGGTGCCAAGTTCATGGGTGCACCCTTGAAGAATTAGAGTTGGACTTTAAATTGTAATGACTTTTTAAGTTCATAATCTGGACTCGGTTACACTTAAAGCGTGTTTGGCGAAGCTTATAATTCATAAGCTCTTAAAAGCATCTTAAAAGATGTATGAGAACTTATAAGATATTATAGTGTCTGGCAAAATTTTGTGGGTAGGAGCTTATAAGCTCCTAAAATAAAGAGTTGCCAATTTATTTTTAAAATCTTAACAATTTCCTTTGTTTTCAACTGAATTAATTAAAAAAAAATTGTCAATACTAACATCTTATATGGTACATCTATATTATTTATCGAAACACTTTAACAGCTTATTTTTAAAATAAAATCTAATATTTTATAAGCTTCTAAAATATTTTAGAAGATATAAGAGCTTATAAGTTTAGCCAAACACCCCTTTAGGTTCTTAATATGTTTGGACTCATTGCTCTTTGACATTTGATTTTAATTATTTGGAGGGGGGGGGGGGGGGGGTAAGATACACACACACATAATAAGATATACATATATATAACAGGGGTAGATTTTTGAGTTTGGCCCCCCCATGTCACCACCGAGCTCTGCTAGGGCCCCGGGGTGGGTTGGTGGGCTGGCTTGAAGGGCATGAGTAGCAGCTTATAAGCAATTCCAAGCTGAAAGTTGATGTTGAAGGTATTGATTTTTATTTTAGGGGATGCTTCATTACAATATTATCAGTCATTGTTGTATGTGGCCTCTATGGTTTTCTGAGCAAGCTGGAAACTCAATTACCTGCTTCACGCAAAGTGCATTTCACTGGGCTCAGTCTGTTTCTATCCATAAGTTTTAAGTATTTTTATATGGTTCTTCTGGTATTTAGATGGAAACAATAAAATTTATGGTATAGTATTAGTTCTATCACTTTGTAAAAGAATCTCTATTATGAATGCAATGCATAGTCTTTGCAATACTTTTACCTTACGACTGCTGGGTGAAAGCCATTATGATAAATGAGTTGGATTCCCATGCTTAGCATTGCAACTTAAAAATGAATACTAAGGGATGCTTCATCTACTCCCTGTATCAACTTAACATATTGAGTGGTAAGAGTTATGCATTTTCAATATATCATGTACTATGAATGACAAAAGTAACACAAGTTGAACTTCTTTAGTATATTTTCGTTGCGAATAAGCCTGTAGATTTTTATGGTGGAGTTGCATTCCCATTTCACCCTTCGTTTCAAGAAGGTTTCCACATTTATGGCGTAGTGTTGGCGAGTGTCCTTACCTGATTACCAGAGCTGTCACGATAGCCAAAATTTTAAAATCTGCTGGATAGTCAATATGTGCACTATGTGCAGTCACAGGTGAATTCTCTCATTGATCGGATCATGTTATTGACGGCCTTGATGACATGTGATAGTCAACGTGAGCCTGTAAAAGATTGAACCTGGACCGTGTATTCCCTCTCCACTACCAAACAAAGGGATTGCAGTCCCTTCTCCTTGTCCATCTTCATCCTGAGGTCCCTTGTGCTTCTTTAATTCTTCCTCCATGCCACATGGAAGTCTAATGCCTGTTTCTCATAGCTAAGCTGAATAATGCTGCTCGTGTTTCGTATCGATATTTGAGTTGTATGGGAGAGGGGCATTCGTGTTTTGTGCAATGGTCATCTAACATAACAGTTTATTGCCTTTTGTCGTTATTTCTTATATAATTGGTGATGGTTATGGCGGCAGGTGCTGCTTGCTTGTTCGACCCTGCTGCATATATTCGAAGACGGAAGATCAGGGAGGCTATTATGTTTAGGATCATAATGTGCTCCTTGAAGATGCTTATAATATGACCTGGGCTTTGTCTTGTCTTGAGCAAATGGATGATATATCATGGACCCACGAACTCTCTGCCTGTACATATCCTTTTCTTGATTCTGCACTCTTGTAATGACCTTAAATATGGTATTCTCAGTTTCATGTTCTCTGGTGTTTTTTCTCCTTTGTGGTGAAATAAAGTTGTACGCCTGTCAATGGGTAGGGAATCCCCAGCCCCAGGCCCAAAATAACACAAATACCCAGACCCAATGCCGTTGAAAAAATTTCCTTGGGTCTGGGCCTCTACCCGTCCAATACCCAATTCTACCCATTACCCATTATCTAATATATTTTTAATTCTATCCAATAAGTAATGATCCAATAGCCCATTACCAATAAATAAAATGCGCCTGATATGACCCAAAGGCAATTGTGCAATAATTTGACAATTTTTGTTACTTATAGTTTCTCTTTCAAAATGCAACTTTTTTTATTATTATTATTATTATTATTATTATTATTATTATTTCTCTTTCATGCAATAAGAAAAAAATAGTCTCCCATTATCAGTGTCAATCTTGATGTAGCAAAAATGATGGGATTTATATTCCGTGGATTTCTTATTAGAGACTTCCTCTTCAAACAGAGTTTCTGTTTTTAATGCTCAATAATTTCGACGTGGATTTCTTCTCAGAGACTTCCTTTCCAACCGGAGTTTCTATTTTTAATGCTCAATAATTTAAAATTTTTAATTAATTTGACGTCGGCATGTACCTTTTTTTTATCTTATGATCACCTTTTTTTACAAGAGATTTCTTTTTGTTGTTAAGTGAATGAAATTATATTGCATAATTAATTAGTATACATGTTAGGAAACAAAAAACTTGCAAAACTGTAAGAGGAAGAAAAAAAAAATTAAAAAATAAATAAATAAAGAGGGTTATTGAAATGCAGAGTTTGAGAAAGGTTTAATTCAAAACTAATTCGTCAATTTCGTATGGTGAATCACTGCATATTCCTAATTCATAAATAATAATAATAAGGATTAATTTCATCTATACCCATTAGAAAATATGAAAATTATAATTTGTACTCTTCTTGTATGAAAAATTACATGTAACCAATGTTTTCAAAATCGGACCGGACCGGCGAGGGACTCTTGGTCCGGTCCAAATGGAGCTTAAAAATAGGGTATAGTTTGGCCTGCCAAGAACCGGCAACAACTAGTGAAAAACCAGTTGAATCGGTCTTAGTCCATGGACCGAATCGGCGAGCTAGATGATTTTTTTTTTTTTGATTTTTTCAAAGGAAAAAAAACGTGTGAGTCCTCTCTCTCTCCACCCTCAGTCATTCTCTCCTCTTCTCTAACTCTCTCTTTTCTCTTCTGTAAAACCCTAGCTGACACGATGTAAAACTCTTTTCTCTTTTTGTAAAAAATTTGACATTATAATTTTAGATTGGTTCTCTCTCTTTTCTTCTATAAAATTCTCTTCTCTTATCTTCTATTTGAGATGCAACACTTGGTTATAAACCCTCCTTTGATGCCGTAGCCCTCCTAGCCGCCACCCGACGCATATTAGGTTGGTGATCGCAAGAATATCTTTGGGTTTTTTTGCAACTGCTAGTAAGAATAAATTGTTTTTATCTGCTTTTAATATATGCATATTTGAAAGAACACAAAAATTTGTTGTGGGCATGAGATTTTTAGTAATTTTGATAATTAAATATTGTTGTATTTGTATTATAATTGTTGTGGCCTTGTGGGCATGAGAGATTTGTACTTTGAAAATTTAAATTCTTGTGGGCATGAGAGATTTGTACTTTAACAATTTAAATTATCAAAAAAGAAAGATATTATTCAATGAAAATTTCAAATTTGTGGTATTATTGTTACTTAGTTTGTCAAGATTTATAGTTTCTTGTGGACATGAGAGATTTGTTGCGGGCAGGAATTTCAAATTTTCAATTTCTTTTGGTATTATTGTTTGCTTAGTTTATGTATAATTTTTAATTTTTTTTAAGAAAAATACAATATTGGTCTTAAACTTGTTGTATTGTAATATAGGATATGGAAAATATTGGTTTTCAATTTTCATTCTTCCATTATTATTGGTATTTTTTCTAATTTTTAATGTATTTACAATATTATATATATATACATAATATAATAATTATTAATTATTTATGACGTCATACTGGTTGAATTGTGGTCGAACTGGTAATCAGTAAGGTTGCCGGTTCTATGTCCAGATCGATTTTCAGAACATTGTATGTAACTAACTTCTTAAAGTTGAAATTTACTGAAACATCCTTATGGGCGGGTGCACCGACCCGAAATCGTATAAAATGACCTTTATACCCAATACATTATTTTTGAAAAAAAATAAAAATAAAAAATATATATTTTTATTATGTCAACGACTCTTATATGAACCCACCTATATACTTCTTCTTCCCCATACCTTTGCTTCCCCTTTTTCAAGCCATCAATACCTCTGTTGCCCCCTCCCTGGCCATCTGCTCTAGCATTGCCGGCATTGGCAAAGACAAATTTTTTTTAATCGATAAATTGGCCTCAATCTCCTCAACAAAAGACCTCAATCAATTTTACCGTTCATCAATTCCCTCACACTCAATTAAAATATGCATTACCTCTTCGATCAAACATAAGAGGTGAATTAGTAACCCTATCTTTATAAAAGACACTTCGAGTCTGCCACACATATGGTGTGGGTGTGATGGTGCCGCTGCGAGCGTAGGTAATTAAGATGGAAAATTTTATCTTTTCTTTCTTTTCTATTTTCTTGTTTCTGTTTGTTATTAGAAAAGTTTATTTTATTTTTTTCTTATTTTTCAAACATTGTATACACACACACACACGCACATTGCAACAATTTATCAATATGATATATACATATATACATTGCAATAGTTAAATTATGCTTAGTATGTAATTAATTATTAATTTTTCATTAATAAAAATTCTTAATTAAGAAATATGTTAAATGTTTTTTTTTATAAAATTTGAATTATTTTTGGTTTATAATTAATATTACTTAGTTATTGATAAATCTAATATTGATAAATCTAATATATTAACTAAGAAAAAAGAAATTTATGATTCTTTTTTAAATGACTTTTTTTTTTGAAAAATAAAATTGATTAGATATAACAAAATGACCCCTTTCACATTTAATAAATTATAAGGGGCATCCTTTGGAATATTTAGTTAGCAAACTCAATAGAGGGGTAAAATAGGATGATCATACCTTTTAGGTCAGAGCCTCGAGGGGTGGGGGTGTTTCGGTAATTTTCATTTTCATGAGGTTAGTTACTTATCTGTAATTTCTATATTTTTAAGGAGTGTAGATGTAATTATTAATGATGATGATGATGATGATGATGATGATGATGATGCCACATACCAAAAAATGTGGGAAACAAATGAAAACTAGAGCCCATTTGCATTCACTTGTAAGGGTTGTAAAAATACTGCTATTGGCCCATTTTTTTTTAAAAAAAAAAATAAATAAAAAAATCTATTGGGTAGTGCCCAAATCCAGCCCGCAAAAAGTGGGTCTGAAAATTTACCAAATTAAAAGACCCATCAAGTTTTTTTCATATTTGCGTTAGGTCTTGACCAGATTAAAATTCATGGGTAATTCAGAGTTTGGGCTTGAGCCTAGGGATTCCCCACCCATTGATAGGCCTAAAATTGCAAGTAAAACAGTAGCTAACTGTTTCTTTTATCTTTTACAAATTTTGAACCATCATATGCTTTTATCACAAGTAGGTTTATCACTGAGAAACCATTACTTGAAAACTAAAACGTAGTGGTGAATCAATTATTGTCTAAATTAGATATGAGCAAGGGTTATGATCAAATTATGTCAAGTTTTCACATTCAATTTGTCAAATTGATTTATGATGTGTGTTCCTAGTGTTAGTTATTCTCTTATGTTGACCGAAGGTTTAACTTTTTTATATTGTGTAGAGGGATTCATTATGGTGAAAACACATACTGCACACACAGTGTGTAAAAACACAATTGTATGTATGTGTGTGTGCAGTGTGTGTGTACTGTGTGAAAACACAATTGTGTGTATGTGTGTGTGTGCAGAGTGTGTGTGTGCGCGTGTACAGTGTGTGTGTGTGAAGTGTGTGTGTGTGTGTATGTGCAGAGTGTGTGTGTGCGCGCGCGCCCGCGTGCGTGAAAATTGTGTGTGTGCAGTGTGTGTAAATGCATGTGTATGTGTTAAACTATATGTGTGAGCCAAAAAAAAATATATAATATCAAAAAAAGCAAATAAAAAAAAATATATGATTGGGTAGGGTTCATACCCTACTCTAAAAATATGGTAGATCCAATATACATACCCAATAGGTAAATATTTAAATAGGGTAGGATATGATATATAGTATATTTAATCGAATATTTTTAGGATTAGAATTAGGATAGGGTAAAACCCTACCCATTGACAGGCCTAGTGATCCCTTGTTACTGTATATAGTTTCTATTTTGTGCAAAAATATTGATCTCTTACCATCAATGTTTTTAAACCCGGACCGGACCGGCCGCTTCGACCGGTTCGACCGGGAACCGGTGGCATGGCCGGTCCGGTTGACCCCAAAAAACCAGTCCTCAATTGACCCAGTAAGAACCGGCGTGAACCGGCTAATTACCGGTTGAACCGGTGCCGGTTCGACCGGTTGAACCGGCGGGTCGTATATTTGGAAAAGAAAAATTACCTGTTTTAGTTAGGGTTTATATTATTTGAATTTTGTTGGATATTTTGTATGAAATGAAACTTTTTAGTATGAATTTAAAAGGGTTACAAAAAGTTAGATTTTTTTTAAAATATTTTTTATAAGTTAATTGCACTCTTTTTATATTTTTCATTAATATTTACAATATCATATTTATATATAATTAAATATATTTTATAATTAATTATGACGTCACACCGGTGGAACCGGTGGTTGAACCGGTCGAACCGATCGAACCAGTAACCAGTAAGACGGCCGGTTCTATATCCGGTCCGGTTTTCAGAACATTGCTTACCATCGACCTAAGGAATAGGAGCTCATTCAAGGAGTTTTAGTCATGATCACAGGTAGGAAACGAGATGTTGCTAAAAGCTAAAGTTGAAGCTAGTCTTGTACATCCCATGAACTATTTTAAGCTAGGTTGAAAAAAAGTCAAACCAAGTCAAGAATGGGCAAAATTTCTGAATTCAATCTCAAGTTCGACAAGCTTAATTTTTTTAAACTCAAGTCTAACTTGACTTGATGAAACTTAAATTTTCAGATCACTTAAGTATTTTACGCTCGGGTTAATTCAAGCTCGAATTTTTTTATTTAATGAATTGATATAAAATACAATTTATTTTACTTTTCTTAAAAAAAACATTACATCTAGAACTTAAACTATAAAATAAATTAATATAGCATAACAATATTGTATAATATATATATATATATATATATATATATATATATAAGAGATGTAGTCTAGATCCGAGGAAGCTGAGGGATCATAATAGGAATGAAAGTGTAAGGTCTTAAACTGTTAATATAGAATACACATGAGTTAATTGGGAGTGTTTTCAGCAAAAATTCTTTGACACTCAACTGAGGGTATTGTCGAGTAGAGTATTCAGTGAGGTAGAATAAGGTGGGAGCTCGGAGAATATGTGTCATCCCCGAAACTGAGAAATGAAGGAGTACTTATAGGTATTAGTAGGTGAGAGCTCTTAGGTATAGGGCCGATGTCATCGTCTTTATGACTCAGATGATGTATTGTCCTTATCTAAATTTGAACTCGTTAAGACTCTAGTCTGGATATGATAATCGGTTAAGGTCTGTGGGAAACCAATGATACAAGACGAAATATCAATGGCGAATTTTAGATTATCAATTACTGGAGTCAAAATTTAATGTATTTATTATTTTTGAACTATAAATAATGAATCAATCATAAATTTTTAAAGTTTTAATATAGGGTCACAAAGTCGTATAATACCATATTAATTAATATTTAATATAAAAATATATATAATAGTAAGAAAAAAATTCAGTGGGGTCGCATGACCCAACTAACATGACTATGGAGTCGCCTATATGCTCGGTACTGTGAGCAGCAAGCCAATTATACTATCCTTGTGCTATTTATCTACTCAAAGTCATGTCTAGTCAAAGATGTTCTTCAATTGAGGTTTCTGGTCGGAGATGGTTGCAAGGAGGATCCTAATTGGGGAGGGTGTTCTAATTCAACCACCAGACATTCGAGCCACCTCAAGCAACCTAAAGCACCCTGGTCGGTGGTCAAGTACATGTGACTCAACAAGGCAAGGGCGCGTAGCATGATCAGGAATTGCCACATCAATCTATAACAACAACAACAACAACATGCATATATTACATAAATAAAAAATATTATAATTATGTTATAATTTGCTAACCTCGAGTCAAGATGCGAACTGTTTGAGATTTACTTGAGGTCAAAGTCGAACACAAATTGGCCTAACTCTAATTTGACTGGGAAAGCACATGAGCTAGTTCGACTCATGTGCAATCCTATACTGGACTTTCATATGACTTTTATTTGGAACATTGAATGGATGATGGTTTCATTTTTATGAGATAATTATGACCGAATAAAGAAAAAACAAAAATAAAAGAAAAAAGAATAAGAAGACAAAACTAGCATGCTTGGAGTCAGCTGCGTGACGTGAAATCTACTGAGGATTAAGAAATTTAAAGGATGTGCTGACTACTATTCCCATATAGGTCCTCCTATCATCCAATTAAAGAATATTCAGCTAATTGTAAGTTCTACCAGTATCTTTGTTAAGTAGGTGCTTAAAGAGGGTAGCACATGTTCTTGCACTAAACGCGCAATTAGAACTCAATAAATTTCTTTATTGTTCCATGTGATTGATGCTGCGGGGTGCTGATTTGTTTGACATTTGAGTATAATGCACTACATAACACCGTTTTCTAATAAAAAGAAAATCAAATGCCCGTTTGGATAATTTTAAAAAGAAAAAAACTTTTCGAACTACATTTTTTTTACAGTAGAGTTTTTTTGTTATTTATATTTTATTTTTTTAAATCAAGTAATTTTACGTTTGTATGCAATAATTAAAAGTGTTTTAAAATGTACTTTTGTTTGAAACTATTTTAAATAACTTCTAAAAGAAGTCACTTACTAACTTCTGCTTTTTTTCAAAAAATCCATCCAAAATACTATTTTTTTTTTTTACTAAAGAATTTGGTAAGTTTTAACTTCCAATCTTTTGTGTTTACTTCTAACCCTTGGAAATAAACACCTTTTGTCTTAACTCTTAACCCACAAAACACACCCAAAGTAAACACGAAATTATGCGGGCCCAGAAAGGGACAAAATTAACTTTAAACGGCTCCGCGGGGACGTGCAAACGAGTCCTTAGTAGCTACGAGGATTGTTGCGGAAAGTGTGTTCATGGATGGGGAGGGACTGAGGGATTAGAATCCAATCCAAAAATTTGAACTTTTCAATACAAAAGAAATCGCTATCGAGAAAGTTTTAATTTAGATCTGGCTCAACAAATTAGTATTAATCATATAGTGAATATTTTATACTTGTTCTGTGAATGATCGGTAATTTAAAAAGAATGACTAATCACTCGATAAATGTAATATATTTACCATATAAATTATTGAGTCGGTCAAATTAAGTTCGGATAAGAATGTTCTCGGCCATCGTCCCATTAGTTGTAATGGTACTCACACCCTATCTCTAAAATATCTTACTTCCCTTCAAAATCAAATTCCATAGTCAAATAAACCAAAGCCCAAGCCTATTACCATTCACACAACAAGTATTCCCTAATTAAAATAAATATAATCTAAGTCCCCATTTCGGTTTATTTAATTCCCCAAGTCTAAACCCCATCTCCAACACCCGGCGCCCAATTTGCCAAATCAAGCCGGCGTAACCACCACTCGGGGATTTAATTACACCCCTTATCCCCTAATTCCCAAATTCCCAATCAATCAATCAATCAATCGAAAACTCAACACACCAATCGTTTGAAGCTCCAAAGAAATCTTCGTTTTCTGCCCCAAATTGCAAACCCTAATTCTTCATTTTTCAATCTGTTACAATTTGCAGAAACGGACGAGGAATTGCAGGAGTTGAAGAAGATGGCGGCGACGATTGAGGGCCAGGATAAGGTTTTGGCGACGGCGCAGCGGATCGTGCAGTCTCTGGGCAACACCTCCGACGCCGACGACATGCTGTTGATCCTCTCGGCCTTCGACAACCGCCTCTCGGCCCTCTCCTCCTTCGTGTCTACGGATGAGAATCCCTCCTCCGCCGCGGCCCAGTCCTCGGCCGTGGATCACGGATTCGATGCGGCCGAGCGGATCATTTTGAACGAAGCCGATTCGTCGTCGTTCTCGGATGATTATTTGGCGGCGGTTGATGAAATCATACAATTGACCGAGGAGTTGAACCTCAGGGTTGACGCCGGGGATGATGTCGTGGACCGGGCGGAGAACGCCCTGCAGCTTGCTATGACGAGGTTGGAGGATGAGTTTCGTCACGTGCTGATTCGGAATACTGTTCCCCTTGACCCCGACCGCCTCCACCGGTCGTCGCTTTCTTCCTCTGCCGCTGCTATTGCAATTGCTGCTACTGAGTTCTTTAATAATGATGATGCCGGTGAGGGTCTTGAAGATGTCAGCAGCGGGCGGTACAGCAACCATAGCCATGGTAGGGGTGTGAGCTTTGAGGGGGATGAGATGTCTCTTGAGTTGATCCACCCGGATGCTGTGATTGATCTGAGAGAGATTGCTGATCGGATGATCCGATCTGGGTATGAAAAGGAATGCTGCCAGGTCTATTGTAGCGTTCGTCGTGATGTTCTTGACGAATGCATGGCTATTCTTGGTGTGGAGAAATTGAGCATCGAGGAGGTTCAGAGGATTGAGTGGCGATCCTTGGATGACAAGATGAGGAAATGGATTCAAGCTGTTAAAGTAGTCGTTCGAGGTCTTTTGTTGAGTGAGAAACATTTATGTGAGCAGATTTTTTCTGGGTCTGATTTGATTAAGGAAGTTTGCTTTCTAGAGACATCAAAAGGTTGCGTGATGCAGTTGTTGAATTTTGGGGAGGCAGTTGCGATTGGGAGAAGGTCTGCTGAGAAATTGTTTAGGATTCTTGATATGTATGATGCATTAGCTCAGGTTTTACCAGATTTACAGGCTCTATTTATGGATGAAGACGCGGGCGATATGGTGTGTGGTGAGGCTAAGGGAGTGTTGGATTGGTTGGGTGAGGCTGCTATTGGGACTTTTGTGGAATTTGAGAATGCAGTTCAGGGTGAAGCTTCTAGGAAGCCTATACAGAATGGTGAGATTCACCCTCTCTCCCGGTATGTGATGAATTATGCAAAGTTGCTTGTGGATTATAGTGATACTCTGAATTCACTTTTGGCGAATGTGGAGTTTGAGTCAGGCCAGCAAGGGAGGGAGAATACTGATAGCTCTGAGGTGGAAAACATGTCTTTCTTTGCCAGGCGGCTGTTGGCACTGATTACTTCTTTGGAATCAAATATTGAGGAAAAATCAAAAATGTATGAGGATACTGCAATGCAGTACATATTTTTAATGAACAATATACTCTACATTGTACAGAAAGTGAAGGATTCCGAGCTCAGAAACCTTTTAGGTGATAACTGGATTAAGAAACGGCGTGGACTGATCCGTCAGCATGCTACACAGTACCTTAGAGCTTCATGGAGCAAGGTCTTATCTTGTTTGAGGGATGAAGGTATTGGTGGGAGCTCGAGCAATGCATCAAAGGTGGCTTTGAAGGAGAGATTTAAGAATTTCAATGCTTGTTTTGAAGACATTTATAGGGTTCAGACGGCTTGGAAGGTCCCAGATCCTCAGCTTCGTGAAGAACTTAGGATATCCATTTCAGAAAAAGTGATTCCAGCTTACCGCTCATTTATGGGAAGGTTTGGGAGTCACCTGGAAAGTGGGAGGAATGCGGGAAAATACATAAAATATACTCCAGAGGACTTAGAGAATTATTTGTTGGATCTATTTGAAGGAACACCCCTTATTCTGCACCATATGAGAAGAAAAAGTACATAAAAAAGTTGAGGAATCTGGTTACAGGTATGCTTTCTATCGTCATCGAGGAATAGTGCGATTCTGACTTCAGCTTGGTTATGTACTCTTCTTTACTGGTTTGGATGTTCTGAACACAAGTTTCTTGTGAAAGATGTCCACACCGTTCTACATATACTGTAATAAATTTGTACATTAACCTTTGTTATCTGTGTGGGACTGAATATGTTCATGTATTTATTTCATGAATCAAATTTAGAGTCTGATTGGAGCATATCTTGGGCATGGTGTGTTCCATTTGCTGAAAGCTATCTCACAGCTCCTTATGTATTGTTTCATCACTGGTATGAATTTGATTCTGTTGTAGATTGATAGTTGTTAATATGTGAAAAGCGATCGACCTGGAACTCCTGACCTCCCAATCAGATAGTCTTTTGTTGCTAGGTTTTTTGGAATATTTTTCCTGCTTCTGGACCTACACAAGTTTGTTGCTTGTTTTATAGAAGATGAAGAGTATGTGGGATATATTAAGTGACCTGTTTCATTGGTGTTTATTCTATTCCGAATGCTGTCTTGTTTGTTTTCTGATTTTCTTTTGCTGTTGTTTTAATGGGAAAAGTGTTCTGCTCTTGGTTGAAAGTTGTATGATAGTGGAATCAGTATTAAGAGTCTGTTTGTGTCTTAATTTGATGAGAAAGCTATCTTCAGTTCTCTTATGGTCTCAAATGTCTGCTTGGGTTCTTTTAGTGTTGCTTGGAGTTATTTACAATTGTAGTTCATTTCAATAGAAGTATTTTGTTTCATTTGGTGAAAACCTTCAATCGAAATAGAATGTTATCTTTCACTGTTTTCATTGTCTGCCTTCGACAAATAATTTATTATGGCACAGTGTAAGGGTGCTGGATTATAGTCTGTTTCATTAAATGGTCCAGTTACCTTTGCTATGCGGATTAGCTGGATTTATTGTGATAACTTTTGCCATATTTGGTGGTGAAACATGATAAAGCTATACTCTTATGAATCTTTTGATAGTGGATTTTGTTTCTAGGTGGTAATTAGTCATTGCAGGTTTGATTTGAAGATATATTGCCAAACTAGGGAAGGAAGAAAGAATACATAAATACATGTACATGGTCAACGCTGAGTGTATTCGACAGGTGTAAATTCATGTTAATAATAAGTTGAAAATTTATCATGCTGAAGGTTTGTTGTATACTTATGGTATTGATTCTTAGGTCACAGTCACAAGTTTGAAGTTTACTTCACAAAATTTCATGATGTTCCTGATTTCATGTCTTTGTTTTGCTATTGTTATGTTAAAACTTCTGCTCAGAACATAATGCTGTTACATGTAGACTTCGAAAATTTTTCTTTTTGTTCCTTTTTTTTTTCCGGTTCAATATTGGTGTATATAATCCATGTTCTTTCCAGAAGCTGATGAGTTTTTTTGATGGATAATCAATCACAAGCTGCTAATTATCGAAAGGGGTGGCTGAACTTATGTAAAACCACGGGAAAATTATCTACTGCCCTGCTACTACCTTTACGTAATTTATGTGAAGCTTCTTCCTTGTCACGAAGACTTAATTCTGTGCCAACTGCATAATGTTGAATTATTTGGCAGGAAAAATATGATCACTGTGAAAATTGTTTGTGTTTCTGTGCTTGATATGCTATTATGTTGCAAGGTCTTTTGGGTATTTTCTGGTATTGTCGGAAACATTTTCGATATATTATGGATTGGAGGTTTACGTGATGGCATAGCCCTTTTATAGCTGAGTAGAATTTGATCCAATTTTTGACCCTCAATTTTTCAGTCTGAAAATAATCATCTGCGCTTCCTCCGATCGAATCCTGTTGTTTTCGCGATTTCGTTACCATCTCCGAGTCTTGAGCTTCGATTTTGCGCCGAGTTGTGTACGGAAAGTGAAACCAACTCCTTTCTACAGTAAACGTGTTCTCTGAACCCATAAGCCCAAGAAATAATTTCTTGTCCAAGAATTTTTTTTGAAGAACACTCATGATTTTTGAAGAACAATCATAAAGAAGAGGAGGTCTCTGCCTCAAGTACATAACAAATAAATAAAATTCGAAATGCCTTCTCCTCTCCAAGAATTAGCCAAAAACGAAAAAATGGTTTATGGGCAGTGTACAAGCGAGTTGAAATCACCATATATACACACTGGTTTCTCTTTCTCTTTCTGTTTCTCTATACATAACAACAATGTAGATAATATGTATGAAATACTAAACAAGACGAAGAAGACGAGGGGAGAAGCAAGCACCGACTGTGATTCGGTTCATTCTTCCTTTTAATTTTTTTTAATTGTGAATTAATAAATAATTATTCCTTGTTTTTTAATTTCCTTTTGGTTGGATTGTTTAATGTTTTTTTCCCTCTATGTTTGAATGCTGCATGAGACGTGGTGATTACAGAGGTTTAATTTGTTGTTCAGATAGCAAAAAGGCATTGGGAGAATTCTCCCCTACTTTCAAGGTTAAAAAGGTAATTATACACCACATAAACGCATCACACATCACACAGAGCTGGTACCGTTGGTGAAGGTTCAAAGTAAACAGGTGGGTTATGGACTTTTCCCTAAACCATCCATCCTTAACCCAAACCTTAATTTTCCCACCCATCAAAGTAAATGCTTCTTAAGTAATACGAAAGAATTTTTAAATTAACCTATTTTCATAAAATTATATTCAAAATACCCTACTTTATAAAATCTTTTTCTTTTTACCCCTTTTGAATAGTGATTTCACTATTTTAATTTTATTTATTTGCTTTGTTGCCCCAAAACTTTAGGTTTGTTTAGAGTTTGATACTTTTTATTTATAAAAAGGAAGGTAAATCTCATGTTTCATGATATATGAATTTTATTAAGTTTACTCTTTCTCGGTTTTTAACAGTTATTAGAATATAATTTTCTATTGTTATTTCCATTTTCCGAAGTGTTTGAATATCTTCTTCTATGTGGTTTAGTTCTTCAATATATTTATCAAGAATTTCTTTATTAATACTTTTATTGATATAATAAAAAACATAGTCTTTTTATTATTATATGTTACAATAAGAATCCTTAGATCTTCAGGTAAATTCTCTAGTGCTTTTAAAATTGTTATTCTATATTATAATTGTTTCTTCTTTTAAATTGATTCTTTATGATATCGAAATTCTTACCTATTTTATACGCACAAAATAGTAAAATATGTTCTCAAAATGATGATTAATAGTGAAGTACTCTAAAACCATAAATTTTCATAAATCAAGTAGAGAAATCTTAATATCTAAATCTTTTTAAAATATATTACCTCCTTTAGATTTTCAATTCTTTAATCCTTCTAGGGACTCGTCTTCTTTCACCTTGACAAGCCTGACTGGTGTTTGCCCAAATGCCTTCCTGGCTTTACGGGTCTTACAATGCCAAACGGCTATTGTTTCAAATAGTGAAATTACTACAGCCTTTGAAAGATTGGAGAATTTTGAAAAACAAGGAGAAATATAGGGTTAAAAGATTCTTATATTAAAATCTCAGACACTCGAAATTTTATGAAAACAAAATGGCTTTATTTCCTTCAAAGGAGATTTATACAAACATGCTTTAGAAAAGTTTACAAAGATTTATCTAAGGCTGAATTTTTTCTTGCTTGGGTTTTTTTGATTCTAACTTTAGATTGAATTTTTTGATGCCTTGGAAATGAAAATTGTAGCACAATTTATAGAGTTACAAAAGGACTATTCGGACTTCAAAGTTTTATTACACATCCGATGTCCTAATCTCTATGTGCTAGAAACACATTGCTTGATCTTCCTTTATCTTCATGCGTTGTCAGCTTTATCTCTTTATCTTCACGCGTCAAAAGCTGTCTGCCATAATGTTGTAGTGAGTAATGACGTCATGTCATCCGTTACTCCTTGTGCTTTCGTAAGCACTTACATCATGATGGACAACATCCAATTATTTTGCAAGCCTTCTTCCTTGTAGGCTCTGTGCAAAAGAATTCATGAGATAAAAATTTATTTATGAATTCCTTTAGTAATGGAGATCGTGTAAGTCCTCATTTCCTTAGCAAAATCCAGTTATCCTTCTGCATAAGGGTTTCATATTGTCGCTCCCATAGAGACTCAACAATGGGTTGTATAGCTTTTATTCCTATGGCTTTGCATTCTATCATCCAATATTTAGTAAACTTAAAATATTGAAAATTCTTTATACCCGTTTCAATCTTTAAGTTTGTGGTTATGACATCTATAGTGATCATGTGTTGAACTTTGTGCCAGATTCGCATCTCAGGTTCTAGAGCTATAGAGTAGAACTTGAGTACGACTTCACGATTTCTAGCAACTTTACTGACTTGGGATTTAAATAGGTCATCAAATGCAGCTATCTTGTAAAGATCTTTACTAGCATAAAGTAGATCAAGAAATCCATAGTTTGCTAGCTGAAAAACTTTATGCGGATCAACTCCAAGCATGGCTGTAATTTTGGGATGGACACTACTTCCTTTAGAATAAAATAGTGTCCTGGAATTTTTCCATTTATAAGGTTCTTTTGAAACTTCTTAATACTCCCTTTCCCATTTATTTGAGGGACAAAATCTTCATTATTGGAACTCCTGCTATTGAAGCTTCCTGATTTAGAAATTTTAACTTCAATAACCTCTGATTCATCATGAGAGTTTGAAGCTTTGCCTTTATTTTTCATGGATTCTAAGAAATCTTTATCAAATAAGGGTTTATTTTGAACCCCAGAAGACTCTGCTTTATCTTTTCCTTTATTGCTTTCTTTTTTATCATTACTCATTTTTTCTTCTCTTTTATTTTTTTATTTCAAGAAAAAAATTTAATCTATCTTGAATATGAAGGGCTCTATTGAGTCCTTCTTGACAAATCTCTAATAATGTTTTAAAATTTAATTTAATCAAATCTTTAAGAGCTTTATGGCCATCAACAATATCTTGACAAACCAAGACAATATCAACAATTTCATTCTTTAACGCATTTGCTTCTTTATCAAGATTCATCTTCTTTATGAATTTATTCCTGCAGAAAAACAAGAATTTATAATATGATCTGTATCATCAACACAATTTTTGGGAAATTGTTACCTATCAACGGATTTGAGAAGTTTTTACCACCGACCGTTAAACAATGGACTAGCTGTATGTATAGTGCATACAATCACTCTATTTACATTTCGAGGAAAATTCACACCCATCTCATCCATTTTAGAGTTGGAGAACTCATTATTTTTCAAACTCTGTATTTCTAGAAATGAAATCGGTTAGCAAATTTTCTAAACCTTTTATATACTCTATTTTGAAACTATAAAAGGACAGGAAAACTTACCATCTATGTAGCCTTCTGTATTGGGGTGTATTTGGTAATTTATTGAAAACCAAAGACTGTATCTGGGTATTATCAGTTTGGACTTTGAACGGTCTTTGATATAAAAAGAGTGAGAATTTTTGAATACCTTTTATGATGGCTAGAAGTTCTTTCTCATGAGTTGTATAGTTGACCTTAGCTTGACCGAAAGTGCCACTCATATGTCTGCATATCTCATTGAGACCGGTTTTAAGTAGTGCTGCCCAATAGAGATCTGAAGCATCCATCTGTATTAGTAATTTAGCATTTTCATCTGGAAGTTTTAATTCAGACAATGTTTTACATTCTTCCTTTAGATTTTTAACAATTTCTCTATGTTGATTGTTCCATCCTTTAGTATTATTTTTTCGAAGTAATTTTTGTATTTTATGCTTTTTTTTAGCAAGATTTATTATGAATCCCTCAGCATAATTTAAACAACCAAGGAATTTTTCAATTTGATTTATGTTTTCCAATTTATCAAGAAATTCACAGATTTTCTTAGATATATGGGGTTGAAGTTTTATTCCTTCTTTATTTATCTTTAATCTTAGAAATTCTATTCTTCTTTACAAATTATAGCCTTCCGTTCGGATAAGACTATACTGTTATCTTTACAAGCTTAAGCAAATTGGAGTAGGTGAGTTTTATGTTCTTCTAAAGTATTAGAAGCAATTAAAACGTCGTCAACATAAATGACCAGAAAGTCTTTATATTTATTAAAGATTTTATCCATTCTTCTTTGATATATAGAAGGTGTATTCTTTAATCCAAATGACATAACTAACCATTCAAACTGTCATTGAGGAGAACTAAATGCTTTATATTGTATACTTTCAGATTCTATTTTTATTTGCCAAAACCCTAAAGTACAATCAAATTTAGAATAATATTTCTTTCTTTTAACCAAGTTTATTAAAACTTCTTTATTAGGGAGATAATAACTATCTGACCTAGTGAAATGATTTAGTCTTTTATAATTTATTACCATTCTAGGTTTTCCACGCTTTTTCTCAGCTTCATTTTCAACCATGAAGGCTGGACTACTAAAAGGATCATTACTTCCTTCTAATTAAAGGTGGAATTTTATTTAATAATTCATTTATTTGTTTATCAAATTCCTTTCTATTCTTTTCAGTATATAACTTAGGTCTTTTATTTATAACAATATTTTCAGTTAGCTCTATTTTTGCCTTTAAATCTGACTCCTTATAAAAAGCTAGAGGTTGATCATTATAATTTTCTTTTATCTATTTTATTAGATTTTCAAGAGTTATCCTTTTTATTGTTATATTGTGTATTTTTATTGGAACTTTTTCAAATGGTCCACCAAGCTTCGCTGGCTGAACTCTAAAAGGTTCATTTATTCTAGGTAGTTTTAGATAATGATTACATTTAGTTTTTAATATGACAAAATAAAGATTCTGTGAATAAAACTGAAATTGTTGTAGGAAATCATTCCCCAACAATATATCAGTTTCAAGTGAATTATGTTCATAAATAGTATTTATGGTAATACTTCCTAATATAACATTTACTTTATCAACCTTTTTATTAATGTGTTCGGCTTGACCCGTAACACCTTTTATCTTTATATTTCCATTCTCTTGCCATTTAGTAAAGAGAAAGGATTTAAACAAAGTTATTTCTGAACCATTATCTATTAAGACACATGCTGTTATATTAATATCTTGTACTGTTATCTGTACAAAGACACTCAAAGAAAAATTAATTCCCATCATATTTTTTACAAAAGATTTTATATTTCCTATTTGTAGTGTGACACTATGTTTTTCTATTTTGTAATAATCACACTAATTTAAGAAACTATTACCCAAAATTATATCGTAGTAGTTTTAGGCCATATCACTATCTATGTAACAAGGTACAATTATTCTTATATCTTCAAAGATTATTGAAACTTGTGCCTTTTGATCACAAGTTATTGATTTTCCTTCAAAGTTTTTATATCGAAATATTGTAGAAGCAACATTTGCAATTAATCCTTTGTTTTTATGTTTTGCAAGGTGATTGCCACTAGCTCCTGTATCAATTACTATGTTTGGCCCTTTAATATATTCTTGACCATTAAAATATTTTCCATTTATTATCATGGTATTAGTTATATCCTGTTTAAATTCTACATTAGTAAGAGTTATCTTACTAACACTTCTTGATATTGTAATTTCTCCAAATTCTATTTGTGGAGTTAAACCCTTACTACTAGATCCATATTATAGTATTGGTTTTCTTTCTATTTTTATTTCATATTCTTTTATGTCTTTAATTTCTTCTATCATAGGTAATTTTATTATTGTTATATCGCGACATTCATCATCAATTTCTACATATGGTTTATCTTGATAGATTTTACCATAATTACTATTTGAAAAAGCATATATTACTCTATAGTAAAAGGTAAAAGCTTGACTTTGTTCTCGAAGTTTATATCCTTTGAAAGTTGAAAGTGTAAACTTAGAGTATCATTTATGTTCTAATCATTTATATCAACACTATATTTAGGATAGCAGTTAAATCGAAATTGTGAATAAATCAAATTTCCTTCGATTGGCCCTAAATGACTATTTTTAGCTTCTTTAAACCTTTGGTCATGTAATGAAATTACCATAGGGCTATCTATTCCATCTCTAAATAAAGCTTTAACTCGAATTTGAATCTTGCCAAGATAGACATATTTTATCTTCTTTCTAACGTCTTTATTTTTTATTTTGTTTAAAGCTTGATTTGTTGAGGATTTAGTAAGCAAATTTAATCTAATTTGCCCTTTAGTATGTTCAGCATTTATGAATCTTTCAACATCATGATAATCGTATATATTTATTTTTTTCTCTTTTTATTAAATTACCAAAAGTCTTTAGAATACTTTAGTTAGGATTAGTCGCATCGAGTTTTAATCCTTTTATTTTTGCTGAAATTTCTTGATCAAAGGTTATCCGTTTAGCATAACTTTCTGATCCTCAATAAACTTCTATTTCTTTATTTGAATATTCAGTTTCTATTATTTCTTTATTCATTTTCAGAATTACTGGAATAATCTTCTTCTTCAATGTATATTTTTTTATCTATATAATTCTCTATATCTGAAATTTCAAATAATTTGTCTTGAAGTTCTATGAATTTGGCTTCAATACTCTGAATCTTTTTAGGTTTTTTATATTATGATGATTTATGTCCAAGTTCTCCACAATTCCAACATTGGCATTGTGAAAGGTTTTTATTTCTTTTATAGTTAGGGTTTCTTTTAAAATATCTTCTTTTTGATTTTATATTTTTCTTTTGAAACTTATTGTATTTTTTATACTTCTTTTTATGAAACCTTCTTGTCTTTTTATTAAATATTTCTTTATTGTATCCCCATTGACTGGAAACCTCAAATTCATTACAATATAAAGGTGAAAATTTTCTAGTTCTTCTATATAAATCTTGAGATTTACACAATTTACTTAATTCAGAAAAAAGAAAACTAATCCTTCTTCCTAGAGTTGAGCTTGAATCTTTATTTTCTTTCTTCCATTTATTCATTATATATTTATTTCAAGGATGTAGAAGTTTTAAAAAGTACATATTGAGATATATACTCTGATCTTCATTACTATAGTATTGTGTATAATAATTTTCTTTAAATTTACTGTTAGATTCTTCATGCTACAAATTCGAAGGTTTACTAAATTAGTTCTTGCTTCTTCTTTTTCTTTAGAACTTTATTTATCAGGTTCTTGCCAATTTTCTCCTAGAAATTCACTAGAGATAGGCAACCAAAATTTCAATTTCTTTATCTGTATTATCTATTAGTTTAATCTGTACATTTCTTTTTATTAAAGCTTTAGTGTTTTCAGTTAATCCTTGCCATGAAAATAATTCCATCAAAGGTAGCGGTTAAATAATCTATTTGTCTATTTAAAGTCCATGTATCATCCGCGTTATATAAAAAGAAAACTTTCGTAGTATTTGCCCATGAAATTATGGCTTTTTTAGTGTCTTCTTCACAATCTATATTTAATTTAGAACCTCCATGATTTATAGGTTCGCTATAATTATTATCTGGAGTAAATTTATCTAATTGTTTGTGATATTTATCTTTCTTTATATGATCATGATATTGTCTTTTATATTTAGGAATATGCATCATATCTGATTCGTCTAAATCTATATTTTCTAGTTTTATTGTATCACTTGGTCCTACAGTTTATTATTTGTGTTTACTAACACTTCATATTCCACTATTTCAAAAAGATCTATTTTTTTAAATTGATTAATTAATTCATTAATTTCATTCATCTTTATCTGTCTCAAATTCAGAATTTTGTTCTTTAGGTGGATTAGATGATGTAGCTATATCTTTACCTTTATCGTCTTTTTTAAGGGCTTCTTCTTTAGCTATGATTTTAGGTAATTCAATACTAATCATATATGCATCAAAGGAATTTGGATGTACAGTTTCTTTAACAGTTTTTATGGGCTTAATTATAATTTCTCTTTCTTTTATTTTCTTGTCGAATTTATTTTTCTTTAGATAGGTATTCTTTATCAAGTCTTCAATGTTTGAATTATAAATCTTTAAGATTTGAACCTCTGTTTTTAATTCTTTAAGTTCCTGGCTTAGAACATATATTAATTCAAGTATGTTATTCATTTCTGTATTTAATTCTTCAATAATTTTATTTATTTTATCCATTTATATTTTTTATATCTATTCCAATGTATTTGAGCATTTTGTTGGGTATCTTTTATCTTTTGTTTGTAGCTTTGTATTTTTGCTTTATTCTCTTCTACTTTAATGTGTTCATATTCTCGATTATATTCTTCGAGAATTATATTTAAACTCAAAATTAGATTTATACTTTGTATCCATCGTTTAAGATGTTTATTTGTCGTCATGCTTGACTAAGCACATCTAGACCTTCATTTATTTGTTTTATTTTTGTATACAAATAACAATTTCTAAAAGAATTTATTCTTTGATAAACTGGACCCTCTTGATAAGAAAAAATCCAGCTCTTTTCTATATTTATTCAATTCTACTAGAAGCCTATGCTATGTATAACTAGGCATTGCTAAGTAGAATCGTTACAACTTGAATATTTTTACAACAATTTAACTTTCTATTGAAACGTTTCTTTATTTTAGTACTGAATGGATATAGTTCCTCTATAGTCTTGTTTCTCTCTAACTTTAGATATTGCTTGTATTTTCTATCAAAATATGGAAATCCTTCTGTATATTGGAACAGTCGATTCTTCATGGTGAAGGTAACTGCCAATCAGTTTCATCACAAGAAAAATCGCAAGATAAGAGATCAAAATTTAAATAATCACTGAAATCTTTATAATTTAAATCATATAAATAAGTAAATAATTCTTTAGTTATTAAAAGATTTATAATTGAAAGTTTTAATAATTCTAAATATTCCATAATTTTTTATGGCTTTGTAAGTTTTTATAAATTTTTGTTGATCTTTATGGCTCTGATACCAATTTTATGTGGGGTTTTCTAATATTAAAACTTTAAGAATTAAGTTTGACAACATATCAAAGATGGTTGGGAGTTTTAATGTTTTAAATATGATTTTAAAGAAATTTTATAGGTAAAAATGTACTAAAATGATCAAAAATACTTTAGGAGGGGTTTTAGTGAAATAAAGGTTAAAATTTGGGTTTTTAAGAAAACATGCCGGCCCACATGAACAGTAAAACCGAGGTTTGAAAAGGTAATCTAAGTTATTTTAGAAAACTTTTTAAAAAGTAGGTTATTTTAAAATTTTGAAAATTAAAAAGGAGTAAAATAAAAATTTGTTCTAAGTAATAGCTACAACTTTAAAACAGAAACAATAAAAAATTTGGCAAAAATAGGGAAATATTTTAAAATATTTGGAAAAACGTTACATCGTTCTATAAAAGAAAATACCTCCAAAAGTAAAATTAATGTATACATTTGAATTCTACGTAAGATTTCTATTAATATTATATTCAAGCCAATTGATATGCCAATTTATGAGCTGACTCAGCTGAAAGGTAAGATGTTATATCTCTTGCAGTTATTAATTTAGTATAAAAGATTACTAAAATTCACATTCAAATATTTGAAATGAATTTCTTTGGATTAAAAATATTTATAATTGGATTTAATTCTTAAGTTATTTTAATCGGTTAAAAATATTAAAATTATGAGTAAAATTGGATTAATATCCACTTTGTCGATACCCTTGGTTTGAGGAACAAGAGTATATCTTAACCCAAATAGATATGAATTGGATTTTATTGTAACTTGTAATATTTTGTTCATAGATCGAAGTGGGTTAATGATAGTTAGATTTCAATAATTTTTGGTAGGGTTGGCAAATGAGTGGGTTAGGTTGGAATGGGTTGGGTGTATAATGGATTTAAAAATATGGGTTGGGTTTGGATTGGGTTAGGTTAGACCCAAATGGGTCCAAAGCAAATGAATATATATATATATATATATATTTATTTATTAAGTGTGTAATTAGCAAATGTAATGGATTTTATTCTTTTTTATATTGTTTTATAAAAATAACATTAAAAAAAATTGATTCTACCACCAACAAAAAACTATATTTTATATGTGAAAAAAGTAAACTAAAGATATACTCTACAAATAAAATGAGAGTCAACATTTCAATTCAATGAAACTTTTTAACACCAAATGAAATGAAAACAAGTCCAAACACACTTCGCTAGATATTTGACACTTTCCAGTGACTAAATTTTTTAATTCTCAATATTTAATTTAATACTGTTCGACAAAAGTAATAAATACATAAACAAAATGTAAGGTCTCAAACCCTTCTCATATTTCCATTGACCTGTTCAAAATACATGAATAAGAATCAAAACTTAAAACAAAATAAAAGAAGATAAAGCTTTTATTTACATAAAGTGCTTGAAACTAAAAAATAAAAATAAATAGAAGATTATAAAGCATTTACCTAACGTGTCATCAATAAAGTATTGCCACGTTGTGCTACCAACTTCTCAATATTTGTTGAGAGCTCTTCTTCATTGTCTTCATCTTCAAAATCATAGGCTATAGTACAAAATAATAATATCATATAAAATATAAAATAAATTTCTAAAATAATGTAAAAATAATAAAACGACATAATAAACTTCCACCTTCAAGCCAATCACGACCACACAAAATTGCTTCTGCATTAGTAGGTAGAATTGAATTGCAAAACTTTTCAATAATTTTACCCCATTACTGAATGCAGATTCAGAGGCAACTGCAGTGATTCGGATACTAAAAATATCACGAGCCACTAATGCGAGCTCAGGAAATCAAGCACATCTAGATTCGGGAACTATTTCCTATCAATTAGAGTCTCATTTAAGTACATATCTAACTGAGATTGGCTTCTAACATGAGCACGTTGACTTCTAGAAGAATGGAACTCCTAAAACAAAAATTTAAACAAATATGATTTTAGTTAATCTTTATGAAGTAAAGTAGACAATTTGTATTGGGGTTGGGGGGGTCTAGGGAGAGAGGGAGAGGTAGAGAGAATATACTTACATCCATCACATTATCTATATCATCATCATGCCTACTATTTGCATTAGTAACTGCAGATTGTCCACATCTCGAAGGGGACGCATGCAGGTAGTCCTCAAACAACATCTTCAATTGCTCTTTTAGATGACCGACTTTCTCAGTTGAAGTCAATGGGTCAAGTTTTATGTAGCAAAACTCGACAAACTCAAACTTATATCGAGGATCAAGAACAATACCGAATGTGAGTACAAGACTGTATGACTCCCAATATTTGTCAAACTTCGATTTCATCTCAGTTGCCATTGTTTAAATAGCAGTATTTGAACTTTTCATCTCCTCAGTTATGAGCATTTGTATCTGCCAAACATTACGGAAATAAAGATTCGATGTGGGATATAGTTGTCCAGAAAAAAGCACAGTCATGTCGTGAAAAGGTTTTAAAAACCTTATAATCTTTTCCGCTCTACTCCACTCCTCAAGTGACGGACACCATTTATAATTCGGATCAACTAGTTTTAACTGGCAAAATGCAACTGAATATAGGAGAGCACTATCCAACATCAGATACGTCGAATTCCATCTAATGGGGATATCTTGTTTTAGTTTCTTAGTTGTTTTAAGACCCAACTGCTTGACACACTCCGCAAATCTTGTAATTCTCATTTCAGATCCCCTTATATACTTAAAACTGTCTCGGATCTTGTCAATACATGTATCAATGGTTTTAAGACCTGCTTGTACAATCAAGTTTAATATATGGGCACCACATCTCCCATGAAGAAATACACCGCTGCAGATAGAAAAACTCAACAAAGAAAGATGGTCACTCAACAAATCAACAATACCATCATTATATCTCACATTGTCTCAAGTAATCGTGAAAATTTTCCTCTCAATACCCCATCCTTGTAAATAACTAATTAATGCCTTACCAACATTTTACCCATCATGTGGAGCGGGAAGATGCCGAAAAACAAGCACTCTTTTTTGTAATACCCAATCATTATCAACATAATGTGCAGTAATGGTCATATAGCCATTTGATACAAGTGATGACCAAAAATCCGAGGTCAAATATATTCTACTAGTAATCGACTCCAAACTTCCTTATAGTTATTCCTTTTGTGTTTGGTAAACTTTTAAAACATCCCCTTTTGCTGTGTTTCGTGATACGTGGACAACCTTAGAATTCAAATAAGAAAAAACCTCCATAATTCCTTCATGCTCAACAAATTTAAAGGGATAATTATGTCTGATTATTGCTTTGACTACCTTTCCCTAAACACCATTTGGTCAAACTCCTCATTTCGAAACTCGTAATTATAATCTTCACACAATGAGCAATATTCCTTAATGTGATGTTGAAAATTACTTGTCCCAACTAAACCACTAGCATAACTTGCCCACATTTTTTACACTTCGCCTTTTCGTTTCAATTCTCAACAAATTTTTCAAATACTTTCCACATGGAAGAAGTGCTTTTCTTAGGACTTCTCAAACCAATAGAAGAACTTTCACTTAATTGTTGATCATTCTCCATGCTCAAATTTGAATAAAACATATAATTTATGAGTAATTAGTTGTTACACACTAATCAACAAATGAATGTAAAAGCCAAAAATATAACTACATATAATCCAACATGAAACATTGAAAATGAAACAAAGAATGAAAACCCCACACTATATAAAACTATACAAGACTACAATGTCAACAAAAAAATCTTAACTTCATTCCTTCAACTTATGTACAACAATTTAATCCCACATTATTTACATGACTACAACAAACAAATCTTAACTTTATTCCATCACCAACAAAGATTGAGCATATATCATAATGGGCCTAAATTATTTGGCAAATTATTATCATAAATAAAAAATAAACACAAAAATATAATAAAATTGTTCTAAAGTTTTTGGTGTAATAATATTTTTTTCACGAATTGGTAAATTAAAACTTTTGATTTAACATAAGGGGGAAAAATTTATTGTAATGTTCCCACTTTAATGTGAGCCCCAAAACAAAATGTGATAACAACTCCATGAAAAAAAAAGGGGGATGAGTTCGTACCTTTTGTAGAGAGAGAGAGAAGGTGTGTGTAGAGAGAGAGAGAGAGAGAGAGAGAGAAGAGGCGTGTGTAGAGAGGGAGAGGAAGAGGGAAGACGTCTGTAGATTTGCGAAGAGATAGAGAGAGAGAGAGAGAGAGAGAGAGAGAGGGAGGGAGGGAGGACATAGAAAGATTAGATGTGTGGGTTTTGTGTATATATTTTGGGTAGGCTTTTTTAATATTTTGATATATATTTTGGGTCAAATATTAATTTTATTTTAAATCCATTACAAATCCAATAGAATCCATTTTAAACCCAAAACTATCTCAACCCAGTAGAACCCATAACCAACCCAACCCATTAATTTTTTTAAACCCAACCCAAACCCAGTTGGGTTGGGTTGAACCCATGGGTTGTAACCCATATTGACACCTACAATTTTTGGGTTTTAAACGGATATGAACGGGATCAGAATGAGTCCAATATATATATATATATATATATATGTTATAGTTTGATAATATTTTTACAAAATCAATCTTGTAATTTCTGTTTTAGTTTTTACAAAATTTAAAGAGATTCTCCAGCATTCTAACTATATAGAAAGAATCAAAACAAAAAGTGAAATTCGTAGTGTTGTTTTTAGTATGAGTCCCTATAAAGCTCCGGGGCTGGATGGGTGCCAAGCCTTCTTTTACCAAAAGTATTGGTCCATAGTCAGCGATTTGGTGGCTAACTTTGTGAGTGAGGGTTTTGATAAGGGGTACCTACCGGACTCTATTGGCTCATCATACATATCTCTCATTCCTAAAGTGAATAATCCGTCGCTTGTCTCATAATTTAGGCCTATCATTTTGTGTAATGTCTTTTTCAAAATCATCACAAAGACTCTTGTTCTCCGCCTCAAATCACACATTGGAAACATCATAAGTCCCCATGTACCAAAGCAGTTTTATCCCGGGAAGAAGTACACATGACAATATTTTTGTTTTCCAAGAGCTCATGCACACACTCCACCGATCTAAAAGCAAAAGAGGGTCCATGATCATCAAACTAGACCTTGGAAAGACTTACGATAGGGTGAGTTGGACTTTTCTAAAACAAACTCTCATCTTTTTCAAATTTTCCATCCAAGTAGTTAACCTTATCATGAAATGTGTGGTGTGCAACGAACCTTACACTCTTTGGAATGGTGAGCCAATTGGCCTGATACCAACCACGTGCGGTTTAAGGCAAGGGGATCTACTATCCCCTTACCTTTTTGTCTTATGCATGGAAAGGCTTACATACATGATTGAGGAAGCCTCCTCCAAGGGGGATTGGAAACCGGTCTCGGTTTATAGAAATGGGCCTAGGATATCACGCCTCCTCTTTGCGGATGATATTTTGCTCATGGCCAAAGTCCCTTCTAAAGATGCACGTACCATCAAGGGCATTCTCAAGAATTTTTGTGAAGCGTCTGGCCTCAAAATTAACTTGGACAAGTCTAAGATTCTTTTTTCAAAGCATGTCGACCAAGATGCTAGGAGTGAGGTGTCGAGTATCTTAGGTATTGCTCCTACTCTCGATTTGGGTAAATATCTTGGTTTCAACACCAATTTCGGTATGAATAGGAGTCTCAATTTTTGAAGCTTGATCGATAGAGTCACCTCTAGGTTGTCGACATGGAAGGCTAAACACCTTAACCTTGCGGTGAGGGTCACCCTAATCCAATTGGTCACTTCGGCCATGCCCATTTACTCTATGCATTTGACTTAGCTTCCAACGAAAATTTGTAGAGAATTGGAAAAACTCAATAGGAATTTCCTTTAGTTGGGTGATGGGAATCCTAAGAGAGTGCACGTGGCTAGATGGGGGAAGTCATAAGACCCAAAAACAAGGGTGGTTTGGGACTACGTGAGGCTAGAAAAGCTAACATAGCCATGTTGGCTAAAAGGGGTTGGAGAGTCTTGAAAGGTGAGGATACCATATGGGCTAATATGTTTAGACATAAATACCTCAACGGCTAGGACATTTTAAATCACAAACCCAAACCATACCTTTCGAGCGTATGAAAGGGAATCCTTAGGAGTTTCGGGGAGGTAGAGCATAACATTAGATGGAGAATTGGAGATGGTATGCAAATTAGGCTATGGTTTGATTGATGGGCCGGGGAAGATAAGCTATAAGATGATGTGAGCTCCATTGTGGAGAGTGAGAAGAACCTGAAGGTGGCAGACATCCTCAATAGGGAGAGCGGTTGGGGTTTGTCCAAATTACAAACTGGGGTTTTAGATAGAGTGAAAGGAAAATCCTTAAGACCACTATTCCATTCACTAATGAGACATATGACTCGCGCATACGGAGGGCCACTGGGAATGGGGTTTATTCTTGTAAATCCGTATATCACAGCCTTCGGCAGCAAAGTTATGTGATTACTTGTCCTAGATCCTAACCAATCCCAATGGAATGGGATTTGGAAGCTGAGGTTGCCGAATAAATTCAAATTCTTCATTTGGCTTAATGCTCATGATAGTTTATTCACTAATGTGGTTAGGTTTGACAGGCATTATAACTTGTCGCATCTTTGTCCTATTTGCAATATAGGTAGAGAAGATCAGTTACGTATTTTTCTTGACTGCCCGAAAGCAAGGCAAGTGTGGGAATAGCTCATCGTCCAAATTAAACTCCATAAATTCTTTTCTTTAGATACAACCTCATGGATCAAACATAACCTGCATATATCTTTTCGTAACATTCTCCTTCCATCTTGCCCTTGGAGTCATATTTTCATTGGTACGGTGTGGTCCTTATGGGTCTCGAGAAACAAATTCATTTTCCAACACAAAGCGGAGAACCTTAGGGAAATCATAACCTCTATAAAATGGCTTATGAAGGATCTTATACAAGCTTTCCCCACCAGTAAGAAAGTCAATACCCGACAACAGCGAGGGGAGAAATGGATATCACCTGAATAGGCATGGACCAAACTAAACACAGACAAAAGCCTACTTTCGAATCATAACTCGGATACGCCGGAGGATTGCTTCGGGGTGATCAAGGAAACTGGATCTTAGGCTTCACCATCAAGCTTGGAGATGTTTCAATCAATACAGCCGAATTATTGGGACTACGTGAGGGTCTGCGGATCGCATGGGATCGAAAAATCTAAAAACTCCACGTTGAGTGTGATTCTGAGATTGTGGTTACGCTGTTACAGAAACAGGACATAGAAGAGCACCCACTACGATACATTGTGGAAGACTACAGAAACTTCTTGAGGAAGCCCTGGGACATAAAACTACAACATATTCAGAGAGGTGGGAACCAATGTGCGGACGACCTTGCGAAAATATGGCACACGAGCACCCAAAACAGAACAATTTGGGAGGAGCCACCACAAGCAGTTGAGCTGCTCCTCACGGAAGAGGCTAACAGAGACCGTGATCTTGCTGTTAAAATGTAGCTTTTGTTGTTAACATGGAATTGCCTTTTTCTACCAAAAAAAAAAAAAAAACAAGGGACACAATTGACAAGAATCATTAAATTTAATTTATTCTATTAGTACAAAAGATAGTTATGTAATATGTATTCATTTGTTATTTTTTATTTATATTACATAAAACTATATTCATGACTTAAAATGAGATTGTTTCTCGGAATTTTAAACTTTGTTCAATACTATTTAAAAAGACAAAGAAAAAGCACACCAAAAGTATTCATGTATTTAAGTGATTTTTGGTTTTAAAATTAAAATATAAGTTTACATCCCGTTAAATCAAATACAAAAGAGGTACATATAAATAATTTAATAATTTGTCATGTATTCTAAAGGTAATTAACTGATAGGAAATGGTCAATTTGGACCTAATTACCATGTGCAAACTACGTAATTTTTAGGGAAAAATGTCATTTTAGTCCGTTAACTTTAGCCTATTTGGGTTTTAGTCCTTTAACTTTAGGATTTTCTATTTTAGTCTTGTATTTATTCAAAAATTTGCACATTCAGTCCGATTTTAAAATTTTCCAATCAAATGTGCTGAGCTGGACAATAAAATTGGGGCTTTTCGGTGAATTCGCTGATGTGGACAATTTTGGATGATATGGCTGACATGTGTATATTTACACATATTTTTAAATATCCATATATATAATTTTTACACAATTAAAAAATAAATTCTTTAAAAATAAAAATTATATATTTTTTTCAAAAGAAACTCTCACCCACCCCCTCCCCATCTCTCTCTTGTTCCCCCCCCCCCTCCCCACCAGCGGTTTCCCCACCTTGCTCCACCACCACCATCACCACGCCCCCACCACCTGCGTCTCCCCCCCCCCCCCCCGCGGGCAGCTACCCCACCACCACCTGCATCTCTCTCTATCTACCCCCCCCCCACCAGCGGCTCCCCCACCTTGCTCCACCACCACCACCACGCCGCTTCGACCTCCCACCACCACCTGCGTCTCCCCCCCTTGGGCAGATCCCCAACCTTTCTCCACCACTACCATGCCACCGCCCTACTCCTTCAATTCTCTCTCTCGTCGCCCCTCCCACCACCACCACCACTAATCGCCGCCACCCCCACCTCATCTCTATCTCTCGTCGCCGCTCCCACCACCACCACCGCTATCGCCACCACCCCCACCTCCTCTCTCTCTCTCTCGTCGCCGCTCCCACCACCACCACCGCTAATCGCCGCCGCCGCCACCTCCTCTCTCTCTCTCTCATCGCCGCTCCCACCACCACCACTAATCGCCGCCACCCTTCTTCCTCTACCACCACGATGCCGCCATCACCATCCTCCATCGCCACCTCCCTCGCCATCACCAGATCTGGATCTATCTGCCAAGGTAGAGGTAGGGGTGGGGGCGGTTGGTGGTGGGGGGAGGACGGTTGGGGAGAGGGGGTTGCGGGGAGAGAGAGAGGGGGGGGAGGCAGGTGCAAAGGTGGGGGTGGGGAGGGGGGGTTGGTGGTGGAGATGGGATTTTTGTTTTAGAAAAAATATTATAATTTTAATATTTAAGAAATTTTGCTTTGAATTGTGTAAAAATATTTAAATGGATATTAAAAAAAAAAGAAAATATATGTAAATATATACATGGCAGCCACATCTATAAAATTCCCCAATTCATATGCCAAATCAGCAACTTGGGCCAGATTCAGGCCAAATTGACTGCCATGTCAGCAACTTGGGCCGGATTCGGGCCAAATCGGACCAAAATTACAAGTTTTTGAATAAATACAGGACTAAAATCGAAAACCCTAAAGTTAAAGGACTAAAACCCAAATATGCTAAAGTTAACGGACGAAAAACGCATTAATCCTTACTTTTTATGAAGAAAAATCAAAAGAATCATTAATTTGCTCTTCAATTATAAGACAAGTTTTAGAACTATGGTGTCAAACAACTTTTTAATTAAAATGTTATGTGAGAGTGTAAATTTTCAATAAGAGTTGAAATAAGGGTGTAATGTTTTGATTTTTGTTTTTGAGGGGTGGGAAGTGCCAAGATGAGCATTTTTAAGGATGCAAAGTGTATCTCACTCATTCAATCTCTTTTCATTAAATGCTCATAATAATTGAAAATATAACAGATTATCACGGATTGTTCGGAATGCATGCACATGCATGGTTAGCACCTTTGAGTTTCACATGCACATCAAATTGTATGTGAATCGAATTTAATCAAGGTAGTAGGTTACAATGGTAATTTAACGAACCAAAACTCAACGAATTAAATACATGAAGCAAAAATGAAGTCAACTTGCATGTAGACGAAGAAAACCTGTGTAGAAAACCTATTAAAACACTAAGATTAAATGCAATTCACCCCATGTAAAATAGGTAAGGTTGCAGAACCACCCCCCCCCCCCCCCCCCGCCCGAAACACAAGTAGATATTAATTTATAAAGTAGATATTTCACATTTTTAATATTTTATTTATTTATTTTAATATATATATATATATAAACAAATATTCACACACATGAATATACATACATAGACACATACATATATATATACACACACACACACATACAAATATATATAGGCAGACATAGAAATATATATATACACACATATTTGTATACAAACTAGGTCAAAAACTTTCGGAAGAAATTGGGGGGGCTGGCAGTTGGCGGCGGCTCCCCTCAATTTTCTATAAATTCATTTTTCAGTACATATATTTACTAGAATTTCAAAATTTCGCCCCCCTCAAATAAAATTTTGACTTTTATATAAGTTATATAACAAAAATTTTAATTTTCTCTACTCTATTTTATTTTTGGTGATTTATTTTTAACTAATCTCATTTACCTTAATAATTAATTCTCTCTCTTTCTCTTTCCTCTCTTTTTCCTTATTCTCTTCAAATTAAAATACTAAAAATTCTATTAGATTTTATTTCTCTCTTCTATCCGAATTAAAAAACCAAAAATCTTATTAAAGTTTTTCTTCTCTCACAAAGCCTACAATATTCAACTTTTTCTTTGAAGCAACGTACAAGAAACTATTGTGTAATAATCTTACTAATTTGACACTTCATATTTGATTGGGAGTGATTTGGGGAATATGATGGTGGAGAAAAAAGAAAAAAATATTTTTTGAGCTTTGAATATATTTTTTTTATTGTGAGAACAAAGAGAGAGAAAAAAAAAACCTATTTTAATACTTTTTGAGTTTTGATTATAAATCATTGTGTGGTTTTATGTCAATTTTATTTATTATTGTTAAAAAATTCTTTGTTAACTATACAATTCATTATCCACTATATTTGCTTCTTTTGAAATGGAGAATAGCTTGTTATTTTTTTAGTATCATTTTTTATATATTGTTTTGATTGTATCATATTTTTTTTATTGTAGCACTTCTAATTGGTCGTGTATGCACAAATATAATAACTTTTGTTATTTTATATGTTAAGATTATATATTAATTTTATATTCATACATTTAAATAACTAATGATGTCAAAAAAATTTCTCCCCTCTCAATCAAATTCTTAACTCCGTCCCTCTTGGGGGGGGGGGGGGGTGAGGGGATTTATAATCTAGTTCTAAACTTTTCATGATTGAAAACTTTTACAGGATTATGCATTCGAAGAATTTACTCAGTTTTATTATTCTATCCAGGTTTAATGGGCGTCAAGGAGGCACGAACTCATTAATTTCTCTCTCCTTTTTCATTTTTTTTGTTCGACAATTCGGGACCACCTTCGCAGTCTCAATTGTTGTTTATTTTTAATTAATATATTTACACTAATTTTTACTTAATTTTTTATTATCTTAAATTAATTGAAATTTATATATAGTATTATATAAATAAAAATAAATATATATTATACGTGCATTTTTAAAAGTGTAAAGGGCGATCTAGTTATTTTGGGTATTAGGGGGGGCTTTACGTCATTTATTTATTTCATAGGTGTCAAAAAGCAAACTAACCTTGAAACATGTGAGCCCTACATGATAAATACGTGAGGTTTTAGACGGAAAAGATAATGGAAGGTGTTTGGGCCCAAAAAAATAATTTTTGAAATCAGATTCGGAGTGGGCTGATATTGGTTCCTTTTCGCCACACCGAAATGAATGGATTGGGCCCAGGTCACTTCGACTCGTGTGGAACAGCTCACATTAGAGGTCCAGACCGGAATAAAATAGGAAGCCCATGACCCAGTTGGCCAAAAATATAAAATAGAATAAATATAATAATAGATTTAAATTCAAAATCCCTCACGATTAGGGGTTGTTAGGAGAAGAATAACAGAATGGCTAAAAATAGCCAGTGTTATACATGCACATGCCTAAAATAAAGGCCGTGTATTACTGAGAAGTTGAAATTTAAATAAAATGGCACAACTGCCATAAACTAGAAATAAGGACGACCATTCATTTCTAATGACCAGACTTGAATAAACTTTCCAACTCCAAGAATAAAGGATGGAGGTTGCAGATTGAAATCTATAAAAGGGGTCCGGATTCATCAGAAAAACACACAACGTCAAACAATCAACACAACAATTCTCTCAATCAAGAAGTCATTACTTCTCTGATTTTTTAGTCTAAATGAACAAAGAATAACTTTAGTTCAAGTAGGTAGAAAACCGCTACGGGTGTTTGTAGCCATACCTCATTCGGCTCGAAGTGAGGATATCAATGCACTCATTCCATAAGGTCAAGAGGTCATAGCCATCACTCACTCGGATTGGGCCCGGTTCGAGGTGAGATATCAATGCGATGGAGTGGTACCCAGCATCCATATCGAGCGCATACATGAAGAGGAGTACAGACGAAGTTAATCAATGCTAGTCGGAGTGAACAGCCTCTGAGTACACCTACAGGTAGATATGGCCGGAGTCATCAATGTGGCCGATTTGTAGTTAGAGTTCTTAGGGACTGCTCAATGCATCTCTGTCATATATATGGCCCGAGTCATCAATGCGTGTGTCTGTAGTCGAGTCCTGTAAAGTCCGTGTAGCGAGTAGCCACAGTCTTCGAATATATTTTCTCTTCGATTTAATGCTTTTCGACCCTTTTCGATTTTGAGAGTGCTGAATTGTTAAGTCCTACATTGAGTTGTAGGCAAGTAGAACCTCAGGGGTAGTATTTGCCTACTCCAATTTAGTCATTTTTCAGATAAAAGTCTTAGGCGCATTATATTTTATTTTCACTTCGAATTACATCACTTTTTCACTTCGAAACACAAGACTTCCACTTGTGTGCTCCTGCACACTGACACGCCTGCACCCGAATACGAGAAAGCTCACTTCGAATTGGCTGTTTTCCAATCGAACTCAGCCGGCTCGAAACCTGAGCGGCCACTTCGGCACGGCCAGAGAAAATTTATGCAAATAGAAGGATCAAATTTGATAAAATAACATAATGTGAGGGCCCAATTTTGATAGGGTCTATATGTAAGGGACCGAAATTGATTTCGGGTTAAATGCCACTACGCCAATGACGAAAAATTAAATTAAACTTTCAGAATATATACCAGAATTAAGATACATAAAGAATCAATTAGTAGATTTATCTTTCTCAACAACTAGTTTCGAAAAATATAATTTTAACCTCTGTTAAATGTTGTGTTGATAATTGGTTGTAATAATTGAATTGACGAAAAATGCTAGCTGCGATGAAGGAATATTCGTTCCACTATGTTGTACTTTGGAACAACAATACTCTTTTACGATAACGAAATTCAGAAATTTTCTATCCAACGGTGCCAAACAATGAGAGTTTCATTTCAAAAACTAATAAACTCTTTTAGATGTGTATACAGGTGTTTTTATCTTGTGATACTCAAATTTAAATGTAAGTATAAACCACAAAATTCTAATAGACACACAATTCAAAGTGGAGAAGTACGAACTACAATATTTACTCACTAAGATTTGAGGTGCGGACTCAAAGTATTGTAATTTTCTCAAAGATCTATTCTAAGATATCATCATCTCATACCAAAGTATAGAAACAATTATATCTTAAACAACTTGTAACAGTAATACCAATTACATCTTAAACAGCTTGTGACTTTCGACCAAATCTAATAACGTCTTAGGCAACAACCAGAAACATACAAGACAATTATAGTTGTTTTAGAGACTAATACAATTAATAAACAGTATGTTAAACTCTCAAAACAGTTCACTGAAAAAATTCAAAGTCTAAATGAAGTTTTAGAAAAAGTCTCAAATAAAGTTCTAGTAAAAAGATAAGATCGAGACAATTTGCCCTAGTGTCTGCGCTTGAGACCTATGGATTGCGGTCGTGGCCTAAGCTAGAGCCCAGATAGGTCGGGACGAGTGGGCGACGACAATACACACATTTTTCGCACTTTCACTATGTCGTACATAGTTTATATTTCATTGTTACTTTCGAATTTGGAATTTTCATCTTAACATAGTGTTCACACAAAATTTCGTATTTTGTAAATACAAATTACAAGTCGAGAAATGTATATGACAAATATTTGAAAAGTATATGATTTAGTGGAAAATAATCCCTAAAAGATTAATCCCCTGATTCTTCTCTCCGAATATTCCAATAACGCGATTCGTGGGCTAAGTAGCTTGATCACAAATCAAACGCCGAAAACTTCGATGAACACCGTGAAGAACGTCGTGAACACCGTGGACTTGACTTGACTTTGACTTAAAGAAAAAAAAAAAGCCGATTTGCTGGTTTGACACCTTGACTGCAGATCAAACGCCTTATTTGGATGATTTATGCGAAGAACGCATTGAACGTCGCTTTAATCACCGTGGATTTGATTTGGAGAAAATGCCAAAACGCGGGGCTAACACCTTGATCGCGGATTGAACGCCTTGATTTGATGACTTTCGTGAAGAACGCCAGGAATTTCGCCTTCGATCTTCACGAATCTTCTTGAGCTTGCCTTGAGAGAATTTCGGGATCTTCTTGGCTTCTCTTGCTCTTGAAAACTTCTTGATCTCTGGCTCTTGAAGACTTCTTGATGTCTCTGGCTCTTGAAGACTTCTTGATGTCTGGCTCTTGAAGACTTCTTGATCTCTGGCTCTTGAAGACTTCTTGATGTCTTTTGAGCTCCAAATGACCCCTATTTATAGGTATTTATGTAGGGGTTTTGGATTGCTAGCAACTTCTTCGATATTTATCTCTTTAATATCAATTATTTTTAAAGAGAAAAATACCATTTATGTGTCACTATTTGATTGGTCCATGCGACCAAATGCGCCACTTGTCCCCATTTGATTGGTTTTGGATTTTCGGACTGCAAGACTTGATTTAATTGGTTGAAACATCTCATATTGACACTTGGCGACCTCTTATTCGTCGATAAAATAAATATTAAAATATTAATTAAAATTAACTATTTAATATTGGAATTAAATTTAAGAAATTCCGAAATATAAATAAAAAATTTAATTAATATTTAATATTTTAATTTACATTTATCAACTTTTGATTGGACGAAATTTAATCGCCAACACTTAGATTTTAGACACGTGTGTAAACTCTTAAAAGTATTTCACGATGTTTGTTTGTCTCACTTTTTGTGGGTTAGTGCTTTTGAGTTTTTCGTGACTTAACAACATTGCCGTGCCAGGTTCAGGTCTAGGTCTAGGTCTAGGTCTAGGTCTGGGTCTGGGGCACAATAGTAAAAAAGTACTATACTCGAGTTATTTTCACAAAAATTAATCCTAATCTTTACATTGACAAAAGAAAAATGTGGGGAAAATGATGCTCAATATTTTTCACGACTCTAATGGCAAACGGTCTTGAATTTAATTTAAGTACGTTGTGGAACCCATAGGTGCCCAATACCAAACGACTCTAATGGCCAACGGTCTTATCACAAAAATCAAGCAGTTGGGCTAGAAAACAAAGAATGCCCTCCATTTATAGGTGCCCAATACCTTTATGAAATAAATGAAAGATGGTGAACAATGATGTGTTGGAGAGTGTGGGACTGAGGCTCATAAGTAGGCGTTTTGTGGTCAATCTAGTCATAAAAATGAGTTCTAAAATTTATTTAGTAATATATAATAATTAACCGACCATAATTCAGTTATTAATAAATTAAGTGCTTTATTTAATGTAACCGCTAGCTAGCAATACAAGGGAAGCTAGCTAGGAGTAAACAAATAAATTCATCAATTGAACCTTATTATTAGAAGAAAGTAACACACTGAAATCGCCACTTATTCTATCCCGTTATGGTTTTTGGGAACTTATTTCAACACTATGGTACAAGGAAAAAAATGAGAAAACAAATATGGTGGGATCAAGTCGATTAATTGTTGCTATGATTCACTATCAATTAAAGAGATTTGATTGAACTGAGCCTAGAAAATAAAATATACATGATATAAATATATATATATATATATATACTTATACATAATTAAAAAATATATTACAATATATTTTCTTAATAAACTATCATTCTTGCGTACAAAAACATGCCCTAAGTTAATCTTAAATAATTGCACAATTTTGGCAATTGATTTTTTTTTCTCAGCGACATGAAAGGAATTTAGGATTAAATTGGCAATTTAAAAGTTATATCAGTCAAATCCAAAATTAATGAATTGCTTAGCAACCCCCCACCCCCCCCACCCCCCAGTGGGATGGGGAGTGTAATTAATTTTTAATTGTTAGGCATGCTAATTTATTAGAGATTGTGCTATGTGTACAACCCACTAATCCAAGTTCATGCTGGAAAAGACATATGTGTGTCCGTATTAGTAGCATATTGACCAAGCTATTTATTAATTTCTTTTTCAAAATAATATTTTATATTTTTTTTTAGCTTTTGAGCTCCTTCCTTTTATACGTCAAAATTGCAATGTTTAACTTAAAAGTTACATTAGTAAGATAATGCACATTAGTGTACACCGAATTTTATGAAGGAAATAGTTATAATATGATCCTTAATTTTGTATAGCACAATCAATTGTATTTTGAAAAAGAATATTTTCATATCCGGTCTAGCGTGGGACTAATCAGTTACCACTACGTACAATATAGATGAAAACATCAAAAAGATAGACGTGGCTTCCATATTTTACTTCAATTCAATTAGTGTTTCACCTAATATTTCACATTATACATATACGTCATATTTGTGAAAGAATCCTCTTGAATATATAGTTAGGCATAGATGATGCACACTTAATGTGCATATTTAATACGACATTGAGAAAAAACAAATATATATGTACAACAAAAACATGAATTCCAACGAAGGATCTCTAGCTAGTTTGGTAGTATGTGGATATGCCCTGTATAATTTGAGTCGCCATTGTCCCAGCTACGTAGAAGAGGAAGAGCTCCTCAACTTTGCCTGCGAACATTAAATTTTGAGTACCTCTCTCTCTCTCTCTCTCTCTCATTCTCATGTATTATTTGACCATTTTATCTTTTATATTTCATGCGGGTCTCTTTTGATTAGTGATAATATATTGTAATACAAGTAATAATCTAATTAAAATTTCATATTTGATTGTAGATATTTGTATATATTGGAATGTTCCAATTCATGAAACCATGGATTGGAGCCATGCTTTGTTGTTAGATTGAGTCTTTAGGGGGGGGGGGGGGTGAGATTGGGGGAGTTAAAATTAGTTAATCAATGTCATTGGATTGAATTGACCAAATTGTCCTTACTATTTATAGCATTAATATATTTTATATTAAAGGGTAAAATAGTACTTTGATACTAATCTAATCCAATCCATAAAAACAAACTAACATCACAATACACTCCAAATACAATTTATGGACTCAACAACACAAATAAAAAATGACATCTCAACTAACATTGTCTAACACAATATCCAAGTCTATATTTATCACACCTCAATCCAATCCTCACAATCAAAAGTCTAACATTGTAAATTATTATTGTGGTTATCCTTGCCATTTTTTTTTCACTTTATTTGCAATTAATAAATTAGCTATATATTTTTTTTTTCGGTTTTATCCACCCAGTTCTGGCCCATTGGCCGATTAATTCGGATCGGGTACTGTAGAGGCAATTACAAGGGCGACCCTCCTAACCCAGTTGTTCAATTCACAATGCCAAGATTTGAACCCTTGACCTTGCTTAAGGAATCTAGCGTCTTATCCCGCTAGACCAACGGGTAGTTACGCAATCATTAACAATAATTCAGAAAAACAGTGAGTAAGTTACGCAATTTTAAAATATTAGATAACTATTAAATCAGGATAGACTCCAAATTTTAGAACAACCTCAAATCTTTGTAAATGTGTAAATAAATATCTAGCAAATCGTGAAGTCCAAGGAATTAGAACTAGCTCAAACTAAAAGACTTTGACGCACTATTTAATGTCATATACTCAAAGAGATCAAAAAACACTGTAAGGAAAATAAGGGGTGCATAAAGGAGGCAAACCAACAATTGAAAGGTACATTCAACCCCGAACCAAAAGGTTTTTGCACCCTTAAAAGATACATTTTGGCACTTTCCACCGTTAAAAAACTAAAAACCAACATCTTGCATCATTACTTTAACACTCTCTGGCAAATTTCTCCCTCAAATTATATTTTGATCAGTCATTGACTTAACTATGTTCATCAAAACTTCTTTAACGCCCTTGGTCAAAGGGTCAATTTGTTATCAGAGATACATTCCATGAAATAAATGTTGTTGCCGACTCAAAGGTTTGTATGTGTACTACTTATACTTCCATTCACTTAATTTTAATTATACACTTACTTTCACTTAATTCGAAATATGATCTATACTACATTAGTTCTCTTAACTTTTGAAAGCATTTAAGTTTTCGTGCAAACTCTTTTCTTTCAAATGAGACACGATTGACATTAATCATTGAAACTTATTTATTCTAGAACTATCAAAGCATAGTTATGTAGTAATAAGTATTCATTTGTAATATTTTTTTATTTATGTCACATAAAATTATAGTCATGACTTAAAATGGAATTTATTTCTAGGAATATTGGACTTTGTTCAACACTGACGGAAAAAAAAAAGGAAAAAAGACACCAAAAGTATTCGTGTACTTAAGTTATTTTTTGTTTTAAAACTAAAGTATAAATGTCCTATTAGATCAAATAAAAATAAAAGGTAGATCAAATATAAATAAAAGGTACATATAAATAATTTAATGATTTGTCATGCATGTATTGGTAAAGTAATCGAATGATAGGAAATGGTCAATTTGGATTTAAATATTATATGCAAACTATATAATTTTCGACAAAATTTTTATGAAGGGAAAATCAAAAGAATTTTTAATTTTCCCTTCAATTATGAGACTAGTTATAGAACTACGGTGCCAAACAACTTTTTTACTAGAATGTTACTTGAGAGTGCAATTTTTCAATGAGGGTTGTAATGTATTGATTTTATTTATGAGGGTGGATGAGTGTTTTTAAGGGTGCAAAGCACATCTCACACATTCAACCCCTTTTCACTAAATGCTCAGAATAAGTGGAAACACAATAGATTATCATGGCCTGGTTCGGTATGCATGCACATCTATGGTTGATATCTTTGAGTTTCACATGCATGCATATCAAAGTGTATATATCTGAATCTGATTTAATCAAGTTAGTTGATTACTGTGGTCGCTCAAGGAACTAAAACTCAATGAATTAAATGCATGAAGCAAAGTATGAATAAAGTAAGCTTGCATATAGCGGAAGAAAACATGTGTAGGAATTTCTAGTGTCATAATAAATGGATTTACATTGGATCAATCATGTCTAAGAATATAGGAAAAGGAAAATGCAGGATACTTATATTTTACATTTATGTTGACAAATTTTAGTTGAATTCGAATATAGATGCTTGAAATGTAAATTAACAAGATTAAATAGATTAAGTTAGGGGCAATATACATATATATAATGCAAAACAAAAGAGATATGATTATCACCTGATTCAAAGCATGATAACATTAGAGCTAACCCAGTACCAGAATTGAGAATTTAGATATGGTTCCAGATCAAAACATATATAATGTGACCCCATTTTCGACAATATATATGACTCCTATCGTACAACATATGTGTTCAAGGTTAGCTAATAACATACAAAATAATTACTAGAATTAAGATAGATAAAGAATCAATAGGTAGAATTATCTTCTTCGCAACTTGTACTAATAGATATCATCTTAACCTCTAGTAGATGATGTTTTGATAATTTGTTTTCATGACTGAATCGGCGGCAAATGTCAACTGCCTTTAAGAAATATTCGCTCCAATAATTGGTGCTTTGGAGCAACAATACTCTTTTAGGATGAGACAATTTAGAAATTCTCTTTCCAACAATACTAGATAGTACGAATTTCAATTCAAAAACTACTCAACTCTTTCAGTGGAGTATAAAAGTGTTCTGAACTTGTGACACTCAAATTCGAATACAAGTATAAAGTATACAATATCAAAAGAGACAAAGACATTCAAAGTGGAGAAGTACGGACTACGATATTCACTCATTGAGATTTGAGGTGCGCACTGAGATTATTGTAATTATCTCCAAGTTGTATTCTATGGAGATTATCATCTCATACTAGAGCTACTCATGTTTGTCGTGCTTCTTCAAGTCTGGTACTTTGTATTTATAGAGAACAAGATGAGACAAAGCATTAGCATTTTCATGTAATGTTTGATTCTAGTGCATACTACAAGTGTTTCGATCCTGTCACACTGAAATAAGAATACAAGTATAAACTACCCAATTCTAATACACACACAAAATTCAAAGTTGATGTGGGGGTATCCAACCCGCCACGTGTTCGTTTCCACCATGACATGGCCAATCCGTCCCGACCATCTGTCATAAGACCTCAAACGTGGTCCTATTTAAGTTGTGCCACGTGTTGCTCGCCGAACTTAGGTCCGAGGAGGGAACGTTGACCTCGAACACAGAGCCCAATCTCTCATTAACCAACACCCTCCTCGGAATTACATTTCCATAGTCCCTCTTCGAGATAGACTAGTCCTTTCTCGGGCTATGCCTTGATAGTCTCCTCGGAGGGGTCGCCCTCCCCTTCATCGAAGTGGTCCCCTAGGGTAACGGTCTCTGACAGACAGTTGCTCCTGAAGTTTCCACTACCATGTGTCAGAGGAATATTCCTATATGAAAAGCCGAAAAAAAGGACACCTCAGCCCTAATTTTGTTCCTTCCAGCCGATTACTGTAAATAGAACGTTTTCACTGTTCACATGGTATGACACTCTCTAATTTCATAACTATCTTACATTCTACATGTTCCCTCTCTCTGCTCGATCTTTACTAACTTGATCATCTGAAGGTCTTAGCCGATAATGCTCCCGACTAGATTCACGTGTGTTCATCTCTTGCAAAACAAAGACCCAACCAACAACACCTTGATCTCTCCTCAGATTGAAGGACTCCTGCTCGAATCTAAGAGACGACATCATCAAAAGTGGAGAACTATACAACCGGCCAAATCTACTAATGTTTCAAGCAACTACCAGGAACATATGAGACAAGCATAGCTGTTTTTTAAACTATTAATACAATTGATAAACAACACAATAAACTCTTATAACAATTCATTTATAACAATTGAACTCTAAGTGAAGTTTTAGAAAAAGTCTTAAAAGAAGTTCTAGCAAAAAAATAAGGTCGAGACAATTTGCCCTAATACCTATATCACTGTCCTGTGGACCATGGTCGTAGCTCAAGTTGGAGCCGAAATGGGTCAAGACGAGTGGACTACAGTGGTGTGTTTCGTACTTTCACTATGCCATACATGTTAGAAAGACACTTTATAATTTTCCTAGACAAATAGTTGAAAAGTCTAGAATAAATGTGACCTTTGGAATTATAACTTTACACATTCTCTAGAAAACCTTTCAAGTTACCCACTTACTTGGAACTTGAATGAGAATAAATATTAGGTGGAGAAGTGGAACTTAATGAGAGTAAATTGTAGGTGGAGTAGTGGATGTTGAAGTGAGTAAATGGCTAGGTGAAAATGTGCCTATAAAAAGGGTGTTCTAGCAATTGTTTTGTACCAAGAAAAAAACCAAGTAAAACTCTCTAGTAAAAACTTCCTCTCTTGTTGATTTATACATTTTGAGTTCTTCCCTCTTTAGTAAAAATTCTGTGTTTTTTGTTTTTTGTTATCTTTCTTCTATTCAACACACTTCCGCATTCAAAAATTCCCAACAAATTTGGCATCAGAGCCAGCAATTGCAGCTGCATTCTTTGTGAAATTTTTCACTCTCATATTCATCTTAAAAATGGCCTCAAGTTCCATTCCTACAATATTCGCCTATACCCCCAACCAAATACCAATTTTTGAGAGTGAACATTATGACTATTGGAGTAGTCAAATGCAAACCTTATTTATTTCTTTGGATCTTTGGGAGGTGGTTGAAAACACGTATGACGAACCACCAAAAGAAGGAAACAATGACGAATGGTCCGAAGAGCAACAAACACAATATAAAGAGAATATTCGGAAAGATGCAAGTGCCTTAAGATATCTACAACAAGGGGTGAGCAAGGCAATTTTTTCAAGAATATTTGGTGCAAAAAAGGCCAAAGGTGCATGGGATATTCTAAAACAAGGTATTCAAGGAAATGAAAAAGTTATCTCCTTGAAACTCCAATCCCTTTGGAGGGATTTTGATAACTTGGCAATGAAAGAAAGTGAAGGTATGCAAAATTTTCTATCTAAAGTTTCTGAAATTGTGAATCAAATTCGAAGTCTTGGTGATGTGATTGAAGAAAGAAAAATTGTGCAAAAAGTTTTAAGAAGTTTGCCAACAAAGTTTGATCATGTTGTTGCTGCAATTGAGGAGTCTAAAAACCTTTCCACTTATACTTTTCCCGAACTAATGAGTTCCCTTCAAGTTCATGAGGAAAGATTGAATAGGTCATCAAATCAGTCCATGGAGCAAGCATTCCAGTCCAAACTATATGTTTTGGACAAGAAAAATTCCAAATGGCGGCAAGGAGAAAGAGGGGGCTTCAATAACAAAAAAGGCAAAGGACAAGGCCAGAACTACAAAGGAGGAAAACAATATAGCAATTCAAATTCAGAATGCCGCATTTGCAAGAAAACAAATCATGAAATGAAGAATTGCTACTTCAGATGCAAAACTTGTAAGAATGCTGATCACTCCTATAGCCGTTGTCCAAAGAAAAGCAAAGACGACAACGAGGAAGCCAATTTCTCAAAAAATGAAGGTGATCAAGTATTTTCTTGCATGAATGAAGAAAAAGAATATGAAAATGTGTGGTATGTTGATAGTGGTTGCAGTAATCACATGACGGGAAACCGAGAGATGTTTGTAGAGTTGGACACAAGCCACACTTCTCACATAAAACTTGGAGATGGAAAAATTCAAGATGCAAGAGGAAAAGGTGTTGTTGCAGTCCATACAAAGGAAGGTAACCAAAAATTCATTAGTGATGTCCTTTATGTTCCAAATCTTACCCAAAACTTGTTAAGTGTTGGACAACTCTTGCAAAAAGGATATTTGATGTCTTTTGATGATAAAAAATGCAAAATTTTTGATAAGAAAAATAATACTCAAGTGGCTGCAATCCAAATGACGCCAAACAAAGTTTTTCCATTTGTACTACCTACACAAGGAAAAATGGCGTACAAAAGTGAAGTTGTTGATCAATTTCATCTATGGCACTTAAGATATGGACACTTGCACAACAAGGGGCTGCAATTACTCAAAAGGAAGAATATGGTCATCGGTCTTCCATCCATTGAAAGAAACGACCGAGTTTGTGAAGGATGCATTTATGGTAAAATGCATAGACTGCCATTCCCTAAAACCTCTTGGAGAGCCAAGACCCCTCTTGAATTGGTGCATGCCGACATTTGTGGTCCTACAAGGACTCCATCACTTGGTAACAAAAGATATTTTATTCTTTTTATTGATGATTTTACAAGAATGATGTGGTTGTACATTTTGCATGAAAAGTCGGAGGCATTTACTATTTTTCTGCAATTTAAAGCACTTGTTGAAAAACAAAGTGGGTGTAATATCAAGTGCTTGAGGACAGATCGTGGAGGAGAGTTTTTATACACTCCGTTTATGGAATATTGCAAGCAGAATGGCATTCAAAGGCAGCTCACAATCCGAAGAACCCCACAACAAAATGGCGTGGCCGAGAGGAAGAATAGAACAATTGTAGAAATGGCTAGGAGCATGCTTAAAGGCAAAGAATTACCAAATCAATTTTGGGCAGAGGCTGTTTATACAGCCATCTACATACTAAATCGTTCTCCTACTAAAGCGGTACCCAACAAAACTCCTTTTGAAGCATGGTATGATAGAAAACCTGTTGTTGATCATTTAAAAGCCTTTGGTTGTATTGCGTATTCGCATATTTGTACTCCAAACAGAGATAAGTATGCTGAAAAGGGAGAAAAAACAATTTTTGTTGGATATAGTGATGAGTCGAAGGGTTACAGGCTTTATAATCCTAAGACTAACAAATTGATTGTCTCAAGAGATGTAATCTTTGATGAGCAAGCAACTTGGAGTTGGGAGGAGAATTTCACACCAAGTTCATCATTCAATGAATTTTTGGAGCCATCGCGCTCTCAAAGTCAGCTACCACAACAAAATTCAGCTCCAAATGCATTAAAAACTCCCAAAAAAACATCTGGTGCAAGTTCATCAAACCAAGAAGGCTCGGACTCGGATTCACCTATAAGGAAGGTACGATCTTTACATGAAATATATGAAAATTATGATGTTGCCTTCTTTGGTTGTGAACCTCAGAATTTTGAGAAAGCTATAAACGAGAAAGTTTGGAGGAAAGCAATGAATGAAGAGATTGAAACCATCGAAAAGAACAAAACTTGGGAGCTAGTTGATTTGCCCCAAGGAAAAGATGTAATTGGCTTGAAATGGGTGTTCAAAATCAAGCTCAATGAAGATGGTTCAATCCAAAAACACAAAGCAAGATTGGTTGCAAAGGACTATTCTCAACAACCCGGAGTTGACTTCAACGAGACATTCGCACCAGTGGCAAGAATGGAGACGATACGAACCGTTCTCGCACTTGGAGCACAATTGGAGTTAAATGTCTACCAATTGGATGTAAAATCTGCATTTCTCAACGGTGAACTTGAGGAAGAGGTCTATGTGCAACAACCTCAAGGATATGAAATCAAAGAAAAAGAAGATAAGGTGTACCGATTGAAAAAGGCCCTATACGGGTTAAAACAAGCACCACGAGCTTGGAATAGCAAGATCGATGGATACTTTTGCAAGAATGGTTTTCAAAGGAGCCCAAGTGAACCTTCACTTTATGTTAAGATGGAAGGTATGAAATATTTTTTGATTGTGTGTTTATACGTTGATGATCTTATTTATTTGGGCCCTAACATGAAAATGGTGGAGGAATTCAAAAAGAAAATGATGCAAGAATTTGAGATGACAGATTTGGGGCTCATGAGGTACTTTCTTGGAATTCAAGTAAAACAATCCAAGGGGGATATTTTTATCTCTCAAGAAAAATACATTGTTGATATGTTGAAAAAATTCCATATGGAGAATTGCAAACCAGTTGCAACACCTTTAGCAATAAATGAAAAATTGCAACAAGAAGATGGTGCTGAAAAAGTAGATCCAAGATTGTTTAGAAGTCTTTTTGGTTCTTTGATTTATCTCACAAATACAAGGCCGGATATAGTTCATTCTGTGAGCTATGTTTCTCGGTTCATGAGTAAGCCAAGCAAACTTTATTTTAGAGCAGCCAAGCGAATTTTAAGGTACCTTCAAGGTACTAAAAAACAGGGGATCAAATATGAAAAAGAAGAAAACAACAACTTGATTGGCTTTACAGATAGTGATTGGGCAGGTTCATTAGATGACAGAAAAAGCACTTCTGGCTATGTTTTCTGTCTTGGTTCCAAGGTGATTGCTTGGAGTTCTAAAAAGCAAAAAACGGTGGCCTTGTCCTCAAGTGAAGCTGAATATGTTGCAGCTACAGACGCAGCTTATGAAGCAGTTTGGCTAAGAAGAATTCTCTCAAATTTGCAAGAAGAGCAAGACAAGCCAACAATTATTTTTTGTGACAACATGTCGACCATTGCAATGACTAAAAATCCTGTTTTTCATGCAAGGTCGAAGCACATCGAACTCCGACATCATTTCATTCGTGATCTTGTGAGCAAAGGAGAAATTCACTTGGAGTTCATTAACACCAATGATCAAGTTGCAGATTTTCTTACAAAGGCCGTGACAACTGAGAAGTTTGAGAAGTTCAAGAAGTATTTGAAAATTACAAATTGAGAGGGGGTGTTAGAAAGACACTTTATAATTTTCCTAGACAAATAGTTGAAAAGTCTAGAATAAATGTGACCTTTGGAATTATAACTTTACACATTCTCTATAAAACCTTTCAAGTTACCCACTTACTTGGAACTTGAATGAGAATAAATATTAGGTGGAGAAGTGGAACTTAATGAGAGTAAATTGTAGGTGGAGTAGTGGATGTTGAAGTGAGTAAATGGCTAGGTGAAAATGTGCCTATAAAAAGGGTGTTCTAGCAATTGTTTTGTACCAAGAAAAAAACCAAGTAAAACTCTCTAGTAAAAACTTCCTCTCTTGTTGATTTATACATTTTGAGTTCTTCCCTCTTTAGTAAAAATTCTGTGTTTTTTGTTTTTTGCTATCTTTTTTCTATTCAACACACTTCCGCATTCAAAAATTCCTAACAATACATATATTAGCAAGTAAGCAACACTTAATTGCATCTTAACTGTAATTGTTTTAGTTAAAAAATCACTGTGGGGTAGAACATAAACTCATAAACACTTATTATTATGCTTTCATTCATCACAAAATATCTATGAGTTTTTATCTAAGAATTCCAACCATAAATGGCATCCATCTAAAAGTGAAATATTCATAACAATTATTGTGTAAATATGTCATTTACAGTATTAGGGGGAAACAAATTCATCTGGATAGGAAGGTTAATGAGATAATGGTGATTATTTTTTATTTGCTAAAGGTTGATTCCAATTCTAATTTATGAATTTTTTTGATTTAGATCTGATTGAGGAGGCAAAAGTAGTGTTGAATTAGGATTTTGATATTGTAAGGTTGGAGTTTGAGAAAAGTTGCCTTTTTTCCTTCATTTAAGTTTTCAGTACTTTTTGTGTGTAGCTAAAAATTTTCCATTTAAGTGAGTTTTGAAATATATAAAACTTTGGTTTTGAGCACTGTATTTTAAATTTCATCTGGGTACATTAAGATTCTCTGTTTAATGCTTAAGTTGGAGATGGTAAAAGCAGTCATTTGTTTTGGTCTTGACAATTAGGAGACTATTGGTAGGAGTAAGTTTCGAAAACTCCAACTCGCCTGCAGAATTATAGCGGCTTTTATATGGACCCATTTAATGGGATTTTGGTTAAGTCCTTTCTATGTGTAGTATTAGTGGTTCTTTGAACTAACTTAACGTGATTGTAGTTAAGGCTCCACTACAGGTAATAATTGTTGTTCTTTAGACCCATTTTAACGAGATTGTTTCTAAGAGCACAATCAATTGAACCGACTAGAATTTTAATAGTTCGTGAGCATGATTAAGAAATTAAATTCTATTTTTTAATTTTTTTTTTTTGATATGATCTATCAAGTTTTCTTAGGTATGATACACGTGCTCTATGTTTTATTAGTTGTATATGTGTAATATGCTCAAATTTGGTATAAAGGCGAGAATCTATTTATGGGGTGATTTGTCTACTACTCTCTTCTGACAATCTTTCCTGAGAATTGGCTGAGGACGTTGATGGGGAGCAACTTTGGAATTGGTCACGAGTTTTCAGTAGTTGTAGTTAATTAGTTGATTTTTGCATCGTCGATTCCTTTTGGCATTTTTACATGTTAATTGTGAAAATTATTAATTTTTAAATAGCTATAGTTATTTCATTATTACGTTCAAATTTAGAAATTTGAACTTAACTTGGATTTTAGATATTTCAAAACTCATAAGTGAATATATCGTGTTATTATGAGTTGTTTCAAGCTTCCAGTCTCTGTCATCACGGAATTGGAACAACTTACTGCAATTTTTTGGTGAAATAACCGATACCATAGGAAAATACATTGGATGTGATGGGAAGAATTGTGCAAAACGAAAAAAAGGAGGGGGCTTGGGGTTTAGACAACTTAAGACGTTTAACTAAACAAGGGTGGAGGCTGTAACGGAGCCTGGATTCACTCCTCGCTTGAGTCCTAAAGGCTCGATATTATCCAAAGAGTAATCTGTTTGAGGCTGAGCTGGGACAGAGGCCATCCTTCACATGGAGAAGTATCATGGAAGTGCGACACGTTCTGAATAGAGGTATCAGATGGTATATGGGCAACAACAAGTCCATTTGTATTTGAGATGACAATTGGGTGCCTAAGGAGTCGGGTTTTACACTAGTCCGTCAGAGCCCAATAGGGGTGTTGCATGAACGAGTCGAAGAACTGATTGATGCGCATACGAGTATTTGCAAGACAGACATTATTGACAAAGTGTTTCTGCCTTACGATGACCAAGCCATTAAGCAGATCCCTCTGGCCCAATCTCTTTACGAGCCATGGGTTATTCTCCGCAAAGAGTATTTATCATGTTCTGTGGGGAGACGAATTATGAAACGAACCCTCCTCCCTTTCATTGGCTTCCAATCATCAGTGATCGAAAGTATGGAACCTACAGGTACCTCCCAAGCTGAAAGTGTTCATATGGAAAATGTGCTGCAAGTGTTTACCTACGATTGTTTCCCTCCGGGTGAGATAGTGTCCAGGTGATCATCATTGTCCTTTTTGCGGAGATGATGAAGAGGCTACAAAACATGCTTTTATGGATTGCACGGTTGCAAGATTGATTTGGGCGGAGTCCAATATCCCGAGGTAGACTATCTTAAACCGGGCTAACGATGCAGCAGGATGGATTTTTGGAGTTCTTGAGAACCTGATATCGGCATGGTTCGCGGGAATGCCGCTGTAAAGGCCGGAAGGGCTGGAATGAAACTGGAACGCCGGCCTCCTTTTCGCTATTTTGGTGTTTGTCCCGGACGGACTAATGCTCGTTCCGTCGTTCTTTTGCTTTGTCGCGGCAATGGAATGCACGGAACGGAATGTTGCGACGGTTGGAACAGAATGTTGAGATGGTCAGATTCGGACGGCGTCAAGCTTTGAGGTGAATAACCCCATAACTCTATAAAACCAGTGGAGTGCAGAGAAAAAGAAAAAGGTGATTTTCTATTTTAATTAATTAATGAATATTGTAACTAATTAGATTTCATAATTTTTGATATGATTTGGTTTATTTAAATATTTTTAATTATAAAATACATTTCTCTTTTCATTAATTAGTAAATTTTGTTACTAATTAGTTTTCATATTTTTAAGGCACTAATTTGGGTTATTTCAATATTGTTAATTATATATATATATATAATTATTCACATATATATTGTTAAATTCATATATATATATATATATATATATACTCTTTTGAACAGATTTGACTAATTTTTTAGGATTAAAATACCCTCTGGGTCTAATACATGTAGAAATGTTTGATAGTAATAAAGGTTACAACAAAATCAGATTTGAACCAGAGGGCATTTTGGTCCTAAAAAATTAGTCAAATCTATTCAAACTTTGACCAAAAGGGTAAAATAGGAAGAACGAAACAAAAATTTGACGGTTTCCGTTATAAACCCTTACGTTTGTAGACAGAAAGTTGACATTGTAAAACATTTACAAATCCCAGGGTTTTTTAGGTAATTTTCCAAAATCGAGGATTTTATTTTCATTTAGGCAAACCTCAGGCTGCTCCAATGTAATTATCCCTATTAGTAATTGTCCACTTAAGATATAATTTTCTATATTCAAATTTCAAAATGTGTAGAATGGCCGCGACCGTTCTGCGACGATGCAATGGAACTGAAACGGTAGCCTCTGTTCCATTCCCCGCAACCGTTATGGCGAACCATGGATGTGGGAAGATTCAATGTTGTTCGCGATTCCTCTTTAGGCTATGTGGAACAATAGGAATAAAAGGCGCGTTGATGAACTAGTTAAGGAACTGGATGAGTTGATCCGCTTTGCAAGGCACTATTGCTAGTCCAGTCGAGATGCCACCTTGATTAGGAATGGGGGTACGCCAGTGTCAGCCTCGCAAGTTTGGTCCCTGCTAGGTATGGATACAGTAAAAATTAATTTCGATGGGGTGTTATTTGCGAATATTGGAGAGATTGGTGTCGCTGTGGTCACTGGGAATGCTTGGGGGTAGTGTTTAGGCTGGTTCCAACTTCGTATGGAGGGGCCGAAGAAGCCGGAATGGGTGGAAATGAGAGCTTGCTGGGAAGCGGTGCATATAGCTCACAGAAGAGGAGGGAATAATAATTTGATGTTGGATATCAATCTCTTAAGAGGTTCTGTTACAAGTCTTCCCTTTTCTTTGGTTAAACGCAATGCTAATAGAGTCGCTTATGTTCTAGCACGCTGTGCCAATACCCTCTGCGAAGGGATTAATATTTTTCCTAGTTATGCTAGAGACGTTGTTTTGTCAGACATTATTGCTTGATGCTTAATAATATTGTTGTTTGCTCTAAAAAAAAAAAAAAAAAAGTATATCATGTAGGGGTGGGAAAATTCTTGCCCAGACCCAACTTGGCCGCACCCAGTAAATCATGTAGCAAGTGTTAATACACTGGTCATGTAATTGGTCACTCTTCCTAAACTATACACCAATCACACAGCAAGTGTAAAACACTCGTCACGTAATTAGTCCCGGTGTGGCCGACCATAGTATTGGTAAGAATTTCCTGTAGGGGTGGCAATTTCTGTGACACGAAAAGCAAATACGAACCCACCACAAAAATAGCAGGTTAGGATTGAGAATTTATGTATTGGGTTGAAAATAAGTTGAATCCGAGAGCAACTCAAAATTTACATAAACTAGAGAAAGAAAATGAATTCAATAATTTTAAATTTAAATTTCAAGCATGTAGCTTATACGTAGCCAACCACACAAAATATATGCATATAATATAGTTATAGAAATTATAAAAAAAATGCGAAATAAAGTTTTACAAAATAAATTGTAATTTTTTCAATCTTTTCACTAAAGAAAGTTTATTTACTTAGGTGAGAGGCTAAAATTCATTTAAGATCGCCATACAAATTTAAAACTATGACACTCAATATAAGCACATCAATCACAAACTTAACCACTTATTGATAGAACTAAATTTTAGTTTAAACTTCACATCCTAAGGCGTCATAGGAATATGATTTATTATTATTATTATTATTATTATTATTATTATTATTATTATTATTATTATTATTATTGCATAATTATCATATGAGATCTCTAACATTTTGTGGTTATTAGGGCTTCATAAGAAATTTAGCAGGAAAATACTTTGCGAAACAGAAAAACAAAATTAAGACAACAAAATGGATTGGGTTGTGGGTTATCAGGACAACAGGTCAACCTGAATAACGTCAGGTCAATTCAAGTTGACACAAACCCAATTAGGTTGTGTTAGGGTTGAGACTTCGTATGTTTGGTAAGTCATGAGTTGGGTTATGGTTAAAACATTTTGTGTTATAACTCTATCCTAACACAATCTAAACTCATCCGACCCACTTGAATTGCCAGCTTATCATGATTGTTTCTTTGTTCTAATTTTCGGGGGGTTAGTGCTTTTTGAGTTTTCAAGGGCTGAATAGCATTGTGGAGCCAAGTCCAATGTCTGGGGCGTGATAATAAACATGCACTAGACTCGAATTACTTTAACAAAACTTAATGGTAATCTTTAACAAAAGAAAAATGTGGGGGAATATAATGCTCAATATTTTTCACGTTTCTAATGGCAAACGGTCTTGGATTTAATTTAACTATATTGTGGAATATATCCTACTAATTTCACTTCTGAAAGACTTACCACAAAAATCAAGTAATTGGGCTAGAAAACAAAGAATGCTGCCCCCCCCCCCCTCAAACATAACTATCGAATGGGAGAAATGCACACGGCACCCTTGTATTATACCTAATAAACAAAAAAAACCCTGAGAAAAAAAAAATACCCTAAAAAACCTCGTATCTTTCAAAATTTGCTCACTGCACCTCAGGATTGATTTTTAATCAAATAAATGTGAAAAAACTATTTTGCCATCCTCATACATAGTCACTAACCCCCACCACTATCGTCCCTAGCCGCCGCCGACGCCATCACCGCCGGCCGATGCCGGCATTCACTATGTTCACACCATTTCACTTCTCTCGATATCCTAAGCAAAACCCCTAACTTAATTTAATCAACGAACTACCTTTTCCCATTCAATTTCGCCCCAAACTTACCAAAATTTCACCATGAAAAGAATACCACCACCACCAAATCTGGTGGCACAAGAGGGAAGGAGGAAAGCAAATCTACAACCCGTTGGATTCCCCTCTATCACCGAAACCCTACCTGTAAATTCTGCTGTGACGCTAGAGGAGGGGAAATCGAGGGTGGTGGCGCAGTGTAGAGCTGTGGTGGCGGTGGCATGAAGAGGAAGAAGGATGGCGGCGACATACGGCGACATAGTGGGGCTTCAGTAGTGGCGGTGGCGGCGGCGTGGTGGGACTTTGGTGGTGGTGTTGGTGGTGGCTGGTGGCGGCGTGAGAGGGAGAGGGCTGCGCGGCGGCATGAGGGGAAGGAGAGGAGAGGATGGCGGCGGCGTGGTGGGACTTTGGTGGTGGTGGTGGTGGTGGCTGGTGGCGGCGTGAGAGGGAGAGGGCTGCGCGGCGGCGGAAGCAGCGTGAAGAAAAAAAAAAACGAGGGGGACGACGGCGGTGTGGTGGTGGTGGTGGTCGCCACTGGTGGCGGCTGGGGGGGGGGAGTGGGAGGGAACTATGGTGGCTGATTTTTGGGTGTTAGGGTTGGGGGGGGTGGGTTTTTAGGGTTAGGTTTTTTTTTTGTGTTTAATAAGAAAAAAGAAAAATATATGAATTATGAATAAAATTAAATGTAAGGATAAAATAGTAATTTCAAGGGGTTAATATACATGAATTTTCGCAGTCAATGCGCGTGTAACACACGAGGGTATTTTATGCAAGTTTTGAAAATTATAAGGTTATTTAAAGTAATTTTTTTTTCATAGGATTTTTTTTGCTTTTTTTGAATAACACAGGGTAGTAAAATGGTATTGACTCCTATCGAATACCTTTAAGAAATAAAGGAAAGATCAAGAACAATGATGTGTTCGACAGTTGGAGAGTGGAGGATTGGGGATAATGAGTAGGCGTGTTGTGAACAATCTAGTCATAAAAACGAGTTCTAAATTTTATAAACCACTAACCTTCATAATAATTTCACCACTATCTCCTCATCAATTAAAACAGAAAAAAGACAATACAAAGAAAAGTTCAATTGTAATATTAAAATGAATGACTAAAAAAATTGATTTCTCTGTCAAACAAAATATGTTGCCAAAATACCATATTTCTTGTTATTCGTATCAATTTCGGCACCTTGAATCGCCGTTGGAGTTTGCTTTGATGAAGAGTTGCGTAACTTTTTCTTTTTCTTTCATAATTTTGATGTGATTTCGTGGTTTTCCTCCTTTCCCGGATCTCATTGCTACGTTTCGTTGTTTTCTTTTTTCAGTTTCTTCATTGTTTGGTGAAAGATTTGAAAGAATCCTTACTAATATGGGAAGGTGAGAACTCGCCCTTCTTAAGAGAAGACGTCTAACACTCTGCCGTTAGTTCAATCTCCGTTAAAATTTAGTTGAAAGTTACCAACTGTTTCAAACTGATGTGTGGAACGCTTTCAAACTTGTTGTTATGATTGTTTCAAATGTATCAGGTCAATCTTTTAAATGCATTTTTAATATCCAATAACTCTTTCATGAAATGAAAATCTTTATAAAAATTCTATTTTTTGAATGCACTGCTTAGATCTTTATTAGCGAAAATTATAGCTCACACTTTTTTCATTTACTGAGTGCGCTGTTTAGATCTTTGTAAGCGAAAATTATAGCTCATACTTTTCCACCTACGTTGTAATTTACATTCTAACGCTCTACTTTACACTCTCTAAGCACTTAGAATCACTTTCAACCTACATATTTCACTCCACTAACTCAAGCTTACGAATTGAGCATGCTTTGAGTACAAATGTTCACTAACACGCAGAATTCCTCTACTGCCTACTTACTTTACTTTATTTATATTGCAATTATTCTTTTACTTTATTATTTTTGAGGCATTTAATTCAATTGAGTACTAAGGCTTTATTGCAAGTTAAATCCCCCATTGCCAATAGATCTTTCCTCACAAGCAAAATTCCCATACGCTTAACGTTTCCTTTCACAAATTCTTGGTCGTTCCAAAAGCTGGTGTACATCAACATTGTTGTATTTAAATATTGTTTCGAATAACAATTTTAATGCTTTTACTCTGCTTAGTACTTACACACTCATACGAAACACTAAAATCAGTACCAAAAAGATTAAAAATAAATGTCACCTTTCATGGATAGAAATCGACAATGAGAATGAAAAACACCTTTGGGCCGTGGGCGTAACAACTTTTTCCATTGTTTGAAAATACAACAGAGTTTATGACAAAGGTTTCCTATTCAAAGAACCAAAGGAGAAAACAAGCCTTTTATCCTATAATTACAAAGAAAGTCTCAAGACTCTTACATCAAAAACAGCTAAATCCACCCAGCCTCGAGTTATTCACTAAAATCACATACACTGCATTTTTCGAAGGAAAAAGTCCAAATTTTGAAAGTTCAGTTAAAACTAAACACATGTTTTTGCAATTCAGTTAGACCCTGCTGTTAGGGGGCAGGGGTAAGACACCATCGAAGAAATCCCCAAAATACCCCCGAGGCTCGTGTACCAGCTTCGAGATTATGTCTCTGAGAGTGATCACTCCTTCCAGATTTCCTACTTCGTCAACCACATAAACGCGGTGTATCTTCTTGGAATCGAGCTTTATAATAACTTCTTTCAGCGTATTGTTCCTTGTGCAAGTCACCATCCCACTCACCAGTGGTGACTCTTTCTCGTGCTTTTCGAGATAGCTTCTGACTGCTGTCAGGAAGTTCTTGGCGGTGATGGATCTGAAATTTTAACATGCCCGAATGAGTGAGATGACATCTTTGAATCTATTATTGGTTCACTACTACCCAGAACGACACATCCCATGCAAATTGTCTCTGTGTTTTCAATCAGATATTATGAAACTCGAGTCACGGTGTTACCATAGTTTCCAAGGGGAGAGTCTTGTCACAATCCGAAACCATGCTCAAAAAGTTTAGAAACAGACTCTTAGTGAATGAAGTTCAAATTAGTGCAAGCTCACGTCTGTCTCCTAATTCATATCCTAATTATATATATATATATATATATATATGACCATTTGAAATTTTATATAAGTTGAAAATACCTGTACTTGATTATGGATTATAAGTAATCAATAATCTACATTGTTACTTAACAGCTATCGATAATGTATTAACTAACCCGCGACCATGATGAAAATACATGTTTCATGTAATTTTTTGTAGTGCGACTACTTTAATGGTGCATATTTATCACCGCAATTACCAAATAAGAATAGATAAACAGACCTGTGGTCATTGTAGATTCCGGGTGCCATGAGAAGGAATTGTATATCTCTGATGCTTATATTACCGATTGCCTTATTTCCATCGTTTGCAACCACGGGCACACCTCCAACTCCATTTTGTCTCATTATTTTAAATGCCTGCAGCACAGGATCGTCCTCAAACACCTGCAGATGGCCAACAAAATACATAAACAAAAAAATCAAATTAATTCATTTATACAACAGTATATTAGAATAGAGTATTACCCCATTACCTTTATTATATCGCTGGGTTTCATTAAGGGAAGCCCGAGTTCGGATAGCTTTTTGGAACCCCAGCTTTCGAACCAATGGAGTCCAGCACATTCTTCTAGCATGTGAATAACAGCGCTTTGAGTTATGATGTTGTCTACCTTTGCTTCCCCTAAATCAACCACTGGGACACTCTTCATTCTATATTTCGACAGCAGTAGAAGCATTGTTAAAAAGGAGTTAGCCTTCTGCAAGGCGAGAAATGGGGCCCACCGAAAAGATCCCGAAATATCCCCGACCTGTTTGTTCAGTGACGGAAAACACATTTAGTATACGAAAGGAACGAAAAATTCAATTACATGGAAAAAAAAAAGAAAAGAGAAAACGAAAAACCTTTGTATTTTTGTAGAAGTCAGAAGAAGTAAGAGTCTCAAAAAACTTTCCACAAGTAGCAGTTGGAGAGTCAGGATGCATGCTTTTAAACCGAGGAGAAGATATTCCACTAGCTGCTGCTGCAACAGCCGGGCCAATATCGAACTCTGAGCCATTCACGACTGAATCAAAGGCAGAGCTGCCTTCCATCTTTTCAGACTGCAATAAAAGTTGGTTTGTCAATCACACAGTTTATATAACTATGTGTAATTCAAAAACTTTCCATTTGGTTTCAAAATTATGAATAACCCCTTATGGTAATCCATGTATGATCACGTACAAAACTTATCAAGAAACTCGGATAACGTCGTACATGCATGAAACAGTAATATGGAAGGTTATTAATTTTGAAGAAGGGCATATAACTATGCATAATGAATGACATACGGGAGCAATTATATGTCCAAGAAATGGATGTAATTTTTTATAATAAGAAGGGAGGTTCGTGTACTTGCACAGTCATAGGGGCGGTGCGGTAATTATTTCAAAAAGGGAATTCAACACTTCTTCGCATAGAAAGTTCAATCTAGAGAGTGTTGTTTGTTCTTTCTTTTTTTTTAAAGGAGGGGGGGGGGGTGTTAAGGAAAAAAACAGGTGCATACGACCTGTCCGTTTTCAATTTCACTCAAGTTATAGTGTCACCTTTTCTCTTGTTATTTCGATAAGAATCACTTCATACCAGTCGCTAGATAATGAAATGCGATTTAATCATTCGTCTAGCAAGATATTTGAACAATTTTTCAGAAGAATTCTTGGCGAACGAACCTGGTGTAAAATCCAGACAACAATCCCAGCAAATTCGACAACACCTATGTATCTGTCAATCCAACTGGCATCTTCAGGTGCTTTAACGTCAACCACTGGAGCACTAAGGATTTTGTTCCGGGCCAGTAACTTGACAGCACCTTCCAGACTCGTGTCTGATCTTATCTCAATAACTGTACAGAGAAAAGCACAGAATGACGTATCTGAATAAGTTGTGTCCAATATTGAATATATAATTCCCATCTTCGCCAGTTAGATGTCAAAATTAGAAAGATAGGGGCAGGGATGGAGCAAGGAGGCGTGCTGGTGGTCCCCCAACCAACACCAACCCCTTCTTCTTAAGTCTATATATTATTTTATTTTATATCTATTCTCGTTAAAATTTAGAACTACGCCCGCCTGAAAATGGTAGCCCTTAATATCTTATAGAACTCAAACCATTTTATGAAAAGCATTTGAGGGACTATTTGCCAGCTTACAAAACTACAAAGCACTGTTTAACAAGCATCGAAGAACAGAATAGCAACAAGAGCCTAAAATTTTGTCAGAAAACATGAGTAACGCCAAAAAGCATTCATCAAACTTTAAGAAGTCAATTTAAAGTTGCCACAAACACCCAAATGACGGTGTATTGATACAAAACCCAAAGATTTGAGTAAAGGGCACACGCATGAGAAATTATTACAAAATCCAATTATAGACTGATTCAGACTTTCTGTCAATATACTTTCCCCATAAATTCATAACTTAGCTATATTTTTCATATAGAGACAAGCATATATTATATATCCAATCCCCAGTGAAAGGAAGGGTTGAATAGAGGTAAAATCAGCCTGTTATTTTACAGTGAAGGATCATCCCAAGATTAGGATGATTTCCCTTGAAAAGGAACTTTTTGAACCCACAATTCATCACAAATCCATCCCTTTCCAGTAGGTCATTCGGTTCTTCTTCTTCATCCCTTAAAACAACCACAAGATCAGGCATCTCGCTCTCGCTCTCCCCCACACACACAAACAGAAGAAAGACAGAGACAGAGAGTTACTAAGCACTGAAGAGTCAAGCCCACAATCTGATTAGGGCCTAACAACCAATCAAAAGCAAGAAACTAACACAAATACTTCTTCATATAACAAATCAATGAATTGATGGAACATATATTACCCTGTGAAGATGGAGCAAGAGGAAAGGCAGATACAGGAATACTCTCGAAACAAGCGTTGAGCTTCTCAGTTGGGCTCAGCTGCGCCTCCTGAATATCCCACAAATCCTCCACTTGCATACCCAGCTTAGCTTCCGGGCTCCTTGGCGTTTCACTCTCTTCCACAACCATCTCTCTTTCTCTCTCTCTATCCCACACTAACTCTCGCTCTCAAAATTAAAGCTTTCATCCAACAACGGAAAATCTGTGTACTACCACCACCAGTAAGTGACAGATTTTAGGTTGCTTCGTTAAATATCACTTTCTTGAAAGTTGACGCACACCAAAAACCAATCATGCTAAAAGCCATCATAAAATAATAATCGAACCGTATTGTACATCAGGGTTCTTGTTCTGGTGTTGCGCGGGTGCATGGTAACTCTGAGGTCCGAGGCCTGCCAATTGATCTGATCCGTCAAACTCATGCTTCGTGACACGTGGCAAATGGGTCTGCACTTTGATGAGGCTGGCGCAGTCAAAGATGGACACTATGAATTCGGGTCGATCTTTAGTTCTTATCCATTGATGCTCTACTTTAAAGCTCAGACTTATCCGAATTTCCATTAGGGCCACTTGCAAGTAATTAAGACAACGGAAAAACATGATACATAAATTTTAGGATGTCTTTGATTAATTTTTCATTCTTTTTTTGTCTTTTCCTTAAATTATTGTTCATATGATGACTCATCTCTCTCTCTCTCTCTCTCTCTCCCTCTCTCCCCCTCTCTCTGTGTCAAATTTTTTTGTTTTTTTGTGTTTAGATATGATGACTCAGCTTGTAAATATTTAGATATGAGTTGGCCCAAGTGGGATGGACCAAACTCGAGTACACAACAGATCAGGCTAATTTGATTATTAGAGGACAATTTAAATATAATAACAAAAATTTAGAATAAAGATTATGCATTCGAAAGCAAGATAAAATTATTTTCTTTTCAAGGGAGTCGAACTGTATATAGTATGTAAGTGCTTACTTTCAGAATACCAGCAGAGATTTTTTTGCTTTCAAGAATTGTATAAAATATATTCAAAATATAAATGAATTGAGCATACTCACGAATTTGACAAATTGGTTCAACATAAATCCGAGGTTAAGTTTCAAGAACTTGAGCTTGAGCTAAACTTGAACAACTTTTGAGTCAAATTCGAGCCAAACAATTCATGTTCGTTGACTCATAAATCAGTTTAAGAGCTTCATATTTTTAATATTCTTTATATTTATATAACTATATATATATAGGTATTTATAATATATTAAATTTTCAAACTCAATTTCGAGCTCGTCCTCGATTTTGCAACTCAAAGAAATAATTAAAAATTTGAACTCAAACTCAGGTTTGGACCTATAATATAGTTTTAATTTCAAGCCAAACAAGTCGAGTGTAATCGAATTTGAACAAGACTTAAATCAAACTTGAGACCCATTTTTCTTGACTTTTAAGCTTGAGCTTGAGTTGGAATCAAACAAATCAATAGGTAAACCTAATCAATTGATTGTTTGGATAATAAATTTGAATGTTATGATCGATAAAGGGCAATATATAGTTTCCTACTTGTCCTTAATTCTGTGTCTAATCCCCCCCCCCCCCTCCCCCACCAATCACATAAGTAATCCAATGATTAAAACCCTTTAAGATTAGACGATGTAAGTACAAAATTGTCTCTCGAATATAATGTGAAATTAGATCTCAAATTAATTTCATCTCTCATTTGTGTTCTCCCCTTCCCTTTTGAATTTGTGTGCATATATGACATTTTGATTGATATTTATAAAATATTTCGAGTTGATTATATAAAAAAAAATCTCCTCTCATTCTTGTGAACTCGTCGAAGAATCCGCATTTCTCTCTCTTTCACATCAAGAAAATTTCGCCGTTTATTTTCTTCACAAAATAAAAAAATTTGATATAAAAAAATAGTCCACAATTTGTTCATCAGCACAATTAAAAACAAACAATTAAAATCTCTTGTTTTTGATGAGACTTTTGAGTTGAAATTTGGCAAAAGAAAACTTACTGGAAGTAGTATTCATTTCAATGCTTCTCGTTTTTAATTCCAAGTTGATGTCCCGTTAACACTAATTGATCCCACTTAGCTATTGATCAATGTGTCTCGATTCTGACATTTTCGGCGAGTTTCGCTAGAATCCAATGACTTTAACACCACTAGGACCATCTCAATTCATGAATCTTGAATATGTAAGAGTCAAACACGTTCTAACCCTTCCCATCATTGGTTAAAGGGGTCATCTCTCCTCCAATTGTCTATTTATTCGCTGATAGTACTGTCAGTTTTACTTTGATACCTTTTTCAAGACCTCAACCATCACATGTATCACAAAAAGCCTTTGGCGGAAAATCCAACTTTTTTCTCCCTCTGAGTAGCGGAATCCTAACAATAGGAGTTTTTTATTGTATAAATAAATTTTAAGGTGTGTATTTATATTCTAATACTCGAGAGGGTTTCTTTTGTAATTTCAACCCTCTTTAGGGAGGTGTAATTCACCTTCTTGTTTGACAATTAGTCAAAATACATAAAACTTAATAGAAAGTTTTTTTTCCTTTTTTATTTTTTTTTAATTTTAGCAAACATCGATGATGATTTTAATAATTTTTTATGCTTGAGGAATTTTTTTATAATTCCGACAAATATCATGGGTAAATTACTATAATTTGTCCAAAATAATATTAATATATTATGATAGATATTCTAATTAATGCATCATTTATTTCGTCAATCACATCCTACTGTATATTGCAAGCGAGGGAGCGAGTTCGTAATACATGGCATATTCAAGTAGTCTACTTAACCATAAAAAAAAAAAAAACACAAAAACAAGTAGTCTACATAATTATTGAGAACTAGTAATATTGGCACTTTTCATGTATGTGAGTGATTAAAAAAAATAATCTAATGATCTACTAATTGTTTTTATTGTATCTATATCTTTTTTAATTATTTTTAATAAATTTATAAAATTAATAATAAATAAAAATACAATAATTTTAAATAAAAAATTAAGAAAACAATTACAAAGAAATTTAAAAAATAATATTAAGAAGTATTTGGAGATAAAAATAGGGGAGAGAGGGAGAGAAAATGCAAAGAACATGTAAGAGGAGTGAGAAAGTAAAAAAAAAAAAAAAAATGAGAGGGAGAGAGAAAAATTTGATAGACAGAAAACGGAAAAGGGCTATAGATTATTGAAAATCATTGACTTTTGGTGTTACGTTAGCTTTCGTTGAATGTATTGAACTTTTCATAAATCAAGACAAAAGTATAGAAAAAAAAACTATTTTGAAAAATTGATTATCCTAAATAAGTATAGGAACGATAATACAAGATATTTTTATAAGAGCAAAAAGAGACGCAGACTTCAGGAAGGGCGTAGAAAAGAAAAAAGAAAAAAGAAATTAGGGAGGGAAAAAAGAAGAAAAAAAAATGCTATCAAATCAAATAACACAGAATTAAAAAAGAAAAAAAGAATCAAATATACAGAAAAAGGGCTATATAATTATAAATAAACATAGATAAAGATTATTATGCTAATTAATTTTTAATCGTAACTATTGTAAAGATTATTATAAATAACTGTACTCTGTCTAGTACAGTTAGGATTTTTAATCGTAACTATTGTATTTTAACATATTTTTTCTCTTTTACCTTTTTGTCAAATTTAACCAAATTTTACAAATTGTTCAATGTTGATTTTGTAATATTTTAAAATACATAATATTTATTTTAGTAATATTGTATACCAACTTAACAAACAAAATCGTTGATAACCGAAAAAATAAAAAAAATACAAACTTTAGATTCTGTATTGAAAACTTGGCACTAAATACATGTTAATCAATTTCCATAATACAACACATATATGATACTTTAAGTATCATTCTTGATGAAAAAAGTAAACTGTTAAAAAAATATTTCGATAAAAAAAAATCATGCATTAAAAAAGATTTGGGGGAATTTTGTTCTTATCAAATCCCCGTTAGCTATACAATTAGCATGCGAACCCTAGGATTGTCTAGGTAATTTCCTAAGATTGAGAGTTAAATTTGTAATTTTGTCATAACTTGGGTAGTTTAGTATAATTCATCCATTTTTTAATAACGAAAAATTTGAAGACATTTTTATATTGCTCATATCTCCGTTAGTATTATATTTAGTATGCATATCTCATAATTATTTAGATAATTTTTAAAAATCGAGGATTTAATTTGTAATTTGATCATATTTCAAGGTACTTCAATGTACTTATCCAAAAACAATAAACAAAAAAAAAAAAAAGAAAAGAGAAATATATATATATATATATATATATATTTGCTCCCTTTCACTTTTAAAAGTTGGATTCTTGTTACCGATGATGGTTTTATTTCAATGTTTTTCATGTTGATTGAAAGCCATCATTACAAATTTGTACCTTTTTTCATTCTTCTTATTTTGTGAACATCGGTGTGCGATTGACTATAAATGATTACATGCGGAAACACTAATAAAATATGAAGTGAGTGCAACACCTATTTTTCTCATAAAACTTGAATACAAAAGACATTAAATCTGTAAGTAAATTACGTCATCCTTCCATGAGGTGATGATTAAGACTTCTTTTGCATGGTTTTTTTTAAGAAGAGAAATATTTATTTTTTTAGAAAAAAATACTTTAATGAAAAAATGTATCTGCTTGTGTTTTTTAAAAAAGTAAAAGTCTAAGGGAAAAAAACCTGAAAAAAGCTATCCAAGATAGTTTGAAAGAAAAACACATTTTAAAATGCTTTCTGTCGTTGCATCTAAGTACAAAATTACTTAATTTAAAAAAAATTCTTACAAATATCATTCGATAAGCATTTTTTTTCCTTAAATCTATTCAACGAACTCGAAATACAACTAGGCCCCTCAATTTAGAAAAAAAAAATTGTTATTCACACTCTAAAATTGTTATTGATACTTTCTCTCACTTTATAATTTTTATCAATAGACCAATATACACATTTAATTTTTAAATATTAATTTAATTTAATTTAATTTATTGGACAAAAAGCCCTAAGGCCTCATTTACTTTTCTTGGTGGCCTTCACGTTAGTTTAGCCTGAAAAGTTTGTTTTGCCTGTTTAGGTTGGTTTATTTATCCCTTAAATTATGTTTACTTTTATTATCAATTTACCATAACCCAACTCAAATATTCCAACTTGTTTACTTTGAAAAACCTAACCCTAACTGAAAAGGAAGGCACATTATTAAATTGCCCTTTGAAAATTTGGGAACCCATCATCAAGGTCACCCCATTGGAAGCAGGGCTATACATGTTCTCGTCAATGGAGCCTCCCTACTAATGGATAATACACTCATCTTCGACGTCAAGAAGAAAAATAAACTCAGATGAAAAAAAAGTAACAAAACACCTTCATTTTACTCTCAAGATCTCAAATTATTCTTCCACATAGTAAAACTTCGAAAAAGAAAAGATGGAATTTCTAATGGGATATACAGAATTTTTTCTTCAACAAATTACTAATAATGGGTTAAATTTTGTATATGCTCTTTTGGGCCAAATTTCATATCGTACCAGTCTATGATGATATCGGGTCGGAGCCTCCCTCTGCAGCAGCGCGCAGTGATGCCGGAGCTGCAACCCATGGTGAAGTCCTATGATTTGGGACCACTAAAGAGCTGCACAATGCGCTTGTTTGAGTTCTGCCGCAAAGATGTGAGGATGAAAAAAAAAAGATAGAACAAAAAGATTGAAGAAGGTAAAGGAGAAAAAGGGGAGACTTCTCGCCTGATGCAGATAAGAGTAATTGCATTTTGCTTGGTCCCTTGCCACAAAAATTAGGAATGCTGAATGGCAATGTCTGTAATTATTGTGATTTAATGGTCCATGTTGTCAATTCACACAAGTGGACAAAGGGATAAATTAAACTAACGTGCATTGCCGTGCTTGGAAGTGCGTAGAAGCGTGTATGAGACCTAAATGCGGGCCTACCAGCATACAAAGTAAACATTGGAAAATGTGGGATAACTGACTTAAACATGAGTTATCTATAAAAGTAAACATGGCCTAACAATCTATTATTCACTTTCATGCATTTAAGAATACTATTCTTCACCATTTTCTTTTTGGCTTTGGTGACGACAACTTCAAAATTATTATTCAACTTTTTATTTCGACAGTGGCCTAGCAAATTTTTGTTCCAATATTGTTGTCTTTGTGCAATATTTTGTCCATTTTTCTACTTTTTCTTCATATTAATTTTAGTTGAAAATGGAGATGACCAATATTTTAGAAGATTTAACATTGATTTTTGAGTTGGAGGAGATAATAAAGCTTGTGAACATCAAGAGTACCGAGCAAATTTGAGATATCTACGATTCGTACAACCCATCTGATCGCAACAAATGTATTTTTTTCTTTTACATATTTTTTATATTATTTCATTAAGCTTTATTTTGGCTCACACTTTAATTTTAGCATACGTACATTTAATTTTTCTCCTTATGTGCAAATTGTTCTACTAATGCTGATATATATATATATGTATATATATATATATTGCAGGAATAATATATGGAGCAAACAAGTTGGTGCAAACTGTGAACAGGAGATCATGCCTTAATGATAAGCCTAAAAATATAAACACTTTTATGTGCATGTTGTGTGCTTTCATTAATTTTATTAAGATTGTAAAATTCTAAAGATGAAATTTGTGGTTCACGGAATAAAACCTTAATTTTGTCAATTAAAAGTGTTTTTACGCCTGTAAAGCATGATTTTCTTTCAAGATTTTGATGCCCATATCCACTCATAAGCATTCCGTGTTGTTATCACAAGAAATCGGGACTGAAATTGAGCTGCAAATGCCAAAGACCGCGTTAAGATGACCAAAGCCATTTTGATGTGCATTTGACCATCTCGATGGGTACAGAAGACCCCAAAAACATGCACAACAGGACAACCAAAGCGGTCTTGATGAGCCAAATCCTTCTCCATGTGTAGAAGCTATTTCGTCAAGTGATTTTTTAAGACAACTTAATGGCCATAGCCGTCCCCGGTGTGCTTGAAGCCATTTCGCTCCACCTGCACATACAATGACATTTCATTTCTGTTAGGATTCTAACTACAGTCACCCCACCACTATTTAAGGACATAACGATTTTAAGGGACTTTTGGCTGATATTTCAAGAGGAGTTCAAGGACGAAAGCTTAAGAACGATGATAATTCAAGGGACAAGTTCTTCCATCCCTCAAGCCTATTTGCATTTATGATTTTTTTAGTTTTATCATGTTTTTATGTTATTTTAATTTTGTTATGTCTAGCTAAATAAATTATAAAGTTCTAGACTAGTCATTGTTGAAACCCTTATAGTTTTTGTTGAACCCCTTTAATTGTGATTTCCATACTTCCTATTTAGAATTCAAGATTTTTTTAATTGTGAATTCCTGATCAATTTTTACAAGTTTTGAGATTTTATATTCGACTACGAAAGGGTGTGTATAAAATATGACTATTTGCTTTATAGACTAGGAACACCTATGTTAAAAATAATCATGCTCTTATGCGATCGGTTAGATTATTTAGCAATAACTTTTTAACTAACACAACTCTTACACATAATGGGTCAAGAGATCCGTATGTGATCACGAAAGTAGACACATAGTATTTGTTAGCATGTTTGTTTTACTTTCAAAAGGAGATTATAAATATTTTCGTGAGTTAGATCGTGGAAAGGGGTGGTATTATCAAAGGGGGTTCAACTCATTATAAGGGGGATTTAATTGATGATGCTTAGGCCGTTGTTTGTTCTTATTGATTTTTCTACTTATATTTATTTGCTTTTTTTTATTTCATAAACTTCCAATCAATTTTTAAAGCTTAAACAATAGAGAATTTATAAGTTTGGTGCTTGGTAGGCCCATTCCTCGTAGGAACGATACTTCACTTTCACTTTATTACTTGAACGACCCGTACACTTGTGGAAAATTTGCAACAAGTTTTTGGCGTTGTTTCCGGGGATGATGATTACCAATATCAAATGAGTCATAGTATCTATTGATTTAAGCAAAATTATTTATTTTTACTTTTAATTTTTCTTGCCTTTTATTTTCAGTTCATACATTTATTTTTCTTTGTGCAGGCGTAGGCGTATGCAAAGTCTTGAAGATCTCAAAGTTTTGAATTGGTACCGTTTGATTTAGAGATAGAGAACACTTTCCATCAACTTCATCGTGATTAAAGAAAACAAAGAGTTAGAACAAACACTGGCATTATTAGTTGCAGAGATGGCTCGACAAAATAATTGGACATTGAGGGATTATGTACTACTTGATGTCATAGGACTTCAGGGGTGCATCACCGTGCCAACTATTGATGCCAACAATTTTGAAATTAAGATAGCGATCATCAACATTGTACAACAATGCTAGTTTGGAGGAGGATCTACAGAGGAACTCAATTCGCACTTATCCTACTTTACAACTATTTGTGCAACTTTTAGATTAATGGTGTCTCTAATGATGCTATTTGTCTTAATTTGTTTCCTTTCTCATTGAGAGATTAGGCCAAGGATTGGATGAGCTTTCTACCACCGTGAATTCCATGTCCACATGGAAAGAGCTTTCCAAAGCCTTTTTCGCAAAGTATTGCCCCTCTCATAAAGCTTCTCCAATCAATGAGGAGTTGATGGCTTTCCGAAAAATAAGACCAAGGGTCCCTAAACAAAGCTTAGGAAAGCTTTAAGGAACTGTAAAGAAAATGCCCTAACCATGGCTTGCCGGATTGGCTGCTTGTGTAAAGATTCTACAATGGTTTGGCAGAACCTCTCTGAATTACGATTACGCATCTATGCCTTGGGGGGGCGAGGGGGCGGGGAGTTGATGTCTAAATCTACAGAAGCTACATGTCAATTGATTGATGAGATAGCTACCAACAATTACTACTAGGGAACGAGTAGGGTAAATCCTACTTTCGCAAAAACTCTGAAGGTTGTAGGTATGCTTGAGTTAGATACCATGTCTTTTATTAATGCTAAATTTGATGCTTTATTTAAAAGGTTTGATCAATTAACTGTTAACGTGGTATCTAATTCCTTTTTGAGTTGTGGTATTGTGAAGGTCCTTATAGCATGAATGAGTGTTCAGGGCCCATGGGGCGAATTCTTCTTGAGGAATTTCAATATGTCACTAATAAGATCGAAAATAACCCCTACATACCCACATATAACCTGGGATGGAAAAATCATCCCAACTCTTCTTGGGGCGGGGGGCAAGGGCAGGGGCGGGGGGGAGGGGGGGAAGGTAATCAGAACAATCAAAACCAACAACTTGGGCAGCTTAAACAAAACTTCTAATCCAAAGCTTCAGGGTTTTCCTCACACCCACCTCAACCTTCACAACCTGACCCCAAATCTTCTTTGGAAGGCACCCTTGAAAAATTCATGTAAACTACCATGGATAGATTTGACAAGTTTGCACATTAATTTGACAAGTTTAAATCTTGCCTAAATAGGATTGAATATGAGGGTAATACTTCCACTTTTTGGCAACAAGGGTAATTGCCTAGTCAAATAGAGATTAACTCAAGAAAGCATTGCAATGCAGTCACCTTGAGGAATGGACTTGAGTTGTAAGAATTACCGAGAAAAGCAAAGAATCTTGATGAGAAAAGAATGTGGACAAGTTTAAGGGCATCAAGGTAAACACAAAAGAGTTGGAGGAGGAGAAGATGAAAGTGAATAAAGTTAAACCTTACATGCCCCTAGTATCATTCCCTCAAAGGTTGTTCAAACGTAAATTGGATGAAGAATTCGGGAAATTCAAGGATTTGCTCAAACAACTTCACATCAACATACTTTTCCTAGAAGCACTCGCACAATTTTAAAAGTATGTGAAGTTTTTGAAAAAAAATCTTGTCCAACAAAATGAAGTTAAAAGAATATTCAACAGTTGCCCTCATGGAAGAATGCTACGCCATCCTACAAAACAAGTTACCCCCAAAGCTAAAGGATCCAGGGAGTTTTTCCATTCCTAGCACAATTGGTAATCTTAATTTTAATATAGCTCTATGTGACTTAGGTGCTAGTGTGAGTTTAATGCCTTTATCTATTTGCAAAAAACTTGGCTTAGGCGACTTAAAGCCTACAACGGTGACTTTGTAACTTGCAAATAGATCAATCAAGTACCCATATCAACGGGAGTCTGATGGCTAGCTCAAGATCAGCAACGGGAGGGATAATAAGAAACGACGAAGGTGAATGGATCGTGGGCTTTTCAAAAGGACTAGGAGATGTATCGGTTAATATGGCCGAATTGCTAAGGTTAAGGGAAAGACTTGAAATTGCTTGGGGAAGAAGAATTCACAAGATTGAGATTGAAGATAATTCAGAAGTTATCAAAAACCTCCATGGGAAAGCAGATTTGCATGACCATCCCCTAGAACGGATCGTTTAGGACTGCAAAAGGTTTATCCGCATACGGTGGGAAACGAAGATAATGCATACAAGAAGAGGAGGGAACAAATGCTCAGATAAATTGGCTAGGATGGGTCATGAAATTCAGTATGAGCTTGCAATATGGGTTGATCCCCCAAATGAACTGAAGACCTTTTTGGTTGAGGATAGGCTAGGTTCTCCTAATTTGGAAGCGATGGCTCATTAGTTACGGTGAATCTCTTTTTTAACCCAATATATATATATATATATATATATATATATAATGTAGAAACAATTTTTTGATAAAAAAAAAAAATAGAAACAGATACATTCATTATTGGAAGAAAACATGACCTAAAGCTCTTTTTTTTTTTAACTTTATATATTCTGGAAAAACACAGGAACAAACTTATAGATTATTTTTTTCCGAAGCAAATAAAATAATCAAATTTGCACTAGCTAGTGGTAAATCAGTTTAGAGCTAAGTCAATTTTATTGATTGATTGTAATTAGTTTTTAGTTAAGCAAAAAAGCGGCCCAACTTTTCAAATAGAAGTAACACTAATGAATTTTCTGCATCCGGAAGAAAATGCCATTTTCAAACCATTCAAACAAATGTATAGCCTATCAAATTTGTTTTCCCCACTACTATCATTTGTACCAAGTATCAGAGCTGAGCTAGGATTATGTAATTTTGCCTCATCAATATAATCCCACAAAAATTGAAATTGTTCATCAGGACTATCATGGAGGGCTTCTATAGCTTTCCTCTTCATCCTATAAGCCTGAGATATAGTAACTTGACACCCTAGCTATTTCTCTACATCTTTCATAAATCCCTCCACATCTCTTTTAGGATCAATCTTAAACAGTTGAAAGCATTTATTAACCAACCATGAAGATTTAACATGCTTCACATTATACTCAGGTGTGCAAGTATGGTCTGGATTAAGCAATCTAACTTGGAAAGAAGATTCACCCTTTACCAAATATGCATGTATTTTACAATCACGCTCAGCATCAACACATTTTGCATACATCCTAAACTTGTGATTTTTGGTAATTTGGATGTTTCTTCACTCCCTTATAGCATGAGAATACACAGCAAGTTTAAACTCATTTTTGTTACCAAATTTATGACCTAGTAGGAAATTAGGATCAAAAATATTTAAAGTGTTGAAAATAGGATAACTATTGGTCACATTCTTACTATCAGATCCCCTCCTACTATCTAAGTCATCTTCATTCATATTGACATCTTTTTTCCCCTTGTCATCTATCCCAACTTCATTAGAGTTACCAAAAGTATCACCCTCAAAACCCCCACTACCTATCCACTCTTCCTCTATATCAACAAACCTATCAAACATAACATCACCATCATCACCTCTCTCCTTAACACACATATATTCTTCATCATCACTATCTTCAATAATTTCATCATCATATTCATTAATAACACCAACTACACCAACATCAACATCAACATCTAACAACTCATTTTCAGCATTAATAGTATCAGTTTCATTAGTATTATCAACTTCATTAGAGATATCAACTTCATTTACTGCAACTACACAATCAATATAAATGTGAATCTCCCTTACTGCACTCAATGCTTGCTTACAAAAATTCTTAAGCCCATTGTTACTTCCATGAAGACAAAACCCCCACGACTCCTATGATAGTACCTCTTAGACTCTCCTAATTCACACACATTGTCACAAAACACACCAATAGCATCAAGGCACATACGGTTTACATCAACATAATCAAATTTAAACACTTTTCCACCCACATAATTAGGTTTCAAGCCATGAGTGTACTTACCCCCACAATGAATACTCGTAGTCAGAAACTTGCTTTGAGTATCTGCAACAACACAAAATTAAAATACAATTATTAATTAATTATCTAATATAAAAAAATTACAAAAATATAAAATTAATAAACAAGGTCACTCACTATGCACATTTATTTCACTATAGTATAATACTTTCTGACAATTTTTTCAATAAAAAAAAACACGAAATAGGACCACAAAAGAGGAATACAAGGACCATGTTCAAGACCCTCATAAAGCGAAAACGAACAAAACTCATGCCCCACATGCTATTACTTTACTAAACCCTATAAAGCAAAATGACTACAAAAGCACATCACATAAACAGCAAAAACATAAAGCATCTTCTCCTTTGTACTTCGACAACTACAAATTCCAGACTTACCATATCGTGGTGGGGGTAAAAAATTCCTCTCCTCCTTCCTCAGTTCAAGTATGGTCCCGACAACCCTAGACCACTATGTTGCAACACAAAAATCTCACACAAATTTTTAGAAAATGAGACTTGGAGTGATTTCGCACTAAGAGAAGTTACAGAGCGAAGTGGGCTAGGGTTTTTTTTTCCCTAAATCGATTTGGGAATTGAAAAATCAAGTGAAATATGTTTAGAAATTAAACACATAGTTCTTTTTAATAATGTGATATCCACGTGGGCATGAAAAATTACATATTTGCCCCTTAGTATCCTATTAGGCATGCCACTTAGGATGAAAAGGACACATAAGCGCCAGGTTGGTAATTATGTGTCATAAATCCCACTTAGTGTCACCGAAGACGTCATATTCAGGTAAATTATTGGCCGGAAGTCCTAAATGTGTTAAAAAATTTTAAATTATATCCTAAAATTGAAATTGGGATAACTGGAGTCCTAAATATCAAATTTGGACAACATAGTATCCTAAAAATGAAATTTTCCCTTAGTTTGATAATGGGAAACAGGTGACTAAAAAAGTAAAATATATTAAGCATCGTTGATCATGGTATTCAACATTTATAAGTTGTATCCTGATGATATTTTTGACAGAAATTTTAGGAATATTCTATTGAAAATGTGGAGCTAATTGCATTTGGCACTCTTATATATTGAAAATTGATGTAAAATCCCACTAAATAAATAAAAAAAGTTAGTGGACCTCTTGTATAATGTGTGTGTATATATATATGATAGATGCATATTATATGTGCACATATAAATTATATAGGTGCATATATACAACTAAGGAAATTAAATTGTTTCTATCGGGATTATAGCCCAATGGTCGGATTCAAACCAACACCATTGAGATTTTGTGATTAAATTCTCTTGTCCTCTTTTTTTTCACTTTGGGTGAGTCTGAGTGTGTGTGCGTGTGTAGTGTTTTAATTAATATTTATAGGGTGTTTCAAATTATTTGTATAAAAAAGAAAATTAAATCATTTCATTTATTATTGTAATTAAATGCAACTGAGCTATGCTTTATACTTAAAGAGCCTCATGTTGAGAATTTCTTTTGACTCTTCTTTTCTCTCTTCCTTTTGAACTAGTAAATTTATATTTATTTATTTTCATCAACTAAATCAAAGGGCGCCATGGAAGGTGGCTCTTCCTCGGCGGAGACGTCCGATGTGTGTGGCTCCGGCGGCGGAGCCTCCAAGTTCCTTGTCAACCTGCCCTCTCGCGGCTTCTTCTCCTCCACCGTCCTCTCCTCCAATCCGGTATTCCTCATTATCCTAAAACCCACATCTCTCTCTATCTCTCTCTCTCGTCATATATTATATGAATTGATCTATTCATACTTAATCTATATTCTTTTATGGCATGAAATGCAACTAATTATCATGGTTAGGGCTTTAAAATTGTATATGTGGTGGTTAGGCATGGCGAACTGAGATATCTCTCTAGGGTTTTCTGTTCTCAATTCCAGTAAGGCGGATGCCTCTCTCTTGCCAGTTGAAAAGTGAACTTCTCGGATTCAATTGCATTTGTCCACAGCTAAATTGTATTCTTGTTCAGATTTTGTGCCATTAGTAAGAATTCACCATGAAGTAAAAAGACAAAAAAGGATTTTCTTTGCGACTTGAAAATCAATTTATTTAATAGTTTCCCTTTGAGAATTTTAAAGGATAAGTTAAAAATGCATTTTGAAGTTAAAGATGGGTTTCGTAATTTTTGAACAGTTCTCAGTGGACTTAAAGATGAGATTTGTAATTTTTGAACAGTTCTCAGTTCAGGTGGCAACTAGCCCTCTGAGGATAAGTAAATAAGCAAATGCTGGCACTCACTCAATCTATAATATAAGAGAATAAGCCAGTTTAAGATATGGGGATTGCTACCAGCGTATTACTCTTCAGTTGGGGCCTTTCGCCCTGATGGCTAGCTTGATAATGGTACAGCCCTTTATCTCATAAGGAGGGGAGTATTAGTATTTGTTGCACTGATGACTAATCTAATAAGAATGGCCTCGCCAGATAGTTATCTCTTTACGCAAATAGAACCTTATCAGTCTTTACACAAGCAATCCTCTCAGTGATGGTCAGTTTTTAGTAACAAGTTTGATAGCATTTATACCTATGTGATGGTAAATTTAACAGTTGCGAGACCTTTCCGAGCGTGCTCTATAATGAGAACTTTATTTTGTTTTGTTGTATCTTCCCAAAACATTTTTCAACTTGCAAAATAAAACCAAACATATCCAAGATACACCTTTTGTTTGCCAAAATATTGTTTTCATTTCGAATCATCATCTCAGTTAAAAAATGTATCCATTTACATGTTCTTCTCATTATTCTAGTATAGATTTTAAATATTTAATTATCATAAAAATATAAATATAACATATGATAGTATATAAACTTTTTGCGACAGCAGTAATAACATGAAAGCTCACATGAAAGCTATCTACATTAAAATTTGCCTATCAAAAATAAAACTAAGTGTGTTTTTATTCTCCACATGTTTCCCCTCAACTCACTGCCAAAACATAATTTCCCAAAAAATTTCTCCCAGAGCATGCCAAAACAAAACCAAACACTTCAAAGATGTTGGAACTCTGAGTTTGGTAGCATTTGGTTTTCGATGAATGTTGAGCACTTCTTCGACAATTGCTCTGGTTAAGACAGTTTTTCTTGTGTAATTTGAATGTGTGGTTCCTCTGGACATTTGTTGAAGGTTAATATGTAGCTTTCTCATATGATCAAGGAAATTTGTTGTGTTGTTCTTTGACATGTAACGCACACCGCACCAACTTGTGGCTGATGTTTCTTGTAGGTGTAGAATAACATCTCATCCATTTAGGTAGAATATAGAATGAGGTGTAAAAAAGCTTGCAAAGTGAATTATGATCAATTGAATCAACAGATGACCAGATTCTCACATACAGTAACCACTGATCTGATTACTCTGTTTAGCCAACTCATTGAAAAGGTGCTATAGTTTTAGCAATATGCAATTTAGAAGAATGTGAAAAACATTACTCTTATTTCTTCTTCATTGTTATAGGAAATATACAGGTTTTGTAAATACAATCGCCTTTTCAATCTCGTCTGAGATTGTATATATATGCTTTTTCAACTTGTTCATCTATGGTTTTTTACTTACAAATTATACAGGGAGGGATGCGGGTTTATTTGTGCGATCATGATACATCACCTCCAGGTTCTTTTCTGCATATTTATTCATCTTTTCTACAAATAAATGACATATTCATTTGAAATAAACTGGCAGTTACTTTTGCTTACAAATAGCACATAGCAGTGCTCTCTTGTTCTTGATATATAGTACTTACTTACCCATGTAATTAGTATCTTTTCTCATATGCACATCTTTAATCTTTGGGCTCATATGATGCTTTTTGTTTAGATTCATTGTCATTTTTGCACCAAAACTTTGGTTGTTTGTGCCATTGTCTTCTGCTGTCACTTCTGTGGTGCTAAATCATGCTATTGCTAATGATTTCTAACTTTGTTTGGATCCAGGAATTTGTGAAGAAAGTGAGAAGGAAATAGATCCAGGATCCAGTTCATGGCATTTCCTTTCAGAAAAGAGAAAAAAGAATAAATAATATCTCATTTGTAATACTTTGTTAGATTAGTTCGGTATCATGAGAAAAAGGAGCTAAGTAAATTGACAATATTTTGATAACTATTTTGTATAAGCATTTTCACCATGTTTCCTTTCGAAACCAAACATAGCAATTTTTTCATTGATTAGGGTCTCTAAATCTGCTACTGTCTGACAATTAGGCAGTTTTTGTTGATTGGTGTTAAGTTTTAAATTTTCTTTGCTTCTATTTCTGTCCTTTATTCTGAAGAAGTTCCAAGATAGCTGGGCGATATGCATTTAAAGTTTGATTAACTGGATACTTGTTCTTCCTTATCATTCGGTGTTATTTTGTCTCATTCTTCTTTTGTTTCTTGGCTCTGAATAGAATTCAAGACTAAACTTGATTCTGTTGTGTCAGAGGACCAGCTTATAAAGACAAACCAAACAAATATATTGATTCGGTCTCTTATGCTTCAGAATCAAAATGGTGATTCTGGTTCAAAGGATGGAAAAGGCACTCCTAGTCACGGTTCTCGGAAAAGGTAAGAAGTCCATCTGTGGTTTAGCAGTGAGGTGATTCTGCTTCTCAACACCCTCTGGTTTCATGTTTCACTCAACTGTCACTCAGGGCTGCTGAGAAAGTTTTGGATAAGGCTGCAGGAAAGAAGGCCGTATCCAACACTCAGCTTGGTTCTTCTCGAGGTGAGATGTGCATATTATGATGTTTTATGCATAGTTATTTAGAGCGCAAAGCGCAAAATAGCGCAAAGGGTCCCTGGGGCTATAGCGCAAAGCGCAGCGCGAAGCGCGCGCTTTTTTAAAAAAAGCGCACCATGTAAAAATTATATATATTTATATATATACACACACATCAAATTAATTCAAAAATACTAATAGATTGCAACAATGCAACAATAAAACACATAGAGTCATAGACAATAAGACCTAAAAACATAATACGGAATGTTACTTAATTTGTTCAACAAAAGCATGCAAATATAAATATAAGATCATAAGAAACAACTTAATATCTAAAATTAAGTGCTACACCTAGGCACATACTACATATCATCTAAATCCTCATCCCCATTAGACTCTTCCCCACCCTCACTAGAATAAGATTTATAACACTCATTATCTTTCTCTTCCTCCTCTTCAAAAATAAAGTCCCCCTCGTCTTCATCAATAACACGCAACGTAGAGGTGGTTGAAGCCTTTCCTTTTCCTTTTGTTGGTGGTGTGACCTTTCCTTTTCCCTTAGAAGTAGTAGCCACTGATTTAGGTGCTCTCGGTCTCCTCGAATAAGTAGAAGTGGGAGTAGATCGATAGTCTCGAGACCTAAAACTATAGGGATCCTCATTAGCTCCTACTGCCTCTGCCACATCTCCCCAAGTTAAATCGTCATCGCCATACACTAGAGCATCCTCTTCTTCACTTGGCTCCATTCTCCCCACCAACCACTCATTGCCATCATCTAAAGTATGAGAGTCTAAGATAATAGGATCGATGGTGTCACGTTTATCATATCTACGCAACAAAGACCTATTATACTTAACAAACACCAAATCATTCAGTCGTTGTTGCTCCAAACGGTTTCTTTTCTTGGAGTGGAGCTGCAAAATAAATAATACATAAAAGTCACTTAATGTTATTGAAGAGCATTTGTAATAATTACATTTTAAACCATAATGGGATATTTGTTATTTTTCTTACATGTTCAAATACACTCCAATTGCGCTCACAACCAGAGGAGCTGCAAGTTAGACTGAGAATCTTCATGGCCAACTTTCGTAAAGTTGGTGTTGAACTACCATATTGATCCCACCACGCAGCTAGACAACAATAAGACAAAAGATAAAAAGTTAATAACAATCAGTCAATCATTTATATTCACGTAAATAAGAATACCTAGTTTTAATTTTTTGTTACCTGGTGCTAGGATCTTCGCCTGCTTCTTATTGATATCATGCTTAAAATTCTTCTCGCCGGTCCTATACACTCGTATCTCCCCGGGAATCTTATCAAGGTCATCGGGATTCCTCACCAATCTCTGATAGCAAGTCATGGTGCCAGACATGACTTCTTCATCTTCTTCCAAGTTAGGATTGTCATATGCGAAAGCCGGATTCAAGAAATAACCAGCTGCATGCAACGGTTGGTGAAGCTGACATTCCCACCTTGTATCAATAATAGCAAATACCTCTCGATACTTGTCCTCACTATGCCCAAAGGCACGAGCGATATCCTCCTTAGCCCTATCCATCGCTTCATAAATATACCCCATTGGAGGCTTCTTTTCACCATCCACCAATCGAAGAACTCTAAGTAGAGGACCCGCAAACTTCATAACATAACTGATGCTATTCCAAAAAATAGGCATCAATATGATCCTTGTCACATTCTTACCCGCATGCTCTTTAGAGAACTTGCATTTTGTCCACTCGTCTGAGGTAAACATCTTTCTCAAATTTGCCTTTTGCTTATGGAAACGACTTAATGTCAAAAAAGCCGTTGCAAAGCGAGTCTTCGCGGTCCTCACCATTTCCTTGTGACCGGTGAATTCTCTCATCATATTCAACACTTGAGTACGATTGTAGATGTAGCCATTGACTGAAATAGCCCGTTCAAGTGTTCTCCTTAAATCAGGGAGTTTAAAGATGTCTTCGAACATCAAATCCAAACAATGTGCAGCACATGGAGTCCAATACAAATGCGGATATTTCTCCATCAACAACTTACCGGCTAGAACATTAGAACTTGCACTGTCAGTGACCACTTGAACAACATGTTCCTCTCCTACACGCTGCACAAACTCATCAAGCAACTCAAACATTTTCTCACCAGTGTGAGAGTAGCTCGACGCATCAACAGATTCTACAAACATGCTACCTCTAGGAGTATTCACCAAAAAGTTAATCAAAGACCTCCCTTTTCTATCCTTCCACCCATCAGCCATTATTGTGCAACCATGCGCCACCTTAAGTTTTTCATGCTCTTTCAAAAGACGCTTTGTATGTTCCACCTCCTTCTTCAAACAAGTAACTCTAACCTCGTGATATGTAGGAGGTTTCATCCCAGGTCCATATTGCCCAATAGCTTCAATCATGGCCGCAAAACTATCCATATTGACGGCATTAAATGGTATGCCGCAATCATACATCCACCTGGCAAACTTCTGGATCGCATTATCCCTCATTTTCTTTTTGTATTCATTGAAATCGGTCCCGGATCCCGCACTTCCATATCCATCGCTTTTTCTTTCTTTTACTACGTCATCGGCATCCTTCCTATAATACCAATCGATAGGGCCCATTTGCTTTGATTTTTTAGTTTGAGTGCTCTTATAAGTTGTTCCACGGCTTGAAGATGAAGATATAGGCCTTTTGAAAGTAGATTGAACTTCAATCTCCTCTTCATCAGTTTCTTGCAACTCTTGCTCGGCAATGTCATCAAAATGTGGTATAACATCAATGGTATTCTTCAATCTCTGCTTTTCCTCTATAATCGCTTTCAATTCTTGCTTAACCGGTTCCGGTACTTTTTTGCAAGCCGCCGCATTTCTATATCCCCCTACAAGATGTTGTTTATGTCTTGATATCCCTCCCTTCGTCACTTTGAGGCAATAATGACACTTTATCCCCTCATTTGGATTATTTGCATTAACCAAACTTCCATGATTCCAACCCGGATCCTTTCGATTTGATGACATTATAATTATAAATTATAACTGCTGGCTGCTGCTGCTGAAAAATTAAAAAAAAAAATTTGAAGATATTAGAATAAGAACTGCTGGCTGCTGCTGCTGAAAAATTAAAAAAAAAAATTTTGAAGATATTAAAATAAGTTCAATTTATGCATATACAAATACAATATAACACGTATCTTTCAAGTCAATATAACAATAACTCTTATTTTAGCTTTCAAATTTTGAATACAAATTAACTAATAATAAAAGGCAAAAAGAAAAATTAATCAAAATATGAAAAAACCCATTAATTGAATTAGTTAAATAACCCATTAATTCAATTACTTGAACAAAGAATCAACAATTTTTTTTTTCCCAAAGCCCAATCTGACCGAAAAATAGAAGGAAAAAGAAGAGTACAAATTAACTAATAATAAAAGGCAAAAAGAAAAATTAATCAAAATATGACAAAACCCATTAATTGAATTAGTTAAATAACCCATTAATTCAATTATTTGAACAAAGAATCAAAATTTTTTTTTTTCCCAAAACCCACTCTGACCGAAAAATAGAGGGAAAAAGAAGGGAAAAAAAAAGAGGGAGAGAGAAGATTACCTCTCGTGCGTGGCGGCTCCCTCCGGCGGCGGCGGCTGTGTCAGGCGGTGGGGCAACTACCGAAGATTGAAGGAGGAAGAGAAGGGGAAGAGAGCAGCTGCGTGAAAGTCAGAAACGTGTGTTTTCTGGGGGGGTTCACTTCTATTTTTTCTAAAAATTCAAAGTCAAAAACCCTAACTTGACTGGTCAACGCGCTGGAAGAAAAAAGCGCGCTTTTTTTAGCGCTCTGCGCTCAGCGCTTAAGCGCGAAAAGCGCCAAGAGCGCGCGCTTCTCGAAAATCCCAAGCGCAGGGCGCTGCGAAGCGCAACGGCTGCGCCTTGCGTCGAAGCGCGCTTTAGCGCGCGCTACGTGCGCTTTTGATAACTATGGTTTTATGGCTTATATAATAATGATTGTTTTGCTTCGATGACAAATTTGTATAATTTCACATGATAATTGTCCCTTGTCTTGAAATCAAACTGGATTCTCTTTAGAGTTATGTCTACCTTGAATTTTCTTTCTAGAGTTAGCACTGTCTTAAATTTTCTCTAGAGTTGTCGCTATCTTAATTATGGAAATGATGTTCGTCAACTCACTTAGTGTGTTAGCTGTTGAAACGTGGTTCAAAATGGAGAAAAGTCGCCGGATCTTCTTTTAAGATGGGATCAGCTTTTTCCATGTTGAGTTTAATGAACAGTTCTTCAGCTAAATCTGATCTTGCCTTGGCTTCCTTACTTTGGCTTGAACCTACATGACAAATATCAGAGCTTAAAGCAATCTGTATATAGTGGGCTCTATTCCTGACCCGGTATTTAACAACTTTATTTGAGGTAAGCTGAAGTTGACCCCAAATGTTTGGCCTTTTAAACACTAGATAAGCATTTTAAATAGTCTTTGAACATCATATCTTCTCTGAAGTCTGTGTGCTCACTTAGAGGTTGATTTATAGTACTGGTGTTATAGGCAAATAAAAACTAGTCCAAATTATTTTATTATCTTTTTAACCACTCGGCAAGTCCCATCTTTTTGTGCCCATGTTTATAGGTGGTGCAGCTTATATACTAAACAGAATTATGTTTCTGCTGCTTATTTTTGTTGATTTTGTTGGAGACTAAATATGTATGACACATTATCTCTGAACATGTAGAGCGATCATCTCGTATGCTCGACAAAGATCTACAGAGCTTGACCGTAGATAAATTGCGTGCTCTCCTCAATGAGATAGGCCTTTCAGTGAAGGGGAAAAAGGCAAGTTCAATCATGTTTATCATATGCTCCCATCCTATCATCTATTTAGTTGCTTTGAAAATTACTGCCTGGAAGACCCAACTGGGAATTTCATGGTCATGAATTTGGTCGGTTGTGCTTTGTCATGTATCATTAACTTGAATTTTCATTTCTATTAACAGGATGAGTTGATTGCCCGGTTAAGAGACATAAATGGCTAGAGAGGGAGAGGTGAGGTTGCGTGGTAATTGTTCCTCAACTTTGTAACATTATATTTCAGAAATTGTTAGCTGTAATGTAGCATGTACTTCTAGACCAACTGTAACATATTCTCCTGCACTGCATTTTGTATGTTTTGCTAATGTATCTTTTGTCTTAAGATTGAGATAAAAAGGCATCTAGTAGTAGATTTTTTTTCCAAGTGCAGTCCGTCCATCTGTTCCTTGCATGCATAATTTCCAGAATCTCTTAAAACTAATGAACTAATGAGGGCCAACATTTTTCCATCAACGCAGGCTGGTAAATCAAACTCATTTATTTTGTGTTTTTATAGCATCTTTCTTGTTAGTTTACTCCACATATAAAAGATGATAAAAATGCAATTGCGTTACGTTGATTTCTTCTGATCCAAGGCTTATGATTCGAAGGATATTTTTCTATCTCATTTTAACAATTACTGCATTGTGTTTACACCTCTGTCAATATTTAAAATCTCACTATGGGTGTATCTACTCTTATGGTTGAAAATAAAATGATTAGGTTATTGTTGGTTTAGTTGTGAGTAGAAGTGACAAAATGAGTTTGTAGAACCATGAGTCCAATTTAACCCAACCAAATGGTGTTGAATTGAGTTGAGTCCACTATATTTTCAAGTGGGTTGGGTTGACTTGGGTCTCTTATGGTTGATGTTGATATTGATGTTGGATTTTTATTAGGTTGATAATGGATAGGTAATGGATTAATGTTGGGTTTTAAATTGATTATCCCTTAAACAATATATATATATATATATATATATATCTATATTGTTTGATTGCAATTCATTTTAATATTTTAGAATCATTTCAAAAGTACAAAGTAAGTTTGATTTATTTATTATTTTTTTTGTTTGCCTTAATTAAACACACAATAATCATACGTTAAACCCGTTAAGAATCATATCAACGTCATTTCAACCCACCTCTAATACACTTTCAATTCATCTTCAATTCATTTTTAGAAATACATATTCAATCCAATTCACCTAATTGCTACCACTAGTTGTAAATTTTACTTTTAAATATTTAATTAAATTATCGATAATCAAATCATTCAAATTTTAATTATAAAAGTAAACGACCTTTAATATATTATGACGGCCACTAAGTTAATCAAGGGCGAAATAGGGAGTATAATAATTTTTTTGTCAATATTCGTCACTTTTTGTTCAAAATCTTAAAGATACAGGCGGTTTGTAAACATTGCATTTTTAAAGGTAGTTTTGAGTAGTAATAGAAGTTAGAAGAAACGAATTTTTAATTTACTATTACAGAAGGGGTGTGTGTGTAATTAACTCTTTAAAATATTACAAAAAACTACTATCTAAAAATAGCACTATATCTTTTCCGTTTTATTAGAGACACATTCATATTTTTAAGTAATAAATGTTTTCTTTTAACTTTGGTTGGGTTGGACTGAGTTTGATTTCAAACGGTCAAATTTGAAATATGCCAAGATCCATCTTTCATCACAGAACCCGCCACAGTTGAGTGCTCAGGGCAGCTTAAATGTGTAGTGTAGTCAATTTGAACCCTTTATCGCCTTCAACTACGAAATTTAAACAACAAAATTTTGAAATTAAAAAAAAAAAGAAAAAAAAAGTTCGATTTAAGACGAGTGTAAATTTTTTTTGACCCGTTTAATTCAAGACCCGAAAACATTGAGGACGGGTTTAATTTCCACTTATAAAGTATTATCAAGTCCCAAACATCACCTAAAATCGTGTTCGATTTATCGTAGAATTTTTTATAAGCCGTCCCGGCTCATAATGCGAGCAAAAAATACCGATATAAACTGCACCTTGAAGGTGATTTTCTAGCATTACAATTTAAGAATTACAAAACAACCTTGTATGTTACTGAAAAAAAAAAATCCTCACTTATCTCATGTGAAATTACAAACACGAGGGCAGAAACAACTTTCACCGATGAAATACCATTCATTTTGAGGCACGTCAAATATGAACTTTGTAACAAATTACATAACCAAAACTTTCATTGCCTAACAAAAATATTTAATAAATTCTTAATATGTGAGACCACAATGATAAGGAACAATGACCTTATGGCTATAATTCAAAATAAAAAACATCCTCAGGAGTTCAATATGTTTATTTAATATGCTCCCCAGAGGCAATTGCACATCCTTTAAACACCTCATAACCAACACAACCAGAGAAGTTCTAATATGAGCCGGCTAGCCCCATTTTATACTTACCAAACACCCTCTCAACACCTTAACCAACATAACCAGAGAAGTCCTTTTATCAAAGGGCCGACACCAAACACTTCAAAATATGCCGTATTTTGTATTTTGTTAACTTTTTCAGCTGAATTAAGATGTCATACAATCTTAACCATTTCGTGCATATGCGGGACCCAAATGGAAGGTACATAAGAATTTCCAAGATAGCCATTTTGAAGTGATTTTCTTTGCCTTACACGTAAACAACAACATAGCTAAACCACACTTGTCATATTAGTTCAGAAATCAACGAAAATGGGGAGCACTTTTCTTTCGACTCCCAATATTCAGAAAGGTCATGGAAACATGAATTGATTAGTAGCATTCTAAATCAAGTATATGTGCATCAGCTAGTGTTGTTTCTACAAAAAGGTTACTGATAGACAGCATCCTACTAAATGTAAGCCAATGAAATGATTCAGTTAACAAGTTTGAGTAGAGCCCCATAGCAACATGCTAATGAGGACTAAAACTATGTATAGCCATAGATACCAGCTTACCAGTTAAATAGTTCCCTAACTATTTCTTTCCAGCAACTTCACTTCCAACAGCAGGCTTGCGATTTAGGTACCGTATAACAGCATCTTCGGTCCTATAACAGAGCAATAGGTAGATAAGTAGATGCCCAACCAAAAGAAGAAATAAAAATTCACTGCAGGATAACATGTAATATTCAAAAGTCAAATGATACAAATAGACATTGTATCATATCTTTGGTTTTGTATTCAGGAGTATAAAAGTCAAATTGTACTCTTTTAACACCCGCGTTGAATCCAACACTTGCTTTAGTCTCTGTTTGTGTTAACATAAATCCCTCCCTATAACTCAAGAATTAAGAATTCTAACAATGACAAGGTCTACTCGACACAAATGAGTAAGGCGTTAATAAAACTTTTCACAAGAATCTTTCACAAACTTCCCAATTAACACTAATATTATCAACTAACCAGAATGTTTGATGATTTTGATTTGCCAACACAATTAACTTTTTTCTGATGGAAATGCAATACACTAAATGACTGAACAACACTAAATTCCATGGGTTAGAAGTTAAGAACACTGCACAAAAATTTTAACAGTTTCTCGCAAACCCCACTTGAAAATCAGTGTTTTGCATAATGACCACAATCATAACAGCAAACAGATAGCACATAACAGCCCTCAAAGAACATTAATTTTCATTTTATACCTCCAATTTTCAAAAAGGAGAGATAGCTATGACAATGAGCCAGCAGAAGCATAAAATGAATAAGAAAGCGGAACACACATCAGAACGACATAGCTGAAAATACAGGCTGTCACTTTTAAAGATACATTAAGGCTTAAGCAGCATTAGATACCTTGAAACATACATTGGATTAAAAATTGCTTATGCAATGAAGATGGAACAAGATAAAGAGATAGTGCTTACCAAGGTTGGTTGTAGAATTCTGCTCTCCGCTCCTTCTCCACATCACGACTGGCATCTGCAGCAGCAAGCTTCAAATCCCTGGCTTGAGATGAAATTAAGGTATTAATGAACTCTGCAGGTGACTGACTGAATCCAAGAAAGAAAGCTCGCCTGCGACGATGTTCATGTATTTTCTTCAGAGCAGAGGAGATAGCTTCATCACAAGCATCAATCTCCTTGTTCTTCTCTAAGTTAGCCAAGAAAGTTGACATTTCCTTCTCTAATGACAAAGGACTGTCAACCAGAACATCATAACAAGTATTTCCAGCTGGACTACCCCCCGAAAGCCTGATCCTATGCTCCAAATGTATGGGCCCGGGTGGAGAGAGGTGTGGTGTTATTTTCTGTGCAACCATGGAGAATTTCAACTTGTCTTCCCCAAAAACCTTCCTTAGAGGTGGATCACACATGAAAGATGAAGTGTCACCAGGTATTTGTAATTTTCTCATCTTAACATAGTGCCAAAGGGCGGCCATGATTCTTGAGCGTGTCTCCACCTCAATTCCAATAACTTCTTGCAATGCAGGTGAAAGCTTAAACTTTTCAGGGGCATAATTCATCTCCAATCTAATAATTGCAGTGAACTCTTTATCACCTTTCCTCTTCACCTCAAACCCTTCGTGAACCACAGGTGATCGTGAACTCTCCCATAAAATTACATGATTATCTGGATATAAATTCTGATCCAAGTATATAGTGATTTTCTTAAAGAAAGAGGAAAACTTTGGGCATGATAAGGTTGATCTCTGCACATGTCCTTCCAAAACAGGATCTTTCCCATCTTCCAGAATCCTCCCAATCATCCTGAGTGACCATGAAGGTGGCTCAGCCTGAGGATTTGTCCCAGTTTGGTTCGCATATGTGTTGAAAATGTATATCCGGAGAACCTTCTGAGCACGCATAGGATTTTTGAGAGACTCCACAATGTCAATCTTCTTTCTCGTGAGGGCAGCATCTACGCGAGACTCGAATTCAAGCAATTGAGTATAAAGAGCGGACTCTGGCAATATTGCTGCAACTTTCTCAGGGATTACTTTATCAGGAAGTTTCCGCTTCCCTCTACGCACAGCAGGGGTCAATTCCATGGTTTTCATAGGCGAAGCAGTGCCCTGACCAGAGGAACCTCCAGAAGGCCGAGAAGGCGGTCTGTGCAGTCGCTTCCCGGTTCCCGGTGTGGACATTGAGGGAGATGAAATGCCAATGTTAGAGTTAACCTGGGTTTGGGCCAAGACCTGTGGCTGAGCTTGTGCTACAAATGCCTGGGCTTGGGGTTCCGACGTTTGAAAATGCCCAGGGAAGAAGGGTCTGGCTTGGGGTTGTGGCTGGGATATCAAATGCGGAACCTGCTGTTGCTGTTGGTTATGGTTTGTAGGTATTTGCATCATGTTCATATGCATTTGCATTCCCCCCGGATTGCCAAAACCAAAATTACCCCTCCTTGGGTTGTTGTTATTGTTGTTAATATTATGATGATTCATCTCAACTTCCTATTTTGCAACATTTACTACGAGTTCTGCAATTTGACAATTTTAAGCATCAATTCAAGAAAATATGACTGCAGAAGAGAGAGAGAGAGAAAAACAAAGAGACAGAGAGACAGAGAGAGAGACCTGGTACGCTGAGATGAGTGGAGTGCTGCGTTCCGATTAGCGGGCGCCCTCGTAAGCGGCGGTTCGCCGACGACGACGGCGGAGGCAACGTTCTCTTGAATTTGTGGTAGGGTTCAGTAGAGGAGGCGAGACAATTTAGCTGAATAGTAGGGTCCCCTACAGAATAAACCCTCTAAATATTTTTCGTTGGAATTTCTTTGGGATTCGATTGGTCATTGGTTCCCAAAATTAGTCCAGAATTGGGGTTTTCGTGTAGCCTACTTTATTATATTTGGTTGAATACTTTAAATCACGCGGGTTATGGGCTAATCTTGGTGATCGATATTAATCCATACGTATTTTGAGATTTTCACTTGACGAAGAGGGTGAGATTAAAAGAGTATTTGTCTGAACTTATAAACTCTTAAAAATATCTTGTAAGTTGTTTGATAGCTTATAAACTTTTTAAAAGTATTTAATTAATTTTTTTAATGAAGTAGCTTAAGACCTTCAAAAATAAACTGTCAAAACATAAGTTCCAAAAATAAAAATAAATTCTGTCTCTCTCTTTCTTGAGAGCTTGCGTCTCCTAATAGAGCGTCCGTCTGCTTATGCAGTGTTTAGGTGTTAGTGTCATCTTCGCTAGAACAAGTTTCACGGAGCGTTTACTCCTCTGTACACCTGCTCAGGGGTTGTAAAGCTGCTTATATTTCTGAATAGTTGGTTCTTTTATCAGGGTTTGTTTAGCTAATTTTTTCTTTCTTTGTTGCCTTAAATTTGGTCTTTGTTTCTCTCTTTTTCAGGGATCAGTGAGTTGGTGACCACGTTACTTTTCTATCCGGCTTGGCCTTGACTCTCATCTCAGACTCTCAGGTTGATGGCGGACCATTTGGCGGGGATGGCTAGTGCTCTCGTTCTTACGGAGTCAGAGGAGGTTCGGTTGGAAGTGCCGGATGCGGCTTGGGGGGGTTCGGATCAACAAACGGGATATTTTATTGTCGGAATGATACTTACTACTCGAAATCTTAGTTTCGAGGCGTTCCGAGCCACCATCACTAGGACTATTAATCCGGCCCGAGGGATGGATATAAAGCAGTTGGAGCATGGGCGTTTTCTGATGAAGTTTAACCATGCGGTGGATTGCCGGAGGGTTATGGCGGGGACTCCGTGGTTGTTTGATGAGTATCTTCTTGTGTTGAATGAGGTCCAACTGAGTCAGAATCCATTAGATGTGGAGCTCAAGTGGTGTGATTTTTTTGTGCAAGTGCATGGCCTTCCTATTAGCATGATGAATAGCACGATGGCGGAATATATTGGAAATCGAATTGGTCAGTTCAAAGACTTCGATCTTAATCGACAAAGAGGGACGAGTTTTGCTATTTTACGTATTCGAGTTGCGTTGAACGTCAATTCTCCTTTGCGGAGGGCGCTGGTTATCCGAAGTAGTGCCGGGGAAGAAGTGATTCTATCGTTGGCTTATGAGCGATTGCCGAATTTCTGTTATCTGTGTGGAAAATTGGATCATATCAAACAGTCCTGTGATCTTCAATATGAGGAAGGGTATGAGGATCCTGATCCGAATTTTCCGTATGGACCATGGCTCCGGGTAACGCCGGGAAATCGGCAGATGCAATGGCAAAGTCGGCAAGCGGCGGCAACGACAGTTAGGCTCGATCACCCAAGGTTTCGTAGTACCTGCCCGCAAAATTCGGAGCATGTTCAGACTTCTACGGACGGAGGGAACGACATGAGAATTGAGACCGAGATTACAGCAGCAGTTGGAGATTATGGTGGGGGTGATGGCCACGTTCAGGAAAATGAATTTTCCCACAATTCACCAAACAAGCAGGCTGTTCGGTCAGTTTGTGTGCACGCACCACAATCCTCTCAGCCCAAGTCCATAAGTCAGCGCATTCCCACCTCACAACTTCCGGAACTGAGCCCATGTCCCGTCCCACACCTATTTCAATCTACCTCATGTGGTCAGCCCAATAAGAACCAAGTGTTTCGGCCCAAGTTGTTTTCTCAAGCTGGCAGCAGTCCAACACAGGTGAGCCCAAACCCACCTACACCCCTCACACTAGCTCAGCCCAACACAAAGCAACTTAGCCCACCTCTCAATACCCATGTCCCGCAGCCCAAGTCAGCAATCCAGGCCCCCAAACAATTACCACAACATAGCCTAAGCCCGGATGGATCGGTTCCGCCAAATCATGTCAGTTTAAATGATCAACCCAATTATTCCCAACCATTAGCTAACCCATTTTTATCTATCAGCCAACAGATTTCACAACCAAAGTATATACCTCAATCCAACCCACAAATATCACACGTTGAACCCATTTCCAGCAAGTCCCCAATTTCCTCACTGGAAACACACGAGCTTGAATTCCAGTCTCTGTCTCCCATCAATCCTACCGAAGCGCTTGCTCCTCTTATTCTTGGCTGTGATGATTCCTCAAGTTCTCAAGCACAAGAAAACAAGGCATTATTTCACCCAGCAGCGTTCAAGGTGAACGCCCCTCATACCCTTATACCTGTTCCTCTTTCTTTTGTCGAACATACCGAGATAACACCGAACAAGAGAAGTTTCAATCGCAGATGGAAGAGGAGCTCAGGGGCTGGTCTCTCGGTGTCGGAGTCGGAGGTATCGATCCCTCGAAAAAGAAAGGGCCAAGACGATAGCACAGGTACATTGGTGGAGGAAGCGCAGAAAAGTAAGAAACCCCGTTCATCTCCTTTGTTACTTATTGATGATCGGAGCTCGTCGGCGGAAGACTGCTGAGCTGTCCCGCCGGGCATTATGAATATTTTAAGTTGGAATTGTCAAGGGTTGGGGGGTCCCTTGACAATTCGCGAATTGGATCGGCTCATTCGTGAGCATAACCCACCATTGGTTTTCTTGTGCGAAACGAAATGCAAGAAAAAGAGGTTTGAGTTGCTTAAAGTGAAATTGGGAATGAACGGGGTGTGTGTGGAATCAGTGGGTAAAGGAGGCGGATTAGGGATGCTATGGAAAAAGGAGGTGATGGTTAATTTGCGATCTTTTTCGAAATATCATATTGATGTAGCAGTGTTACCGGCGGCAGGGGGCAGAGACTGGACTGTTATGGACTTTTACGGGGACCCACGTGCTCACAATCGGCACGAGGCTTGGCATATGTTGAAGAGACTTAGTGCAACTAGTCGAGGCAGTTGGGTCTGTGTAGGGGATTTTAATGCTATATTATCCAACGCCGACAAAGAAGGGGGGCCCGATAAACCTCCTAGTCAAATTCAGGGATTTCGTTCGACTTTGCAGGAATGTCATTTGCATAATTTGGGTTTTCTGGGATACAGATATACTTGGTCAAATAATCGAGAAAGCCCGCATACAGTACGGGAACGATTGGATATGGCTATGGTGAATATGAAATGGGCCATGTCTTATCCAAAAGCTGTGGTTAAACATTTAGCATGCGTTAACTCGGATCATTGTCCTATATTGGTAGCTCAGCAGGGGTTGGTTCCGAAGGCTAAGAGTAGACAACAGCGTTTTAGGTTTGAGGCTATGTGGTTAAGATCGGAGGAATGCGCTGGAGTGGTGGAGCAGTGTTGGAACTCGAGGGGCAACTTAGTAGCGTCTGAAGCGGTATGGGATAGTCTGGAATCTTGCAGGGTTGGATTAGTTCATTGGAGCTCTAAGAAATTCGGGAACCCAAGGAAACAGGTGATGGAACTCTCTAGACGCATAGCTCAGTTGAGGCAAGGGGGCATTTCAAAAGTGTCCAAACAAGAGGAGCGACAAGTTCGACCAGTTTTGGCAGAATTGGAAGCGCGGGAGGAAATAATGTGGAAGCAGCGGGGGAAACAGTATTGGCTAAAAGAGAGTGATCAGAACACGAGGTATTTCCACGAGAAAGCAACGATGCGATTTGCTCGGAACTCGATTACGGGTCTTAGGGATGAAGCTGGGAATTGGTGTGAGGAGAAAGGGTTAATCCAGGGGATTATTCAGCGATATTTCCATAGTATCTTTGCTTCTAATCAACCGGAGGGGTCTGAGATTGAGGCAGCCATTGCAGGATTGCCGTCAAGGGTTAGTAACGAGGCCAATGATCGACTACTGGAGCCCTATTCTGAATCGGAGGTAAAAATATCCCTATCTCAAATGTTTCCCCTTAAATCTCCTGGTCCGGATGGTATGCCCCCGATTTTTTTCCTAGTGTTTTTGGAATGTGGTTAAGCAGGATGTTATAGCTTGTGTTTTGCGTTTTCTTAATCACAATGATTTTATGCCTTCTTTGAATTATACGCATATTGTCCTGTTACCTAAGTGTGAGAATCCCGAAGCGATCACCCAATTCCGTTCGATAAGCCTTTGCAATGTTATCTATAATCTTGCATCAAAAACACTGGCAAATCGTCTAAAACCTTTGTTAAATGATGTTATTTCCCCTTCTCAATCAGCCTTTATCCCTGGGTCGTTTGATCTCCGATAACACTCTTGTTGCTTTTGAGTTAAATCACTTTTTAAAAACTAAAACCCAAGGTCAGGATGGTTTTTTAGCTTTAAAACTGGACATGAGCAAAGCCTATGATAGGGTTGAGTGGACCTTCTTGGAACTTGTTCTACTGAAGTTAGGGTTTCATGCTAGATTTGTTGCTTTGATTATGAGTTGTGTTAAGTCGGTGAGTTATTCTTTCATTCTGAGCGGAGAACAATTTGGGTCAGTCACTCCGAGTCGGGGAATACGCCAAGGCGATCCCCTATCTCCTTACTTATTTCTTTTTTGTGCAGAAATATTGAGCCATTTGTTACAGTTGGAGGAGGATAGGAACATGTTGATAAGGGTGTCAATCTGTGAAGGAGCTCCTCGTATTTCACATCTATTTTTTGTAGATGACACTTTGATTTATTGTCTGGCGACTTCGGAGGCAATAATGACAATTCAATCGGTGCTGGCAAAGTATGGGAGGGTGTCGGGGCAAGAGATCAATTTACAGAAATCCACAGTTGTCTTCAGCTCTAACATACCACACGATTTGCGCGTGACATGGGCGGCGAACCTGGGGGTACAACTATTGGCGAAGCATGAGAGATATCTGGGGTTACCGGCTATAGTGGGTCGCTCGAAGAAGGAAGCTTTTTGCTTCAATTAGGGATAGAGTGTGGGCTCGGATCCAGGGGTGGAATGAAAAGCTGTTGTCTCAAGCTGGAAAAGAAATTCTGATTAAATCTGTTGTACAGGCGATACCGAGCTATGCTATGGGATGTTTTAAACTTCCTGTAGGATTGCTGAGTGAGCTAGAATCAATGACGGCATCATTTTGGTGGAATAATAGGCATACTTCGAAGATTCATTGGTTAGCCTGGTCTAAATTGTGCAAGAGTAAAAGGGATGGGGGCTTAGGCTTTCGACAGTTACAAGATTTCAATTTAGCTATGTTAGCGAAGCAGGCGTGGAAGCTAGTGACAGAACCATCTAATCTGCTGAGTCGTTTGTTGAAGGCTCGATACTTCCCTCGCTCAAGCTTTTTTGAAGCTCGGTTGGGGACTAGACCATCGTTTACCTGGAGAAGCATTATGGCAGCTCAGGAGCTTTTAGTCTCCGGTACTCGGTGGAGGATCGGGAATAGGGAGAAAGTGGACATGTGGAGGGATAGGTGGCTGCCGAGACCATTCACTTTTAGGCCAATCACCCGACCACCAGAGGGGTGTCATCTTCGATGGGTTTCACAATTGAGGCTTTCTCATCGGCCAAAGTGGGATGCCGAATTGGTATGACAGACATTTGTCGAGGCAGACGCAGAGGTTATTTTACGTATTCCATTGGGGGCAGTTGCACATCGGGATTTGTTGGTTTGGCATTATAACAAGAATGGGAGATTCTCTGTCAAGACGGCCTATCACCTGGCTCAGGAGTTGCGTTCGCGAAGATTGGGAGGGATGTCCGGCCAGAGTGCATCGGGTTCGTGGTTCTTCTTATGGCACCTTCACGTACCTCCGAAGGTTAAGATTTTTGTGTGGAAGGTCTGTCTTAATGCTCTCCCAACAGCGTGTAATTTGGCTAGGAGGAAGTTGAATGGTGAGCTTAGATGTCCTTTGTGTGGAAGCTTCGAGGAAAATATTGAACATGCTATGGTTAGGTGTCCTTTTTCGCGGCAAGTCTGGTGTATGTCTGATCTACCATGGAGGGTTATTGAGGGATGGGTGGACGGTCCAGAAGAGTGGGTTCGGGGGGTGTGTCGGGAGTTGGATAAGGACGAGAGGGCTCTGTTTGCTACCTTGGTTTGGAGTTTATGGTGGAATAGGAATCGGCGTTTGATGGAATCTGAGTCGATGGAGCCTTTAAAGTTGGTACGGTTTGCACGTTCGTATTATGGGGCTTTCTGTGTGGCTAATTTTTTAAATCCTCCGGACCAGATGCATGAGGGAAGTGATACCTGGCATGCCCCATCACCTCCGTACATACGTATAAATTTTGATGGGGCTGTCTTCGCTAACCAACAGGTGGTGGCAACCGGGGTTGTGGCTCCTCGATCGGATGGGGTTGTTGTTGGATGGAGAGTGCAACGTTTGGAGGGCCTTTTTGAACCGGAGTATGTTGAGGCGTTGGCGGCACTGGATGGGGTGCGTCTGGCGATGGAGCGAGGTTGGCAGTTTGTGGACCTGGAGGGGGATTGTTTATCGGTGGTGTCCAAGCTCGCTTCTTTTGAAATGGACTACTCTTGTGTGGGCAATATTATTCAGGACATACACGATATTGTGGGTGGTTTAAGGAGTTGCAAGTTTAGGTTTATCCGTCGTAATGGGAATCAGACAGTACATACTTTAGCTAGATTAGCGACGTGTTCAATTGAAGGGGACTTTGATATCCCTGATTATGTCATTTCCGTTTTGTAGGCAGTTTATTTGTTGTTTTGTGTTGTTTTCCATTTTCGAAAAAAAATAAAAATAAAAATAAATTCTCCCCAATTTTTTCTTCAAACAGTTTATAAATTATCTAATGTTAAAAAATAAATATATTTAGTTTTTTTAAGATTATATTTTTACTATTTCAAAAAAATATTTATTTATATAAAACTAATTTTACTTCATTTTTTTCTAACATTATTATACTTAAAAAAAATATATAAGCTCTAATTTTTATCAAACAAATGTACAGTTTATTAGCTTTAAAAATATCTTATCAGCTACATGGTCTTATTTTATCCAAATATTTTAAGAACTAATTTTTAAAATAAAATGTAAGAGTTTATAAGCTCCCAAAATATTTTATAAGCTTTATAAACTTATAAACTTTTTAAAATAAACTTAGCTCAACACTCTCTAAATGTTGAGTTGCCAAAATTGGTTTTTCGTTACCCATAATTACCTCACCTACTCCCAACCCATTCAGTGTAATATGGCGAATCAAACAATGAAACATAATTATTAGGGCAAATTATGTTTATACCTCTTAAAGTATGATATAATTACAAATTAATTCTTTTTATTTTAAAAATTACAAATATCCAATCGAAGTTTAGGACTTTTTTGTAGACATTAATAGAAACATTCAAAAGATAATTTTCCTGCAACCATAATAGCCTACCCGACCACCAAAGGATGTGACTCGTTGAACTTGACAATTTTTTTCAATCAATTTTGTTATCCCCCCAATATTGGCGAAATAATTTCACTTTATACCACTACAATCATTACCAGACGTCACAATCTATAATTTGATACCACCACTAATTGGATTTGAAATTAACTCCATATATAGCTTTTGCATCTTAAATTTGCCAAGATCCATGTCAAAATTTCGTTCAAAATAATAGAAATACAATTTACAATAATGTCCCGTCTCGACGAATGATGAATTTTGTTAACTTGATGCATACCTTAGGGGATTTGTAATTTTTCAAACCATTGGACTAATATGTAATTTCACTATATCTCAAATGGAGTAGATGTAATTTATTCTAATTATTAATAAGGCCACCTTCTCATGTCATATGACTAACAAAACAAACAATTGAGGCCAATTTTAGCTGATCTTTAGCCGCAAGACAAGTTCCAATTAATTGGTGTGAGAAACTAAACAAAGCACTAGGATAATTGAGTATACTTAATATACAAGAATTTGAAGGGGATTGAATTATAAATAACTTAATTTGCAAAAGGGGTAAAATTGCAAATAAATTTAACTTACAAGACTAATCATTTAAGGTAGGTTGTCGATGGTGTACTGCTTAAAAGAACAACTCAACTACTAAAGTAATATTCTACAATTGCTTAGGCACTTACTGCAGCCGTTTAGGTGATAACTCTATTTTATAGAGTTATTTTAGAGCCTAAGTTAATAATATCGACCCCAAATTAAGTTAAAGTGCTAGTTCTTAGGGTTAAGAAATTTTAATTTAGTTTAATTATTTCTGTCCCGTTTTGCAGAGACGATTTTGAAGAAAAAAAAAGCAAAATAGAGAAAAATGCATTGTGGAAGACCCGGTCTAAGCATAACCAAGACCGCCTAGGCGGCACTAAGGAATTCTAGTTAGATATTTTCTCGGGAGCTTGCTGCCTAGGCAGTATCCTCTAACTGCCTAGGCGGAGGCGGTTAATTTGAAGTTCACAGAATTTCTGCATCTCATGATTTTTACCTTAAAAAAGTGGTTTTGGGAAAAAAAATGAGGGGAGTTCTGGACATAGAGAGAACGTAAAGGGTAGAAGAGAAGGTCTGAATCATGAAAGGAGTCTTAGAGAAGGAGATTCACTCACAACCAAGTTTTCTTCTTTCAATTTCTTCTTGTTATTCATGTTATTTTCTGTGTAGTTTTTGCTATGAATTCTGTTTTTATGGTGAACTAAACTCGTTTCTAGATTTTTGATGGAATCTTGTATGGATTGTAATTGAACCCTATGAATCTCAATCACATATTCTGTATCTCAATTATTTTGTTTTAATCTTAATGCGTTCTAGTGATTGGCCACCATTAGAATTAAATTGTTAACCTTGATTGAGCTCGAGAAAGGATTTCATGATTTACAACTGAACAAAACAACCTAAGTTTATATTCTTTGGGAATATGATTCGTAGGAAGGACAAAAGTACCAACTTACCTTAGGTAGTCACTCAAAATTGGTTCTTAATGCTATTATCTAGGTTCAATTCTCATAGAGATATAGAGGATTAATCTAGTTAATAAGGTTTATGCTATATCGAGAAAGTAGTTTAGATAAAATAGAATTTTGGATTATTAAGCATTCTTTATTAATTGATAGAAAGGATTCGGAGAATCAATTAAAAGACATGTAAGGAGAAGTTAAGGACCTAGATTATATTCTCTTGGTGTTTTTCCCAGTTTCGTACTTTGCATCTTATTTACTTAATCTTAAATTTGCAACTCGCTCATATTTTTACTTTTAATTGTTCTAATTAAGAAGTAACAAGTGTATAAAGAAGATTAGGAATGTGCTTAGGAATTAGTCTCTGTAGGATCGAGATTTTATACTACTTGTACGATACGTATACTTGTGTGTGTCACTATACAACACAACATTAAGCAAAATGAAGTATCGACTAGGCTGTCACAAACACAATGGGCATTAGTGGGGCACTGCTTAAGCAGTTTACACTATTGTTTAAGAGATAACCTACTTTCGTTCTCTTAATGGGGCGCACTCTTTTAAGCAGCTAGTTCAATCGTTTAAGTTCTACTATTCATTTTGTTTACAATTGATTAATTGGTTTCCTTCTCTATAATGGCAGGGCTATTGCAATAGCAACTGATCGTTAGTAGCATACCACTTAAGAGATACCCTTCTTTAGTTAATGCCTTTATCAACTATATATTAGAAAATATAGACATAAATTTATCTTTGGTTAAAAGAGTTTAAAGTTTACTTTAATTGTAAGAGTCAATAACTTAATCTCAAGTTCATAAGATGAAAAAGATCTTTTATGTTTAATATGTTTATTTATATTTTTATTTGGGGATTATTATTTGCACTCTCATTTAATTTGTGGTCTATATTAATTGACCAATATACTCTTTTAAATTTTAAATATGACAAATTACACTTACCACCCCCAAGGTATAGTGAAATTACGAAAAAGACCCCCACGTATGAAAAATTACCATTACCTCCTAACTTGAGGGGGGTTTAATGTTAAGTCTAACGAAATCGACAAAAGGTCATCTTTGCCCTTACTCAAATTACGTCACATTATAAATACCGCCCTAAGATATGGTAAAATTACAAAAAACACATTCACATGGGAAATGACCATTACTCCCTAACTAGTTTGATGATCATTTTTAGCAACATATATTGTATGTTTTTATAAGTAAATAGTAAGTTTATAGCATGAATAATACTTTTGGTGTTCATTTGTTGCGTTTTTTGAATTGTTCATAGTGGTTTGTTGTTTCATTGCTGAAAATTGAGTTTGGTGAATAGTATTTTATCAGCAGATCATGCACTATAAAAAAAAAAAAACTCACATTGTTTGAACATAAATGTTAAAAACTAATAATCTGGTAAATATACACACAATCCACCAACAACTTTAATTGACAAGTTTGAAAAAAATAACAAAAATATTACATTTAACCCTCTGTGGTTTTAACAAATTACAATACAGTACCACAAACCATGACATATAATAGCAAAAACACCCCAAGGGGTATTTTCAAAACTTCATATAGCTTTTGACTAACAGTCGCCATTAGTTAAACTAACGGCAATTGTAAATTGTTAGACAACACATTATGTTAAGGGGTAATGGTAATTTTTCATATGCGGGGGTGTTTTTTTTAATTTTATCATACCTTAGGGTGGTAACTGTAATTTACCTTTTTAAATATTAATTTCATTTTATTTATTAAACAAAAAAAACCTAATAATCTATTCCTCACCTTCCTAATGAAAAAGAAAATTGTTTTATTAGCATTTTTTTTGTCAATTTTGGCGACAAAACTCGAGAACCATTCTTCAACTATATTTTTTATGGACGATGGCCCCTATAAAATTCTTATTTTAGTATTGTTGTCCTTTTTGCAATATTTTGCATATAGTTTACATCATATTCTTCTATTTCTTTATCATATTAATTTTAATTACTTGAAAATGGAGAAAACTAGTATTTTAGAAGATTCAAATAATGATTATTAAGTTGGAAAAGATAATAAAACTAGTGAATACTAAAAGTACTGAGCAAAATTCAAAGTTTTATCATTTTTACATCCCATTTACAACCCATCTAATGGCAATGAATGGGCCTTTTTACCAATTTCGTCCCATAAGATTGTCGTTTTTTCAATTTAGTCCCAATCAGATTGTTTTTTCAATTTAGTCCCAAAAATTTGGGAATTTTACGAGTACCGTCCCAATAAAGGTCCGCCGTTAGTAAAGTTAACGGAACTTGCATGTGAGGACCACGTGCCTGTAAAAAAAACCAAACAGCGGGAAAAGGAATCAGATTGAGATGTTAGGGTGAAAATCCTCATTCTCTTTGCCTTTTCATGCCCCAATTCTCTCAAACCTTTACCCAGAAAAACTCAAAATCTCTCAAAACTGATCCAATCCCATTTCTTTGAGGTGGAGTAGACCCACATTCTTCATAAACGGAGAATGTCACTATGACCAGAGCACTTGGAGGATGCGCCTAATCCAAATTATGGTTCGTGGTTTCTTTTTTTTCTGCAATGTTTTTTACTGCTATGTTTGGTTGGGGGTACATTTTTACTACTATATTGGGTGGGGATTCTTTGTGTTAAGAATGGGGGACCAAGTATACCCATGTGGTCGCATTTGAGAAATTATTATTTATTTTTGTGATTTTTTTTTTGTGATTCTTTGATGGAATCTTCATGCATTTTGTCAGGGTGAGGTTTTTTTTATTAACTGAACTCTTTGACGGGTTATTGTTGTTTTGCATTCTTGTAGGTAAAACACGTGATGGACTAGTCACTTTGAAGATCCATCACAGTGGTACCTTTGAGCACTATCCTCAAGCTAAGTTCATAGGGGGTAAGGTGTTTGTATTTGACTACTTTAATGTTCAAAAACTAAGCATTTCCTTACTGGATTCCTTAGTATCACCATTGGGTTTTGGTGGGAGAAAAATGTGGTATAGATTAGAAAGAAAGAAGTGGAGAATAATCTTGTTTCAAACAGATTTTGTAACTTTGCAAGATGGGTATTTGAATGCTGATAGGAAAAGGGAGGTGCACTTGTATGTTGATGGAGAATGGGATCCAAATATGACTCAAATTGGCTCTTCCAATCCAATGGCTGAGGGTGTCAATGTGAATGAGGAGGGGTTAAACAGTGATATAAATGTTATTGACAAGGGGAAAAAAATTATAAATGAGGTTAACAAAAATGATAATGAGGTTGAAAATATTGATTCACATAGTGATTATGAGCCACATACTGATGGGTTATATGAATCTAATTATGATTTTAATGATGACCCTCAAATTGAGCCTGAACCTGTGGACTTAGTTGATGCAGGGGATGGCAATGAGTTAAATGGTGATAATAACAATAATGAAGTGGTTAGTGATAGTGAATCAAGTAAGTCTAGTGATGATGGACTTGATGGGAAAGATGTGGTTGCTTGTAGGTGATGCATTAGATAGTGATATTGATTCTGAGGGTGAGATGGGATAGGGACACAGATATCCTATTTTCAATGTTGCTGATATATTTGATCCTAAATTTGAATTGGGCTTAGTGTTCACAAGTAAAGGGTTGTTTAGGGATGCAGTATACTCACTTGCCATTAAAACCAAAAGAAACTTGAGAATCACTAAGAATGACAATAGAAGAATCTATGCCAAGTGTGCTGAAGAGGGATGTGAATTTAGGATACATGCTTTGAAAAAAGACAAAGAGAGAAGTTTTCAAGTTAGGGAATATTATTCTGTTCATAATTGTATGTCACAGTTTCATATTAAAAACTTAACATCTAGTTGGTTAGCAAAGAAATATGAAGATAAGTTCATTTTTGTCCCTGATAGAGATCTTGATGGCTTTAAATATGAAGTGCAGAAAGAACTTAATGTGAATGTAACCAAGATGCAGTTGTACAAAACCAAGTATAAGGCTTTGAAAAATATTGAAGGTAGTGTGGAGGATCAATATGCCAAACTATGGGATTATGCCACAGAATTGAGAAGAACAAACCCAAAATCCACAATAATTATGAAAATGCAAGATACAAGTCCAGATGGTGTTAAAAAATTTGATAAATTCCCCAAATACCATGAAGCATTTCATGCTACTTAAAAAAAAACCAAGAAAGTTGAATAACAAAGAAGAGAGTTAAAGCCGCCCCAAAACATTCCCCCATTCATCAAGCATTCCATCATCCAACACATTTCTACTTCCAAAACATCCAAAACAAAGCAACAAACAACACCACCATCAGAATTTTGTTCTTCCTTTTCATTTTTTCTTCATTAGCCCTCAACATGTTAATCCTACGCAATAGGCCCGGGATAATGGCTCGAGCCCTAGCACACATGGGAGGATCTTGCCAAACAAAAAAAAGGCAACCACCATTTCTATTCCGGCAAGCAAGAAATCTCCGACCCGGATTCTCGTTGGTCCATGACGTCCATTGTCGCGCTGCGTTGCCACAGAAACAATTGACATTCCCAACCTCCATCTCATCCTCCATTTTTTTTTTCCTTGTATCTTCTCTTCAATAGTTAACAAAGAAATGACAATGAAAATTAGTGGATTTTTTCCGGACTTGCAGAGCTTTTAGCAGCTGGAAAATGGCGCCAATTTTCCCTCTAGAGAACAAGTCAGTTATTTTTAACGGGCACATCACAATTTCGTTAACTTTACTAAAGGCGGACCTTTACTGGGACGGAACTCGTAAAATTCCCAAATTTTTGGGACTAAATTGAAAAAACATTCTGATTGGGACTAAATTGAAAAAACGGCAATCCTATGGGACGAAATTGGTAAAAAAGCCGGCAATGAATGTATTGATTTCTTTTTTATATAAGATTTTTGGTCACACTATGAGTTTAGAAATTTGTTGTTAAATAAACAAAAAAAAGTTGTGGATTGATCAAAGTGATAGTCTTTTCAAGAATTTTCAAAATAAATATAAAAAAATGCCACTTGCTCAAAAAGAAGGTACTCCAAGGCAAATTTCTCAAATTGTAAATGCTTCTAATCATTTGATGGCATGAGAGCCTAAAATTAGAGGATGTCATTAGAAGTTCTACGTATGATCTAAAAATTTTGCTAATAATATTTATTTTGTTTCAAGTAAACATGACAAAAAGAAAGATAAAACAAAAGATTAAAGAGTTACATTAAAATTGTGATCTTGTGTATTTTTTATAATTGAATGGTGAAAATAATTAACAATAAGTAAATGATATACGTCATTTAAATTAATAAAAATAGCGTTCCAAAGATCAATAAGTCTTTTAGTCAAGGTTTCAATACAAAAATTATAGATGGAATGCCAAATACAATGTTCTAAAAACCGGATTGGACATAGAATCGGTGATTTTACTGGTTATTGGTTCAACCGGTTTGAGCACTGGTTAAACCGGTGTGACGTCATAAATATGTAGTAATTATTAAATTATTTTTTTTTTGTATAAAAAAATCATAAATACATAAAACATTAGAGAAACCCCAATAATAATAAAAAAAATAAAAACCAAACAAGAAATTTGGGGGACGTTTGGATTGTTTTTGTTCTAATTCAACAACAAAACAATTTTGTAAAACAATTCTATACAATGTGTTTTTAAATTTTTGAAAATGCGAGAAGTTGTTTGGATGGATATTTTGAAGAATGATTTCAAAATGAATATTTATAAAATGCGTTTGGATGGAACTATCTTGAAAAACTAAAGTTATTTTTAAAAATATCTAATTAAACATTCAATGTCTATTCTTAGATTTCTTCAACCATTAATATTATTATCAACTAAGATTTTATTAATTTATAAAATTTTAAAACCTTTAATAAAATAAAAATAAAATAAAATATCAAGGATTTAAAATTTTAAACAACACAATATTTTTTTTATATTTTATCTGTTATCTTATTTTATTTTATTTTATTTTATCTTTTTCTTTTTTTTCCCGCTTTCCTCTTTCTCTCATCTTTTCTGCAGAGTGCACATCTATCATTTCCTCTCCCCATCAATCTCTCCTTCTTCCAATCTCTTGTCCTTTATCATGCTCTAATTAATTTCCTCTCTCTCTCTCTCTCTTTCTCTCTCTCTCTCTCGATTGACCATCGTTGGTTTGCTCTCTTTCTCTCTCACCATCGCCAGCTGACACGGCCTGTCATCTCCAAATAGGCCGATTCTCACCATCGCCGGCGAACTCTCAAATTAACAAACCCATAAACACGGCAAGCAATTTGTCAAAGAGAGAACAAAATTGATTTAACTCGTCTCATTGGTGGTGGAGGGGATGGGCAATTGCAAATTGTGAAGACTGAAGTGGGAGCTAGACTTCCCGAAATTGAGGGCACAGTACGAAAGAAAAAAAAAAGTTATGGCCCGTCGATCCAGTCCACAAACCGGGACCGGTTCGATCAATTTTTAGCAGGTTACTGGTTCTGGGCTAGCCGACTCACTCCCGGTTCTGGGACTGGACCAGGTGCCGATCACCAATCGAACCAGCCAGTCCGGTCCAATTTTGAAAACATTGACCAAATAACAATTTTAAAGTATCATTAATAATTCCTTTTTTACTTTTAATATTTGAATGACAATTATCCACTTGTTGATTATACAACAAAAATACAATTCACCCATCGGAAAAAAAAATATATATAATTTTCCCTTTGGTTGGAAACTTCGGAAGTTAAAACACTAAATGAGCCTTTTCCTTCCGAATAAACTTTAAACAAAAGAAAAAAAAAAATTCCAGATTAGCGGGGTTTTTCTTTTAATCATTCAACTCAAACAAAAAAGATAGCAAATAATTAGAGACCTCAAATAAATAATTAAATAAATATATTCTATTAAAAAAACAAATAGGAAAATTGGAGCCTCAAAGGTGGAAATTTCTGAGCTGAATTTCTCATGAAATAAAGAATTTAGTAGACTTTGATGTACTAACCCAAAATTGCATTGGCAAGCTCTTGCCATAGAAACGACATGAAACTATCAAAAACGTAAGTCAATAACTAACGGAGAAACTTCCTGCAAAAATTTCCACTGCACAGCCAGTGACCGAACCGGGAATATTCTGCAAGAAAACAGGTCTCCAAATAAGAGAGAAAATCCAAGAAATACAGATAATATATACATACCCATATATAGAACTAAATTTAAAACTCAATAATTGGAATCACCATTCAAAATCCATAGTAAGTAACAAGGACAGTTGGCAACAAGATACTGTATCTCACTGAGACATGCCCATCATGGAGATATTCAGGTGAACGGGTAGTATTGAATCGAAGTCAGGATCAAGCCAAAACAAATTAAGAAATGAGACAATTATGTGCTGCACCAGAACAAATCACCAAAGCATCACCACCCAGTGTGGAACCATGGGAATGCGCATACACACACTACATAGGTATGCACATACATATGTCTCAATATACGTAGATACCATGTCAGCGGAATTCCAAAAAATGACCTGTAATTTTGGAAAAATGGTCCTTTCCAATTTTTCAATGAAGAAAGGGGCATATATCAATGGTGGTGAACTGTTAATCTAAGACAGAAGAGGTTACTAAGTGGCAAAATGATGCATAGTTTTTGATGCATGCCATAGCTACAAGGCAGACACATATATGAGTGCGAGTGTGCATGCGACCGATAGCAACAATATCAATGCAAATAGAGAGAGAGAGGGATGTATTTGGAAGTAAATTCATTAAACAAAGCAGTTCTGTAAAACTATAACCTGGAAGGCAAGTTCAACCCAAGAACTTACATATTTTATTGAAGGCCACAATGTCACAGCTTTGGACATATTCATTTATAGGTTCAACAGTGAGATGCTCCTCAATGAGTGTATCGACAGACACCAGGTCATCAACAATGGTCATCATCATTTGAAGCTTCTTGATACCATATCCAACAGGGACAAGTTTAGCTGCAAACAACAGAAGATATTCATGTAATTCTGGCAAATATATTATGTGAGTAATCAGAATCAATGCTCCATTATGAGAACACTCCGGTGCTAGATCATGCCTGCTCAAAAAGATAAGAAGAAAGAAAGGGAAATACATACATGCTCCCCAGAGTAAACCTTCCATTTTCAATCCTCTAACTGCTTCCTCAAGCTTTTTCATGTCAGTTTCATCATCCCACGGTTTGACATCCAACAGGACTGATGACTTCCCAGCTGAAATAAATTAACATCACATATGTAAAATAGAGATGTTATGGAGCAAATATTCAGATTGATTTGCAAATTTCATAGTAACTTCACTCTTATCACACTAACAATAATGACAAAGTATGACTTATATTCATCAAAAAAACTCAAATATCAGGAATATCCGGATGAAATGTTCAGAGATTTGAAGGAGATGTAGAAAATAGTTCCAGCCATGGATGTAATAAAGAACTTACATTCTTTCTTCTTTCCAGAAGCCTTCAGTGCTGCTGCACGCTCTGCAGCAGCCTTCTTCTCTTCTGCAGTCTCCTCACCAAACAAATCCACATCATCATCGTCATCATCCCCAGCAGCTGAGGCCTGAAAGTCACATCTCCATCTCAGTCATAACGGTAATTCAACTTTAGAAGATTCACCCCAGAAAACCAAGATGAGATAGCAAAACAAGCGGACAGAGTACCAGCAAATCAAATTAAAAGGATAACAATTTGGGAGATTTTCCAAATATTAGAAATTGAAACATGTAAGGCATAAGATTTGAATTCTCATATCTTGCCTTACTGTTTGCAGCTGGAGGAGCCGAACCCTGAATAGTTACACCAGATTCTTCCCCAGAAACTCCACTGCAAAAAAGCTCAACAAAAATAATGAATAAAGCCAGCACACTCATGATAATCAATTGAACCAAAATATTTAAAATGCCATTCATAATTCATATTAGGAAAGACTTACGAAATCCTCAACAAGGCTTCGATATGCTTGTACCAACGTGATACATTCATATACTTAGTTGATGGAGCCCTTGAGAAGGCAGCATGCACGGTAAGATCATCCTTTGAAGCTTGATACCTGAAAACCAGGTATGCAGACATAATTGACATACATGGATTTGGATATGTTTTTAGCCAACAACCCACATTTAGACAGAGAATACACAAACACCATTTAAACACGATATATCATATATTATCCTTAACTCGTATATCCCTACATAGAGGTTCTTTAAACAGCTACAACATGCTCGTCGTTTAGGAAGATTCTCCGCAGAACATTATGTGATATCACATTACATCTAAAGCGGGTCATAGCTAGATAATTATTTAGATATTGGCAATCAAGAATATATATATTTCCCATTCCCATAATCATGTTCTTCAATAAATACTTCACATAGAATCATCTATTCTGTCACCCATGTCCCTTTTCTTGATTGAAAGTATACTTTTCGTACAAAGACAAGGAGCATTTGCATGTAACGCAATAATATCTATCTGATAAACAGAAATTAATAGTAACAGACCAGAACTATCCCAAAATTTTCAATCAGATATAATTCAATCGAACAGAAAAAAATGTAATGACGAAAAGAAGCTTAAACTGACCCACTGATGTAACTCCGGGACAAAAGGTAGTCATCAAGCTTCTTAAGGCCAGAAGCTGAGCCCAGATCAGCAAGAGCCACAACCATTGCTAAATATGAACCGGATTTGAAGCTGTGTATGCGATTCCTGCCCTCAAAATGAAATTACAAATATTCAGTCAACAGCAGAGCAGCAGTCTCGCGCAGACACACATACGCATGCATACAAATATATATATATACACAGAGAGAGAGAGAGAGAGAGAGAGAGAGAGAGAGAGAGAGAGAGTTGGCGGAGACTTACAGAGAGTGGCAGCCGAAGTTGTATATTGGGTGGGAGAGGTGAAGTTGTGAAAGGACTCGCTTGGGGTTTTATAGTTTGGTAAAAAAACTGATGATTTCCCCCTTGAGTTTTGGGAATTAGTTACTTCTTTTGTATCTGATTCTTCAGAATTTGAGATTTATTGTTAATTAGACTTTGAATCCTAAGAAACTCTTTTATATGGCTCTGCTGTTTGATCCCATGTGGGTTCAAATTATATTATATTTTGTATATTATTTGTTTCTTTTAAAAAAAATTAAAAATGGAATAAAAATTGAAGCTTTTTGTACATATATGAGGGCCAAATTAGGTGTATATAAGGATACTCTTCATTCCATGTGAAGTATAATATTTGCTAAGGCTATATTTATTTTTAAATTTACCAATTAATTAATATTTTAACATTTTTAATTTGTTATGATGTCCTTTGTCAATTTTTACTCGAAATAAAACAGATCATATTAAGAGAAATGATACTAAGAAGCCTTTTCTGATGTGTTCTTTTGTCTATTTTCACTCACAATAAACAAGATCACGTTAAGAGAAATGATATTAATTAAATATCAAATAAATGTAAAATTAACAAATGCTCTTCGTCATTTTCTTGGCATAACCCCATCATGCTATGCTGTGCAAGTTACTTCAAAGCCTCTCCCAATTTTAAACGAAGCCTATGGACCGAGCGCCCCTCCATGAACCTGATAGGGTCATCAAAGCCGCTGGATTGATTCAAGGCTTAGATGACATTTAGGAATAGTCCTCACCCCTGCAGAGATGCGCTAATGGTAGTCGCATGCTCTCACGGCACACGCAATCCCATATCAGATAAGGAGAGTCACATCAATCCAACACACACATTTGAATGTGTGTGTGTGTGTGTTTTTTTTTCACAAGGAGAAACACTTAAAAAAAAATCTCATGAGACCCACAATTCTTATCTAAACAAAAATAATCTTTCTCGATGAAAATAGAATGACCAGAGCAAAATCCAGCAGGATTTGGTTCTCTAGTTCACACGCTAAGACCATCTAAAATTTTACCAAAAAGTGAAAGCAGTGCAATTATATGGAGGAAATAGACAAGGTTTTTGTTAAACCTTGCATAGTTCATAATCACGAATAAAATGTAACAATCAAGTTCAAATATTACAAGTAGTCGGTCTACAAAATCATTACGAGAGAGAGAGAGAGAGAGAGAGAGAGAGAAGAAAGAAAAAGAAAAAGAAAAAAAAAGATATTAACTAATCATCAGAAGAGGCAAATTTCCCCGCTTTGTGGTTGTGTACCAAGGTTCTCATACAAGTAAAAGCCCTGCAGTTCCACAGAAAGGTTTCTGTCAGTTCCAACTGATATCATCCATAACCACAAAGATTATAAAAGCAAAAATGACATTGATTTCTGGTGGGGGTGCAGAAAGGGAGGAGGACATGCATCTCATACTTGCATAGACTCGTACGCAACATGACGATAAAGTAAAGCATGCACAAAAAAGTACATTTCTATGGTGTTTATGAGGAGAAACTGCACACAAATCGAAACCACCTGCAATGCAACTCTAATTATAAGCATAACAATGTTTGCTCAAAGCTCTGAAGCTTTTACAACATCTGACAGCATGAGATAGAGTCAAAAGATTAAAGTCCGCAAATTCTTGCACAGGAATGAAAAGGCTCATAATCATTCATGTAGCAAGCTAAAGAAAAAGTGTGGAAACATGTTTACTTGGATTTTAGCAAGGAAAAGACTAAAGGAACACAGAAGCATAGGAAAGTACTAAAGACACGTTTCCTTGCATCAATTGACCCCTGTTTCTCATTACAAATAAACAATTATCTAATTTATTCCATAATCTCTTTTCTTTTATTCACCTTTCCTCACTTAAAGGCCTGCTATAGCATGAAGCAAACCAAAAGAAAAATGAATTTAATCCCGAAAATACAACAATTGCTCGCTACCGGACTTAGCTTTTCAAGGTTTTCATTGGTTCATGAAATTGAAAATATTAGACCGACCACAAAATTACAGTACCAGTGCAAATCAAGTGATGGGTCCACTAGAGTTCCTGTTTTTCTTTTTGAAACCTTTACTTTTTTCAAATCATGCATCATGCATCATGCACTCGTGCTATCAATCACCAGGCATGCTAATAATGCACACCAATTAACTGACACCCATATATATACAATGAACCTTCATAATCAAGCAGATAAATCCAATGTTTGCTATGAGAATGAGTACATAGACGTAGTGAAGAACTTATATATCAAACGCTTTAATGTCTTTCAAGTTTCTCTTATCTTGCATTCTGATTTTCCTTCCATTCTTAATAAACAAGCATGGCTAGAAAAGCAAAAGCATGCTTGATGCAGGAGCATGAAACATAAAATATTGCTCTTTATTCTAGATATTTATTTTTATTTTTGAAATTGTTTTCTTTCTTTTCTTAGTAATTAAGTTTTCTTAGTGTGCAAGACATTATCAAGTGGTCTAGTTGTCAAGTTGTCATCTAGAAGTTGTGGTCAGGTTGTGGCCAAGTTGTAGCCTAGTAAGATGTTGACAAGTTGTTCAAGTAAGGGTATTTAGGTCATTTTTCAATTAGGGTTTTGTGCCTACATATACCCCCATAAGATTGTATTTTAAATCTATTAATCAACTTAGTTTGGAGATTTCTCGCTATTGGGTTTCAAACCCTAGAAATCTTACACACTCTTTCAATCCCTATATGTTTCTTGCTTAATATGTCGCACTAGTGCTAAAGAAAACGCTGGTTTCCTACATTTCCTTCCTATCCCTATGAGCGTCCTGCATCAATGCTTTATGCATGCAACAACTTAAAGGTCAAGGTAATGACGGTGCCACAAAGGGTCCATGGCAAAGAAGCCACAAAGGGTCTATGGCAAAGATTTGGGTTCCGACACTTAATGACATTCTAGCTCTGGATATTAAAGTACATCCATAAATAACCATGAAACTATTATTTTTCCTTTAAGCAATTTGCATCAATGTTCAACTCGACACTCAAATTTTCTGTCATTTTAATCAATGCTACATTCTTTTGTCAGTTCGTTAGTTATAACGAGATCTCAAGAAGGGAGTGACCTACGTTAGAAACAGGGGAAACAACTCTCATTTCTCCTCAAATGAGGACACAAAGAATTACACAGTGACTACTTCATGTGCCCAAAGAGCGCCAACTCCACTCAATGATGGGTTTTTTTTTATTAAAAAAATGCAAAATAAAAATTAAAACGATAAAGGCTAAAGTTAGAGTCAAAGTTATTTAATATGAAACAGCTAATTCCACCCATCCTTTGAACACATGGGGGTCATTCACCCCATGACTAAACTCCATCCAATATGAACCCTAAACCAAAAAATCAGAGCTGTACATCCGTCTGTGTCATAAGTAAGCTATGCTACATCTCTACTCACATTTATCTAATAGTTAAAATTATTTAATTAAGAGAATATCTTCTTTTGCTTCATTCACACTAAGCATAGGGAACAAAAACTTCCACAATTGCATATACTTGGGAGAGATTCAGAATATATATTCTTGGGAAAAAGAAAGCTATGCATGTGAATCATCCTCTCTGCTCATATATATACATGAACATCAACAAAAACACATATCCAATAACAGCCACAGACAGCAATACCCATCAACAGAGAGGGAGTGGGTGTAATTTACATGTACCTTTTTGAAAAATTTGAATTTTCCCCCAAAATAATAAAACTACCTTTAATATTTTATAGAAATTTCACATCCCCCCCCCCCCCACCCGGCCCAAAAAAAAAAAAAAAAAAGCTCCATCCCTGCCCCCTAACCTTTTATAAGCCACAATTTAACTATTACTTCATAAAAGTAACATAAACAAGGAATTTAGGCTTCCACTTCATAAAAGTTTAAAATTGAACCCATTACTTCACCAGACCAGAAATCCAAGTAAAAATCAACACCAGATGATTAGGAAATAAGGACTGTACCTATGGAAACCTTAAGTAGCACCGACGATGATATTGTTGATGGGAATAAAAATCAACTTAACGAAAAATCCAACAAATCCCATCACCACGAACCCGATCGCCGTCCGAGCCGCCACCTTCGTGAACTCTACATGAACACATCAAATCAAATCAGAAACAATTCGAATTTTACAAAAAGAAAAGGAAAACCCCTCGGATTGTACATCAATCTAAGAGCAGGCGTACCTTTGCGATCAGGCTTGTGGCATCGCTTGACCAGGCGAACGCTGTCCTTGGCGAAATCTCTGAGCGGATCGAAAACTGTATCCAAAGCATCCATACTTTCTTTTACAATTTTATTCCTTCGTTTTTCCCTAGATCTGAGATTTGAAGTAAAGATAAACTCAAAAGAAATTACGGCAGGAAATTGGGGGGTATATATTTGTTGGGGCGGAGAAGGATGAGCGGACGAATTTCAGATTAGTTTAAGGGAAGGAGGAATGACGCTATCTGAAAGCCCATAAATAGCCCTTACAGTCACCGAATTTGCTACTCGTGCCATTGCTTTAATTGAGTTGTTTGTGAAGTCTAAATCCTATTGTATAATTAATTGGAAAAAATCCAAAAAAATCCTTTTCTGTATTAAGTATATATTTGAGAAAATCCCTATCAATAATTGAGTGCATTTTTTAGGGATATATATTTCAGAAAAATCCTTATATTTGTAAGTATGAATAGAGTAGGCTGTAGGGATATAATAGGCATTTTCAGTCTATTTCTAATGACATATTTGGTCTAACTTAAAGGGATAATTACGCTAAATTACCATGAGGTATGACTAAATTATCAATTAAACTCTCGAACTTTGAAAATTACCTTATATATATGAGGTATGCAAAATTGTAATACTTAAAAAGATGTAACCAAAACGAAAATGCTCTCAAATCTCTTATTATTAAAAATGCGTAAATTACACAGAACTACCCTCAAGTGTGACAAAATTACAAATTTAACCTTCAATTTTGAAAAATTACCTAGACAATCCTAGGGCTTGCATACTAATTGTAATGCTAATATGGATTTGATAAAGATAAAATTCCCACAAATCTTTTGTAATACATGATTTTTTTCATCGAAAATGATTTTGTTTAGTAGGATACTTTTTTCGTCAAGAATGATATTTAAAGTATCACATATGTGATGTATTATAAGAATTAATCATCATGTGTTCAGTGTTTTTTTTTGAAAAAATTCTCAATTTTTTAATGCGGACTAAGATTTGTATTTTTTAGTTATTTTTTTTTTGTTATCAATGATTTTATTTGTTAATTTGGTATAAAATATTACAAAAAGACCTTATGTATTTCAAAATATTACAAAATCAACCATGAATAATTTATAAAATTTGGTCAAATATGACAAAATGGTACAATAAGAAAAATATGTTAAAAATTTAATAATTTTCGTTAGAAATCCTAACTGTAATAGATAGAAGATTACATACCTCAGAGTTATCTCGATAATTTTCAAAAATTGAAGATTTTATTTATAATTTAACCATATGTCAAGATAATTGAGTGTAATTATCCCCAACTTAAATTCAAGAATTATCATTTTCCTAAAAATCTCCATTCTTACGTATGTGGCCTTCACTGATTTCTATCCATCTCTCATCCTGATGAATTTGGTTATTCCAAGATTGATAATAGAGTAATCTTTTTATGCCTTTAATTTAATATATATATTTTTTCTAATATTATAAAGCTTATGTCTGCACTCATTAAACACCCTATGCCCATCAATTGCATGGCTAAATTTAGACAAAAGCATTCCCACCTGCTATGTTCTCAATATCAAAAACCTTCACTGTAAGCATGACCCTGAGAAATGTTCGGCTCACCGCCTCAAATTAGCGGTTCAGATCTTATGTTATATAATCGTGTTACATTTTTTGTTACACTCATCAATACATACCATGTGTATTGGTGAGCGATCGAAATAAGAAAAGAGAAAAATTGATGATATAAAAAAAAATATAAAAATTCTCTTTCGAACTAGTTTGCCCCTATGGGTTAGGATTCACCCAACCGTACTCCCAAGTTTGCTCATTTGGTTTATCCACCCAAAGACCCTTCGACAACAATCCCCTATCATCCTCCTTCTATGTTAGCTTCAAGGCTTTGCTCATCTTCACCAGATCCGAATCCATCCCTCACACCCCACGAACGCCATAACAATTGAGATCCCTGCACAGGCAATGGGTAGGGTTTTACCCTATACTAATCCTAAAAATACTTGATTAAACATATTCTATACCCTACCCTACCCGATTTAAATACTTACACATTAGGTATGTGTATTGGGTATATCTTATGTTTAGGGTAGGGTCTGAACCCTACTCAATCATATATTTTTTTTTATTTGTCTTTTTTTGATATTGTATTTTTTTTTAATTAGCTCACATACACAGTTAACAAATACACGTGCATTTACACACACACACACACACAGAGCACACACACACACACACATTGCACACACATTTTACACACACACAGACACACATTGCACACACACAATTCACACACGCACACAGAGTTAGCACACACACACGCATTTACACACACTACGCACACACACACACACATAGAGTTAACACATACACATGCATTTACACACAATGCACACACAGACACACACACACACACCCATATTTTTCTTCACACACACACACACACACACACACAACACGCACACACACACATTGCACAAACACATTTTTCACACGCACACATACATACATAGAGCACACAAACACACAGCACACACATTGCACACATATTTTACAAATACACACACACATACACACACTGCACACACACACTTCACACACACAAACAGCACACACATACACATATTGCACACATATTTTACACACATTCTGCACACACACACATACACATACTGCACACACACATTTCACACACACACACACACTCACACTGCGCACACATACATATATTTTTCTCACACACACACACACATACTGCATATAGTTTTCACACAATATGTGTGTGTGACACATATGCACACACACACACAGTATGTGAAAACATATACTGCACATAGTTTTCACACACTGTGTGTAGTGTGTGTGTGTGCAGTGTGTGTTTTACACACAGTGTGTGTGTTTACACATAGTGTGTGTGTGTGTGTGTGAAAAATGTGTGTACAATGTGCGTGTGTGTGTAAAAAATGTGTGGTGTGTGAATACCCATTGGGTAATGATATGTGTAGTAGTATAGGTTAGAGTAGGGTATAGATAGATTTTAAAATTTTAGGTGTGAGTAAGGTATGGGTAGAGAATGAATGGATACGGGTGGGGTAAAGCCTACCCATTGACAAGCCTACTGCACACACTTCATTGCACACAAAAATAGAAAGGGAGTGGCAAAGCGAATGAAATAGAAACAGAAACCCTAAGAAAAAGAAAAAATAGGAGCGGATAAAACAACACACACTTCACTGCGCACAAAAAATAGAAAAGGAGTAATGAAAAATATGAAATAGAAACCCTAAGCGAAAGAAAAAATAGGAGCGAGTAAAAAGCACACTAAAGAATCAGTAGAAACCAAAATCAAAACCTTATAACATGAACGGGAACAAGACGCAAGATTGGCCGAGCAAAGAAGTGAAACTGATGACCAGATAGAGTGCTAAAAAATCAAGCAAAATCTCACAACCTAAATTCTCATGCAAGAGGAAGAAACCTCTCATACGAGAGGAAAACTAGTTTATTTTAGTAAAATAATTACATTGTTCTATATAATTAATTAATTATAAATCTTGATAGGAAAAGTCTAAAAGTTTTACTTTATATTATTAAGTACAAACTAAAAGTTTTGTAAAGTATGCAATTTATTTTCATCCTTATCGTCCATTACTACTTGCCAAATGTATGAATATAATTATTCTAAATTCATAACCTTCCTATTCCCTTGGATATACCAAGTAAAGGAGTGTGATACAGTGATACTTATATCATTCACTTCCGACTTTTATTCCAATTATGGTAGGATTGGTATGCGGGAGTGGGATAGGAACATCAATGACATCCCCACATTCATTCTCAATCACTTGATCGACAAAACTTAAACATAAGAAACTCCCATAGAAATTTTCATTCGTGTATATATGGATTTCGTGATTCTTTCACTTCATTATCTTTAGCTATTACCAGCATGTTGAAGATAAATTAATTTTGTTATATTAGTTGTTAAAAATTAAGTAAATTTGTCCTATATTATATAATTTATTTTAGCACTTATTAAATACAAGTAAATACATTAAATGTGTACTAAATTATATACACTATATCTAACTATATAAGTAAGTTATACATTGCATAAAATACATATTAAATAGTAATATTTATATGCTAACACATACTCATATGGTCCATATACGGTAATACATGACTAGCATTCTATACTTTATTGATATATTTATCATATGTATTAAACCTGTATATTTATTATATTTATTTTAGAAGGGCACAATAACAAAGACGACGATAATGATGACAACAGCAACAATGACAACTAGCAGTAGGGCGCACTTAATGTATACACAAAATAAAAATAAACTATAATTTTAATTAGATATATACTTGAAATTTGATAATATAAAACTACAAATACTTGATAAATTTTATACAAGAATAAATATTTTTGAATTATTTGTAATGTATTTTATTAAATTTATTATAAAAAATAATTCAAATAAAATAGATTTGAATGATAAAAGGCAAAATTACAATTTTAGAATACTATGTTGCACGTTTTGCGATTTTGGGACACTTAGTCACCTAATTTCAATTTTAGGACAAGAATTTACAAAATTTTTACACATTTAGAACAATTCGCGTTCCATGATTGGAAGCGTTCCATGATTGGAAAATACACGTGGCATATTAATGCACTGTTGGTAAGCTTAGGTGGAAACATTTTAATTTAATATAAAATTCCAAGCTTAGGTGGAAACATTTTGATTTAATATAAAATAAAAATGCAATCATAGAATACAAAAAACACTCAAAACAATTTATTTTCTAATTCAAATATACAACATAATTTTTATAATAAAAAAATCTTGTACATTTTTATAAATTTTTAATTTTTTTATTTTCTTTATTAAATTTTCATGTAAAAAAATAATGAAAAATCACCCAATTCACCCACCCTCCAACCCCCCCTCCTCAACATCTCCCCCAATCCCCAGTGCCGCCGCCGCCCGCCGCCGCTCTTTACTGCCGCACCACAAAGCCCTCATTCCCACACCCTCTTTCACTGTCGCCCCCTCACCCCACCCCACCCTCACAAAGCCCTCATCCCCACCCGCTCCTTTACCATCGCCCCCACCCAGTGCCACCGCCCCCCCCCCCCACCCCACCCTCACAAAGCCCTCATCCCCACCCGCTCCTTCACCGCCACCCCCCACCCAGCGCCACCGCTCCCCCATCCCAGCCCACCCTCACAAAGCCCTCATCCCCACCGCCTCCTTCACCGCCACCTCACCCCACCCTCACAAAGCCCTAATCTCCAACCCTTCCTTCACCGCCGCCCCCCACCCCCAGTGTTGCCGCCCTCTCCTTCCACTCCCTCCTTCACTGTCGCCGCTACCGCTGCCGCTGCCGACGCCTTCTCCTACCTGGTTTCTCTCTCTCTCTCTCTCTCCCACCATCGCTCCTTCTCGATCTCTCTCTCTTTCCCTCCCTCACTCTGAATTTCTCTCTCTCCCTCTGTGCCTCACTCTCTCTCTCTTCCCCAGCAAGCGACGGGTTTGGCCGGCGGTGGCGGTGGAGGTGGACGGCGTGTTTGTGTGTGTGTATGTATATATATAATTTGTATATATGTATTGTGTGTGTGTATCTGTATATGTATAATATGTATATATTTATTGTACTCATGGCATGATGACATGGCAAAAAATTACACATATTGTACACCTCATATATTACCTATCAAACTTTATGAATTTTAGAACCGCCGATGGCTTACATAGTCTAATTCCATCCAATTTCTGGCAACATTTACAATTACGAGGTAAATTGTCTTAAATGTGTAAAAATTTTGTAAATTCCTGTCCTCAAATTGAAATTAGGTAACTAAGTGTCCTAAAATAGCAGAACGTTCAACATAGTGTCCCAAAATTGTAATTTTGCCATGATAAAATCAAATAAGAAAGAGAAATTGAAGGAAATGTTGACAAAAAAGGAAATTAAAAAAAAAATCATTGAGGATAGAGAAAAAGAGAGGAGAGATATTGCAAAGAGTAAGTGAAATAAAATGATAATTGACGGGAAGATGACACCAAAGATACCAAAGTGGTTATTTGAGACCTCTTACACTTTATATATAACAATATTGTGCATTAAACTTGTGCGCGATGTGCGCGGTGGATTTGTTGATGAGTTAGTTATAATTAAGATGAAATGATTATTAAGATTCAATAAATAAAATAGCTACGTTAGAAATAACTTGAAGCTTTTATCAAAATGAAAGCAAACTAGAATTTAGTAACAAATCAATAATACGTAAAGATTATGTATAATGGCTCAACGGTGAAACCAAGTTATGAGACACTTCTTTATACACACTCTTAAGCGTTTTGCTTGTCAATTGGTTATGTTCATTATGAATCAAAAGTTTCAATCTCTCTCTGTTTGTCACCCTCGAAAGAGTAACATATAATTGACCATCAATAAAGACTGATTTATTTATGAATGCAACACATGACAAAGATTGACCTTAACTTTTGTCAATGCTCATTGCAGAAGAAGCAATCAAGGGAAATTGTCTACACTAGTATTTAAACAAGAGTCTTACATCTGAATGAGTTAGATTTTAGAAATATAATTTTTTTTTCTCTAAGATTAACCCCTTCAATTGTACTCTTGCCTCAATTACATGTTTTATAAGTTAATTGGGTTGTCAAATAAAGTAAGGCACAATGTTTAAGCAAGCTTGCGTAAGAAGGGGGGCGAAAGGGTTTGAATTCAGCAATAGGATTCTTGACACTTTGAAAAATCAGAACAATGTGATATGACAATAATATTAGAGCAATTTGAGATAGTATACTGAGATATTGTGCAAGTGTGGCAGCATTAATAATTAGAGTGTCAACCCCTTTTATTCTGCCTTACAATTTTTATATCAGTTAAAGTACCAAATAAACAAGTATATAGAATACCAGTAAAGGACATAAAGGTTTATCGTGGTTCACCCCATAGGGCTACACATGCTTCCTATGTTTTTCATTTAGGATTTACCATGTTTCACTAGAATAAGTCAGTACCAGTACAACACAGATAAGTAGTGAAACGAGGAAATCTCTTATCCAGAGAGAAATCGATCTGAAGACCACCAACTCCTTGAGGATGGAACGGTCTGACTCACTTTGATGAGAAGTTCCATGTCCACAACTTCTTCTAAAGACCCACTGTGGGACAAGCCAAATGACTAACAACCTCAAGGCTCGGAATTCCGTAGCACCTCTACCACAATAGCACTACAGCAATCAAACACCTTCAAGAATCCTTTGAGCTAAAATCCCTTTTATCCACCAAGTGGTACCTTAGAAACACCAACAACAAAGCTTCATAATTGATCCTTTTCTCCACGAAGGGCACCTCAAAAGAACAAGACACAAAAAACTTTGTAATTAAATCATTGTTCTCCGAAAAGGGTTCCTCAAAACGACAAATGGCAAAGTACCAAAGACCCTAACACAAATCTCTATGTATGTTTGCACTATTGAGATCTAAAGCCACAAGTGCTTTTTACAAATAACAAAAGAAATTGAAATCGCTCTTGTCAGGTTGCTACAAAATGAACGAAATTCTCTCATATAAGTGATCCTACACCTATCGACTAGCTGGAGCCAGAAATGGAATGAGTCGTTGGATCTGGTCATCGAGATCAAATCTGGAGTCTCTGTGAGACCAATCAAGGATCTTTCGTGAACTTCATTAAAACACACCATCATATGCGGAGGATTCTTGGTTATCATTGGCCGGCATGCTATAGCGCTTGGCCTGCTTAACCGGGCACGAAAATCATCCCATTGTTATATGCGGAGGACTATTCATTGTTTTTTGGACACCAATCATCCGGACAACATCTACATATATGCATCTTATTTGTATGGACACATGCATTTTCTATATTATCGCTAACACACTCCATTTTCTTTCTTTTTTTTTTTGTTTTTTTTGGTTTTGCTTAAAGCGCAATTCCAATTATACGATTTTATCTAACAATGAAACATCAGATGGGATACTATTATTTTGGTAGACTTGAAAATAAGGAAAGCATTGGATTAAAAGTGTATATAACCACTTAAAATGGTCTAATCCAAGTGATATATCTATTATAGCTATGTTTACATTATCGATCCGTACTATATTATTTAGATGCCAAGAATAGTTTGTAATTGATTTGATGGCACATATATGAAAGATGTCTACTCCTATTTATATTTTTTCCTTTTTAAAAAACACGCACATATGGATATTGGTGATATCTTGCGTTGATGGAAATATGTGTGTTATCTTTCTAGATATAAGACCAAATATAATCATTTCGCTCCATAATAGATGTTATTTTAGGTATTGTACAAATGATTAAAAAAATGGACTAACACCATTAATTATAGATTAATTTGATTAAAATATCCCCATAATTAATAAGTTGTTGAAAGATTTTTCAAAAAATTACAAAAGATATTAATTATTATCTAAGGATATATTAGAAAAATACTAATAAATTTCCTCTTGAAATATGAGAAATACATATATTATGGGATAAAAATTATTCCTAAAACGACATCAATTATGAGACATAGGGAGTATATTTTAATATGTTAAACACGTTGTTTAAGAAATGTAAAAATATATAATGTATAACGATGGTGAAAGTAATAAATATTAAAATCAACAGTACAAAAATATAGGCACCTCGAAATGCTTACTATGTCATTGACCGAGGCACTCGTTAAAGCTCCATTCAACACCGCAAGAAAGTGAAAGTGTTTGTTTCAATATTATTGAAACAAATCAAATATGTAATATTAAAAAGGATAAAAAATTTTCACCAAAAAAAAAAAAAAAGGATAAATAATAAACAAAAATAATTTATTAAAAATCACAGTACTTGCATTCAAGAAGGGCAATAGATTCCAATCATTGGAATTCGTTCAGCTGATAACGTTCACGCAACAAAAGACAGAAATCATGAATAAGTTTATTTTACAAATACCCCAACCAAAGTAGAATCCTATACAAAAAAAACATAAAAAATAAAAATATGAACAAATATAATAATTATGTTAATTATAAAGCGCACACACACTTTAAAAGAGCCATATTAAACATTTTAGAAAGTACAAATTATTTTGAAATTGTATAAGCCGTCAAAAATTAACCCGTGACTTTGTGAGAGTATTTGCACAAATACATTTATTTATATTTTTATTTTATATACCTTCTTGAAAGTTGCACAAATATAACTTACATATTCTTGGATAATAGAGTGCTAATCAAAATAACTTCTATTAATTTTTTTGTTTTCTCAATGGAGTAACAATGTGAATTGAAAATATTGGATAAACAGGTTATTTCTTTGAAGCATGCATATAGCGAATTACTATTGAAGTAACTTCCGTATATTTGTTAAAACAAAAGTTTGGAACATAATTTGGATACAATAAAATAGCTAAAACCTCATTATAGTACATAATTGATTGGATAGAATACACGGGTACAAATATTCCGGGTAGAATAACAACTCATGATAGAACAACCACTGCATAATTTCGATATGTTAACCTCTAATCGGGACAACAAATAGTATATCTGCAAATTTACAATAAGCAGCATATCAAATGAGCTTAAATTATAAAGATCATCAATTTAATCGAGACACACTCGAACGCAGAATGTAAATTCATCTTCGTCTCCAACAACATAAAAAAATTCCATAGCTCACGCAACTTAACTTCATCAAATTCTATACTGCCGATATCGCTATGTGCATGCCGCCAATCCTCGTGTGGTAATTTTATTTCTGGACCATTTTCAGCACACAATCATATCATTCAATTATATTTCAATTTAAAGGATTTACTTGAGTAATAATAACAAATTAAAGGAGGGTTATTATTTGTTATATATAATACAATACTTAAGAAAATAAATTAATACGTTTATATTCAAAAATATATATTAAATCGAGCACAAATAACATAACTGAATTGTAAAACTATTGAATAGCCACGGATTTGCCACGGTTAAGCTGTGGCTAAATTTAGTCATGGAATGTTGCCATGGCTATATTTTTCCGTTAATTAAAAAAAAGAAAAATTATTTATTTAAGTTTTAGCCGCGAGTTGGCCATGGAAAAATCCGTGGCTAGCATTTCTGTAGAAAAAATAATAAAATAAAATAGGCTACATATTAGCCATGGATTGGCCACGAAAAAATCCATGGCTAATTTAGCCATGGATTTTGGCACCATGTTGGCCATAGAATATCCACGAAAAATCCGTGGCTAAATTTTTTCGTAGCGTTGCATCTCGCCATGTCTTATCCGTGGCTATTAGCCACGGATTTTTTTCCGTGGCTAAAGTCCGTGGCTGATTGCTCTTTTTCTAATAGTGTTTTCAAATCTACACAATTTGAGCCCAAATAGATATATTATTAAGTTAATTTCAGATTGGCAAAATTTCAATTTACGGCACTATATTGCACGTTCTGCAATTTTGGGACACTTAGTTACTTAATTTCAATTTTAGGACAGGAATTTACAAAATTTTCACACATTTAGGACAATTTGCGTCAGGCTACCGGAAAGTCACATGTGATAGTCACGTGCCAAGTTAATGGTGTGTTGGATTGCTTAGGTGGAAAGGGTATATAATGATTTGGCAACTGAGTCAGTTATGGAGGGAAAGAACAAACAATTTCTCTCTAAAAAACATCTTATTGTGTGCCCTAACTATTAACAAAAAAGAAAAAAAAAATGCAACAATTCTTAATAGAAGAGGAGTAGTGAGTGAGAGGGAGAAAAACATAGAAGAGGGAGTACCTAAAAAATTGAAGAACGGTCTTGGAAATTATGTCGTCATCTAATTCAACTAGGCAGAATGGGGTTCCCTCCATTTGTGACTGCGAGAATATGGCCATCCTTCAAACTTCTTCAACCGATGACAATCCTGGTAGAAGATTTTGGGGCTGTTCTAATTGGAAGGTTTTGCCTTCTCATTTGTTTTTTTTTAGTTATTATTATTTTGTTTAGTGGTATTGTTTTGCCTCTGGTTTTTTTTTAGCAATGTTTTCATGATTTTTTTGTTTGTTTTTTGGAGAGCGGGATGCGAATTTTTCATGTGGGAGGACTCAGTAGTGGAATATGGAATGAGAAGCTTAGTGAAGTCACTCTGGCATGAGAATCGTAAGCTGCGGGTATAGCTTGATAATTTAGAAAAAAGTGTGTTGAAGTTGAAGTTGGTGATTTTGGTTTCATGGGTGTTTATGTATTTCATGTTTTTAAGACAAATTTCTCTTTTCCTTTTTTTTTTCTTTGTTTAGGGTGCATTAGGTGTATTTGTTGATGTTGTTTTCATGAACTTCAATGGTCTATCAGACTTTGGTTTTACCAGTTTAATGTACAAATGGAATGTACCATATGCTACCTTTTGTTACGCCATGCTGTGTTTTTTTGTTTTCATCAGTTCTCCAATCTTATTTTACATGAGTATTTGTGTTTTTCCATTATGCTTTGTTTTTACAAACAATGCTCTATTGTTATAGCATGCCCTTTTTTCATGCCATATGATGATCTGTTTGTATGATGTTATCCAAAAAAAAAAAAAAAAAAAAAAACCTACATGATGTATGAATGAGGAAACATAAATAAATGAAGCTTGATGGAATCAAGATCTTGCAAAATAAACCACGAAATTTAGCCAATCTCTATAAATAAACCCTTAGAAGTAACAGTTGTCCAAAATTAAAGTTGCATAAACAATGCTTGCTAGACAAAAAATTTAACAAGTACCAATTACATTCCTAAATAAACATGAACAAACAATTAGCCTTCAAAACAATCCAAAATAAGCAAAGTTGGTCTCCTATTTTTTTTTTTAATCTCCATGGCCTTTTGCCTTTCCTCTTTGCATTCTTCTTCTTGTTTAGTTCCCCATGCAATTCACTCAAACTGATCAACTTGTTTCCCTTGTCGACTCATGGTCCTCGCATGGTTTGGCCTAACAAAAACTCAGGATGATAAATATTGACAGGGTTAAAGACACTAAATCCATTACCCTCATTTTCTTCATCAGACACCCTTGTACTATCTAAATCATCATCATTGAGATTCACATCTTTTTCCCCAACTTCACCTACCTCATTAACATTATATTCTACGTCTTCATTTTCAACAACATTTGGCTCTATACTGCTCTGGTCCTCTCCCCATTCCTCATCTTCATCAATATAATCATCTAACAAAGCATCATCATCAACATTGTCTTCTTCAAAAGAAAAATCATTATGATCACTCTCATCACTATCATCAATTGCATTATCAATATTTACACTAATACCAACATGCACATCACCAATTTCAACATTGACACTACTTTCATTAACCCCAACACTCACATCATCAAAATCATCATCATCAAACAAGCATTCAATGTAAATATGAAACTCCCTTACAACCCTAAATTTTTGCTCACAAAGGTCCCTAAGACCATTATTATTACCAATTAACAAGAAGTCATTTGTAACCTTTTGATAATACTGCTTAAACCCCTTATATCCCAATTTATTATTCCATACTTTATGACCTTTCTCTTTGTTTTTTCCTATATCACTCCATATAGTGCAGTAGAATAAATAAATAATAATTAGTACACAAGATCATCATTTGTTGCGATTGTTCCAATTTGATGGGCCTTTGTTGCTTGGAGAAAATTGTCTTTGAAATTTGGGTTGCATTTTTTATCATGATATCATAACAAAAAAACAGCTGCAGAGCAAGAGATGATGAAATATGCCGTTGATAATTAGTAGATGCTACTTATAGAAACTGTAAGTCTGTCACTTCATTATCATAAATGGGTTTTGAGTGGAATTACAAAGTTGTGCCTATATACTAAGGACATATTTGATATATACTTATGGGGTATTTACACCTCTTAAAATATATCTTTAAATGCATTTGAATTGTAATTGAATTTTTCACGAGCCGACCAATTGTAATCCGGCTTGTATTAGAAATGCCATATAATGTGATATAACTATCTCACATAGGAGGTGAGATTTTGGTATTTCAAATTTTGCATTTCAAATGATCGTTCTAAATTGTCCATTTTTTTTCCATAAAATTGACATGTGAAATTACAAAAATAACATCCCATGAAGGCAAAATTGACTTTTGACCCTTAAATACCATATCCACACATACAAATTAAACATGCACCATTTAAAAAATATTAATTAAGAATATTGTCATACCAAACAAATACACTTATACATTATCAAAAAGTGGGACCCATACACTTTAAGCATTAAACATCTTATATATAAAATTCATTATCAAACATGTTCTAAGGTTATAATCTTACACTTTTGCCATATAACTATAGAAACATTGTAAGAGAATTCTGGATCAATTTTGTAGTTTTACTCCTCGAGCCAATGAATTTATTACTTGTTATATTTGTGATGAAGTTTTATTACTTCCTACCTTATTTAATTTGTTTCCTTATGTTCCAGAAAAAAAATTGGTTAAAGGAGCATTTGATGCATGCCTAAGGTGATAGGTGAAAGGGTTTGTGACAATGATGATTAGGATGGCAGATGATGCCTATTGAATATTTGACAGGATTTTTATTTTTTTGATCAAATAGATACAATTCAGAATTAAATTGCGGATTACTTTTTGCTCTCTCCCCCCCCCCCCCCCAACCTTTTGTGGTTGTGTAAGAAAATCTTGAAATAGGGTTACGTTAGGTTTTATATATTTTTTAAATGTTGATGTAATTTTTTGATCATGTATTTTATAAGATGAATGTTCTAGTGTCAATGTTGGTTAGATTTGATTTATACATTATGTTGATATATAAAGTAAAATAAGGAAAAATAAAAACCCTGAGAAAACAAGAAAAAATAAAAGGGAAAAGGGTAAAAACTGGAAAAATCTAGAAAAAGAGAGAAATAGATTTTTGGATTTTGTGATGGATGAGCCGTCACAAAAGAATCATTCCACATGGACATCATGCTGGGGGTAGAGAGTCGTTGCAAATACCGTCACAATATTTAGGCCGTTGCAAAAATTTGTGATGCCATCTTCAGCGACGGTGCCAACCCGTCTCAAATGTGGTCGCATACAACATTTTGTGACGGAAAACTCTCAGCTTCCATCACAAAATCTATCACAAATTAGGTATTTTCTAGTAGTGAACAGGAATGTTATCAGGAGGGAGGCCCACGAGATAGTATACAAGGTGACTTTGGGTCCCACTAAAGTGTATGCTTTGAAGAAACTTAGTTTTTGTGGGGTTTAACTATATAAGGTGGGGAACTAAAGTATGGTTAGAGAAATACAGACCATTGGAAAGGTGAGACACTGTAATCTAGTTAGATTGAAAGACGTTTGATTGAGAAAGGAATACTGTATGATTCTATATAGTTAGATGTAAAATGGAAGCCTTCATGATGCTCTACATGAGAGACATCCTCCACTGCCGTTGCAGTGGAGTGTCCGGTATAAGATAGCCCTTGGAACTGCTCAGGGACTATCTTATCTTCACTTTGACTGTGATCCTCCTATAATTCATTGGGACATCAAGACGATGAATATTTTGTTAGATATCAATTTGGAGCCTCACATCTCGAATTTTGGGATTGCCAAGCTCTTGGATGAGTCCATTAGTTCGACATAGTCCACTGTTGTTTAGGGCAACATTGACTACATAGCTCTAGGTATATTTAAGAAGTGCTCCTAAGAGCTTCCGCTTTTTTAAGAGCTTTTGCTTTTTTTAAGTTCTTGATTTTATAGGGAGTATATGAGAATAAGAACTCCTAAAAATTGTTAAAAGTTCATACTTAGAAGCTACTGAAGTTGGGTAGGAAGTGAGTTGAGCTTGCAGAAATTGGTATTCCAAACACACTCCAACCATTGAAAAAAGCTAAAAAAAACTCAAAAGCACTTATTTTAAGTTTTTGCAAACACCGATTAAACTTTTCTGTTTATTCCTTTCTCTTGATGATCAAATGTGATTTTTGATAGAAAATGCATTCTCCATCAAAAGCAGCAAGGAGTCCGATGTATATGATTATGGCGTTGTTCTGTTGGAACTGAATACGAGGAAGAAAGTGTTGGATCCATCGCTGGGTGGTGAAGTTGAAATCGTATGACGGGTGGGGTCCATCTTGAGCAAAGCCGAAGATATCGAGGCCAGTGTGGATCTAGGTCTTGTAGATGAATTTATAGATTCAAGCATAAAGGGGCAAGTAAAAGATGTGTTGTTAGTAGCTTTGAGGTAAACACCAAAGGAGGCCAGCGAAGTCCGTCCATGAGAGATGTTGCAAAGCAACTTATACTTACTGATTCAAGAAGTAGAGGCAAACATGCATAACCCACAATATAAAGGAAGCTCTGTATTGTTGCTATAATCACAACTTGATTTGTATATTTTTGATGATCAATTAATTGGATTATGTAAGTAGTTATTGTGAATGATAAATAACCATTTTTAGTTGAAAAAGTGCTCATTAATCAGTGTGCACTATATTTGAATTGCTCCAAAAGCCATTCACTAGGGGAGGGCCACAGGTTCGAAGCCTTTCCACTTGATGTGGGGCCGAAGATAGCTAGTGCAACCTTTCTTGCAAATAAAAATGGAAAAATCGAAATCATTCATGTATATCTTTCTAAATTTTTTTCTAATGTGCAAATAATACAAGTATATATTTTTACATATTTATAAATGATCGGTATGAAAATACTTAATATGATTTTTAGGATATTTCTATTTTGTTTCTTATATTTTAATTTAACCCATTATTTTTGTATTTTTTTGAATTCAACTCAATTTCAATCTAAAGCATAAAACTCCCAACATAAAATCTACTATCTTGTGCTATGAAAGCATCTAAAGTGTCTCAATAGTCTCCTAGAAACAAAGTTAGAAATTTTGATATGGGGGACAAGGTCAAATTTTTATAAAACTTAAAGATGTTTTTATGATTTTTTTTTGGATTTACAATTTAAGTTAGATTTATAAAACACTCGGTGTTAAAGCGAATTAGCACAAAACAAATTCTATGTTTTAAAAAGTAGTTTGAAATCCCTTATAATTTTGAAAACTAGCACACTGGCCCCTAGGGTCCTTTTTTGAAAATTTGAATATGACTTTTCAATTTTGCCCATTTTCAAAAAATTGGAGAATCACAATACGTTTTGTCTCTTTCAAATAGGAAAAAGTTTAATCCAAAAAAATAAAAGTTGGGAAAAAAACCTCCAAACCCTAATCTTCGAAATTTCACATGCATTTACAACGATTTGTGAGATGGCATGCTAGTTTTTCAAAAAGATGAGGGGTGGTTTTAAACTAATTTTTTTTAACATAATATTTTTTGTGCTAATTAAAATTAACATATGGGGTTTCGTAAATTTAAACTCAAGGTTAAAAGGAAAAATTTGCAAACCTAAAAGACTATCTTACATGCAAAAATGGCATGTGTAAAGTAAAAACTAGGCTATTTTGACTTAATACTGTAAACGTAATTCTGTGGACTAAGGTGCCTTTTGCTTGTATATCGAGCACACTCGATTTGTGTACATGAAATATAATTTCACAGTTAAACTTTAATAGCATGCAATTAAGTTTTTATTAAATTCTCTATAGAATATTTATCCTTTTCTAGTTATTGGTATTATTTATCCTATATTTTTAATTATTTATAATATATTTAAATTTTTCATTACTTAATTAGGGAAATAGCCTTTCTCTCTCTCTCTCTCTCTCTCTCTCTCTCTCTCTTCCCCCTCAAATCCCATTTAAGACAATGGAATTTGACCGAGGTCAATTTTGTAAATTTGCACCTTTTGAATCCGAACTCTTTTGACAGTACAAACCAGCATGCTTGTAAATAAAAAACAAACCAGACACTGAAACTCAAAAAAATTTGAAATTCACAACAATAATTCCCCCCCAAAATATCGTTCGAGAAAATCAAATTTTATCAAAATTTGACTTTCAGATTTTCATTTTGGTGGCATCTCTCTGGAGTATTCCCTTTCAGTCGATTGGATTTTGCATGAGATTCCACGGTGAATTAATTTCAGTCATTAATTTCATATACTTATCTTTCACCTGCATTTTTGGGTGACTAATTTTGTATTATAGTGATATTTATGGTTTTGTTCGTCAATCTCTCTGTAATTTTTGTCGTTGATGAAGAAAATGTGATGAAATTTAGTTGTATTGTGTGATAATTTGAGATTAGAGTGTATGAAGTATGTGAAGTATGTGATGTATGGGTTGAATGAATTTAACATTCAATTGAAATTTGAAGTTCATGGGTGCACTAAACCAACTATTGGGCTATGGGTAATACAGATTAATGATTATCTGAGTCTAGTTTTTCAAATTGTTTTAAAACGTTCTCTTGTTGCAATATTATGGCTATACAATTCATGTAATAAAGGTTTTCACTATTGAAAGTGTTGCTATTATTGTCATTGTTCGCCCAACATTCCCCTTACTCTATTTTATGTATTTATTTTTTTTCTAGTATTTTACTTTGTTTCTTGAATCTTGACATCCATCTCCCTAATCCCCTTTTTCTTTTGCCATTGAGTCTTGATCGATGACAATATGAATGCTATATTAAATGCTGGGGTGACTTGAGACTCTAGAGATGAATGTTGATTGGAGCAAAATTCGTGCGAAAACAGCCCAGTATCTATATTACAAAGATGACATGCATGAATCAAGTACGGTGGTTGTTGTCAGGTGTTAGCTCACCAACGGGGAGTTGCACGACATCTTTACAAGTGCCAAAAAGATTGGAGAATGCCAACAGTCGAGCTAGAGAACTAAGTGAAAGAGTTGCAACTCTGGAGCTATCACACCAAGCAACTGAGGAGAGATGTTGAGGAAAAATATTTTTTTCTGGATAAGATAGTGTAAGAGAAGGAGAAAGTGGAGGAAGAGTTAACTGAGATGCTGACGGCATTCAAAACTAACACAGGGCTAACAGTCATGTGCGTGACAGACATGACTGCACCCCGACTTTTGTGTAATATATAGGGTGGGCCCAATAGATACTCCACTTAAAGGACATGGATCTTAATAACATACGAGATATTGGAAAGGATATGATGGAAATCGAAAATCTGAATTTGAAGCATTTGTTTGAGTTGAACCTCGTTGGTTTTTCAGTATCCATGATATATATTTATCCCTTAATAATTAGAGATTGTGAAAATTTAAAACTCTGCATGCATGGAATTGAACTTTCCATCTTATATTCAGAATAAGTTCTTTTCCCCAGAAGTTGTCGATCTATAGCCTTCTGTTGGTTATTTTTTTCAAGGCTAGAGATTCTTTATGTTCCCCAGTCGGAGGGGCATTTTGAGTGTGTATATTTTGAACAAAATCTATTAGTACAGAATCTAAATTTGCCCTATTCATGCATATTTTGCTAATTATAACATATCACATGATATTTGACTAATCCCTATTTATAATGTTGCAACTCTAATGAGCTATAGATAGACAAACTACGCAACTCCATCTCCATCTTTCCTTTCTTGCGATGAAACGGGAATTAGCGTGATGTAATCGCTGGAAATACAATTCTATTCGATGTCATATTTTTGTCATATTCTTTGGAGTGAAAAGATTTGGGGTCTTGTTGATCAAAATGCTTGAACATCGGTCGAATTTTGGACCAAGTTGTGGTGCTAGAATTGGAGACTGTCCGACTAAAATCTCTGTTGTTATAGAGATATGTGAGCAAGAATACGACAAGGACAAGTCGCTGTGATCCCAAAGAGAATTTTAAAGCTTTCCAAGTTGATACTTTGTCATTTTTGTGAAGAATTGAATAATGTATTGATGAGTCTAGAATACAAAATTATAAAATATATATAGAATACAATGTGGCTTTAACTAATACAAAAGAAGCCCTAGTCTATACACAAGAAATCCTAGCCCATACAAAGAAAACCCTAGCACATATGAAAATATAACCCTAAATATATAATATTTAATATTCTAACATCTCCCCCACAACCTTAGCTGGGTGGTCCACCATGCAAAGGTTGGAATGAAGACGAGTAAAATTGTAAGATGACAAACTCTTAGTAAAAAAAATCGGCAAGTTGCTGATCAGTAGGAATATATTGAACGGAGACCATTGCTTTAGCAAGCTTTTTCAGGCACAAAATGAACGTCAATTTCAATGTGTTTGCTGCGAGCATGTTGAACCGGATTGCATGCCATGTATGTGGCACTAATATTGTCACAAAAAAACACGACTTTGAAGAGGTAAATGGACACCAAGCTCATGTAACAAGGAATGAAGCCAAGTAAGCTCAGCGACAACGCTAGCTAATGAGCGATACTCAGCCTTAGTGCTGGAACGAGAGACAGCAGCTTGCTTCTTTGCAGACCAAGAAATCACAGAAGAACCCAAAAATACACAATTGCCAGAGGTGGAAAGGCGAGTGTCAGGACAATCAGCCCAATCAAAATCTGAGTAAGCAGAAAGATGGTCAAGCTTCTTAGGACACAAAGACAAACCAAAATGCAAAGTACCCTTTAAATAGCGAAGAATACGCTTGACAGCAGAGAAATGCATTTCAGTTGGAGAATGCATATGTTGGCAAACTTGATTTACAGCAAATGAGATATCTGGCCGAGTGAAAGTTAAGTATTGCAAAACACCAACCAAGCTGCGATAAAGCGAAGAATTTGAGAAGAGGGGACTGTTATCAACTGAAAGAGTAGCATGAAAAGCAAGAGGTGTCACAATAGGTTTACAATCAGACATGTTGGCACGATCCAAGAGTTCATGGGCATATTTGGACTGATTGAGAAGCCAACCATTAGATAACTGTTGAATAGAGATGCCAAGAAAATAATTTAGAAAGCCGAGGTCCGTCATAGTGAACTCAGAACCCAATTTATTGATGATACTTCTCAAGAGAAAATTAGAAGAAGTTGTTAACATGATATTATCAACATAGAGTAATAAGATGGCAACATCTGAACCATGGCGGAAGATAAAAAGAGAAGGATCTACAATACTAGAAACAAAGCCATAAAGTAAAATATAAGTAGTAAAGCGGTGAAAGCACGCACGGGGTGCTTGCTTTAAGCCGTAAAGAGCTTTATTCAATTAACAGACATAATGAGGAAAGTCTGGATGAACAAAGTCAGTAGGCTGTTTCATATAGACCACCTTGTCAAGGTTGCCATTAAGGAAGGCATTTTTGACATCAAGGTGGTGGATAGACCACCCAAAAGAAGCAGCAAGAGTCAAGACTACACGTATTATGGTTGGCTTGACCACAGGACTATAAGTCTCATCAAAGTCAAGACCTTGCTGTGGAGTGTATCCTTGAGCAACAAGGCGAGCCTTGTGACGTTTAATAGAGCCATCATATTTTATTTTTGTACGAAAAACCCATTTAGAGCCAATGATATTTATATTAGGAGGTGGCGGGACAAGGATGCAGATTTTGTTGGAAATTAAAGCATTGTACTCTTTAGCCATAGCTTCACGCCAATAAGGATGTTTTGAGGCTTGAGTATAAGAGGTGGGATCAGGGGGCGGCGTAAGGGTGGACATTGAGAGGGAAGGAAGAACCTTTGGTTTATGAATGCCAGCTTTAGCACGAGTGATCATTGATGAGTTGGTTCAAGAATGGTTTGTGAGGGTAAGTGTGGGATTGTGTTAGAAGGAGAAGTGTTGAGAGAATCCGAATAATGTGACGCTATCAAATGGTTGTTTGTGTTAGAATGAGAAGAGTTGAGAGAATCAGAACTATGTGATGGTAAACTGAGACTTGGAGTAGCGAAAGTTGATATATTGTCATGAGTAGAACTAGATGTGAAAAAGGAAATAAAGATTGTGGTGGAGAATTTGAAGAGTAAGCAGCGGACAAGGTAGAAAAAGGAAATGTAGATTCATCAAATCGAACGTGACTAGAGATAAAGACTCATTTGAACAGCGGATCATAGGATTGGTATCCCTTATAATTGACTGGATATCCCAAAAATATACAATGGACAGAACGAGGAGCTAATTTGTGGCGAGAAGTTGATATTAAATTAGAAAAACATGAACATCCAAAAACACGTAAATGAGAATAAGATGGAGTCCGTTTAAAAATAATTTCAAAAGGGGATTTATTATTAAGTGTAGAATTAGGTAAAAGGTTAATTAAATAAACAGAGGTATCTAATGCCTCAACCCAAAACTGTGATGGTAAGTTAGCTTGAAATAAACGTGTTCGAACCATATTTAAAATCGTGTGATGCATGCGTTCAGCTTTACCATTTTGTTGATGGGTGTGAGGACAAGAAATAAGTGAATGCCGTGTCGATCCAAAAAAGTTCGAAAATCAATTTTATTAACATATTAAGCAACCCCAACACATTGAAAATTTTTAATAGAGAGAGAAAAGTGATTTTGAACTAAAGAATTAAATATTTTAAACTTTTCAAATATTTCTGACTTTTGTTTTAGAGGATAGACCCAAGAAAATTTAGTAAAATCATCATGAAACAAAAGATAATATTTAAATCTAGAAAATGAAGAAACAGGAGATGTCCATAAATCATTATGAATTAATTCAAATGGCAAAGTAGTTTGCGAACAAGAATCAGAAAATGGCATTCTAGAATGCTTGCCTAACTGACAAGTAGCACAAAAATCATGACAACCCTTGGATGACTTAATAAAACTAGAACTAGACAATCGACGCATAACAGCAGAACCAAGATGACCAAGATGACAATGCCAATGATCCACAACCAAAGCACTGGAAGGGTTTGAAGTGGGTCAATGAAAAGAAAACGAGTAGAGAGGACCACTACTATTGCAATTGAGGAGGTGCTTCTTTGTTATGTTGTCCTTCACAAAAAAAGCAAAATTAGTAAATTCAATAGAGCAGTTATTATCAGACGTAAAGTGCCGGACAGAAATAAGATTTTTGCAAAGCGAAGGAACAACCAAAACATTAGACAATTTAAAATTGTGACCAGAATGAGTGAAATGAAGAGATCCAATATGAGTGATGGGTCAAAGGGAACCATCACCTACAAGAACACTATCAGTGCCACAATATGGCGAGATTAGACAAGTTACCTGAGTATGGTGTCATATGAGATGAAGCTCCTGTATCAGGATACCAATTGGGATCAAATTGTAGTGCATGCGGAGAGGATGCTTGAGCAGTAATATTTGTAATCAAGGCTTTCTGAGAGAGCATAGGGCAGTCACGGGCGGTATGATTAGAACCCTGACAATACTAACATATCAGAAGAGTAGGATAATAACCACACGATAGTGGAGACCAAGAATAGACTGGGACGAAGAGCGAGGATAGAAAGATGGTTGAAACATAACATGCGTGGGTGCGGTATTAGGAGAGTTACCTCGCCGACCATGCCCTCCTCGGCCACAATTAAAATTACCATAGCGGTTAGACTGATGATAACCACCACAGCCAAGATGAGAAGAAGCATGACTTTTATTAGATTTTTGTTGTGTGTGAGAAAGAAGAGCATTTGAAGGAATCCGTGGTTGAGTCATTTGATGAATCCATGGAAGAGTTAGAATATTGAAGGAGTTGAGATTCATGAATAAATAAAGTAGATCTGGCTTCGATAAATGATGGAAGGGGTATACGAGAAGAGATCGATGCATGGGCAGAAAGATAATCCAAAGGAAGACCAACAAGAAGCTGAAGAACTAGATTAGTTTCAGATATAGGATTTCCAATCGCTGTGAGCGCATCGGCAATAGCTTTAAGACGGTGCGCAAAATCAGTGATTGAAAGATCACATTTCTTAAGATTGTGAAATTGCATCTTAAGATGGAGAGTACGAGAATTAACTTGATCATGAAATAGTTTCTCAATTTGGAGCCAGGCATCGTGAGCTATAAGATTTTGGTTCGGCCGGATAGTAGCTTGGAGAATATCCAAAGAGACAGTAGTCTGAATCCATGAAAGAACAAGAGAATTGATTTGTTGCCAAAGATCATACTCAAGATTAAGACAAAATTCATTTTTGACATCCCGAATAGACCTAGGAGGACAAGGCGTAGATCCATTAATATGACCATACACACGATGACCTTCGAAAACTAGGAAGAAAAAGCTCACGCCAAAGAAGATAGTTAATGAAATCTAGGATTGTAGAGATATAAGACTTGATATCAGATAAACTAAGAGAGGGGTGAGAGGGAGAGTGGGTCATGGTTTGTGAAGTATGGGAGGAAGGAGAAGATTCAAGAGTTGATTGGGGTAAAGTCATGGGAAAGAGTTAGGAAGAATAGAAACGTAGGTTTAGAGCTCTGATACCATGTGAAGAATTGAGTAATGTATTGATGTGTCTACAATACAAAATTACAAAGTATATATAGAATACAATGTGGCTTTAACTAATACAAAAGAAGCCCTAGTTTGTACACAAGAAACCCTAGCCCATACAAAGGGAACCCTAGCACATATGAAAATATAACCCTAAATATACAATATTTAATATTCTAACAATTTTAGATCAGAGATATCAGATTCATCTACGTTACACGCTTCAATATCCCTTATCCAATATGCCCTTATTTCAGATGTTCTAGGATTGTCTGTCACTTTAATGATCACACGGGACACATCAACGACTAACGGCAAGCCCTTCAGAAGAACCTGCCAATAATTTTATAAAAAAAAGGGTAATTTATCAAATTTTGGTTCTACATTACGAATCCCACGTTCAATTGGGGGCTATTTGAAACATGAAACCAAACATTAGGAGGCCAATTGTAATTTTTCATGCCACATGGTGTTTTGAGTGGCAATTGACCCTTGGAGAAATGTACCATGATGTTGTAAGTAGCTTGAACTATATTACATATTTGGTACATGTAGACATAGATGGAGCTTGAGAGAGAGTACATATGCATATATACAGATCAGTGGCTAACCACTCTGGCCATGGTTTAGCCACGGTCAGACCGTGGCTAATACAGATCGGTGGCCTTATTAGCCTGGTAATTTTACACTGAAATATTATACATTAAAACTAACAATTTACGTTGTTGAATTATTGATAAAACTATAATATAAGTTATGACAATTGATCAATTATAAACTTTCAAAACCAGATAATTAACTCGTAAATATAAACAATTGACCATAAACGTTGAAATGAATTGATTAGGAGTATACTTATACACTTATATATGTAGTATAATCCAACATATTGGGATATTATAATAAAATAGTAAATTAAATCTAAAGAAATAATTATGAAAGTTAAGTTGTGTATTTAGAATATTATAATATAGTCAAATAATTGAAACGATCATTCGTTATTCGAATTTATATTGATCAGCACACAATAGTAACATTCAATTATATATCAATTTAAAAGATTTATTTGAGTAATAATAAGAAATTAAATGGGGGTTATTATTTGTTACATATAATACAACACTTAAGAAAACAGATTAACATGTTTCTCTTCAAATAACATATTAAATCAAGCACGAATAAAATAATTGAATAGTAATATAATTGAATAGACACGGATTAGCCACTACTAATATCAAAAAAGGGTTAATTCCATTTTTAGTCCCTGACCTTTTACCCTTCGCCAATTTTGGCCTCTAACGTTACAATCTGTTACCCAATGTCGTCCTTCCGTTAGTTTTCCCATTAAAAACCCTAATTTTATTTACAATTTGCCTCTTAAAAATAGAAAAATACCAAAATGCCCCCAAATTTAAAAAAAAAAAAGAGCTAAACACCCCCCCCCCCATCACCTTGAAATATTAGGCACAACAAAATAAGTTTTGTAGGCAATAGGATTCACACCTGGGTTGATGAGAAGAAAAGAACTTAAACTTGCTACCTAACCATTCAACCACACTCAATTTATGTTTCAAAGCGTGTTATACATAATAGTATACTCTTTGACATTGTTTAAGTTCAAATTTTTAATATATCAATAAAATAATAAAATAAATTATTTTTTTAATATAAAGGGACAAAATTAATTTTTGTAAGTATATATATTGAAAGAAAATTTTATTTATTTATAAGTTTGTGCAACGGTAATTAAAAATTTTTCAATATACGGAAAAATTTATGAAATAAATTAATCTTTAATCTTTTGAACTTAATAATTTAGATTTTCATAGCTTATATCTACTTTTGATATTTACTTTCAATTTTGCTTTTCAAATATATCGAACAAATGGAACATAATAGTAAAATAAATAGTTTTTTTAATTCATATGTGTATGCATTGAAGGTATATTAAAAAATTAAACTTAAACAATGTCAAAGAGGATACTATTATGTATAGAACACTGTGCAATATAAATTGAGTGTGGTTGAATGGTTAGGAAGCAAGTTTAAGTTCTTTTCTTCTCATCAACCCAGGTTCGAATCTTATGGCTTACAAAATTTATTTTGTTGTGCCTAAATACTTCAAAGGGGGATTTTTAGCTCTTTTTTTAATTTTGGGGCATTTTGATTTTTTTCTATTTTTAAGGGGGCAAATTATAAATAAAATTAGAATTTTTAAAGGAAAAACTAATGGAAGAACGACATTGGGTAACAGATTGTAATGTTAGGAACCAAAATTGGAAGCTTCTAAACATGAAGGACCAAAATTGGCGAAGGGTCAAAGGTTAAGGACTAAAAATGGAATTAACCCTTAAATATATATTTTTTTCAATTTTATATTTTAAATTAATGCTTTCTTTGTATTTTTATTATAGAAAAGGTAAACAAGAATTTTCATTATTTTTTGAAAAATAACTTAAATTATAAAAACATTGGTGTATTTTTAATTTGTTAATGAAGTGTAATTAATTAAATACAATAAATATAAAATACTAATTTTATATTAAGATCCACCACAGAACGCTCGAATCAAATTATTTACTAGTTTAAATATTTTAATAAATAAATAAAATTATTTTTAGTATTTTAATATTTATTTTCAGAATTTAATTTTAATTATTTTAGTGGTCAATTTAAAATAGATTTAGAAAAGTTAGTATTATTTTTTGTTTAGTGTTTGATGGTAGTTGGGTAGAAATCAAAAAATTAAAAAAGATAAGAGGGGTATTTCAGTAAAAAACTTGGTCAATTAATGGCCAAAAACACAATCAACACACACACACAAGGCACATGTGCTGTCAGCACTGTCAATTTGGACGGAAGTGGGGTTTTATGCTAGGTTGAATATTAACACAGGGGGTAGTTAACCTATTTTCCCATCACAGGGGTTTTTTTGCTATTTCGCTATAACACATGGGGGTCTTCTGGAATTTATCCTAATACTAATAAAAATAATAATAAGAATAATAATAAAAAGAATAAACAACAACAACAACAACAAAATTAAAAGCTATCAAATTGGTTGTAGAGAAGAAGAGGAAAATGCAGCTGAGTAATCGTCAATACGACTTGATGGATGAATCAGGTATGATGACTTATATATGAATATATATATATATATATATATTTATGGTATGACATTGTTTGGTGGGATTTTTGTCTTGTTTCTTTTTTGATTCATTATCCAGGGTCTAGGAAAAGATGGGAGTGGTATGGTACAACCCGTCCAGGTGCAGGCCATAGAAACAAGAGCCAGGCTAGGGATCCATCAACTGAAAAAAGTAGCTTTGAGCCTAGAGGTGCAAGCAGGAGACAACGACAAAGCTATTACTCATAAGAAGGCCGTTACGAGAAATGTCGTGAGGTGATTGGTTGTTGAGAATGGATATGGAGGAATAGTAAAAGCATTTTTGCCATTTCAGTGTTGTGATATTGTATCACCAATTGAAATCTAATGAAATCTAAATCATTTAAATTGCTAAAATTTGGCTTGGAGTGTTATATCTCATGACACTTACCTTTTTTCCATTATTGTGGAGATGTTGAATATAACTAATTTGAATTTATATTTTAAGCCTTCAAAGTTCGTCTGTTTTCCCTTTTTCAGCTTCAGCTAATTGGACCTCGTCTTTTTTATGTTTATCTTCTTTCTTTTATACATAAATATAGGTAATTAGAATGCATAGTTTTGACAGGTACAAAACAAAGCGTAATTGAATTAGTAACATGTGTTTAAGTTAAATTTAGATTCAATGTTATTTCCTTTATTCAATCAACTTAAGGTATTAAGTTATGATTGAAACATGCCAATTATTGAATTATCAGTACAATATATTAGGTATATGTTTGATTTCGAATTTCAGCTATATAATGTTAAATTTTAATTGTGTGTGTTATTCATGGTTAAAGTATTTTGTGAATTTGTTTGATTTAGCATTTTTAATATTTTAATTGAAATTCTCCAACATTACCCCATGAATATTTTTAATGAGTCACTTTTGCAGATTTGAAATTCAAGTTGCATTTCAAGCTGCCACTCAAAACACAAATCAAACAATCTTTGATGCATGATTGAGGGTGTTGAATACTCGAAATGGAAATTATGACAAATCAGACAATTTTCGATGTGTAATTAATGATGTCTAAATACTATAAATAAGTGAATCAAATTTGTTATGGGTATAGCGTTTGATAAACCTCAAGCTAACGCTTGCATAACTCATTATAAAGAGCTATAGATTTATATCTTGCTATAAATTATAATGCTCAGGAATCACTATTCACTAAATTGCAAGGCTATGGAAAATGGGCAAAATGGTTTTAGTAGCTTTCTATTCGCATGGAAGAATTTTAGGTTTAAGATCAATAATAACTAATTACAAAGCATTGGTAGTGATTATTATTAGTTATGGCAGTTTATAATATTGTTTAACACTGAATATTATTTTATTAATGATATCTAAAAATCATTCAGAAAATAGAAATTAAAAAATCAAAGCTTTTGATCATGACTTTGCTAACCTATTTTCCTTACTATCTATATCCAAGAAGTTCCAATTGATTGGAAATTTATTTTAAAATGAAACCCGGCAAAAAAAAAAACAAAAAAGATTTAGCTCATAAATTTATGTACAAGGGCCCAACATTAACGGGGGGGGGGGGGGGGAGAGATAGTAAATATGCTTTTTAGAATTTGAGAACACTAAATACGTGCATACATATTCATATTAACCAATTTACATCTATATAAATTAATTCATATACTACTTCAATTTAGAAATTACATGTCCATATATTAAATTATATATAGCCATAATTTGTTTTTGTTATATACATCTTTTAATATCATATTCGCTATAACAACAATTTAATAATACTTAATTCAATGGAGTTTTAATGCTTTTTCGCATGTGAGGTCCCCTCACTTTCGATATTCCTTCCTCACAAAGCATGATCCCTAGGATTCCCTTACTCTCAAGGTTCCCTTCTACTAATTTTTTGATCGTCCCAAAATTTGCTACTCATCAATCATAATGTGTGAGAATAATGAGCGCTTAGCTTCTATTCCAGACATCATCAACCTATTTTTAGAGTGACAACACACCTTTTTTTTTATTCTTATGACATAACATTCCACAAATAATAACAAGATTTTAAAAGAAAATCACAAAGAATTGAATAAAATGATTTATACGTAAAATTTTGTAGATATTAACTATGTCACCCCTTTATTGAAGAAAGTTTACACGGTATAGAAAATGCAATACATTGCTTATTTTTGGCGCACTTCATATTTCTTTGCACTTCTTATTGATTGCCCTAAAACATTGCATACATGCATCTGCAATGATATGAATGAAATACGAACTGAAGCTAATTGAAGGCAATTATTTATTGTTTGGAGTGACAAGTAAAACGGTAGATTAACATCTCATTGCGTTAAATCGTTGTGGCGGTGGTGGTGGTGGTGGTGGTGGTGGGTTTTCTTCTTCACGATAACTAGCAGCGTCCATTTTTCCTTGTTGGTTCTCTGTAGATTGCATCACAACATTCGACAAGTCAGCATATTCATCCAAAAGATTAGCCCCAGAAGGAATCGATTGCTTTTCTCCAAGATGAGTAGAGTCGAGCAAACTTGATTTGATTTCTCTAGGATAATGAGCCTCAACATTCAACACACAACTAATAATTAATAGCATTACCACAGTGATATCATTCAAACAAGCCATTATATGTGTTGCTTATATTTCTGCTTAACTATATTGTAAGGAATTGGGTGAGCTATCGAAAGTTCCAATTGTGTGTTTATATAGAGAATTGAAAACCTTAAATTACTAGCAAACTCATACAACTTTTTGGACAAATGTAAATTATAATTACCACGACAGCGTGACCATTAATGATCATAGGTTAGTTAAAATATTTATTACAATGGCTAACATAAATACGTAGCTTATCCATCTTCTTGTGAAAGAGTGACACATTAGCTAGTTTAGCTTTGTACATAATTTATGTGTAAAGTAAAGTATGCATTTATTTGGATAAGTAACTATTCAATGACTTTTTGAATGACGTGAATGGTATTATATTGAGTTTGGCGGATTTAAATAACATCATTGGAACATTTTCAAAATATCTTCCATTAGGTAAGATAATATCTTATATAAAATTAATAAATTTTGCAACACGGGGGTGTACATGAGAGAGAGACATATAACTCGAAAAGTCACAACCATGTCACCAATTTAACATTTCAACCAAGTTTTATGGTTTTATTTTGTTGTGTGTGTGCACGCTGTGCTAAAGGGCCTGTTGTTGGCAAATGAACCACGTCACTAAAATGGCTGGGTTAGTCATTTACATGAATGTGTTAAAAAGAAGAATATCACTTTAGCGATTGAGCTAGTCTCTTAAAATATGATGAACATAAAACATGTTTTCATCATGTGAACTAAAAATTAAGTTATTGACTCACAAAAATTTTAACTAAAGAAGAATTGATGTCTATATTTTTCATTAACTTAATTATGTATATTCAAAGGCATTTTAATAGATAGTTAAAAATGGCCAAGGATCCCTTTGCCTGATGGCAAGGAGGAGGCCCCCTGATGATAGAGGTTAGGGGTTCAAGTCCCACGTATGTGGATCTTGGTTGATTGTATAGTAGTTTGTTCGTTTGTATTATCTGATAGTTCTTTAAGTTTGATTATGAGATGTAACAGTTGTGCAAATAGTTCGGCGTGTTCTTGGTGAATTATAGATGTATTAGTTGTGCTTGATTTGGATAATTAATGTAATCATTTGAAATGTATTGTACCCATCTCAAAAAAAAAAAAAAGATAGTTAAAAATGAATTTATGTTTATATTTTCTAATAGATAGTTGATAAATGCATTAAATTCAAAAAAACACTTTAAATTATTAAAAAATATTTGTAAAATAATATGAGTAATATATAACTTCATGTTGATAATTGTCATTCAAATATCAAAAATAAAAATAATAAATAAATATAATGAACATCAATGATCTTTCATCATATGACCTTAAGATTAAGTTATTGACTCAACAATCAAAGTAAGCTTTAGGCTCTTTTAATTAGAGATGAATTTTTACCTATATTTTCTAAAATATAGTTGATAAATGCATTGGGGGAAATATCTATTTAACTCAATTGACTTGAAAAAAATATCTAATTGGCTTAAGGGAAATGTCCAATTGATTTGATTGAATTGATAGACATGTATAATTGACTAATTGAATCACGATAAATGCTAAATTGGCACAATTGAATTAGGAGAAATGTTCAATTGACTCAATATAGTTGGGGAAAAAAAAATCCACGGCTATTTTATTTAGCCACGGTTTTTTTTCCAAATCCGAGGCTAAAACTGAATTTTCTAGTAGTGAGATTCGGTAATGCAGTGCATGTCTAGGAAAGCAATTAAAAATGATAATCAGGAGTTATTATTTCAAAAGAAAGACTGTCTATGGCTGGCACTTAAGTATATTCACCAGCTAGCCAATTATGTCAAGTGTGACATAATTGTGAATACATCGAATCAATAGTTAAGCGCGCTCTTAAGTAATTATAGGGACAAAGAGGTATGTTGATAGGTGAAGTTTGAAAGAAATCTGGGTTATAGTAAGTTAAGAATATCCTCATCTTATTTTGAATGACTTGCAATGTATCTTTGACTAGTATATGGCATTTATAGCCGCCCTCATGCATGCTCGCTGGTCACACGATTTATTTGCGAGTATGAAAATTTCAAAGGTGTGTTGTATATTGCAATTAAATCTTTTCTGATATCAACCCCATATGTGAGTGGAAGCTGTTGCAAAAAATTAAATGGGTCGCCCATGGGGTTGACCCTAATCTTAATCAAGACCTATTTATAGAAAATGTGTATATACTTAAATATTGTGGAGCCAACAGTTTTTATTTGAAAATCAAAACACCCCATAAACTCCCACTAAATAACCTCCAAAAAATGGGATTAAGAGTGTATGAGAAGGGCTATCAATACGGGTGCAAAAATAGAGGGTTTTTGAGTTTATGGTTTTTGCAAAAATACACATCAAATTACACATAGTTTTGTACTTAAGTTATGATCAAAAAGATGCTTTATTAGTGAGTATTCTCTAACCGAAAAGGGGCGTGAAAGCAAGCAAATTCAATCAGTGAAACATCCTAGTAAAAAATCCTACGTTTCGGTATGACTTTATATGCTATTCACATATATGAAATTACATGATTTGTGAAATACTTTTATTACAGATTCCTATAATATTGATTAAATCAAAAGTCTAATAAATATTCGTATATTAAAAATAGTTTAATGAATGTTGTATTACATTGTAATTAAACTAATCTTTTTCTTCATTTTCCAACACGCAACTCGAAAATATGATAATCCATTTGTTTGTATTTTCTATTTTTTTTTTGTTTGGTGGGACAAGGTCCTTTACAATTGTGAAAGAGGACCATTACATACAAAAGAAGAAAAAAAATTGTGTCGGTGGCCCATCTGAGCAACAATTGTGGTTATTTTTCTAACAGGCGGTTTGACAACTTGGTGCTTTTAAAATTAGTGAAGGCGCATAAATAACACTAACATGGTAAGAATTTTAAATTAATAGAGATTATAGAAAGGTCGGCTTTGCAACGAAACACAAAGGATGCGTTTGTTATTTTTGATATGATTGTAAATAAAGAAATTATATCAAATCCTTAGTTATTTATTGTTTGTTAACCTATATATTCATTCAAGATATCTCATACTAATTTATTATTTGATTGCGTGGATTTATTATATTGGATTAAATGAAAAAAATACTTTATTGTCCTTCCATTTTTTAACTAATTTTCATATTAACCCTTAAAATTTATAGTACCATTTCAATCATGAACATACTCATTGTCTTACTTTTAAAACTATCATCTACTTTTTGATATTCATTTAATAAATTTCATTTAAATTAGTAAATTTATTTTTATAAATCATATTATTGTGAACATTCAATTTTTGATAATTAAAAATGTTTTTAAACTTTTTTTTTAAATAAAGTTTGTATTCATTAAGATAAATATTTAAATATTGAATATCAATTAATATAGTGAATAATATATTTTTTTTATGAACTTTTATTGAAAATATTATTATTCCACTACAAGAAAAAATGGTATTTTCGGCGAAATGAATCCGCCGGATAAACCTTTGTCGCTTTTCAATTTTCGGGAGATTTTCAGCGGAATTTTTTTAACCCACTTTTTATTATATAACTTATATAAAAATTAAAAAAACATTGGGGGGGGGGGGGACAAAATTTTGAAATTTTAATAAATATATATTTCTAAAAAATAAATTTTTAAAAAATTAAGGGGGCGACCTCCACCACCAGCCCCTCGGCTCTGTCACTGCATATATATATATGATGTTGTTAGTACTGTTGTATATTCACAAGATAAAAGTATTTAAAAATGAATATAATTCATTCGAATTAAAACATTATAAGGTCCTTGGATAAAAAATTGGTGCTAAATTGTTGAACTCCGTAAATGATCAGATAAGTTATTTAATAATTAAATTAATAGAAATTGAAAGTACATGCTAGCTAAATAAGTTTAGGTGAGCTCATGGGCGTATTAACCCTTCGCTTGCTTGATCTTCGGTGTTGGTAAAACCTTATATTTGCTTGTTTTCATGGATTTCATTTTATTTTATTTTATTTTTGAAGTTGTTGATGCATGGCCACTTCTTCATCATTACTCCCTCCTTGCCTTTAGTTGTTTCAATCATCTTCGAGACAAATTCTAGAAAGTCACTCAAAAATGACTTGTCAAAAATCCGTCAGAAAGCTTTTCGAAGGAACATTAAGCCGAAAATTCCCCAAAGAAAGATTTGTGAAGAAGCTTCTTTTGACAAAATTTTCCACCGGAGAACAGAGATTCAGGCGGGATTCTGCCGAACAATTCCGCTAATTTTTGGCGGCATTTGTGTAGCGTCACCAATTACTTGAAGCTAATAGCATATAGATCCATGTCTGGCAAAATAAAGCATATATAGTTTTAATTAGTATAAAAGATCTCATATAAAATTAAAATAGCCCAACACCTCCGTTGTATATTTCTTAATAACAAATTATTAAACATACTAATTTAACACTACCTCTATTCCCCGACCTTTGACCCTTCGCCAATTTTGGTCCTTCATGTTCAGACATTTTCAATTTTAGTCCCTAACGTTACAATTTGTTATCCAATGTCATCCTTCCATTAACTTTTCCATTAAAAATTCTAATTTTATTTACAATTTGCCCCCTTAAAAATAGAAAAATACCAAAATGCCACCCAAATTTTAAAAAAAGAGCTAAAAATCCCCTTTTGAAATATTTAGACACAACAAAATAAATTTTATAAGCAATAGGATTCAAACCCGAATTGATGAGAATGAAAGAACTTAAGCTTGCTTCCTCAACCATTCAACCACACTCAATTTATGCTCCAAAGCGTGCTATACATAATAGTATATTATTTGACATTGTTTAAGTTCAATTTTTTAACATATCGATAAAATAATAAAATAAATTATTTTTAATATAAAGGGACAAAATTAATTTTTGTAAGTATATATTGAAATTTTTTTAATTTATTTATAAGTATGTGAAACGTTAATCAAATTTTTTTCAATATACGGATAAATTTATGAAATAAATTAATCTTTAATCTTTTAAACTTTTCAATTTAGATTTTTATAGCCTATATCTACTTTTGATATTTTACTTTCAATTTTTTTTTTCAAATAAATTGAACAAATGGACAGAATTGTAAACTAAAGATATATTTTTCTAATTCATAATTGTATACATTGAAGGTATATTAAAAAATTGAACTTAAAAAATATCAAAGAGTATACTATTATCTATAGCACACTTTGGAACATAAATTGAGTATGATTGAATGGTTGAGGAAGCCAGCTTAAGGTCGTTCCTTCTCATCAACCCGAGTTTGAATCCTATTGCTTATAAAATTTAATTTGTTGTGCCTAAATATTTCAAAAGGGGGTTTTTAGCTCTTTTTTTAAAATTCGGGGGGCATTTTGATATTTTTTTTTATTTTTAAGGGGGCAAATTGCAAATAAAATTAGGATTTTTAACGGAAAAACTAACGGAAGGACGACATTGAGTAATGGATTGTAACGTTAGGGACCAAAATTGAAAATATCTGAACGTGAAGGACCAAAATTGGCGAAGGGTCAAAGGTCAGGGACTAAAATTAAAATTAATCCAAAAGTAAAATAGCCCAACACCTCCGTTGTATATTTCTTAATAAAAAATTATTAAGTATACTAATTTACCAATAATTATTACATATGTTTAAGAAACAAAAGAGGAAAATTGATTTTCGATGAAAAGTTTTGACGGAATATAGCAAACTAATACGTTATTGTACATATGTATTTCAGACAAATACATTTCAAATTGAACATAAACTAATAATCATATCGTGACTCTATTTAAGTAGTTCAGATCCTTTGCTACAAAAAGATGCTACATCTCCTTTTACATTCATCAATGCACGCCACATGTATTATGAGCGGTTGAGATTTGAAAAGAAAAAAAACTTATGATATGGACAAATCTTTTTGTATTAAAAAATAATTTATTTTATTATTTTATCAATATATTAAAAAATTGAACTTAAATAATATCAAAGAGTATACTGTTAGGTATAGCACACTTTGAAATATAAATTGAGTGTGGTTGAATGGTTAAGGAAGCAAGTTTAAGTTCTTTTTTTCTCATCAACCCAGGTTCAAATCCTATTGGCTATAAAATTTATTTTGTTGTGCCTAAATATTTCAAAGGGGGGTTTTAACTCTTTTTTTTTAATTTAGAGGCATTTTGGTATTTTTCTATGTTTAAGGGGGCAAATTGTAAATAAAATTAGGGTTTTTAAAGGAAAAACTAACGGAAGGACGACATTGGGTAATGTATTGTAACATTAGAGACCAAATTGGAAACGTCTAAACATGAAGCAACAAAATTGACGAAGAGTCAAAGGTCAGGGACTAAAAATAGAATTAACCCTATCAATATATATATATATATATATATATTAGCCACGGCCTGGCCATGGCTAAATCTTCTTTAAAAAAATATTAAAATAAAATATACTATATTTTAGCCACATATTAGACACAAATTAGCCACGGATTTTTTCGTGACTAATCCGTGGCTAAATTTTTTCCGTGGCGTTTGCATCGTCCGTGTCTAATCTGTCTCTATTAGCCACGGATTGGCCATGGATTTTTTCCGTGGCTAAAATCCATGGCTAATTACATTTTTTCTAGTAGTGATACAATGCGAATCCCTAGGTCAGATAGGGTGAGCCGACTTTATGTACTTGTTATAGTACTTGGACAAAAAGAGGGCGGTGTATGGCCAACTAGCGAAAGATGCTTTTACATCGCTATTTTTGCTTCCTTTGGACAATGCATCATCGTTATCTTTTGGATATTTATAAGTCCTAATCTTGGATTGATCGAATCCCAGCCCTTTCAAGTATTCAGCTATGAAAAGAGTCCTCGCGCCATCCAACAAAGTCTCCGTTTCTAATAAGCACTTTTACATTTGTGCCAACTTTTTTAAGTTTCCATGTTGTTAATCTTGCTGGGATGCTTGCTTTGTAAGTTGAGCTCAGTATCAGCACAACGAACACCCACACGGCCATAATTAGTCAAGCTAAATCACTCACTATTCTTTCCCCTTCAATAAACAAACAAGACATCATTGAACACAGATCATAGTACATTGTTAATTACTAAGAAATACACAAGAATGGTGAAATACTTACTATTTGCAAATACTAATGACATGAAGGGAATATAGAAGATCAAGCCTACGTGTTCTGAAGTTCGACCTCTAGCCCTGTTAAATCGATGTTCGAGAATCTAGAGAACTGCACCAATCCAAATGAACAGGGCTACGACATTTAACCACAGTTATGCTTTAAGGGGGCTCAAAAAAAAATCCATTTATCGTTCGGAGCTTCGTACTCAATCTTTTGTATCCTGATGACTCCTCCTTCATCAACTGGGAGAGTAAAATTAACGTATTGGGATATGTTGGCAGTTATCGTTATGTCTCCCATAGCTGCATGATACTCCTAAAAATAAGAAATCACAAAAAAAAAAACAAAAGGAAGGTTATTTTCACAAAAACCCTCTAAGGTTAGGTCTGTTTTAACAAGAAGCCATCTGGTATGAGAAATTACAAATACCCCCCTAATGTTTGATTCTGACTTACAAATCCCACCTGCAGTTAGCGGTGTAATCTGTAACACAAAACTAAACATAATGGGGGCATTTGTAATTTTTCACACCATAGGGGGCTTTTTCAAGTTATATATCAAATAAAGATAATGCAATCTTGGTAGTGTATCAGTTTTTACCCCAATAAAAACTTGATATGCTAAATCATTATAGCTTACTACATTTGATCCATCATTTGTTTCAAAGGGGACGTCCTCGTGTCTGACAGCATAAGGGAGTGCTGCCATGACAGAATCAAATAAATCTATATAATATCCACTGATTTTGTAAGCATTGGTTTGAGGGTCCCTTTCAAATTTTACGAATTTTGTAAAACCAGCTTCTGCTGGAACCCCAAGGTCATTTCACACTCCTCATGGCGGCATTTCTTTTAATACTTGAAAAAACTTTACTTAGCTTAAAATTACCACCGAGTCCTTGAAGCACAGTCTCCTGCATTGCTGCCAGAAGTTTAGGACCTCTTTGTGATATCTCAGTAACAAACATGCTTGAAGAATTCAAAGCACTAATTGTATTCTGCCATGAACTCGACTCTTTAGAATCAACTTTTTCAGTAGCCATGGCCAGACCCCACAATGTGTCATATGCCCACATGCTAAAAAGATTCATCTCTGCACGCAGAGCTCTTGGATTGTCAAGAATGGATCTAATCCACTTTACAACGGTGGATTTGAATTTTCTCTCGATCTTGGGATCAAAGGCTTTTACGTCGAGAACCCCTTGCCTGGACTCAACAACATGTGGATCCAACAAAAAGAACAAATCCATTACCCCACTTGTCACGATACAAACAAAGCCTTTGCTCATCATACCGGCTTTTTCCACTTTCAAGAAGAGTTTTGAAGCAAGAGAGCTTGAAGCATGCACCGCCAACATCCGTGTTTGCATGGTTTTCATCTTGTACATTTCTTTAAGGACAAAATCATCGGTTGCCAAGAGAAGGATAAGAAATGCAGGCATTGACTTCTTGAAATGCGTTAGAGAAGTAAGGGATAATGCCATTGCCATAATCCGAGTCTTCGTATACAAAAAGAACTTGGCACCATTTGTAGTACTCCACTATGGCTGCTATAACATTGACCAAAGCAGCATCACTCAGGGTTGTTTGGAGAAAATACGGAGTTTTCATGTGGAGAGAAGGGCTCGTTGCCGAGAAAGAAACGACGGGCACGTTTTCTGTGTCACCAAGAGCTATCACAAAGTTTGATTGTGGTGATTTTTTAGGTCTAATGATTGCATGAACTTGTACATCCTTCAACAAGTTGAGAGCTGCAAGCGACACAAACTATATCAAGAAACTTGTGTAAAGTCATTCGTATATGCGAATTATTGAATTTTGAATAATGGCACCAACTATGTGTCGTGAAGCAACAGACGGAAGCATGTGCACCACAAACACCCTCGTCTTCGTTCTCTTTAACTTATATAGAGTTCTTTAAGAATCTGATCATCTGTGACATATGGTGACACTATTTTTTTTTTTTTTTTGCGCAATAAGGCCTCTTTAAAAACCAGTTCTAACCCACTCCCATAATTTGTGTTCTCATAGATAAAGACAACTTCCCTCTAACCAAAGGCCTTTTATTACTGCTGCAATTGTTGCAACCTGAGAAAACAAACAATGTGTCAATCTGATGAAGACGGACGGCTCCTTAGGTGATAGAGACGGGCTCATTTTGCTTTCTCACCAATATCTATCACAAAGTCTGCTTGAATGGAATTTTGGGGCCCGATTAACATCATCATTTGGATGTTCTTGAGGAGATCTATAGCTGCAAGAATGATCTAAATGAAATAGTATCATAATCTTATCATCATCTTGGAGCTTATTACAACAATAGAAAAGCCCGATGAAGATAATAATTAGACAACATGTAAGACACTTGAAAAGTAAATCAAGGGTAGCTTACTCTTATCTTTAGTGCTTGTAAGCTCTAAACATATTATCTTTTGGGCTTATAATAATCAAGCGTTTGGCTGAAAACATTAGCACACACTCTCAAACATCTTATATGTTAGGGATAATTACAAAAAAAAAAAAAAAAAAAAACAAACCCTCGAGGTTTGCTTCAGTTATGAAGAAACCACCTCTATTTATTGGAATTACAATTACCCGCCGTCAAACTAATAGATGGACGGGCTTTCTTTAATTGGAGCAACTAATGGATGGTCCCACTTGTAAGATGAAAGCAAACATTGAGGTGGTAATCGTAATTTCAATAGATAAAGAGCACAGACAAATCTCCGCGAAACATTATCTTAAGCTGCTATAGTGAGTTTTACTTGGGGCTCACTACTTTAAAGTAATCTTATCATGAACTTAGAGCTTATTACAACATCAATAAATGCAACGAAGATAGTCAAGTCTAATACAGATGGACCTGAGGAATGATAACATTACCACTAGCAGTAGCAAGAACAACATCTCTCTTGGAATCTCTGAAGTGAGGCTTAATCATCGTGCTGTGATTATCACTTGGTGGCATAGTAATCTTCGAGCGCCATAGAAATGCAAGTCCTGCTTATGTTAGCCACAGTTTTGTTGAAATCAAGAATGATCTCTACTTCAGCTTTTGTAGCAGTGATAGTTTGAGCTCTCAAACGACCAATGCCAAAGCTCATAAAAACAAGCAAAACTAAGCAAATGATTTTCAAATTATCCATGAAGATATTGTACAAGAAAATCCTAATTCAAGAAATTCAGATATAGTGTAAGAGAAAATCCCAATCCTTAGCGAAAAAGAGCAAATTACACTTACCCCCTTAGAGCAATCAAAAAGAAACATAGCATGCCAATTGGGTCCCAAATTCAATTGAATCAAAGAGATGACTGCCCAAACTCAAATTACACCACATCAAACTGTTATCTATAATATGCAAGAAAAGTTTAATAAGATTCAAAGTCCATGTTATATAATAATAGGGATGGGATACAAAGCTCAAACAAAAGTTTAATAAGATACACAGTCCATATTTCCCCCTCTTGTCATAGTGTGTTTCTCCATCTTTTTATGGTGTCTGTTGTATGAATATATGACCCTTTATTATCAATTCAAAATTTTCATGTCAACAAGCATTTTAGAGCAAAATAATCGTATTTGGATTGATTTTTTTAGAAAACAATAACCAGAAATAAAGTCAAAAAGAATTTTTTTCTAGAAGCTACTCCAAAATTGTTTTATATTTTAAAGTAATTTTAATTATAGTATCAAAAAGTAAAACTGTTTGACTTAAAAAAAATTATATTATAAAAAACTCCGTTTGAGAAGCACTTTTTTTAAACTAATCCAAACGGCCCCTAAATCGGATTATGTAATTGAGAATAACTGACAAAAAGGACATTCATATTACGTTTTGAGAATTTTAGGACTCAATTAAAAGGAATTGAAGAGTTGATTACTCTAAAATTCAAATGTCATGGGTTATTTGCAAGAAATAAAATTTAAAGGACTGAATTGAAGAAAATAGGGTTCATTTGAAAATAGCACAAAGATTTGGGGGTCAATTGGAAGCGGTTAAAGTATATGGTGGTCAACTTGAAATTTTGGGAAGATTTATATATGGGGTCAACTTGAAATCGGAGGTGGTTAAAGTATCAATTGGAGGCTTATATTTTTTGTTTTAAATTTTTATTATGAAATTTTAAATTATTAAAGTAAACATATTACTTAACTATTTGTTTATTTCTTTTATTTTAAATTTTGAATATAAAATCTATTTCAATATTTAAGTCCTCTTAATATTTTGAATACTCTTTTAAACTTATGATGAGTAATTTAAATTAATAAGCACTGTAAATATTAATTTAAAATTTAAAATTTAAATATATTTTATATTTTTGAAATGAAATATAATATTCCATAAGTTTTGAACTCTTCACTTAAATTATAGTTTTGAACTATAATACCACTAATGTCCTTAGCCAAAAACAATTTATTATGTTTTTAATGTAAGAAGTGAGGACAATTTAGTGAAAAGATAAATTGATGGGGTTTTTGGAATGAAAAGTTAGCGGGATGGGTTTTTAAGATCGACTTATTTTCGAATTTTTTTTTTAATTTACCCTGATTTGGGTTCAAATTTTAAAATAACCGAGTTTGAAACAATGTTTTCAAAATACCCTTGAACCGGATTGGTGAGCTCGGTCATACTGTTCATTGCAGTCCTTGGTGTGCGTGAGTCATTATTTTATTACACTCACATATATGTAAATTATATTTTTTTTATTGTTGGCTGAGATTGAGGGGCCCAGCCAACATTTTGAATTTTTTTTTATTGGTTCGCTAGGAATGGTGAGCCCGACCAACGTTTTTAATTTTAATGCTTGGCCAAAAATGGCCATGCCCATTCCATCCAACATTTTTATTTTTATTTTTGTTTAAATTTTAATCATTGGACAACTTTTATTTATTAAATTAAAATTTAAAATTAATTTTTTTTAATTTTAATCATTTGAAGAAAATATAATAACTGAAAAAAAATACTTGACCTCAATTAGAAGTACTATGGTACTAATCAACAGAGATATTGAACATTAAATTTTTATTGTTGTGTACCGGCTTATTGGCATTGTTGGGCATAGTGCCTTGCTATTTCCCGGACTTGTAATTGGTCCATCTCATTATGAATGCGAGTGATAACCTCATGGCCGTGTCTTTGCTCCTTTAACCGTTCGGGATTGTGGACTAATTTGAAATCAGTTTCTGGCGCATATGCCTCATCCCAAATAGACTCGAATCTACCCGTGTATGTTTGCTGGTAAGAGTCTATACTGTAGTACCACGCAAACAATTGACTGATGTCCATTGAAAATTGGGTTGCCGCTGCTAAGGCATGTGAGTAGGGTATACCAAATTGTTGTCAAATCCCACAAGAGCAGTTACCCTTTGTTAGCTTTACGACAAAGCGACGACCAATCCCATGGCATGTGTCTCTTGCAAGAATTGATACAGTACGTTCATGGTACATGAAGTTCTCAATAACATGCGATATTAAGGCATCTTTGTTAGCATTATAATAGGCATATGCATGATCAGTCCATGGTTGGTTATTTGCTCGCATGCCGTTTCCTATAGATGAACGCTGACTGAACCAATTTATAGTGCGGTTGAAGGTGACATGGACGAACACGACCCACTAAAGCGCTACCCTTGTGAGAATGGCTTTAACCAAAATACGAGATGACGAAATATCTGAGTCATTTGGAATAAATCCAAACAATTCACCACATATTTTGAACCAATTTGTTTTCTCCTTTACATGACCCGCTAAAGCACTACCCTTGATCAGTAATGCCCACAAAATGGCAATGTCCTCCAACGTCATTGTTGCTTCGCCTATCAGAAAGTGAAACGTATTTATTTTCAATCGCCATCTCTCAACCAACGTAGTAATAAGAGCACAGTGAATCTCAATAGAATGATACCTAAATACTCCATAAAGTTACGTGCATCGCCCTAACATCAAATGGCACAGTCGCAACATCTGCTGTAATTAATTCGGACCTATGACCATCCTGGTTATACAGTACATCCAAACTCTCAGGCCCACACAGCTGACGACGATTCGACATAGCTGTCGAAATGAAGTTAACAAACATCGACTACAATACATATGTTGAGCGTAAGATAAGATTTTGTTCCTATCTAATTTAATAAATTATAAATTTATGATTTGACGAGGTTATACGAGCTTAGTTATGATTAGATTACAACAACCAATAATGGCAATATTATATTTCATTAATAATTTCGATTACATAATTCGATTGTTTTATTTTTATTACATTGTATTAATCATTAGATTACATTAATTAATATATATATATATATGTATATACACTTTTCGTTGTAGAAAATGTACAACAATATAAATAAATGGAACAAATGCATTAATGAAGAATGACATACATAACTGGAATAATGCTAAAAAAACTACATGTTACCCAATTATCCAATAAATGTACATTTATTTTTGATATTATCATGTACTACAAAGTAGAGAGAGAGAGAGAGAGAGAGAGAGAGAGAGAGAAGTTGATTATCTTTGGTTCTTACTTAATTGCATGAAGTTTTCTCTCTTATGAGAAGTTGATTATCTTTGGTTCTTACTTAATTGCATGAAGTTTTCTCTCTTATGAGAACTTTTCTGGTGAGGTTTTCCATCACGTTTCCTCCAGTCATAGGTCGTACTTGGGTAGGATATTTCCTTATCTCTTCCCTCTCTTTGTTCGCTTTATTTCGTATATCAGCGTTATTTTTCTATTTCCCTTGCCCGATAGTAGTCTTTATTGTTTTTATATGTTATCTTTAGGTTTTTGGTCGGCACCTGCTCTCCGCTTCAGTGATTCTCGTTCGGAGTAGTGGTAATTCTATTCTGAATCTTGATGGAGACCGAGATTGAGTGCATGAATAAAGTTCTTTCCATGACAACGAATGAGGACGACGGGGATGAGATTCCGATAACTGCTTGGGGCGGCTTAGGCTCCAGCTAGGGATATAAGCTTGTGGGATGAATCCTTTCGTATAAAGCATATCACATTGACGTCATACGACGTACACTAAAAGCTTCATTTCAGACCTTGTTGGGCTTTTCCGTTCAAAATCTGGATGGGGGATGATTCATTCTGGAATTCAATCACATATATGATAGAAATCGTATTCTTACTGGCAGTCCTTGGGCTATAGACAAGAATTTAATGGTGATCAATATTCTGGAGGAATTAGACGATCCTATGAGGGTGAATTTTGATCTGTGTGATTTTACGATTCAGGTACATGGGCTGTCGTGGAACAAAAGGTCAAGAGAGATGGCTGTGTTAATTAGAAACAAGATTGGGGAGTTTTGCGATGTGGTTATGGATGGGAGAAGTGGCCAGCGGTCTGCGTTGTTCAAAATTCGAGTTAGATTGAATGTAAATCAACCCCTAAAATGTGCATTTAAAATGCAGTGTCTGGCAGGCAACGACATCATGGTAACATTCACATATGAACGTCTACCAAATTTCTGTTACTTCTGCTGTAGAATTAGGCACATTCATAATCTCCGTCCCTTGAATATTGAAGAAGCATTTATCGCTCCAGTTGAGAATCCCCCTTATGGTCCATGGTTTAGGGGGATTCCTAAATCCCAAGATAGCCACTGGGTGATTGAAGCTGTCGGTCCGATCGCACAAGTCCCTGTGAACAGGCCGTTATTTCAAAGTTCCTTTACCGCCAACCGTCAAGATCGCTGGTGAGCAGCTAAGGAAGGAGACATTTTTGGAAGTTTCCCATCTTCGGACTCCGAAAGTAGGGGAGAGATTCACATAATCAGGAAAAATTAGGATGAGGACGGATCTCACACTATTAAAAAACAGCTAATAGCAACGGATTTTAGCCACTTAAAAAATCCTTGTGTAATCTGTGGCTATTAGCCATAGATTAGACACGAATTAGCCACGAATTTAAAAAAAAGAAAGAAAATAATTTAGCCACGGATTAGCCACGGATTGGCCGTGGCTATTTTTGGTGGCTAAAATTGGTGCGATATTTGCCGCCAATTTTTAGCCACGAATTAGCCATGGCCAATCCGTTGCTAATTTAGCCACGGTCAAGCCGTGGCTAACAGCCACGGATTAGCCATGGCCTAGCTGTGGCTAAATCAGTCACGGTCTGGCCGTGGCTAAAAATCCGTGGCCAATTTTTTTTTTTTTTTGGCACTAAGTATGGTTTGAACTCTTGACTTGTTAGTTGAAATTAGAGCATTAAACCACTACACCACTTTTACTTTTTATTGAATAATTAATTTTTACTATACTTAACTAATATATATATGTATTATATATATTGATATAGATATAATAAATTATTCGATATATTACATACATATAAGATTAGATATACTTGTATACATGTGTATTTACATATAATTAGATGTATATATATCAAATATATATATGTACATATATAACATATATTAGATATATAATACACTGATATATATATATATGATTGATATATTTCAATATTTATTTCAATATCAATTCCAATGACGAATGATCGTTTCAATTATTTGACGATATTATAATGTTCTATTGAGTTAATATACAACTTAACTTTCATAATTATTTCTTTAGATTTAATTTACCATTTTATTATAATATCACAATATATGTTGGATTATACTACATATATAAGTATACAAGTATACTCCTAATCAGTCAATTTCATCGTTTATTATCAATTGTTTATATATAAGAGTTAATTATCTGGTTTTGAAAGTTTATAATTGATCAATTGTCATAACTTATATTATAGTTTTATTAATAATTTAACAACGTATGATTGTTATTGATAATTTACAATATTTAAGTGTAAAATAACTAGGATAATAAGGCCAAAGTGATTTAGCCACGGTCTGGCCGTGGCTAGCTCATGGCTAATAACCACGGTCTGATCGTGGCTAGTTAGCCATAGAATATTTTTTTTTATTTTTTTGAATGTGATGTAGTTCGAACTCTTAACCTCTTGGTTGAAATTAGAGTATCAAACCACTGGACCACTTTAATTTTTTGTTGAAATTAAATTATGCAAAATTCTTAATATAAATTATCTAAATAAGTTTTTTTGATAATTTTTGTTTTTGCTATTAATTTATTTAATATTTTTTATAATTAATAAATTACTTGTTCAATCACTAAATACTTTTCAATAACAAAAAAAGAAAAGTCAAAGACTAGTAAAAAAAAAAAGAGAGAAAGGAATACTTTTCGTAATGTGGATTTATGCTATAGAACTATGTGCTTAAAATTATTTTGTTAATTATATACTTAATTTAAAATATTTAAAATTTATGTATATTCATGTAATAAAGTAGATTCAACATAAATGATTTCATTATATTATGAAAGTTATCCCACAATATAAAGATAGAGCTATACTTGAATACATATATGAACAATAAAAGTAAAGCGAGTTTGATTTAACTAGTGATCAAAAATCATTTGATATAACTTGTCAAAAATTAATTTAAATAACTAATTCAACAAAATCAATTCAAATATTTGATTTCTGTATTTAAATTGATTTAGGATTATTATTTATTTTACTCAATAGGAAAATAAAATTAGTATTTGAAATTGTTGAAATAAATATTTTACCTACATATTTGAAATAAAAAATAAAAAATGGTTAATAAATCAAAAATTAGTAAAATTAATAAATTATAAAAATAGATAATTTATTTAGATGATTTAAATTTAAAATATAACATAGATATAGGTTAAATATAAGACAAATCGTTTCACAATCAAAGATGTCAAGTGACTTAGTGGCTTTGATGCCACAATTGGAACCATGAGGTCCATGGTTCAAACTCCATAGAGTGCAAAAATGTTAAAATTATCAATATGGCTCTTCAATTATCAAAATTAAACTCCATATTTTTATTTATTTATTTATTTTTCAGATTAGCCGCGGCCAGGTCGTGGTTAATCCGTGGCCAATGGCCACGGCCTAATCCATGGCTATTAGCCACGGCCTTATATTTTCCAGAATTCTGTGGCCAAGTTGGCCACGGCCTGACCGTGGCTAATCCGTGGCTGAGTAAAGGCCGTGGCTAATGTTAGCCACGCCACTTTTAGCCACGGATAAAATCCATGGCTAATCCATGTCTAATTCGTGGCTAATTTTCTGAGTCATGGATTGTTGTCAAAATCCGTGGCTAAATCCGTTTTTTCTAGTAGTGTTACGGGGCCAGTAAGGAAGTTCCCATGCAAGAATTCTTGAAGGGTCGTACATATTCTTTTTGCCTTCTATAGGAGCAAGAATCACTAGTTGTAAGATCTTTAGTTGGGCTGCTCCCAAAAAGCCCAACCAAGTAGGCCTTTGCGGTTAATAATGCTAATCCACTCCAGTCAAATTCTTCTATTACTCTACTATATCCAAAATCCACCTTTTCCTATTCGTAAAGTCCCTACCTCATAGCCTGACGAACCAAATAACTCAACCCAACTCGAACCCTCCCTAGCCAATATAAGCCCGGCCCTAGCCATTTCCCCTAATCAAGCCCCGGGTCAACCCTCTTAGCCCATAGCTCCTCAAACAGATCAACCCACCCACACCAAAAATCTAGCTACTATCGAGATAGATTTCCCCCTCACTTTCTCCTTATTAAACGTCGTTCCCACCTCAGATAAGTCCATCAAAGTTTGGAAAAAAAGAAAAACTCAAAGCTCCAAGTCTCATGCAACCTCTCCTAGCCGATTCACCAAAAAATGTAAACCCCCGTCCAATCCTCCTTCTCCTGAGAATGATACATCTAAGCACGTCAGTAAAAAGGCTACAGTATCTCCTGACAACTTTATGCAGATTTCTTCCCCAGTGGCAGACAATGTGATGCAAGGCCACCGATCACAATGAGTCTCCTATGTTGGAATTGCCGGGGTTTGGGGACACCTCGATCAATTCGTTCTCTTGAACAACTGGTTCGAGAGAGACGTCCCTTCTTGGTCTTCCTCACTGAGACCAAGAGCAAGAAAAAGAAAGTCGATCACATTAAGGAATGAGTTGGTTACTTCGGTGTGTGCGTTGAATTGATTCATCGTAGTGGCGGCTTAGCCTCTTATGGAGCAAAGACACTATTGTAACACTTCAAAGCGTCTCTGTATCTCATGTTGATGCAATGGTGGCAACGGGACAAACGGGCTTAGGATGGAGATTCACAGGTTCTTATGGTCATCCGGAGGCAAGTAGGAGAAAAGAGTCTTGGTAGCCTCTGAAACATCTTAATACGCTTTCTATTTACCCCTGGCTTGTGGCCGGGGATTTTAATGAAATTCTAGATCATTCGGAGAAAGAGGGGGGACAACGACGTCCAAACTATCTCATTAATGACTTCCATTAAGCTCTACAGGAGAGTGATTTGCAAGACTTGGGATTTCCTGGAACTCAGTTTACTTGGTACAATAATCGAGAGCAGCCATACGCTATTCGTGAGAGGATCGATTGGGCATGTGCAGATCTTAATTGGATTAACATGTTTCCTAGAGCAATGGTGGAATATATCTCAGTGCTTCATTCGGACCACACTCCCCTTAATATTCTTCTCGATGGTTCATCCAATCCCTCATCTCATCGATCGAGGCCTTTCCGATTTAAGGCTAACTAGATTCGTGTAGCGGACTTTCGTGACATTTTGACATCTAATTGGGGTAGGGGCAGCAGGGACACTCCCTTGATTTCAGTCTTTAACAATTTAGAGAGGTGCCGTAAAGGTTTTACATAGTGGAAGAAGACAAGTTTTGGCAATCCGAGGAAAAAGATGGTAGATTTGGAGAAATAAATTTTGGAGTTAAGATTAGGTTTTATCACTGCGAAAACTAAGCATCGTGAGGACCAACTTAAAGCAGATCTTGAGGAGATGTAAATTCGAGATGTTTTAGCTTGGAAACAATGTTCTAAAGCCCACTGGTTAAAGGAGGGAGACCGTAACACAGCTTTCTTTCGTAGAACGGCTTCTTCTCTGTTTAAGAACAACAACATCATGAAATTGAAAAAAGAGTCAGGAGATTGGACCGAAGACGAGGCCGAGATTAAGGACATTATTGAGAGATATTTTTCTAAATTGTTTAACACTTCCAGTCCGACCAACAAAGATATTACTGAGGTTCTTAGTTCGGTTCACCCATGGATTACCACAGAGAGGAACTATGTATTGCTGGCTCCCTTTACAGCTTCGGAGATCAAGGCCGCTCTATTTCAAATGTTTTCCCAAAAATCACCCGGCCCGAATGGCATGCCTCCAGCCTTTTTTCAATCCTTCTGGTCTATTGTCAGTATGGGTGTTACCTCTTGCATTCTTGATTTTTTAATAATCATGTTTCTAGTCCGGATTTCATACATTGTTTTGATCCCTAAATGTAACTCTCCTGAATCCATATCAAAATTTAGACCTATCGCTCTATGTAACTCTCCTGAATCCATTTATAAAATTGCTTCCAAGGCTATTGCTAATTGTCAAAAATGGTTCTTTGAGTCGATTATCTTACCGTCACAGTCAGCTTTTGTTCCTAGTAGGTTGATAACAGATAATGTCTTAGTAGCTTTCGAAATTAATCATTTTCTCAAATAGAAGAGTAAAGGGAAATTGGGCGTCATGGGTATCAAACTTGATATGAATAAGGCCTATGATCGGGTTGAATGGGTATTTCTAGAGCGCACTTTACTTTACTTGGGTTTTCATAAACGTTTTGTTGATCTCATTATGTTATGTGTGTCTTTAATTACATACGCGTTTGTTTTTATTCGTCCCCAGCGGGCTCTCTAGCAAAGAGACCCTTTGTCTCCTTACTTGTTTTTTCTATGTATAGAGGTGTTTAGCTGCATCCTTCAGCAGAAAGAACGAAGGAATGATCTTAAAGGGGTTGTTGTGTGTCATAATGCCCCACGCATTTCTCATTTATTCTTCGCAAATGACACTCTTATATTTTGTCAAGCCAAGATTGAAGCCTTGAATCATATTTTGAGAGTCCTTGATGATTCTGGAAAAGCATTGGGTCAAATAACGAATGTGCTCTCATCGATAGTTTTTAGTCGGAATGTGGAACGGTCATTACGCGAAGCATTGGCTACCAAGGGATAATTGCGAATGGAAGAGAGGTTTGGGCTTTTGGTTTACTGGTGGAGATGGGAAGAAACAAGATAGAGGCATTCTCTATGATCAAAGACCAAGTGTGGAAACATGTACAGGGTTGGCATGCTAAATCTCTTTCCCAAGCCGGTAAAGAAGTCCTCATCAAGTCGGTTCTTTATACTATTCCGACCTATTCCATGTCTTGTTTTTGATTACTAGACGGGCTGTTACGTGAATGCAAGAAAGCAAAGGCAAGGGAGCTGAAAAAGGTGAGATAGTGCGAAAAGGCAGAGGCGCAACAAAGAGACTCGTAAAACCCATTGGCTTGCTCAGTCAAAACTCTGTGCTTGAAAACAAGAAGGCGGGCTTGGGTTCCGTTCCCTAAAAACAACTTTGGAGAGTCATCTCTAAACCGGAGTTGTTACTTAGCAGGGTCATGTGTGCAAGGTACGGAAGTTTGCAGGCAGCACATGAGGTGCGGTTGGGTAGCAGCCCTTCAGCTACATGGAAGGGGATGTTCACCATGAAAAAGATTATAGAGTTATTTCGATGGCGTGTGGGTTCAGGACGGCATATTCGTATATGGGAAGATAAATGGATCCCACGCCCCACCTTTTTTAGAGTTATTTCTTCTCCAACTGATCAACTGGAGAATTCAAGGGTCTTAGACCTTATTAATCAAGTCTCGGGCTGCTGGAAGGCTAGTACAATTTGCGATATTTTTTTACCTATCAACGTCTAGCATATCCTTGCTATCACCTTGGGTTCTATCGATAGTGAGGATATCCAAGTCTGGCACTATACTCGTAGTGGTGTATTTTCAGTTAAGAGCACGTATCATCTTGTATGCTGAATAGAATGACTCTTTCATCCAGGTGGACAATCAGCGGGAGACTCTTGGTCATTCATTTGGTCTTCAAAGATTCCAAATTGGGTTAAAATTTTAATATGGCGAATGTGCAAAGATATCTTACCTACAACTGATAACTTGCGGTGAAGACGGATCCCAGTCGATCAAGGTTGTGCAACGTGTGGCGATAACAAAGAGACTCCTCTGCACGTCTTCTTGTTATGCCCATTTGCGCGCCAAGTTTGGGCCCTCTCAAATCTCCCATGGTTTGGTATATCAAGTTGGCAGGAGAATATGTGTGTTAGATCAAATTTGTGAAGTTTAAGTTAGACTCGTCACTTTTTAATCTGTTCCTTATTGTGTTATCTAACATCTGGTATGCCAAGAATAAGTTACGGATGGAAAAGCTGTCTCTTTCACCTAAAGCAGTGGCCTCTACAGCCACACTTCAATTGCAAGAATTCATGGGAACTTTTATGCAGTCTGCTGCTGTTGGTGCGGGCATTATTGTCCGTGAGCTTTCAACTTAGGCCCATCTCCCGAAAGGCACCATTAAGCTTAATTTTGATGGGCTGCATTTAAAGAGCAAAATAATTCCATCGGGGTAGGTGTTGTTGCGTGGGATTGGCGAGGACAATGTGTAGCATAGATCTCAAAGCGTTTCAATATCCCGGTGAGCTGAGTCACGCCAAAGCCCTCACGGCTAGAGAGGGTATTCGTCTGGCAAAGTTTTCTATGTGGCCATCCATTCTTATTGAAGGCGATTGTCAAAAGCTCATTCTTTCGCTCTCAAGTAGGGATAATGACCTTTCTTCTATAGGGTGTATTGTTTAAGAGATTAAGCATGAGTGTTCAACCTTTACTTTAGTTCGTTTTTCTTTCGTTCGCAGAACTGGAAATTCGGTGGCTCACTTGTTAGCACTTCACTCCGCCGGGAGGATGATGCGGAATCGAGCATTCCGAGTTTTATTCATCATGTTATCAAGGCTAAAGCCTCTCGTTCGCATTAAGCTATAAAATCTTATAGTCTGTTTCAAAAAAAAAATGTACTACAAAGTAATCTATCTAATTAATTACTTCAATTACAAATTTACTTTTACGATCGTCTATATATAAATATAAATATCATTAGTATTCAAATTGACTTTTTCTAATAAAAATTGTCAAGTTCAATTATCCAACTAATAATTACAAATAAACTCTAATAACAAAAAGGCTTACTAACTAACTATAAATATTAAATAGTCAAAGTTACAGTAATATACCTCCAAACAAACAATAAGATTGAACACCGTGCAATAATCACACCTACAAAAATTAAGAATGAAAATTTACAAAATAATAATAAAGAAAATCATTCACTACATATACAATATTAACTAAAAAAAACTTACACATTTACAAAATCTTCTTTCACGATCTATCAACTGCAAAATCAAAAAGTATAAAAGAATTAAAACACTTCACTACTAAATTTTGAGCAAATGAACTACGTCATTTCAAAAAAATTAACACTTACGACACTATACTACACGAAGTGATGGGAGGTGAGCTAATGCATGAGGTGTTGATGGTATATATAGGGGGTTGAGGTGAGAGATATTTGAAATTTGATATTTGAATGGCCAAGCTCCGCATGCTAGGCCATTGATTGAAAAGCCTGCACAAATTTCATGTCTGGTGCACGTAGGCCTGCATATATGAAAAAAAAAAAAGAAAAACCCATGCAAGGTCGTGCATGTATGCTGAGATGGCACAGATAACGAGGCAAGGCCGAGATTCCCAAGCTCGACCATTGAATTTTAAAAAAAAACAAATTATTTCTGTTGGCCAAGATGAAGGAGCTTGGTCAACATCAAGAAAATCTCTTCTCTGCCCGAGGAACAATATGTCCGAGCTTGACAAACCTATTCAAGGGTATTTTGAAATTTTTTTTCCAAACTAGGGTATTTTCAAAATTTTCAGCCCAAAAAAGGGCAATTTAAAATTTATTTCTATAATTTCATAGATTTTTTAGATATGAAAGTTTATTTTAACGGCTTTTTAATAGTTTTTCCCTAAGAATAAAACACGACCGTTAGGTTTTTATTTCAATATATATACACACAATAAACATTATATTTTAATATAATTGCAAAAAACCCCATAAATATTTATGGAATTACTCTAAACATCGAGGATAGTGTTATTAACCCTTTGATTTTATATCTATGATAACTAGTGGTAGCTTGAAATTCTGCAATTGCAGTATTAAAAAAAAATGCATGCCCCATCCATGATAATTGGATAATCGATAAGTTTATATTAGGTTAATAATCATTTAATAGGAGAATTGAGAAAGACCGAAAATATGACTTGGGATTCAGTGACGGAGGGAAGGGGGAGGTAGCAACAACACCCCCTCTCAATTTTTTAAAAATTTATTTTTTACTATGTATATTTATTTTTAATTTTAAAATTTTGTTCGCCTAAAATAAAATTATGATTTTCATGTAAGTTATATAATAAAAATTTTAATTTTCTCTATTCTATTTTATTTTTTGTGATTTATTTTCATCTAATCTCATCTACCATACTTAATTAAATTCTCTCTCTTTCTCGAATTTTTTTTTATTTTGCCCTTTTTGGGAGCTGAGCTTGTCAAAATACGATCACTTTGTAAAAGTTTTAAATTTTATCCTAAACCAAGCTCTCAAAGCTCAGTCTTACAGTGTGTCAGAGAGTTAGGTCGAGCTTCGAAAGCTCGGTCAGGTATTTTATTTAATTTTTTTAAGAAAATCAAAGACCGAGCTTCAAGAGCTCGGTCTATGATTTAATTTTTTTTAAAAAAATTAGAAGGCCAAGCTATTGAAGCTTGACCATAGCATTTAATTAATTTTTTTTAAAGATTTAGAAGGCCAAGCTTCATAGCATTTAATTATTTTTTTTTTAAATTAGAAGGTCGAGCTATAGAATCTCGGTCATACTGTTTTAATAATTTGAGTTGTTGATTTTTTTAGAAAAATTGTAACAAGTATTTGATTAAGAGTTGTTGATTTTTTAAAAAAATTGTAACAAGTATTTGATTAAGAGTTGTTGATTTTTTTTTTGTTGTAACAAATTGTAATAAGTCTTAGACCGAGTCAACGTTTTTTATTTTTTTTTCTAAATTCATTTGAAAGTTGTAACAATTTGTACAAGTATTTTAACAAATAAGATATTAACAATACCAAATTTCAGTTAAAAATATTGTGATAATTATAAAATATCATATAAAAAGAGATAATATAGATTTTTTTTAATTCCAAATGAAGAAAGCACAAATATATAACAAATTAATATTATTGTGTACCAATTATTGGCGTTGTTGGGCACGTTGCCTTGACCTTTCCCTGATTTGTGGTTGGCCCATCTCATTATGAATGCGAATGGTAACGTCACGACCGCGTCGTTGCTCCTTTAACCGTTCAGGATCGTGGACTAATTTGAAATCAGCTTCTCGCCAATAGGCCTCATCCCAAATAGGCTCGAATATACCCATGTATGTTTGCGAGTAAGAGTTTATATTATAGTACCACGCAAATAATTGACTGGTGTCCATCGAAAATTGGGTGGCCACGGTTAAGGCATGTGAGCATGGTATACCAAACTGTTGCCAAATCCCACAAGAGCATATACCCTTTGTTAGCTTCACAACAAAGCAACGACTAGCCCCGTAGCATGTGTCTCTTGCAAGTATTGATACCTTACATTCATGGTATACAAAATTCTCGACGACATGTGATAGTGAGGCATCTTTGTTAGCATTCTAGTAGGCATATGCATGATCGGTCCATGGTTAGTTATTTGATCACATGTCGTTTCCCATAGTAGAACGCCGACGGAGCCGATTTATAGTGCGGTTGAAGGTGAGATGGACGAACGCGACGATGGGCAGACGACGACCGCCCTTGAAGGCGCTATTAATACATTCGGACATATGTGTGGTCATTATGCTTGTCCATTTTTCATCATCGTATGCGGCGGTCCATTTCACCAGGTCAATGCGTTCTAGGTATCTTGCAGCCTCGGGTTTGGTTGCTCGTATTTGCTCCATGATCTTGTTGAAGTCAAACTCAGTTGGAGCATTCCCAATACTCCAACATAGGTCTTTGGTGATGATATTTTTGACCTTTGAGTTTAAATTCGAACAAAGGTGCCTAAGACAGAATTGATGGCATCCAAGAGGTTCTTTGAATGCAGTGAGTTGTTTGACTGCTGAAATAAGGTATGCACCTTGGTTTTGTCCGATAACATGTCGGATCAACATTGATAGGAACCATAACCAAGACGAACGTGTTTCTTCATCAACTAATGCGTATGCCAATGACAACACATTTTGGTTTCCATCCATTGTGCACGCAATCAGCAACTTGTGCTTGTACTTTGTGTACAAATGAGTTTCGTCAACGCTAATGACCTTGCGGTAGTGTCGAAAAGCATCTATACATGGCTTGAATGCCCAAAACACGCTTCCTATCATGTTTGTTGTGGGGTCGTCAGTATTGAGATTAAGCTATTCTACGAGAGTCCCAGGATTCTACTTTTGCAGTGCAAGGAAATAACAGGATAGTTTTGCCATGGATGTTTTCCAGTTACCATACAACAAGAAACGCGCACGCATCAATCCTTGCCAAGCCTTCTGATAGTTATGTTGTACCCTAGAAGGGTATGAATTTGTGCTCGGACGACTCCAGCTTTGTATGAGTAATTTTCACGGACTTGGTTCACCATCATTCCTCCAATGACATTCCTGTCCAAGTTTGTGTGATATCCACCATCATCCATTACGAGGCATGTATGGGGGCTAGTGTTTACTACTCCATTATGAGACATGCTTCATAAAATTTTCAGACCCTTTTCGATCTTTTGAATACTAAATTTTAAGTCCTACATTAAATTAGAGGCGCATGGGTCTTAGGGGTAGTGTTTACTACTCCAACACAATTATTTTTTAAATAGAAGTCTAAGGCTCAACCTATCGAAATTAAAGTGAAAAGTCTTCAATTTGTGTGTTCTTTGTATACTGGCACGTCTGCACTACAACAAACTCACTTCAAAGTTACAGTGTTCATATCGAATCTAGTGATTTCAAACCATGAGTAAACACATCGGCGTGGCTATCAAAATTTTATGTAAGTATATAAAATTAGACTACTAAGGTGTCAAAAAAAGTTTTGTCTACATTTAGACTTTAGGAAGCATGTTTGATTCCGTTCTATTGCATATTAGCATTTTTATTAAAAATTACAAAAAGAAAATCGATTTGAGACCGCGCTTGCAGAGCCAAACTAGAAGCAAGCATAATAGTGTAAAGAGTGATAATGAGGTGAGCAACGATCCCAACAAGAGAGGTGAACATCATCCACCTCCTAACATTCGCACTATCATTGATAGGTTCGAATAGAATCAGAGAGTGCCTAAAGAGGCGCCAATTCAAGAAGCAGAATCTAATCGTTGGTTCCAAGAGCTGATGGAGAAATCATGAAAAGAAGAATCAGAGAGGGTCGAACTCAAAGCTTCCATGCTAGGGTCACTCCAAATGTCCAATCCACATTACAAAATGAACCTACGCAATGTAGCAGCAAAGATGGATAGCATTTCTCCTATGAGGGAATCTCTATATTGAAGTGAGGCTGAACAACATCACAGGCCAGAGCAAGCTGACTTATGACCAGAGAGACTAAATCTTGGAGGTAACCATCACCGTGGAAGATTTGGCCTAAATTTTGACAAAGATAAGAGAGTAGCTTTCGAATCCAGGGTCATACTCTTGGAAGGGAAAGGATCAGGTTCCAAGAGTCATTCCAACAAGCCTGTAATTCCCTGCTCAATGCCATACGGAATGTATAGAGGTCAACTAGGTACAGTTCAAAATGACAACACGAGTGTGTCTCATCAAGAGATACAAGAAATATTATGACAAATGCTTGCGAGGCATAAGCAGTCAACCTTGTTTCCTAGGTATTCTCATCAATATCCTCCAAAAATCAATGTGATTCCTTTTCCCCAGGGTTTAGGATTCCTATTTTTACATTTTTCAATAGAGATAGATCACAAACCACAATCGAACATATTGCTTAAGTCACCACACAACGTGGAAAGGTCCAGAATAGATGGTAATTTAAAATTACCATAAAAATTGCAACCTCACTGCTCACATAAATAGCCCACATATTAAGTCTTCAAATCACCACTTGGAAACTGAAACTTTATATGTGTATTGTTCTCTTCTCTCTGTATCTATTTGCTTTGATTGTGCAGGTAATTATAAGTAGGGAAAATTACAGTTACTATCTTTAAGATGTGGTAAAATTACAAAAAAAAAAAAATATCTCTACTTATGGAAAATTAATTACTATTACCCCCTTAATGTATGTGCTATAGAATAATTTACACTTGTCATTAGTTTGACTAATGATCATTGTTAGTCAATTTATACGAACTTTCAAAAATACCCCTAATTAAGAGCATTTCTATTATTATGTATTATATTTGGGCTATTATATTGTAATTTATTGAAACCACAAGAGGTTAAATATAATATTCTTGTAATTTTTTCAAACTTTCCATCTAAAGCCGTTGGTGGATTGTGTCTATATTTACCAAATTATTAGTTTTTAATCAATGTGTTCAAGCTATGTAAGATTGTACTTATATCGTGAATGATCTGCTAATAAAACACAAGACTTTAATTTTCAGTAATATAACAAAAAAGAATATGAACGCCTCACAAAATGCAACAAATGAACAACACGTGTATCATTATAATTCATGTAATAAAACTTAATGTTTACTTATCGAAACATACAATATATGTTTTTTAAAATGATCATCATACAAGTGAAGAGGTAATGATAATTTCTCATACATTGGATTATTTTTTATAATTTCATCATATTTTAGAGGTGGTAATTTTAACTCGCACCTAATTTGAGTAAGGACAAAATTGACATTTGTTTCGATTTAGTGTGACTTTAAATTGAATCCCTAGAAGTATTGTTCACAATTTCATTATATATCCGGAGTAGTAATTATAATTTATCTTTATAAGGATTAGATTCTTGATATCGTGATTTTCTGAAATTGGAAATGATCGCGTAATTATATCTATTTAGTGACTTCTAAATTATTTTGCTATTTTATTTACGAAGTCGCTCGTTAGTTAATAGAGATTTGCTTTCTCCGATCTAGATGTAAACAATAAACTGAAATAAAATAAAATTATATTAACATTAAATGTGATTTAAAAAATATTTTTCTATCTTCACAAATTTCCATTCTAACCTAAAAATTTAATATATTGCAAAAATACAGGTCCCAAAACAGGAAAGAAAACAAAAAAAAAACAAAATCACACACACATATAATGCAACATAAATCAAACTTAACCTTCAAACTTTGTAGGATTTCAAAATTGATCAAAAAAAATCAACTTGCTCATGACGAGAGGAGTTGACTTATGGTAAAAATTTTGACAAATCATAGCCGGAGGTGAGGAGTTGACTTATGGTAAAAATTTTGACAAATCATAGCCGGAGGTGGTAGATCCAGCGGCGCTGGGTAGTGGTGGTTTGTGGGGGGAGAGGAAGGGGGTGATTGAGGTGGGGGAGCATAAGGAAGAAGGGGACACAAAATAAGAAAGGAAACTTTTTAAGGGACAAAAAAGAAGAATATTAATATGTAAAAAGATAAATTCATTCAAGTACTTCAATTTTTTCATACTCAAATTTGGTTACCAATCTGAATAGTGGAGGTGAGCATGATTTATTAAAATTAAACTGTGTTTTTTGAGGTACTATTATTATAATTATAGAAAAAAATGTTTTAAAAATATAATCTCCAATCATTATTTTTATTTTGAAACAATAAGATCAATTATCAGAATTAAGCAGCAACTAACTAGTGATAACATCTTAAACTAAAAGAAGAAAACAAACAAATAAAAAGACAAAAAAGGAAAATGAAGCTTGGGAACCATTTCACAACAGATAGAGATTATCCATTAACGTTCATGGTGTCTTTAAATTGATTAAACCAACAGCATTTCCTCAAAGCTGGACCTGTGAACTATTTCATAACTGTCGTGAGAACCTACTTAACAAGTATATAAGCATTACATGCCAGTAATCGACGTCGGCAACAAATCAATCAAGCCATTCCTCCACTTAAAGCAGTACGGATAATCTGAAATAAAGCTGGTAAAAGCAAAAATGACACAACAATCAGTACCTGCAGTTGCTGCTCATTGAAGGAGATGAGCAGTTGTCCTAACGAACAAAAAAGAGATCATGAAACAGAGGAAAGACAAGCAGTGACTGCACTATAGACCTAGTTTAAACAACGCAAGTGAAAGAACAAATATTTGTTAACTTCAGATGAAACCATGTTTCTCCTGAGCAACAGAAGGCCAGAACGTGCAAAAATGAAGTGACGCACTAGAGTATCCCTGTTTTTAATCAGGGTTGTTGTCCTCAATCCCACAAGTCTTGTTTTTTTTTTTTTTCCCCTCAAAAGATTCCAGACTTGTTTGTGTAATATTCACCACATAGTGTAGCCAAATACCTCGGGTTTAAAGATAAGAGATGTGTAATTAAGATGGGAAAATATCATTTTTCATTCCACAACTTAACCCTTGTTTAATTTTAGTCCCATTTAGTTATTTAATGGCAAATCTCACGTCGAATTTAACTTCCAAACACATGGTCAGTGTCCATGTGGGGAAACTTGCAAATTTTGTTCCATCATTTATGCATTTTTTTTTTTCAATTGTGTCCCAACAATTATGAATTTCTAACATTCTGCCCCATAAAGTAAAATTTTTCAAACATTATGTCCTGCAAGCTAATTTCCGTCAAACTTTTAACGGAAACACCACGTGACCGTTAGAACAAATCATTGTTGGGACGACTCGTGGCATTTTCCATTAAAGATTTGACAAAAATTGGCCCGTAGAACATAACGTGAGAAAATTTGTATGTGGACATTTGTTGAGACACAATCGAAAACAGGCACATATTATGGGGCAAAGTTGGCAATTTTCCCCACCCATGTGTCTGACACATGAGTTTTGTTGTTAACTCTATGATGAAAAGACACAGTAGAGTGAACATTGAGAAAAATTTTGTAACCGGACTAAATCAAAGAAATTTGCAAGTACTGGAACTAATGTATGGAACCAAAAACTCCTTACAAAGGCACATGATTATTATAGCATACCAAAACAATGTTTCAGACTAGTCTGTTAGCAAGAATATATGATGACAAATTTGAATGCTTCTATCATGCCAATAGAAAGGGAAATAACTCGACTACAGAATTTTGATGACAACAACTCACAGGATCCGACGACGACGAATATGATGAACCCGAGCACCACGGGGGCCACGGGATAAGCATTGCCTTTCTTCTTACTTGTTTCAGCTGCTGCACCTCTCTTGTTTATGTTCTTCTCAAATTTTATCACCTTCCTATCTGCCAGACGCCGTGAGGTTGTCTAAAGGACACAACAGAACAACAAACAATTATTTTTCTTAACAAACAAATCCAGTTACAAATTGTATATTCATTGAGAAGCATTATTACAACTTGGTTTATAAATCAAATAAGCTTTATATAAATTCTACAGCCCAAAGTATAAAGTAGTCAGGGGTGCTCTTGCTTATACATAGTATTGATAAAACATAGTATTTTTCAGCTGCTTAGACTAGCAGAAACCATTAGTTCATATCAAAACTACAAATCTCTCTCTCTCTCTCTCTCTCTGTTAAATTCTTCATGTAAAATGGGGTTTGAAAAAGACAAGTTCACATTTTTATCCTAATTCCTAGGAAGGCCGCGGCATACAAAAGCATGATTTGTTTCTTGTTTATTATAAACGTAATTGAAAGATGACACAGTTTTAAGCCAAGGAAAAAAAAAGATTAATCCAATATATTTATTTAAAAAGAAGTGTTCTTGATCCAATTTTGGTAAATCACATCATTCAGATATAAGTTAATACGTAAATTCCCAAAAACTTCCAACTTTTCCCTGTCACCACACACACACACACACAACAAAAATAATCATCCCCCACCCCGACCCCTCCCAAAACAAACAGAATAAAAGAAAATTGTTTCATGAATTACTGATCAATCAATTTACGATGATAATTTCCAAGCAAGAAAAATCAAAATGGATAGAATAGAAGTAACAAAATGCCATAGGGAGATACTCTAAAATTCACAAGATTTTAACAAATTGAAAAACCGGAAAAGAAGAACAAATCAAATTTTAAAAAAAAGGAAAAAAAAAAAGGAAAAAGGAATCGGAAAGGTGAATGATAATACAATGGTTGCTGAAGAGATGAATTGGAAATGGTAAATGAGTCGAAAAAGCTTGTATCTCTTACGGAGCTGCGTACTCTAGTTTGTCTAGATTGAAGCGTTCTACCTTAAAAGCGCCGCCAATCTAGCGGCCCGAGGGTAAGGGGTGGGCGGCAACAGTTCGTGGATAGGGGTTGTGGCGTTGCTAATATTAATTTTTCGACCGCAGCTACATTTATTGGTTCCTATTGCACAGATCTTTCATAATACTTTTACGTATAATGATAATTATTACTTTTCAACATTTCGTGTAAGAATCTGTTACGTTTATTAAAATATGTCATGTATACTGATAAACATTTGAAAATTAAATAGAAAAATAGAGTATCATAAAATAGAAAATTATAAATTCTCTTTTTAAAACAAAAATAAAATTAACCATTCATTAACACACAGTCAAAATTAAGATACAACAACAAATTATAATTTTTTTTCTAATTTCAACAATATATCATGTGTACCAATAAATTTGCTTTTCTAATATTGATTGCCCGTCAATACATGCCAAAAGTATGACAAAAAAGAAAATAATCTCAATAATTTATTAATACATAATAAAAAATAGAAAAAAATAGAAAATTATAAATATCCAGAGATCTGAAGTGCCCATTGCTCCTGCCATAAGCAAGGGTATAAGAAATTAGATAAGGGTAGCTTGGAAAATGAATTTAAGATTGATCTTCTCAAAAGTCTAGGAAGGAGTGTTAATCATTTATTCTGAATACCAATTTATATTTTAGGGTTAATTATATTTGTACCCCAACTTAAATATATTATACTACAACCCGTAGTTCGTTGAATCAAAACTTGACATGTAGACTCTTGCGAAGAATTTTTGTAACATTTATGCCCCGCTCCATTAGATTTCTATCAACTACTTGCTGATGTTATCAAAAAAAAAAAACTAGTAAAATTCCATTTCTACCCTTGCCATCCACGTAGCACTCTTTTATTCTAACTAAATGCCCTTTATAATATTTAAATTTGATTGGGCCCATTTTATAATATTTAAATTTAATAGCGTTTGTTTTGTAATATAAAAAATCCCACCCCCCAACCAGAAGAAAAAACGGACACAGACACACAAGGAATTACTTCATAAATTTAACTGAATCATCAAATTGAATATACGGATAACTACTCAAGGTGTGTGGAACAATTTTATGAAGGAGAAAAAAAAAAAAAGGAAAGAAAAATGGCTTGCTGCAGCAAAACGGCCGTACAAAGGACCAACAACGCCGCTTGGCAATTTCGTTGGTGACTAGGGGTGTTCATTCGAATATAACCGAACCGAACCGCAGGTTCGGTTCCGTTAACCGCACCTTGCGGTTTTCTGGTTCATGAACCGAAAACCGGACCGAACCTGCCTCGGTACGGTTCGGTTTTAACCGAACCGGTTCGGTTCGGTTTTCGGTTTTAACCAAAAACCGATTTTAATTACCATTTTTTTTAAAAAATCCGTCAAATGAGCTGTTGTAGCATCGAGCTTGTGGACGTGGTCGCCGATCGTCTATCCGCCTTGCCAAGTGAGTCGCTGGAGTTGTGCAGAGAGCAGCAGCAGAGAGAAAGAGTTGAGAGAGTGACGGAGAGATTGAGAGAGTTGTGCAGGAACAGTAGGACGAGAGAGAGAGAGACTTGTGTGGTTGGCAGTTGGGACTTGGGTAAAGAATAAAGAGAGGCAAAGACTAGAGAGAGAGAGAGAGAGAGAGAGAAATTTGTATGGTTGGAATTTGGGCAAAGACTAAAGAGAGAGAGAGAGAGAGAAAGTTGTGTGGTTGGAATTTGGGCAAAGACTAAAGAGAGAGAGAGAGAGAGAGGGAGGGAGAAAGTCTTGTGGTTGGAGTCTTGGGACTTGGGCACAAAGGAATGAGAGATAGAGAGTTCTGCACAGACAGAGAGAATTGGGCAGAGTGCACCGATTACTTTATTCAGGGAAAAGCAAAAAATAAAAGGAGGGCCCTTTATTTGCACATGAAAACGTGTATGAGTTAATTTTTTTTTTTTTTTAACGTTTTGGATCGGTTCGGTTTAGTTAAACCGAACCGAGAACCGAACCACATTAAAAATATGCGGTTTTCGGTTTTATTCGGTTTTAACCGAAGAAAAAACCGAACCGAACCGAAAAAATTCGGTTTTGTGGATATATAACCGAAAACCGAACCGAACCACATGCGGTTCGGTTCGGTTCGGTTCGGTTCGGTTTTTTTCGGTTTCGGTCGGTTCGGTCGGTTTTCGGATATTTTGAACACCCCTATTGGTGACCACCTTTTCTCAAAAAAATCATAATTTTGTTTTCTCATATCCATGGGTTGGTTGCCCATGCATTCAATTTGATGACTCAACTAGTTTTGGAGGGTCAATTCTTACGAGTGTGAGCGGTGGTGTGTATTTAATTTGCTATTTTTCTTTATTGAATAATATATTAGATAAAATTATATTTTTTGTTTTAAATTATGCATTTCATTTCCAACAATTGACTAAGGGCATAATGGAAAATTCACCAAATTTAGGAATATTCTCCTAAAATTTGGATGACACCCCAACAACAAAGCGTGTATATGTAATATAAATTTTGAAATGGGCTTTAGGTGTTAAGCTTTGATCCAAGCGGGTAAGAATTGTTGTATCGCATGTTTACGTGGGTTCAAATGTAATTAATCCTATATGTTTGGGATTTTTATCTTTTTAACCCAAAAAGATCAATATTTTATCATTTCAACATAAAAGTAAAAAGTTTTATCAAAATAGGATAAGTTGAGTTTGAGAAATGCGACTCTTGGCCAAAGATGCAGCAGAGGCGACTTTCATATGTTTTAATATTTTTTTCTTTATTTTTATTTTTATTTTATTTTTTACTTTTTTAGTAACACGCCCCTAGGAGGAGAAACTTTTATGCACACCGTTAGAGCACTCCCAAGTCAGCTGCACATTTATGCACACAAATAATAGAGAAAAAACTTAAGCAGACAAGGAATCAAGAACCAAAAAAAGTAAATAAAAATTGTTGGAATTTCTTGGAGAGACAAAATATTAGATTTATAGACTGCACAATACAATTTTGTTGTCTCACACTCAAGAGTATAAAATCACTAACTATTTATAAAGGGTTTTAGATGATGTAAGAGTACTTATTAACAATTCATAAAGTAGAAGACCAAGATGTTTAAATTTTCAGATTTTAGTGAAGAATTTGAACAACCTAATCCTTTCATATTCCCATAAAAGCTCAAGGGCCTAAATCTTTCATATTCTAATTTAATGAGAACATATCCAACAAAATTGATTTGAACAAAGTTCAGCACTCCCCTTTATGCTAATTTTCGACACCATTCCCAGCTTAGTGCGTAGCAATTCAAACTTTAGCTTTAGTAACACCTTTGAAAAGATATTCGTGATTTGCTTATTTGAATCAACCTCTATAAGTTCAATTTCTTCCATCAGCACTTTCTCATGAATAAAGTGATACTGAATCTTTATATGTTTGGTTCTTTCATGGAATTTTTTATTTTTTCTTAATTTAAATTCTAGTGGCCGCTCCATAAAAAAGCTCGATCAATTTCTTTATAAAGGAAATCTTTTTTGACATCTAGTTGCTAGAGTTTCCACCCTTTATGTGCTGCAAATGATTAAATGACACAAACTAAGGTCATTTTAATAACCGTGTTGGATGTTTCTTCATTGTCCATTCCAAATTCTTGAGGAATCCTCAAGCCACACGTCTCTCCTTGTATCTGTTGATTGAGCCATCAATCTTGCACTTTATTTTGAAAACCCATTTGCAAGAAATAGGTTGAATATCGTCTAATTTTTGGCACTAAATCCCAGGTCTGGTTTCTTTAGAGGGCCAATATTTCCTCACTCTGGCAGCTTCCCTTTTAGGAGCTCCATTTGCTTTTTTAAATATCGATGGTTCATACTTGAGAATTGGTCATGCAAAAAACTTTCGTCAATGTTACAAAGTTCTTTGCCCATATAAAAATATTTGTATTTTTGGGCTTCCTTCGGCTTTTTATTGATCTTCTTAATAGAGTATTTTCTTCATGTGCCACCTAGTTGTTCTCTTCAAGATCATCATTATCAACACTTGAGACTGTTTTGTTTTCTTGGAGATTCACCTCATTTGAAAAAGTAGACTCTTTAATTGAGCCTTTGTTTAGAGCTAACATGTTGGTTATGTTCATCAACAAATGGTGCTAGAAAATTTGCCTCCAATGGTGAATAAAACAATGCAACTTCATCAAACACAATACCTCGAGATGTGATTATTTTGGAGTCTCCCAATCCACGCATCTCTATTCTTTTCTTTGTTCATCGTAGCCAACGAAAACAAATGACTAAAGTGCTAACATAATTTATCAAAATTATATTATATATTAATTTAGGTTTATTTTTCTATTACTTGTTGCCCATTCTTACATTTTTATCCTTAAACATAAAACTTCTTTAGGTTCGTGGTGTTCTATGGTCGAGGGAGCTCTTTTTGTTGGAGATCCTTAAGGTGATAAGAGTTATGCTTCAAGATTTTGGTGACACAATAGGGTCCATCCCAATTGGGGTTAAGTTTTCCTATGTGTTTGGAAACTTCCACTTTCTTAAGGACTAGGTCCTTGACTTAAAAGCTTCGAGGAAGAGCATGGCGATTGTATGATCGAGCGGTGATCACTCTAACATTTTCCAAACACTTCCAGGCAGCATGACACTTCTTGTCAAGGATCTCGAGCTCGAGAGAGCGATCTTCCTAATTAGCAATTTCAGCATAGTGGACCATACGGGCTATTTCGTTGAGGACCTCTACGGGAATGACAACAGCACATCCATAAATGAGGGAGAAAAGAATCTCGCCTGTTGCTGCCCCAACAAAGGTCCGACATGTCCGCCCAATCTACTCTGGCTTTGTTCGACTACAATTTCAAGTTGTGGAGAATAGTTTGATTAGTGACCTCGACTTGGCCGTTAGCCTGTGAGTTTCTCATGGATGTGAATCGAAGCTCGATCTGCAAGCTTCGACACTAATCTTGTGTTTCTTTGCTTTGAAACTGAGTCCTATTGTTGGATGTGAGGCTCAAAGTCATCATAATAAACATTAAAAGTTAAAGGTGCAAAACGGTCAAAATAGTAAAAAATTGATGTCGTTTAATTTAGAATATGCGCATAGGGAATTTGTGCCCCAACAATTAGTGTGTGTGTATATACGTATGCACTAGAAATTGTATGTATCTATACTTTACTATGTATTCAAACAGATGCCTTTACAAATATAATGTATGTGTATAATGCGAAACATTAGATGAGATATTGATTATAAAAAATATAAAAACTACATAAATCTTTCTTATGCTTCCATACATATAGTATATAGTTCCAATTATTGTAACAACACTAAATCAGATAAACAAGTACAATTTTTCAAAATATAATTGATTGTAGTATATTAATTTAAAGATCATACGCTAACTATTTTCTTCATAAACTTGCAATTTACATTTTTGGCATTGAAATTTGGGATAAATTACTAATTAATAGCCCAAACAAATTGGTTATTAAACTGGGTCCCAATCTCAAGTCCATACGAAATTTGGGCTTCATGAATTCGTCAATCCAAAATAATTAATAAAATTTTATTTTATTTTGGATTAGTTAATTGGGCCAAAGTATTCGAGTAAGTCCATCAAATGTAAATGCATGTCGAATAGTCTCCAAACCCAAACCCAAACCCAAACCCAAACCCAAGCCCAAAAAAAAAAAAAAAAGAAGACATGAATGGGCCCTTCTCGTGTTTATAAATTAAGGCACCCGAAGACAAGAGGGAGACAACAAGACTGGACCAAAGATCTAATCAAGCTCTCAAATTTCGGGGTTCTACCACGACAGAGTGTGGTTGCTACAAAGGCCCGACACCTTTCTCGATATATCAAATTCTCACCAAACATCCAATTCAAGAATAAGATTCCAGCACTTGAATCAAAGTTTTAGTGAGAAGAATAAGAAGATTAATATTTTTTTTCAGAGATTGTAACCACACATATTTAAATTTAAATAGTTTACTTGTCCATATTTTTCTTGTCTTGTAATTTTATTGCAGATGCAAAATTTTGTGAACAACTTTTGGCACGACTAGTGGAACTCTCTGCCTCTCATCTCTTATTCGTTCGTGAAGTCCTAGTCATCATCGTTAACATTTCTATGGCACCTAAGAGAAACCAAAGTGGACCGAGCAAGAAAAATGATACTACATTGTAACCGACATCACCCAGTCCTCCAATGCAGTGAGAACTGGTGACTCTACCCCTTTTGACAATTCAAATCCATCTAGTCCAAAGGGAGTCAATTCTAAGTCATCTTTTTCCACCAAACTACCCGATGTGGCAACCGGAATGACGACTATGGAAGAGCAAATCTCCGAGATGAACCAAGCGATTGCCGATCTGCAAAAAAATGGTAGAAGATAAAGATCTTCAAATCGCACAACTCATGAATAGGGTAGAGCATCCCAACATCAGGGAATCTAGTAACAATTGTCAATATTCTCCTAGATTCACCGTAAAAGAGGAGCAAGTTGATGAGAATTCTTACAAGCCAAATTTTGTGCAAAAACCTACTCATTCTGCAACTTCCATTGCTACACTATCTGTTCAATAGCTACAAGAGATGATTGCGAATATGATTAAAGCTCAATATGGTGGACTAACTTAAAGTGCGGTCATGTATTTTAAGCCATATACCAAAAGCGTCGATTTTTCTGAGACTGCCAACTGGATACCAGCCACCCAAGCTTTAATAGTTGGATGGAGAAGGTGGCTCCAAACAATATATTGCTCATGTCGTACAAACATGCAATAATGTAGGAACCTATGGTGATCTCCTCATCAAACGATTTGTGTGGTCACTTAAGGGAAATACTTTCGATTGGTATGTCGATCTGGAGCAGGAATCTATTAACAACTGGGATGAGAGGGAAGGGGAGTTCTTTAATTGCTTTTATATCACCCATTGTACTGTGAGCATGATTGAGCACACAAATGCCAAGCAGTGGAAAGACGAGTTTGTGGTCAAATATATCAATTAATGGTGTGCATTGAGCTTGAATTGCAAAGATAAGATTTCAGAAGTTTTGGCAATAGAAATGTGCATTCAAGGGATGCACTGGGGTCTCCTTTACATCCTGCAAATTATCAAGTCTAGGAGTTTCGAAGAATTCACCACTCACGTTCATGACATCATTGCAAATCGCCGGACCGCATTTTCAGTGGAGGATTAAAAGAGAGAAAGGAAAGATTTGCAAAGAAATGAGAAACCCGATCAAACATTAGTCAAAGAGTCCTTAGCCATTAAGGTTACGACAGACAAAGTTCCTTCTAGTGATAAAAGGAATGACAAACCCAGAAATCAACACGAACCAATGATAGAAGCCGACCTACACTAAAAGAGCTGCAGGATAAAGAGCACCCTTTTCCTCATGTTGATGTTCTTCTTATGTTTGACGAGTCGCAGGAAAGGAAGTTGATTGAGCTGCCAAAATCAAAGCATCCTGAAGAGAGTGGGAAGGTGAATAACCCTAAGTATTGTAAGTATTATCGAGTGGGTAGTCATCCCATTGAGAAGTGCTTCGTGCTCAAGGAAAAGATCATGGCGTTGGCCAGGAATGGTAAGATAATTCTTGATATTGAAGACGTTGCTAATGCAAACGTCCCTAACATCTCAAATACTGCAAATGGTGCATATGTTTCTTAAAGGAAGGAAAATGACTTTATAACAAAAGGGTACATGATGCTTCAGGTTAGGCAGTCAAACCTAGTTTTGATAAAGAATTCAGTTGTTAAAGAAGTCACTATGCAAGAAAGCAGTTCTTCGATCGAAGACGAAAGCAATATAGAATGAATCCTTGTGGTGCATCAGTAAGGGCAAAGGAAACACATTAAGCCGTTCCATCCCTTGGTAATAGAAAATTTGCATCAATCTCAGTATACCCAACCAAGTTTGAAAGAAAATTTGAAACGTTGTTCGTCTTGATGAATCACCGAAGGCTATCAGTGATACCGTATAACTTTAGGACAATTATTTCCAGCTAAGTTCTTTGAGAAAAAAGTCAACACCGTGCATACTATCTTAAGGGGATGAGAACCAGCAATCAGCTTCTTGTTGCTGCACTACTATTGTGATGACCCGAAACATATAACCAACTATTTTTAATAAAAACGACCAAACTTTATCTCAAAAGCATACGACTAACGATTTTATTAAGAAAACCCAAAATTTACATATAAGTCACTTATTGCATATTTGTAGATACAAAGCACGACCATACATAATTAACTAAAAGCCTCTAACCATCCCTCTCCGTCTTTCTTACTAGTAAGTTCCACATCGTTTCTGGTTAAAACATCATATAAACATAACATCAACAAACATGTTGAGTAGAAATTTTGCATAGTAAAATGAGGTGTGTGTGTGATATTCGTGCATATTTTCACATACACTCGAGAATATAATCATGTAACCAACCGAGCATGTAATCACATGTTTTCACACTTGCTACCTTTTTCCACATATCTGTGTGGCTACCTTATCTCACCGTGCTATCATTCACAATTTGAAACCAAAAACACGCCAAAATCCACCAATCCAAACCAAAATCACGTCAGTTGTCATATCCTGGGTATATGCCGAATTTCCTACGAGTCACTTTACTACATGGAAAACTCCATCCATGCAAGGTACAATTAGGCAACGATGGAGGGTCAAGAACTATTTTAAGACCAGCAAGCTCAATAGCTTGTCCAAACCGAACTCAACCGTATCCACCCCTATCACGATTAGGCCCATCAAGCATAGGTAATTTCATATATCTAGCAAAATTTCTCATTTAAAATAGAATTTCTAGCATACAAAACAGAATATTCAGCTTATGAAAAGCAGAATTTCCTGCTTATGCAAAAGAGAATTTTCAGCTCATGTAAAATAGAAATTTCAACATGTTCTTCCTTCCATGATACATAATAAAACATATTGGCAACTACTAACTAAACATGCTTCCTATGAATATAAAGCATTCCATGATCATAAAGCACAACCTTATATAGAAACATGCTTTCTATCAATTTATAGGAGCTTAATAGAGCATAATGAAACACAATGCAAATTAACTCGTGTACTTAAAGATATTCCTACCTTACTTAAAGATATCCCTACCTTCCTAAACATGAAATCTCATAAATATACTAATATGTATGCAACTAGATCAATATGTGTACTACTAGAACCAAGATGGTAACTAACCTGTTGTTACATCCTAGAATCTAGTATGGAAGTATAAAGAACAAGATCACTAACTATCTCAAGCACTAAGTAAGATTTCTACCTTGTATCAAATATGAAGTATTTTAAGTCACACTCACTTCTATAAGTAAGAACCTTTACTTATGAAATTAAGTAGGTCCCGACTTTAATTAAATATTATTCTACCAATCTTTTCAAGAGTGTTTTAGAGAATTAAGAGGATGTATATAGGGCTATTATGTATGTATGTATATAAAAAGAAGGGTTTATGTATATACATACATGTGGATAGAAAATATACTATAAATATAGAGTGTTTAGTATGTTGGCAGCAAGGTGAGTGTGAGTGTGCGTGTGGGTGTCTTAGGTGGGATTTAGTGTGTGTGTGGATGAAAATGAGGTGCTAAATCCCCAATTTATCGCCTATTTATAGTAGTTGTGCTAAGAAATAAGATTATTAAATAATTAAGTCTTTTTCCAATTTATTACAATTTTACAACTCAATGCCCAACTCAATGTCTAATTCTAGCCTAAGTGTGAGTCTAAATGCATAACTTATCATCTAGTTTAATCTAAACCTTACATGTATAAACATATCTAGAAAAATCTTACATGTGTGAATATTCATTTAATGCAAGGAGAATTGGGGAGCAAATAATAATATACACCATATATTCATCATATATATATATATATATTACAAATTTGTCCCCCGCCCGCCCGCCCTCATCTCTCTTAAAAAAATAGGATATTTTTGGTATAATTATTCAAATTTTACTATAAATAATACATATATATATAAATTTCAAAAATACATATGTGTGTATATATATATATTCATACAAAATGCCAAAATATTTTTATATATATCTATATCATAGTTTTATGACCTGGCATTTAAAAATAATTATTATAGTGTGAAAATGACACATTTTAGTGAAATTGATATGTTTGGTAAGTATATGTATATATATGATAAAAAATGATCTATTATATAATATATACATATAAATTCAAACATTACATATATATACATAGCTATATTTTTGAAATATATATATACACCTACACATATGGCTTTATTACAAATAAATTAATAAGTTGTAATTCTTGAAAATATATATAGATAATAATTTAACATATATGTATTGTTTAAAACAATTTCTAAAATAATTTCTTAATGTATATGTGTTGTAATGTATTATTCTTATTTCATGTGTAAGGTATCATACAATTTATAAAAATCTACAATTAATGATCATTCTTATCTTATCTAAAATTTTATCTAGAACAAGGATTTAATGAACGAAAATAACATCTTTTCTATCTTGAATATCCTATATTGCAAAAATGATCCTATTTATCGAAAATACACTTTATATATATATTTATTTTGAAAATATACATATATATATATATATTTATATATTTCAAAATATAAAAATACTATATATGACTTTATTACAAATAATTCATATCATTATAATTTTGAAAAATGCATTTATAGAATTATATATATATATATATATATTGATTTATATGCACATATGTAGAGTCAAATGGTTAGTATGAAAACATAGTAGTTATTAATAAAACACTAAACAATTTAATCACATAGTTCACATATAAAATGATAATCACATCAACCAATAAATAATTTAATGATATAATTAGCTTGTAAAAATTCCTAAAAATACCGGGTTATTACAACTATCGCCTTCTCGAATGAAAATCTTTTGTTGGGATCAAGACCGCACAATAGACCACTTTTTGTTATGGGATTTATGCAGGAAGAGAAAGTTAGTTGTATATTGATAGATGGGGGTTCGGCGGCGAACATTATGCTGAGATCTACTATGAAATAGTTGGGAATCGTAGTTGAGGATCTATCCCATAGTCGCCAAACCATTCAGAGATTTAACCAGGGAGGCTAGCAAGCTATGGGAATGATCCGCCTAGAGCTTACAATTAGAGGGTTGAAAGCAGATACTCTTTTCCATGTGCTTGAGGCAAGAAGTTCATACCGTTTACTGCTAGGAAGACCATGGCTACATGAAAATGGAGTGGTCCATTTCATACTGCATCAATACTTGAAGTATTTGAGCAATAGAGACACAGTAAAGGTTGACGCCGACACCAAGCCATTTACAGAGGCGGAATCGTATTTTGCAGATGCTAAACTCTATTTAGACCCAAATTCAGCAAAACAAGCACTACTTATTGAGACCCCAACCTGTCAAATAGAGGAAGCGGACGTGTTAAGAATAAGGTCGGGGAAGTCGACAGTGAAGAACCTAAGAGGAAAACCCTTATTAGAGCCATCACATCCAATGAAGCTTTTGGCCTCCCTTTATTTCGATATTTCCATCAGTCACGTCAGAAGAAATGTACCCCAAGTGATATAACAATGGACAAAGACAACCAAGAGGGATAAGGGTGGAAAACCGTCAAGTGATTAAAGAAGAGTTAACTCTACCCATCGTTAACTTGGACCCATTAGCCCCTGCCAAATCTTCTTTTATGAATTCCTGACATCATAGTTTCTTCGGAGCATTCAATTCAAAGGCGTATGCCCTCTTAGAAAAGTCTAGATATGATTTCTCCAATCCATCACAATTGGGCAAATTAAATCCCTACATGACTGGAGAAAAGACTCATGGGCTAAATGAAACCTAGTGTAACTTGACATGGCAAGGTTTTCGCATCAACCAACTAGAAACTGGCTTGGGATTTGCTTTGTCTGAACCTGTTAGAATACGGGTTAGGAGCAATAAATATGCTAACGTGTAGCCTATCACGGCTGAAGGTGAAGAAAATAATGACAACCAAAACTCACATAACCATCGTGTTTCAGTATTCAGTCAGCTTGGCACTTCTACCACTCGTCGTTTGGTCTTTGAAAGGCTCAGGGAGATCAATCAAGTCATTTCGGTCCATAATGAGCTTGGTATAGGTCGTCATCCACAAAGTTCTGTTTTTGACCGGCTTGGTAATAATACCATGCAACAATATAGAAAAAGAGGTCCTGATGACGAACTTGATATGGTGGGGGCAAGAAATGAAAGTGAGAATCCCCATGTATCCGAACCACATGTGGGAAACCCATCGATCCTACTAATTGCCATCGACATGCTAGTTAATATAAAGCAATGTATCTTAAAAGGTTCAAGTGATTCGAGTAAAAGCACTCAAGGTGAAGATGATTAGCAACTCCAACTATATATCCATCATATAAAAATGTAGAGATCGAATTCCCAAGGGGTTTGATGGGTTGATTTCAAATGATCTCGCGCAACCGTTGTCGACGACAGCTTTTTGAAGAAGAAGTACTTCTGAGATTATACCATCTCGCGAAAGGGGCGGTAAGCCTTTGGCATGTAATCATATCTCTGTTAACAAGGAGTCTAACTCTGAAACTCTGGAAGATGAAATTCAAGTGGCACCAAAACTCGAAGATGGTGGTCAAGCAATCATAGATGAGCTCAAGAAACTAAATCTTTGGACGACAGACGAGCCATGCCCCATGTATGTCATTACCCTCTTAAGTCCCCAGGAAGAGGAGTGGTACTTCAAAATCTTAAGCGAATATAGAGATATCTTTGCTTGGACTTACAAAGAAATGCCAGGATTGGATCCTAAAGTGGAAATTCACCACTTTGGCATTAAACATAGTGTGCGGCCAGTAAAGCAATTACAACGAGTGCTTCACCTAGAACTTATTCCTTGTGTGGAAATAGAGGTAAACAAACTTATAGAAGTGGGGTTTAATAGAGAAGTCAAATACCCAACTTGGATTTCAAGCATCGTACTAGTTAAGAAGAAAAATGGTCAAATACACATTTGCATTGATTTTCATGACTAAAACAAGGTGTGCCCCAAAAGATGGGTTTCCTTTACCCATCATTAAACTGATGGTAGATGCAACTATGGGTCACGAAGCTTTATCTTTCATGGATGGGTCCTCTGGGTACAATCAAAGAAAAATGTCACCACAAGATGAAGTAAACACAACTTTTCGCACTCTAAAAGGGATCTATTGTTGCAAAGTGATGCCCATTGGGTTAAAGAATACGGGGGCTACTTACCAACGTGGAATGCAAAATATCTTTGATGACATGCTAAATGAAAATGTCTAGTGTTATGTTGATGATATAGTCATCAAGACCAGAAGGAGAAGCGATCACTTGGCAGACCTCCAAGTAGTGTTTGGGTGGTTGCAAAAATACAACTTGAAAATGAACCCTCTAAAATGTGCTTTTGGTGTAACATCATGCAAATTTCTTGGTTTTGTGGTTCGTCATCATGGAATTGAAGTTGATCCTACAAAGATAGATGCCATTCAAAAGATGCCACCACCACGAAACTTGAAAGAGTTGCAAAACCTTCAAGGAAACCTTGCGTTCATAAAAAGATTCATATCAAATATTGCGGGAATATGTCAACCATTCAATTACCTTATGAAAAAAGATACTCCATTCAAATAGGAGGGAGAGTTTCAAAATGCATTTGAAAGCATAAAGAAGCGTCTTGTAAACCCACCCATTCTAGAGGCACCGATACTTAGAAAGCCACTCATATTGTACATTGTTGCGCAAGAACAATCCGTAAGTGTGCTGATGGCTCAGCAAAATGAGAAGGGTGAGGAAATGGCTTTGTATTACTTGACCAGGTCTTTGACTCAAAATGAATCAAGATATTCTCCTGTGGAGAAGATTTGCTTGGCCTTTCCCCTCACCACTAAAAAATTGAAGCACTATTTTGACGCGTACCCAATAAAGCTTATTTCTCTTGCGGATCCTGTCAAATTTGTGATGTCAAGGCCCGTCCTTTCTAGGAGATTAGCAAAGTGGTCCATTATTTTTAATTAATATGAGATTATGTATGTGCCACAGAGGCCAGTTAAGGGGCAAGTGCTTGTTGATTTTTTAGTAGATCACCCAATCCCAGTAGAATGGGAGTTCTTTGAGCATCTTCTTGATGAAGATGTTCTCCTCGTCGAAGTCTTTTCGGCATGGATGGTATTTTTCGATTGATCAACTAAATTCGATGGAGCAGGGGCAGCAGGTTGTCTTCATTTCACCAAAGAAGCAGGTTCTAACGTATGTTATTGTGTTGAGGGAATTATGCTCTAACAATGTTGTCTAGTATCAAACTTTGATTATTGGACTCCGGATGGCCTTGAAATGGAAATCATGAAAGTAGAAATTTATGGCAATTCGAAACTTGTCATTAATCAGCTTTTAACCATGTACGAAGTTAGGAAAGAAGGTTTGGTACCATATTTGCAATAGGAGTCGAGTTTACTAAAACAAATTGAAAGGGGCATTTTAAACCATATTCTAAGAGACGATAATAGGATAGCTGATGCTCTAGCCAACTTGCCCACCACCCTAGCTCTTTCCAACAGAGAAATAATGAATATGCCCATGTGCCATCGGTGGATCTTGTTGTCACTTGCCGAACCTAGTCATGAGGATTCAAATGTGGTTTCAGTCTTAGCCACCGATGAAGAAGAATCGAGAAGACCATTGGTCGATTATCTAAAAAATGGAAAATTACTAGAGAACACCCATCTCAAAATGAAAGTATAGAGGAGGTCAACTCATTTATCATTTACAAGGACACACTATATCGCCGATCCTTTGAAGGTAATTACCAAAGGTGTTTGAGTGGTGAAGAGGCACTTGAAGTAATGGTCGAGGCATACTCTGGGATTTGTAGTTCTCACCAATTAGGCCCTAAGTTGCACTTTCAAATCAAAAGGATAGGTTATTAATGCCCTACAATGGTTAAAGATTGTTTGGAGTATGCAAAAAGGTATGAAGCATGCCAACTACTTGTTAATTACATACATCAACCTCCAAAGCCTTTTACATCCTGCTGTGGCTTCATGGCCATTCGATGCATGGGGTCTTGATGTTGTGGGGCCTATCACTACGAAATCATCCACTAGTCATGTTTACATATTGGCAGAAACCTACTATTTCTCTAAGTGGGCTGAAGCGGCCCCCCTGAATAAGGTGGCGAAGGAGACAGTGGTTCGATTCATCCGCTCTAGCCTTATTTTTCGATATAGCGTATCCCGGTGTATCATAACTGACAATGAAAAATTTTCTATAATAAGTTGATGGACAAGTTATGTGTACAGTTTGGGTCCAAGAAACATAACTTATCAATGTATAAAGCCATAGACAACAGCTTAACAGAAGCTTTCAATAAAACTTCGTGTAATCTCTTGAAAAAAGTGGTATCAAGGTCAAAAAGGGATTGACAGTGAAAAAATTGGAGAAGGCCTATGGATGTATAGGACTACACACCGAACTGCTACTTGAGTTACCCCATATTCATTGGTCTATGGAGTCGAAGCTGTCATTCCTCTTGAAAGTTAAATACCTTTGTTGCACATTGCGATACAAGGACTTACCACTTAGGAAAATGCACTACTCAGACTTGAAGAACTTGAGGTATTAGATTAAAAGAGGCTCAGAGTCCAACAATAGCTGGAATGCTACTAAGCTCGCATGGCGAGAGCATTCAACAAAAAGGTCTGTCCAAGTGGGAGATTTGGTGTTGGCGGTAAGACTAATTACCATTACGCAACGAATGGGGAATAAATTTATGTCAAAGTGGGATGGCCCGTATGTGGTGAAGGAAGCATTCACAAATGGTGCCTACAAACTTGTGGATAAGGATGGCTTGATGATTGGCCCCATAAATGGAAAATTCTTAAAAAAATACTATGTATAAAGATGAAAAATACTCCTTTTCTACATGAGTATAAACTGTGTACTGTTAAAAAAAATAACTCTTTTGAACTACATAATGACTTGATCTTTATGTTGGGGTATGAAGGCAGTTTGAATTTTATTATCAAGTTCAATAATATCTTTAAATAAGTTTGGTTTGATCAAAGTCAGTGAAGTCTGCTTGTATGTTTAATTGAGTTAAAAAAACTTAAACTGCTTGTTTGTTTGAGGTAATAAAATTCAATCATTCATGATTATCGAAAAAAATGTGGTAATCGAATGCGATTGAACATAAGAAAGGCATAGAGCATGCAATACACAATACCGCAAAAGAGAACATTGTTATTGCATAAAGGGATGCCTCTTTACATAGTAAAAAAAAAGAAGAATTTGAGAAAGGATGACATTAAAATGACAATTCAGGAAAACAAGTCAAAAGTCGCTAAGTCTTGTTGAGATTCTTTGAGAAGCGTCTCCATCTTCCTTAAAGCCTCAGTCTCTTTCTCAGACAGATATGGAGTGTTTCTATAGCTTGGTGAATTGCAGACAAGTTCTCTTCAGCTTGGTGGAGTGATGAATTGGCAATCCCTTCCTAGGTTTGAAGCCCAGTTAATAGTCTCTTCAACTCTTGTTGTGCAACGATTAGGAGAATCTCAACATACAAGCAATCTATTTCCTTAACTTTCTCAGTCTCCTATATTTCAACTTTGGAGAGGTCATATTAAGTGAGCAAGGTGGACTATTCATGCCCCTCTTGTGTTTCCCTTAGGGTAGAATCCGACTTTACTTTCGCATAGTTGGTAGTGCCCTCAAATAAAAGTCTCAAGTGACTCTCCAAAGATGAAGTATCTTGCATAAATGTTTTCATCTCCTTAATGAGATCATCAATCGCAGGTTTAGTCCCTAGAAGTTTATCAAATGGAGTTTTTGTAATTTTCTGGCATATCCGCTCCCAATAAAATTTGATTAAGACTTGCTCAACTTCAGTCTTTAAAATTTTTGGATAGAACTCAGACACCTCGGTAGGAAGAACTAGCCAAGATGGAGACTTGGATGTCTTTTTAGACTTTTCAGGCACATTCTCTTTATTTGATCAGTTTCCCTCTACAGCAATGGGTAATATTAATTCCAGGAATTTGCTGAAATCCTCCAATTCACGACGTTCATTCTCACAGCAAAGTTGTGCATCTATACTGAAAGGACATGAAGTGGTGCCTACTTCGATTAGGGCAAATAGGCTGAGACTATTCACTGAACCAATGCTACACTTTGAAATTGTAGGAACTTCTTTTTCAACATCTGCAAGCTAAAGACAAAAGAAAGGAAGAGTTAATGTTGAAGGCAATGACTCACAAAAAAAAAAAGATAAATGTCTTGCTAGCAAATTTACATATTGATTTAGTTTCTCTAAAGGCAACGAAGAACTTGGAACATCTGTAAAAAAAGACTGAATTGACACTAATAGTTTCTAATTCAAAAACCTTAAGTCTTTGGTCAACTTGACGATGATTGCTGGGTAAATCATTCGAGATAGAAAGGGTGGATATGATTTCATTCTCTTTAGTTGGAGGAATGGCATGTACATGTTTGGGGGTGGAATTTGCCACTAAGTTGTGCTGCCTTTTGGAGAGTGTTTTTACTTAAACGATTGCATCATTCTTCTCAACATGTGGATGTTATGGCTTTGAGGGAGCTCGACTAGTCTTGCCCTTCGTTGATGTGTCTTGAGGCTGGTTTAGCTTGAGCACAATTTTTGTGTTCTTTTCTAAATAAGTTTTCCAATATTCAATCCACCAATCGTCGTAGTCCTTTGTGATCAATGACGATGAGGATGTGCTACCCGGCATAATGAGCTTTGAAGATGTACCAAGCGAAATGTAAGATTTCCAAAATCGAACTAATTTAGATAATTTACAAGTCAGGATCTCCTCTTTTAAATGATCGGGGATGTCCTAACAAAAGCCATAGTGTCGATTGAATCTGTGAAGACTATAAGCTTCAACAATGTGCTTAGCCCCACTCGAAAACATCAAATAGTTGGACCGTAAGGTCACAAAAGGTCCTTGTGCGTGTTAGAGTCATCCGTAACCATAATTGGATTTAAGTTGTAAGGCCGCAATTTCAGAAGCCTCGATGGAGTGATACTGTGAAACAAGTTGCACGCTTCAGTAAGATCAAATTACTTAGCGATGTTTTCACCAGCATACATAATCATTCGAGCACCATCTAGCTTATGGTTAGAAGGGAAGTGGGTTTGGAGATAGCGCCCCATCCAACTATATATATAATGAAGTGGAAAGACGACAACACATGCATTCAAACTTGGTGAGGCAGAAATCTCTCTCAAGCATCGGCAAATACTTGCCAATATTGGGATCGCTAAGGAAATACAATCTCCGTGAGCCAACATGCTTGAAGCTTTAAAAATGAAAGCTTGCACTCTATCAATCTTTTGATGTGGTAGAGAAAATAAAATTGCATAACCAACATGAGAGAAATGCAGATCAAGAACGTCCTTATAATGGCACAAGATGTCTTCTGTCCACTCCCAATATCCATCATGAAAACAAACCTCCCCAAGTTTGGATACCAGGATCATCCATAGGTTGTTGTTCTTGTCAAGACAATGGTTTGGAAAGGAGAATTCAGCTTATAGGGACTTGGTGTACGTCATGAAGTATAAATTTCAGCAGCAAGACACTCGATAGGGAAGTAGCACCAGAATATGGGTCAACATTCGTCTTAGTCACCTTTTCGAACCACTCTGGAAGGTGCATCAAACTGTTAGAAGCACGTGCCTTGGAAGATTGAGCTCTCGTTGTCGACTCATGGACATGCAGCTTCGTACTTTTAATTTTGAGGCTATCTCTCCAGCTTCTTATGATAATACATGGGAATGGTTCGCGGCAGTTTTCGATCTCCATTCTCGTGAAGTAACTCTATCTTGTGCAAAACACACTGCAACAAAAGACAGAGATACCCTGCGGAAAAAAAGGGAACAAAAAAAAATAACAAAATAAAATGAAAAAAAAAGAAAGAAAAAATAAGGTAGGATGCACAAAAAAATGAGAACAAAAAAAAACATGATGATAAAATAAAAAAAGAAAAAAAATGGAGGCGGGATGCACGAAAATAAAATGAAAAGGGAGGGGGGGTTGGGGAGGGACTTGAATTCCCAATTTGGGCCATTTATTGTGATAAAAAAAAAGCTTGGATTCCTTATTTGGACCGTTTATTTGGGAATAGGTTTTGGGCCATTCATTAAAAAATGAAGAGAGGTTTGGGCCATTTATTATGATTTAAAAAAAAAACTTGAATTCCCTATTTGGGCCGTTTATTTGGAAATAGGCATGGGTCATTCATTAGAAACAAAAAGGGATTTGGGTCATGCACTATGATTTATTATAAAAAAAAAATAAGGAACTTGGATTCCCTATTTAGGCAGCTTATTTGAAAATGGATTCCCTAGTTTGGACGTCATTCATGAAAAAAAAGAAAAAGAAAAAGAAAAGAGGGATTTAAACCACTTACTGTAATTTAAAAAAATAAATAAAAAATAAGGAGCTTGGATTCCCTATTTGGGTTGTTTATTTGGAAATAGATTTTGAGTGATTCATTAAAAAGAAAAAAAAGAAGGGGGAGTATAAAAACAAGAAAAAAAGTTTGGGCCTATAAAGGATTTTTAAAGAAAGGCCTCGACATTTTCAAAAAAGCTTAAATCGTAGGAAATGAATATCATTTTGTCATTACCACAACACATCTTGTGCATAATAAAAGCAGGCACATGCTGTAAATTTCACCAACAGACAAAGCCAACTCAAAATGAATGGGGGAAAGAGAAGAATGCACTTATGCTCACTCTAAAAAAGTTGAAGGAAATTATGGTCTAATACTAGGCGAACAAAGTGTAGATTCTGATCGATCAATTAATTAGAAACAAAGCGAAGAAAAAAAAAGGCTACGAAAAAGGAGACTTCCAAGCTGTCAAACAACAGAGTTAGTGGTCCTTGATAGCTAGAGAAATCAAACGCCAACTTAGTTGTTGTTCTTCTTTGCTTGATACAACCAAGGTCGAATGATGGTGCTTTTTATAGGAGTTGATGAAGATTTTAGAATGGAAAAACTCTAATATAGCCAATTGTCGGGGCTAGAAAGAAGACAAAAAGGATGGAAATTTAATATCGTGTTTCTTGATTTACATTGCCATTCAAGATTCACAACCCATAATCAAATAATACGTGTTGATTTCTGTAATTACAATGGCTAAGTTGCAAGGATATTCACTCTTACAATCTGATGAAGCTAGAATATTGAGCCAAATCAAAGAGCCATTATTGGGGTGTGAATCTGTAGAATTAAAATCACGTGAGTTAGTTTCAAACTGAAATTTGGATGGGGACATTGCATGCCACAGATTATGGCCTTTTAAGTCTTTGTGGGCCCTATGTGATTGGATAAAGCCGAAAAAATGAAAACAAGAAGCATATGGATGAACTCTAAAGGAGTTGAGAAATTGAATCACGTGGTTGTCATACCAATTAAAAAGGAAAGAATGTTCTAAAGGAATTGAGTGGTTGGTACAGAGGCATGAATTGGTGCTCTTGATTCAATTGCAAAATTAGATGCAAATTTCACATCACAAAAAGAAAAGAAAAAACATATATACTTCAAGTCCCGACTTCCGCAAATGTTTGGCATGCCCTTCGCCGAACCTTGAAGTGGAGGCATCTGTTGGCACTAAAATTTGGGATAAATTACTAATTAGTAACCCAAACAAATTGGCTATTAAATTGGATCTCAATTTCAAATCCATACTACTTGCATGGACCTCACCAATCCCATATAGTACGAACACTCTCAACATCAAATGCTTTGCTTTTCAATTTGTCTTGCATGGATGAAAGGCTGCTACATATATATTTTTTTTCTTGCATCCATTTTAATCAGGATATTTCCCAATAATCCTGCCCACGAGCACACGTAGTACTAGGTCAGTATTTCTGGTAGAATAAGAGGTGGGACCACAAGTGGGCTCTTTTACTGCACATGTTCAACCATGTATTTCCTTAGAGTTAAATGATTTCCACATTCCTGACTCTTTCTTCTTTTGGTGCCACTACACACCCCAAACGCATGGTTGTAAAGATCATCAAAATTTGTACAGTCGTGCTTCCTCTTCTAGGGGCAATAATGACACTTGAATTTATTATCTGCATCTTGTATGCACGAGACTTACTTTTCAAGCCATTTTAAATTTTCTCTGCATAGACCTCAACACCAGTACCACTTTTGTCCAAATCCTCTCGTACGGCACAGACATATTAATAAAAAGATTAATTAAATCAAAAACCTTAACCAAATTCTTAAATTGTTTATTTTGCTCCCCAAATGCTCGTATTATGTGCTTCAAAACTCAAAGTGTTCTACTAAGAGAATTTGTATTAACTATGAAAGACAAAAATGATATAGATGCACTGCTTCGTAATAGAACAAAACCCTAGGTGTAGAGTTGTCTCACATCTGTATAGTATGTAAGTAAAAAAGTCAAAACACTTGATTGCTGCAAGAGATACTAAAAAAGAAAAATAAATAACTAGGATAGTTAAACAGATGCATACACCGACGAAGAACACATCCTATGGTGTTCGTCTATCGTGTCTCTCATTGTTAATTCGATATCCTATTTAAATGGGTTGAGTATGGGCACTTTATCCATTAAATGTTGGGTTTTTTCTCTAATTTGTTGGTCTCACATATTAATTTATTGTACATGATCTGCTATCTCATTAAAAAGAGCCCAATTATGTGATCCATTTAAGAAATAAATTTAATGGGCTTACAAAAATATTATATTAAGTATGGGTCTTTCATGTGTAGAAGCCCGGTCACACTTTAATTATGTTTGATGGGCTCATAATTAAAGTGTGACACATTAGGTTTATTAGGGTATGGTCCCTAAACCGGAAAAATAACAACGTTTTTCTTTCTGCACCATCGAAGAGAGAGAATATAGAAAAGTTACGCCGTCTTTCTTGGTGTAGAAGACCACTAACCGTAGCTCCATTTTTCTTCCGCATCTCTAATGGATCGAGGTTAGTGATTAATGGTTTAAGCATTATTTGTTTATTTACTAAAGACCCTATGGTTAATCCATTCATAGGCATTGTATTTTTATTTCGTATGATGGATTAATACGTTTAAACCCATGTTGCTAAAGTTTTCAACATTAAAGTGTTCCATTTAGTTGACATCACTTTCTTAGTTATAAAACAACCCTAATTCCATAATGGCTTGACAAGAAAATTGAGATAGGCTCACTTTCATGCCCAGTGCATAAAGTGCATTTTTTGAAGTAAGAGTCTTTCTCAAAGATGATTTCACATCCACCGAACCATAACCATAATTTTGCTTGTTGTGGAGTTTCACATAAAGCTTACCGTTCTCTTTCACTTTGTTACAAGTTTTGTAAATATTTTTAAGGGGCGTCACATGGCATGTAGCTGTCAATTCCAGCTACTATACTTCATTAGAATCAATCATAAAAGCCTCGAAAATCATAGCGAGAATTTCCTCCTCCTCAACATTGTTGCTTGCATTTAACAAAAACGATATTGTACAGCTTCCTCTTCTGGTATTGTCTTATCTCAATGTCATTATACTCTTAAATTACTTAAGGATGCCAGGTTCTTAGGGTGTAAGCCAGTTACCACTCGAATAGATCCTAAGATTGATCTAAGTTCAACCCAAGGTGAACTCTTGGAAGAGGGTTCTCTTTATAGGCGACTTGTTGGCCGTCTCTTGTACTTGAGACTTTCTCGGCCTGATATCTTCCATGCCATCCATCACCATAGTCAGTTTGTCACTAAACCCGCACTATACACTTATCTACTATTCATCATCTTCGCTATCTCAAAGCTACTCTGGGTCAAGGTATATTCTTCTTAGCTACTTTTCAGTTAACTCTCAAGGCCTTCTCGGATGCTGATTGGGCATCTTGTCTAGACTCTCGAAGTTCCACTACTAGATTTTGTGTTTTTCTAGGGGATTCACTCATTTCTTGGAAAACTAAGAAACAAACTGTGGTGTCTTAAACCTCTGCCAAAGCTGAGTATCGCGCACTTGCTGTCACTTCTAGTGAACACGTGTGGATAAATCAGTTGCTCCAGGACTTTCGCATCAAGCTCATTGATCCAATTTTGTTATTTTGTGATGACCAATCCACAATTCGTATTGCTTCAAATCTGATTTCTCACGAGCGCACGAAACATATAGAATTAGAATATCACTTCATTCGGGATAAGGTTGCTACAGGCTTTCTTCAACTTCTCCCTGTTCGCACCACCTGTCAACTTGCTGATCTCTTCACAAAAGCGCTACCTACACCACACTTGAAACAGTTTCTCTCCAAGATGGGCATCAAAAACATTTATGTTCCATCTTGTGGGGGTGTATCACGGACATGATTGTCTTTATACTCATTTGTAGTCAGTTTTAGATTAGTTGGCAGAGTAGTAGCCCATTAATACTCAGTTAGTGTAGTTAGCCAAATTAGTCAATTAGTTATTTTAATTATTTAGTTAAAACAAATTCATACGTGTATACATAAGACTTTTACTCTTTCTCAAATATTCAAATGGAATACAATATTTTTCTCCAAGATATTTTCTAATACTTAGTGGCATAAATTGGAGAAAATTGCAATTTTGGTCCTATAATACATATGTTCACTACAGCAAAAAATGCTATTTTCGGTGGAATTTCAGTGGAATTCAAAAAAAAAAAATTTTAAATCAAAAAAATAAAAAATAATAATGATTAAAATTTTCGGTGGAATTTCAAAAAAAATAAAAAAATAATAATTTTTAAATCAAAAAAATAAAAAATAATAATTATTAAAATTTTCGGCGGAAAATTCTACCAAAAATTATAAAAAAAAATAAAAATTAATAATTTTTTAGTAAAAATAAAAAATTATTATATTTTAAATTTTCGGGGGAATTTCAGTGGAAAATTCAGCCGAAAATTTTTAAAAAAATAAAAAATAATAATTTTTAAATAAAAAATTAAAAAATTTTAAAACTAATTTTTAAATTTTTTTTGAATTATTTAAAAAATAAAAAACTATATTAAAATTTAAAATTTTGCATTTCTATTTGAATTATTATTATTATTATTTTTAAGTATAATTTATTGAATTTTTGTATGCTATATATATATATAATATGATGTATTATATATTTAAATTTTTTAAAAATTACAAAGTTTTAATTCTTTCAATAAATAAAAAGCTTATTATTATTATTATTATTATTGTTATTATCATATTTTTTTAATTATTAATATTTGAATTGTTGTGTGCTATATATATATATAATGTTAGATATTATGCTTACAAAGTAACGATAACTCAACGGCACGAGAATTGGTTGCCAACCAAGAGGCAAAGGTTCGACTCCCAGTGATAGCAAAATCTTGGGCAATTTTGAGCACGTGTATACACGCATGCGAGAGCTGGCTCAAGGTCGCGGGTTCAACTCCTAAGTTGGGCAAAACTTTCAGCGGATTATTCCTCAGAAAATTTATTTAATTAAAAAAAATTCGCTGAAAATCTGTGAATTTCGTTCCATCGAAATTCTGCCGAAAATTTTTGCTGAAAATACCATTTTTTCTTGTAGTGATTTTTGCAAAATTAGATCCATGTTACCTAAAATATGCAAAAATGGTCCCACACTTTGACGAATGTTGCAATAGTGGTCCCTCCGCCAAATTTTTAATAGAATGAGCATGTGCCAAGCATATGTCCGTTAAATCTGACCATATTGACCACTACATACGTGACTTGGAGGGAATGTGTGGGAAAAGCATTTTTGGTCCCATAATTTAAGGTTGTTTTCACTTTTAGTCCCATAAATATCACAATAGCACTTTTTGTCCCGCTGGACACTATTTGGTGGCAAAAATTGGACATTTAAGAGATGTAATTTAAAGTTGGCTTGCAAGCCTTCAAAAAATCAAGTTCTTCCAAAAAAAAAAAAAAATACATGTCTTTCAAAAGAATCCAACTTCTTTTAATTTAAGATTAGTTTGCGGTTGTGTTATGTAGGGCCTAACAAATTCTATAGGATAGATGCCTTGAAGAAGTTTAGATTAATATGTTATGAAACTGATTTGTACCAATCTGTCTTTTTTCATAAGAAGAACATTCATCTTTATCTAGAAAGTGTTGTTGTAATTAAAGAAAATGTTGGTCATGCTAATGTTGTAAAAGGGGGTGGGTGAATCACCATCTGTTCCAAATGATACTTGAGTTAATACGGTTTCAAATGATGTGGAGGATCAGTTTTATGATGATTTTGCTATGTCCCTAAGGCTAATGTGTGTGATGTTGATGGTGAGGACAGTGATTATAATGCTACCACCAAAGCACCAAGAAGGATAAAAATCACAAGAATGATAAAAAGAGAATATATGCTAGGTGCATGAGTGTTAGGTGTGACTGGCATATACCAATGTTCTTATAATGAAGGAAGAAGGTAATTTTCAACTTAGGGAATATAATGCAGAACATAAGTGTGGGGTCACGATTAATGTCGAAAATCTGAAGTTTAAGTGGTTAGCTGCCAAGTATGAGAAACATTTTAGGACTGATATATGAGAAAAGGAAACTCAAAGCTCGGTGACAGGATGTTCAGTTAGAAATAAAATCCACATTTTCTAAGCAGCAAGCTTATAGAGCAAAGAAGAAAGCAGTTAGTAAAATACAGGGTAACAATGATGATCAATATGGTCTATTTGTGGGATTATGCAATTTCACTCAGAAAGGAAAGTCCTTGCTCCACAATCATTATGCATTTGAGTGAAGAAAGTGATTTTTTGGGGAAGAAAAAATTGATTTAGAAGATGGTAGAGCTTTTGTCACTATGTCTAACCTCAGTACTATTGTTTCTACATCACTTAGAGCCAAACAATCCAACGATGAGGGAAAGCAGAAAGTTGGATTCTTTTGAAAGACATGTATTTTTTTTTTTTTTGGAAGAACTTGTTTTTTTGAAGGCTCGCAAGCCAACCTTAAATTACATCTTTTAAATGTCCTATTTTTGCCACCAAATAATGTACAATGGGACAAAAAGTGCTATTATGATATTTATGGGACTACAAGTGCAAACAACCTTAAATTATGGGGCCAAAAATGCTTTTCCCCCACATTTTCCTTCCAAGTCACGTGTGTAGTGATCAATATGGTTAGATTTAATGGGCATATGCTCATTCTGTTAAAAATTTGACGAAGGGGTCACTATTGCCAACATCCGTCAAAGTATAGGACTATTTTTGCATATTTCAGGTAGTATAGGACTATTTTTGCAAAAACATATGTATTATGGGACCAAAATTGCAATTTTCTCCATAAATTGTCTAAAAGCATTCGTTTTCGTGTGTGTGAGAATTGAGGTCCTAAGAGGAGGAAATTTCATGTGTTTAGATTGCTCTGAAATTTTTATTCGAGTCATCAAGAAATTTTCTGATCTTATGCACGAAAAGAAAATATTGCTTTGAGCAAGTGGTGAAAACTTTCATGTTCTTACAGGTTTCCAAGAAACAACTTCACTCATTTGCTGTTGTTGAGGTGGCCGACATGTCAAAGGATTTTCTTCTAACCAATAGGCACGTAACCTTTGAGGAACTCGCATGTGCATTATCAAGACTGCACAGCACGAAGTCTGGCCTATGGAGTGCGAGATTCAGCTGATCTTCTCCGACCACCAATCCAGTAGCATCGAGCAGAACATGCCACGAATTACGATGGGCCTCAGAAATCCAATGCATAGAGTACCGAGTGCCGTTCACTTCGACAGGGTAAGAAAACAGCCCTTTGGGAGTGTGCTTGCATTTCCTTCTGAAGTAATGACTGAGTTGTGATCCCTTAATCCTCAAATCCAACCAAGTCTCCGGTGCCAAGATCACTCTTGATTCCTTGTAGCTCGCAAATTCCCTTACGAAATCCCCTTCCTCCCCGATAATTGTCAGATAATAGTTCCCCTTGAAAAACGGGTAGCTCTCTCCAACCAACATCATCGCATCCTTATAGCTTTGAGTGAAGAGAACAAGATATTCTTCGTCAGGCAATCCACAGTGTTTCAAAACCTTGTTTCTTGCTTGAATTTCAGGAATGGAAATGAAGCTTCCAAGAAAAGAGGATTTTTTGGTGAGGATACTAAGCAATCTTGAGGGCTCCAGCTGTGTATTCTGAAGATCAGGGAGGCTACTTGTAAATGTCTCTCTGGAGACTCCTCCAGGTGATTTCCGCTTGTCATCGGGCTGGGGTTCCGAGAGCTTTTCTTTGACACACAGATCATAGAGATCAGTTTTTTCTCCTCCTTCCACGAGGGCATTAGAGTACTCCGGGTATTTAGCAAGTACATATTGTTCGACATATTGCATTTCAGTTGGAGTTATGGGGCCCGACCACCTAAGGTCAAGACCATGGAGTGTTGATATGGCTTCAGCAACTATATGAGCAGGTATTACTCTATGGGCTTTCTGTATCATTTTTCCCACAGAAAATGAAATCAGATAAACGTATTTTCTGGTACCGCTCGTTAATAAAGCTTGTAAATTATCTGCTCTGTACCTTAATAATCATGCTGCTAGGTCTACCGCTTTCTGTTGGTGATTTTCCGGTAGGACTGAATAAAGCTTTTCTCATATCCTCTTCTTTGGTTCCCTGATACATACGAAAAATGAAACTATCAGAACTTCAAAAAATTTAATTCTTTTTAAAACTTAATTTTCAGAAAGACCACAGTTTACCTTCATTAGTGGAGATATCATTGCATGTTTCTCGTTGTTCTTAGCCATGGTTGTTGGTGATCTTTCCCCACCCATAAACTGACCGATCGTTTCAGGTCGATGAACAAAACCAATGACGAGAAGACTGGGCCACAAGTGGGAGATGAAATCAAGGTATAGGCAAAACAACTTGGATCATAACATCAAATCCGCAGCAGCAAGGTAACCCACAAACAGAACGTTTGTTGCTAATATTCACATGTACTTTCTTGTGACAGATTTATTGATACTTTTCCTACTTGTAGAAAAAAAAAAAGAAGTGTTGGTGTTTGGTGATGAGAATCAAGGTATAAACATGATAAACAAAGAGCAATCTAGAGATATTAGTGACAATTACAAAGTTCTCTAGAGTTAGGAACCATTGGAATGATATCATTTTCTTCACACGACCATGTTGTTTATATTTCATTTTTTTTTTGCCTTATTTGTGAAATTTTATATTTGTACTTGTTTCTGGTCTTTCTTGTTGAGGTTTGAAGGACCTTAAGGGTGGACCATGATTATAAATATAAAAATTTAATATTAAGTTTAAACAGCGATCTTGAACGCGGATGGGCAACAGGGTCGTTGGAAAACTCTAACACGTCTCGAGTAAAATATTTAGCAACAGAAAATGACATGTACGTTCAGTTTTCAGATCCAGTGTTGCCATTTGAATTTAAATAACTGAAGTAGAAAGAGACTGGTTGAAGGTCAGTTGGGATAGATGACCTATAGGGACTAACTTTATGAGAAAAATCTGTAACAAACTAGTATTCAATGTGCGAATTGGCGTAAGCCGAGCATCAAACAAGCAGGAATATTTCCAGCATAACGAGTTCCAGGTGTGAAAAGCACAATAGGAAATACCTTTTGCTGTTTTGTATTAGAATAAGAAAGTAAACTTTACATCATTAGAAATTCATAAGGAGGGCCAAGTCGAAGAGGGCTGAATTGACCTAGCAAAAGACTTACAGAACCAGCGTATGCGCCAGACTCGATACGTCTACAAATTGATAGAAAATGTATAATCTAACTGTATGTTTAAAATTTTCAATAGCATAAAATGTTCAAAATTTTCAATAGTATAAAAAAAAATTATTTTTATGTGAATATATATTTAACTGTTTTTATATATTTATTAAATTTATGAAAGATAAAAAATATAAATTAAATCACAGGATTGAAAAAAGATAGAAAAGTAAAATAGAATATAGGAATATGAGAGGGGAGAGAAGAGATTAGAAAAATAATAGTAATATGTTACAACAGAAGAGATAAAATGGAGAGAGAGAGAGAGAGAGGAAAAATACGTTACTAGGAGTGCTAGTTTTTTTTTTTTAAAAGAGTATAGATACACAGTACAATATGCTATTTTTGAAAGATATGTGAGAAAGGCAATAGGTGGAGAACATTATTGAAATATTATGGGTTAAATTTGACTTAATTCTAAAAGTTGGTTTACGAAACGAGAATCGTCCAAGTCATTATAAACATCACCATATATTGGTATTTAATTGATGTAGGAGATAGTTAATATGAATCGGGATGAAATCTTGGTATTTAATTGATGTAAGAGATAATTAACATGAATTGGTTCATAATGTTTGTTCTAAAGTATAACGGCTACAGGGTAACTTCAATGATAGGATTGTTTTCGAGTTTTTTGGACTACCTTAATGAATGACATTGATTATCTCATTTACTTTTTTGATCCGAAAATTCTACTTTAGTTGTTGCCACAATAAATATATAGGTATATCTTCTTTAGATGATTATGATGTAGGCTTTGATGAAATTTTATCTGTAGGTTCATAATGTAATATGGACAATGGCATTAATATATTTGCCAAATTTTAGTAATCACAAATATCTACGACATAACCAAGAATGCTGTGTGTGTGTGTGTGTGAGAGAGAGAGAGAGAGAGAGAGAGATTATTGAGAAGTTATATAGCGAATACTAGTGGTGAAACGAAAACTTATTATAATAGCATATACGCCTCTAGGCAAAATGAAATTCAAAGCCACCAAAAGAGATGACAAAAGAAAGTTGTCTGGTTTCCGAATCCACCAATTATCGGACAGCATATGCCTCCTTTTGGCCTGTGTATCATTTCTTCGTTCATTGATTGGATGTTTCAGAACTCATTTCAAAACTTTGACTTGACCAGCTTATTTGCTTTCTAACAAGCATGTTTCGTTGTAGGGCCGTCAATGGAGTGGATGAAAATACGAGTCAGATCGGAATTTTGTTATATTTAATCGATTGAAATATCAAATAGGTAAGATTTGATTATGTATATTCGTAATTCAAAATAAAGTGCATAAAATATGGAGTCAATCAGTCCATTTCATTAAAAATTCAAATTCGAACTTTAATAAAATTTTTATATTAAATTAATAACTTAGCGGATATAATATAATAAAAAACTTAAATAGAATATAATATGTAAGATATTATATTTAATAATTTTTTATTTTTAATTATTCAAGGTAATTTTTTCACCAACATAACATATAGTTTTCATACATATTCTAAAATATTTTTCGACTATATTAAAATTTACTTTTTAGATAAGGGATAATTTTTATATTAGTTATTCAATTCTAAATTTTCATTTTTGTTATTTTTATTCAAGTTGGATTTTTTTTTATCGGATTTTAATTTTTTATTATTCAGGCTTAGTAATAATGAACATGAATCCTATAAGCTTCACATACTTAAAAGGCTAATCTGGTTTGAATTTGGATTCTTTCAAGATTTGGTCCAAATCCAACTCGTTGACAACCTAATCTCATTACATAATTGGAGAATGACTGTGCAAGAGCAAACTTGTGTAATTGATTATTCATTTTTGATTTGTGTTTAAGATTTTAACTTGTACTTACATTTCTCTTGATCTATAAATCCATTCTTTTGGAGATTATCGTATTGTAACTTGTCCTATTATGGCCGCCCTATTTTTTAGGGTTAGATGCAAATAACCCTTGTGAAATATGAAATCAGAAAATTACCCCCTCAAATAAAAATAAGGGAAAATTTCATATAATTCCAATGTAGTATCTAAATAAGGTTGAAAACTTTCTTCTAATTTTAAAATATTTAAAAATTCTCTTGCGTTTTTTAAAATTCTGCACACTCACTTTCTTCATTAGTTTAAGGTTGACAATATTAAATTTATATTAAAATACCCATTATGTCCTTATTAATAGGAGCAATTGAATCTCGGCTTAGAAAATGAACAATCTAAATTAATTCTTGATCTAAAAACATTTTATTTAACTAAAATAATAAATTATATATAATATAAGTTATTTATAAAATATATATATATATATATAAATAAAATATATGAAACACGTACACAATAACACACATCAAAACACACACTAACACGCCCACACAATGAACCGGCAGACACACACACACAGTGTAAAAGACGCCACACACACACACACACGGCAAAGAAGCCGACGCCGCCGTGAAGAAGACGCCACCGTTGCTGCCGTTGCCAAGAAGACGTCGACAATCCCTTCATTCCCTTCCCTTCTTTCCTTTTTTTCCCCCACTTATTTCTTTCTTTCTTTCTTCACACCCCCCCCCCCCCGGCCCGTTACGACAACCTCGTGAAATTTAAAGGAGATTCAATTTTTTCCTCCTTCAAGAACCAGAATATGTTTCTTTATTTTTAGCTGGTCTCATCCTTTACTTTTTTGGGGTGTTGAAAAATCAGTGCCAATTTTGGGTTAGGATTTTAGGGTTTTGTGACAGATTTTTTCAAATTAAAGGCGAATGGATCGCAATTTGGTGAAATTGAATGAAGGGTTTGATTTAATTAGACAAGTTGCACGGATCAACGATTTCCGAGTGTTATCCGGCGGCGGATGGTGGTGGGAAAGAAGGTGAAGAAGAAAAAGGACACCCAAAACAAAATTAAAAATAAGAAAAGAACTATTTGAAATTTTATAATTTAAACATAGTTAAAACAAAAATAAAAAAGGACTTGTTTGTAATTTTAAAGTTTAAAAAGTAAAAAGATAAGGGCTAAATTAAAATTTAAATGAATTAAAGGGGCTTATTTGTCATATTAGATAAGTATATTTAAATGTATAAATTTAATTAGGGGCATATTAATCAATATGCTTGCAAAAACCTGTCAAAAGTCAATAAGTTTAATTTTTGTATTAGTTAGTTGCTTATTAAATTTAATAAAGTCCTCTAAACTCCAAACTATATATACAATTATGATGTAAATGAAGATAAATCTTTTAAGCTTTCATACTATATTTATGGAATTAATTAAGAATAATTAAATAATTATTTTATATTCATGAGAATTAATGGTTGAGTAGAACTTATTAATAAGAACTCTGCTTTGAAAATTCAGTGAATACATATATATATATATATATATATATATATATTGTGACTAAATTAAGAGGATTGAGATCTTATGTTTCTTGGCAAGAAAATCAAATAATTTTTACTTTTATTTGAGATAATATCTTACATCTTTGTGAATTGAATTAGATTGTGCTCTTTCACTATTTTATATTAAGAATATTGAAGTTTTTGACAAGTAAATTGAGTTGTTAGTATTAACTCTCACATTAATAATTTCTATAAGAATTAATGATTAAGAAGAACTTCACTAATAAAAGCTATGATTTTAAGCTAAAACTTAGAAATATTAAATGTGTAATTTAATAAGTGAAAAAGCAGAAGTAGTTGTATTTTGGTCATTTTTAATATCTCCAAGGTCGGGAAATGATTTTGCATAAATTTATAAAATTTCTTGTAAATGATATGAAACGTTCGAAAAATTTACTAAAAATTTGAAGAACACCATTTCAAGATTTTATGGAACACCTATATCTTCATAAATATTGTAGAATGATACGCATAGTACAACATTTGAGTATTTACTTTAGACATAGTTTTATTTTTCAAAGAGAAGTTTCTTAAAGTAGATCTTAATACACAATTATTTACTTTCATGGATTTAAATTTAATTTATGAAGGATTGCATTATCTTAAAATCAATTTTATAAATTTATGCAAAATCTCCTAATACTCATAGAATTATCATTGCTATGCATTTTTTTTTTCTTCATACTTAATTTGTTTCTATTATAAGAATGGAACGAAGAAAAAAAACATATTAGTTCATGTTATTAGTATTTATTGATAAAGAGAATTTTGAACCAATGGATTTGAGATCCATTCATAAGCTCTTTGTATATTCAAATAATAAATTTCAAAATATGTAGTTTTAAATTCATTCATTTCAAATTCTTTCTCAAATCCAAATTCCTCGATCCAAACACATCCCGAAAGTACTCATAAGAAGCTCCACCACCCGTTACAAAGTGGGACTCCACCCTTATCAAAATGCAAACTGTTCTGAAGAATAGGTGGTGCTTATAACATGGAAATGGTCTTCTGCAGTGTTGACTTGCTGCATATATCTGCTGCATGTAGGAGTGATAGTCCTCTGCTCAGGCCTAGAAAATTGTTTCTTGTTTATCACATTGACAGCAAAAGAAAGAAATTAGAAAACTCGAAATCTGTTAGCATGGTTGAAGCGACAGTTTCAATGGTGTTGAATCGGCTGGCTCCGATGATCGAGCGTACGGTCCGGCAGGAGGTTTGCTTGCTAATCAACTCAAACGATGAGGCCAAGGAGCTGTCTTCAAAGTTGAAGAGAATTCACGAGGTGCTGAGGGATGCAGAGCAAAAAGGAGTGAGGGATCCCAGGGTCAAAAACTGGCTGGACAAGCTCCAAGAGATTTCCTACGAGATCGATGACGTGTTGGATATATGGGATTGGGAGAATTTCAAGTTGCAATCTGACTCGTCGTCAACTTTTGATCGTTGGCAGAAGGTAAGTTACTTCATCAAATCGATTTATTTATGTTTCAGACGCCCTGTCCAGCTTCGTAATATTAGGTTAAACATCAAGAAACTGCATGAAAAGCTTGACGTGATTGGCAAAGAAAATGAGGATGAATTCAAATTCTTACCGAATTTGGGCCCTAATTCTCAAGATTTTAAGCGAGTTTCAACTACATCCTTTGTCGATGTCCGTGAAGTGCACGGTCGAGATGATGATAAGGAAACTCTAATGAGTAAGTTGTTGTCTGAGAGCTGCAGTGGAATGTACAATAATAGCACCCAAGTCAGAAAGACAACCCTGGCTCAACTTCTATACAATGATGACAAAATAAAGAATCATTTTCAAGTGAGAATGTGGGTGTGTGTTTCTAATCCCTTTGACGAGATCAAGATTGCAAAAGCCATCCTGGAAGCTCTCAACGACAGTTCCCCTAACATCTCCGAGTTTGAGGCATTATTGCAACATCTAGTGGCCAATATTTCTGGGAAGAATTTCCTACTTGTCTTGGATGACATATGGGCAGAGGATGATAGAAACTGGATACCATTAAAGATCTCTCTCAATTATGGTGCCCCGAGTAGTAGAATTTTAGTCACCACGAGAAAGAAAAAGGTTGCAGAGATGATAGGCAGTACCGAAATGCAAATGCTGTCATTGGAGCCATTATCAGACTCGTATTGTTGGTCCGTTTTAAGCCAAATAGCCTTTCATGGAAGAGGGGAATGGGAGCGTCGGATTCTTGAAGAGACCGGTCTGGAGATAGTCAAGAAATGCAAAGGCTTGCCACTTGCTGCAAAGTCTATTGGAAGTCTACTGCATTTCAAACCTAGTTTAGAAGAGTGGCGACAAGTCTTAGCGAGTCAGGTGTGGGAATTGGAGATTGCAGGGACTGATATTTTTCCCTCTTTAGTATTGAGTTATGATGAATTGCACCCTGCAGTAAAGCGTTGCTTCTCCTATTGTGCTATTTTCCCCAAGAATACAGAAATAGAGGTAGACACGCTGATAAGAATTTGGTGCTGTCAGGGTTTTTTGTCCTCCGAAGGAAGTTCAGATGATATGGAGCTGAGAGGGAGGGAGTTTTTTAATGATTTAGCAATGCGTTCTTTCTTTCAAGACTTTGTGAAAGAGGACATGGGAACCCAAATATTGTATTGCAAAATGCATGATATCATTCATGATTTTGCTCAGTTCCTTACAAAAAATGAATGCTTGATTGTGGAAAATATTGATGTTGGAGCAAGGTTAGCATGTAACCAGAATGTTCATCATTTGACCGTAATAGATAATTGGAGAGCCAACACTAAAAATCCTGTTCTAATTTATCAGGAGAAATGCCGCAGCCTCTTGTCTACAAAGTGTGCTATTAGTACGAATTCATTTAGCCATTTGAAAAGGGTGAGGATGTTGGTTTTAGATGGTTGTGGCTTGGAGGCCATTCCAGGGGAAATAGGAAATTTGATTCGTTTAAGATACTTGGATTTAAGTGAAAATCCCATAGAGAAACTCCCAGAAACCGTCTGTAATTTGTTCAGATTGCAAACCTTGAAACTCAAATGGTGCCGCAATCTTTCTGGACTTCCCCAAAGGATCTGTAAACTAAGGAGCTTGAGGCATCTTCTGAATCAGTTCACTTCTTTTGAGTTTCCAGAAGGAATCCAGGAACTAACAAATCTTCGGACACTGAGTGAAATCAATGTTACACACAAAAACTGGAAGAAATTAGGGTTCTTGAGGAATTTGAACAAACTTCATGGTGATTTACGCATTGTTCTTAAGGACTTGGACGGGGCGGATGCTGTTGCTACCACTGAGAGAGCAGACCTGAAAAAAAAGATTTTCATCCGGAAGCTGGCATTGTTTTATTCAGGAAAGATCCATTCTCAAGTAGTGGAGGCTCTGCAACCACATCCGAACTTGGAAATTCTTGATTTTAGAGGCCTCTACTTACCTAAGTGGCTCGCCACCCTCACAAACCTCAGAAAACTCAGTATTATAGGCGACGATGATAATCACCCGGAGATGGGAGGTCTTTCTTCATTGCCTCCTCTGGGGAAACTAATGCCCTTTTTGGAGGTACTTTCTTTGAGACGAATGCCGGGGATGGAACGGCTGAGCCGTGAATTCTTGGGTACACATATAGAAGCAGCAACATCACAAGCAACACAACCTCCTGCATTCCCGAGATTGAAGTTATTAAGATTGAGTGGTTGTGAGAAGTGGATAGAATGGGAAGACATAAGTGAGGAAGAAGAAAACAACATTAACATCTCCATATTCCCATATCTTGAGTACATGGAATTATTCAACTGCCCCGAACTGAAAGCACTACCCATTCGCATCCTTCGCAAGGCCTCGTCTCTCAAGCGTCTGTTGGTGGGGATTGAATGCAAGTACCTGTATCAACTTTACATTTCGCCAACAGCACAAGATCGGGATAAAATCTCAAACATCCCGCAAGTGTACTTTTACTAATGCTTCGGATCCGACAATATTCTTCTTGTTTAAATGCTGATTCTTTCTTCAATTTGTTTCTCTTTCTCTTCTTCTTTGAAAATTATTAGAGAACACAATAAATAATTTTATATGTCTTTGGTAAGAAAAATAAATGCTGATATATATATATATATATTGTAACTAAATTAAGAGGATTGAGATGTTATATCTTGTTGGTATTTGCGCAAGTGCACGCAATCGTACAATGATATAAAGTGAGTAGAGTGTCGAATCCACAGGGATTGTGATTTGGCCCGTGAAAATGACTTGTGTTTGCTTAGCTAAATGGATCAAATTGAGTAGTGATATTGTATTACTAAAAGAAACCTACATGTGTAATTAAAAACAACTTACGAATAATAATATTAACAAATAATCAAGGTGGGAAATGCAAGTGTAAGGTGGTTTCATTCACCAAATTCGCTATTCTAATCCAATCCCCAAGTTGAGTGGTTTCGTGGTTGTGTGAAGCCTAGGAATATATATATCCACAATCTCTCTCGACCATTGCAGAATTAATTCATACAATTTCTCTAAGCCTAAGATTAACCAATTCTCATTCAATTAATCCGAACTTTAGAATTATTTGTATGAATTTTTAAACACTGCCTTAAGGCTCAATCAAAGTTAAATTCATTCTTATGCAACTTTAACCCAATTGATCTCATCTAATTAGAGCTATTATCGTGAATCGTCTCTCGACCTTATCACGATTCTCAAATTCGCTAATTAGGGGTGATCAAACCCTAACCACGTATTAAACCATTAAACAAGAATCACACAACAAAGAAAACATACGAAAATGAATTCAAACTCACGGGATTTTCATAGAATAGCAAAAACGATGAACTACACCATCCTTACACTTAATTAAAATTAGTTCATAATGAAACTAAACATAAGAACGAAATATGGGAAAGAATTCATGAAAAGAGAAGAATTAAACTTATTTGCTTGAAATTTTAAATGAAAACTCCCCTTGTTCAGTTGTTCTTCCCTTGGCTCTTGATTTCTCCCTTCGTCCGTTCTTCACAAAATCCCCCGTCAAGATCAAAATCGAACCCCAGAAGAAAAGAAAAAAAATGAAAAACAAAAATTTTGATGATTCTCACAAGCATCCCAGAATTCTAATCTATCTAGATCTGAAAAAAAAAATATCTCCCTTTGAATTCCGCTTGAATCTGGACTCAAAAGTGGTAGAGAAACGTTTAACAAATCTTTCTAAATCAGCACCTCAGTAAAAATCGGAAAGTTGTTAATTGTTGTCGCAGACGTTGCGTATGTACGCAAAATATTCTGCGTACATACGCAAATTTACAGATTTGTTTTTGTTCAAACTCCCTGGCCTTGGGTAAGTACTCAAGATTTCTTGCGTACATACATATTTTTATAGCCATTTTTCCTCTGAATTAGTTGCATTGGGTTGTTACTCGAAAGAGTTTGCGTAACTACGCAGCTTTTAATTTCACTGTCCATGCCCTTTATGGTCTTTTTCCCTTCTTAACTACAAAACAATGATTTAGTTCAAACTTACGCATAATAAGGTTCGAAGTGAGAAAAAAAACGTGATAAGTCCTACCAAATAAACATAAAAATCAATTATAATTACGGACTTATCATATGTCTTTGGTAAGAAAAATAAATAATTTTTACTTTTATTTGAGATAATATCTTACATGTTTATGAATTTGAAAAATTAGATTGTGCTTCTAAACTATTTTATAATAAAACTACAGGATTTTTTAACAAGTAAATTGAGATGTTGGCTTTATAACAATTTCCGTAAGAATTAATGATTGAGAAGAACTTCACCAGTGAAAACTATGATTTTAAGCGAAAACTTAGAAACATTAACTGTGTTATTTATTAAGTAAAAAAGCAAAAGTAGTTGTATTTTGATCATTTTTAATATCCCTACGGTCATGAAATGATTTTGCATAAATTTGTAAAATTGCTTGTAAAATACTACATTTCTTTATAAATTGAATATTAAAATAGTTAAATTCATGAAAGTTAATAATTGTGTATTAAGATTCTACTTTAAGAAATTTCTCTTTGAAAAATTAAATTATGTCTAAAATAAATATTCAAATGTTGTATATATGTGTGACTATGGGCATAAATTAATTCCTTAAATATGTGTTTAGTTTCTTTTATTTCCTTTGAGAGTTATGTAGTGCTTTATAAATATTTTATTACGTTATTCAACTGCGTATATGTAGTGTATGTTAAAAATGAACATAGTACCAAGCTGTTTATTTTATCCTATTTTTTGTTTTATTTCTATTTTAAACTTCTTCTAATAATGGCCCATCAATGCTCATTCTAAATTATTTGTTATTATTTTTATATATAAAATGGTTAGTATATGTTGTGAATGAATTACAATAAATATTAAGGCGAATTATATTGACTACCCCTGAGGTTTGATTAATTTACGAAAAATCTCCTACTTTTTCAAAAATTACCAAAAACCCCCTAATGTTTCAAAAATATTACAAACTTATTCAAATTTTCAAAAATACCCCTTCCCTTTTTTTGGGTGATTTACACTGACCACCCTGAGATTTGGATTAATTTACGAAAAATCCCCTATGGTTTCAAAAATTACCAAAACCCCCCGAAGTTATACCAATATTACAACTAGCACCTATTTAGGTTGACTTATTAACAATATTAAATCTTTTTTTTTCCCCTCTGTAATATTGTTATCATAAAATGTTTATGTAATAGATTTGAAAAAAAAATGTGATTATTTATTCAAATAAATATTCTGAATTTAATGCATTAAAGGTATCTACCAACACATCAAGTATGTTATATTATCGCTAATACGGAGTAAATTTTAAGAGAAATGAGTTAGAGTCCTCAAGCTAAATAAAGTTTTCAAGTGCATTATTTAATTTCAATTTTTTATTTCAATCAATATTTATATTTCTCATTTCACATAATGGATATATACGATGCATATAATTATATTTTTATCAAATATAAATTTAGCACATAGTACGTATATTTAGTATAAATTCATAACATTAAATTCGGAATATTTATTTGAATAAGTAATCATATTTTTTTTTCCAAATCTATTAAATTAAAATTTTATGATAACAATATTACAGAGGGGAAAAAAAAGAATTAATATTGTTGATAAGTCAACCTAAGTAGGTGCTAGTTGTAATATTAGTATAACCTTAGGGGGTTTTTGGTAATTTTTGAAACCACAGGGGGTTTCTCATAAATTAGCCTAATCTCAGGGTGGTCAATGTAAATCACCCAAAAAAGGGGAAGGGGTATTTTTGAAATTCGAATAAGTTTGTAATATTTTTGAAACCTTAGGGAATTTTTGGTAATTTTTGAAAAAGTAGGGGGTTTTTCGTAAATCAGCCAAACCTCAGGGGTGGTCAGTGTAATTTTTCCTAAATATTAAAATATTTTTTGAAGAGGAGGGATATTGTTGTTAAAAATCCATGCATAGCACAGAAAAAAGTGCTAGTTATATATCAACATATTTGAATTAATATTAAAAAATCAATGCATGACAATAAAATTTTTGAAATAAAAAATGTAAAGATTTGAGAGAGACGATAAAGTTAATAGATATAATAACGCGACTTTGCATACTTGCATCAAGGTTGAAAAGTAATATTGATTAACTAAACAACTCTTAATATTTTAACATAATATAACATACTAAATTTTTAGTTAATGCATAATTTAATATTGAATGGTTAGATGAATTTGAAATGTTTTATGATTAGATTAATTACTAATGAAATTTGAACAATTTAAAAAGTGATTAGTGAATCCATCTCATATGTTGAAGAGTTTAAATTAAATAAGAGAATAGATTTTGGCATATGTACTTAAAATAGGAGAGCAGCTCGATTCAATTCGGTTTAATTGGAAAATTAGAACCAAATTGAATTTGCAGTGCGATTTTAATCTTATTTGTTGAACCATGATTTTTCTAAAAAAATTGACAAAACCATGCGATCTAGTGCGGTTTGGGTAGTTCGGGCAATTTTTTGAAATTTATGCTCACCCCTAGTTCGACCCGAAATCAATTTTGGTCCATAACTTAATTATAGGCACTATCAATATTGGTCCATGACATTGTTTTAAGTTATTCAATGTTATCATTCCTCCAACATCACCATTAAAATACTAATGTTAAATTCACTCCTCCTAATATGTGAGGGATCAAAATTTACATGATGAACAATGCAAAGGACCAATATTGATAGCACTTATACGTGAAGGATCAAAATTGATTTTGAGTCAAACCCTAGAGAAGAAAAATGAAATTAACCCTTTATTTAGTTATCACAAATTTTATAATATAAAATTTAAATAATTAAATTTTTATATACAAGCACACATAAGAATACATCTTTAATATTATACTAGTAATATTGTCACAGTCAATGTGTGTGTATAATTAAAAAAAAAAAAATTTAATGACATACTAAATTTTTTTTTGTAGTATCTATTCTATCAAAATATTTTTAACTATTTTCGGTATATTTTAAAACTAGTGATAGTAAAAAAAAAATAATTTAAAATAAAATTAAGAAAATAATTACAAAGAAAATTGAAAAAATGATATAAAGAGTATTGAAAGATAGAGAGGATAGAGGGAGGGAGGGAGGGAGGGAGGGGGGAGGGGGGGGGGAAGAAAGGTGAGAAAGTAAAAAAACATGGAAGATGAGAGAGAAGAGAGGAGAGAGAAAATAAAAAAAAATAAATGACCAAAAAATTTGTCAAACCAAAAGTAGTTGTAAATGGTGGTTCCTCTTTATATAATAATATAGATAGAATAGATATTTGAAGTTCAACCATATACTTATATTATATTTTGTTTTTTTTTTTACTCCACACACGCCTCAAACGTGCTCTATTGGCTATTATCAATTATTAGCCTGCAAATTCAATAAAATAAGAAGGGAAATTCTATTGTTAGTCAAAATTCATAAGTGACTAACGTTAGTCACCTTTAATTCTAACCATTAGATGTGTGATATTTAATCTAAGCCATTAATTTTTATATGACCTGCAACCTGTTGTGCTGGTAAATTGGAAAGGCTACCTGTTACACAGGTTACCAAGAGATTTTTATACAACAATTATTGTAATAAATCATGTATGTGTCCACTAAATTCTAACCAAATAAATTTTTATTTTTAAAGTAAAAAAGGAAAGTTAAAAATTTAATGCCATTGGGTCCATTAGATCATTCTTACTTATTTTTTTTCACTTTATTGAAAAGTATAATGTTATTTTTTATTTAAAATTTTACCATGGTATTCATTTTAATTTTAATTTTTTAGTATATACCATGGTACCATTATAATATCGTGGTACTATTTTAATATGTTAATTTTTTATATTTTAATACCATGATACCATAATTTGTTTTTATTTTTAAATAAAAATGCAATTGTACTCATTATAACTATTTATTTTTTAATTTAAGACTATGTGTATTAACAAGGATAACTAAATGAAAAGCATGATACAAAAATTAAAATACTAAATTGATACCAAAATAAATAGTATTTATAATCCAAAAATCCGAACATGTTTCAATAGTTGATAAACAAATAAGGTATAATTTAAAATTTTAAACATATTTCAAAGAGTGTATAATATTCATCACATTTATTTTAAAAAAAATATGGATATTATTATTAAGTAAACTATTCATGTCATTCGTAGATTTGCTCCCAAATGATTGATCTACAGTGATATTGAATAATTTATTTTTAAAAGAAATTTGTATATATAAAATGCATATAGAGAAATACAACAAGCACTAGTTGATAAAAAAAACATGTTTTGATTATTAATGGAGATAAGCTATGAAACACAACAACAACAACAACAACAACAACAACAACAATAATAATTGGAAAGAATGAATATGTGGTTTTAACAAATATAGTTCAAGATGAAACAATATATTTAAATGTATATTCTCTCCAAAAAATGCAGGAAATATGAAATTCAACTATTGGTCTCAATAACTATGATAATATATATATATATATAATGAATAATAATAGTAATAATTTACCAAAAAAAGGAATAATAATAGTAATAGTAATATGTTAACTATATATCAACAATAATTCAATAGGAGATAAGTATAACAATAATACTGATTATGAGTAGTAGTAGTAGTATAACAATAATAATGATTATAAGTAATAGTAGTAGTAGTAGTAATAATAATAGTAGTCATATAATATTTTTCATACTAGCGAGTCGGTGATTTTAGTGGTAACTTGAAAAGGATATATATACTCATACGACTGAATGTTGAATATTATTCACCCCTTATAAAAATAACAACAACAACAATAATAATAATAGCATTCATTCATGAGATAAATTAAAAGAAAATAATAATACTATTATTTTTAGGTAATGAAATAAAATATGGTGCAAGTTTTATTTAGTTGAAGTTAAACATTTAAATTGTGGTAGAAATCATTTATTAATAATTAAGGATTTTTTTTGGTTAGTTAATAATTATTGGAATGATTCGCGAGAGAGAGAGAGAGAGAGAGAGAGAGAGAGAGAGAGATAAATTAGGAAACATACAGAGAGAAGTATAGGAAACTAGAGAATTTTAATCCATATTAGCAGGTTACTCAAAAATTGAAAAAACCTTCACCTGTTAAAATTTTTTAAAATTGTGCACGTGTCTTTTTTTAGGGGATGACTAAGGTTAGTCACCTAACTAATCATAGAACTCCTCAAATAAGAAGGGCAATTCTATCGTTAGTCACAGTTCGTAGGTGACTAACGTTAGTCACCTTTAATTCTAGCCATTAGATTTGTGATATTTAATCTAAGCCATTAATCTTTATATGACTTGCAACCTGTTATGCAGGTAAATTAGAAAGGCTACCTGCTATACAGGTTAGCAATGGATTTTTTATACAACCATTATTATAGTAGACCAACCCATTAAATATTAACCAATTAAAATTTTATTTTTAAAATAAAAAAAGAAACCATGGTACTTATTATATATTTTTTTATTTTTTAATACCATTGTTCCATTATAATATTGTGGTACCATTATAATCAGTTAATTTTTTATGTTTTAATACCATGGTACCATTATTTTTATTTTTAAATTATAAATATCATGGTACTTTTTATAACTTTTTTTTAATTTCAGAAATGTGTATTAACAGGGATAATTAATTGAAAATTGTGACAAAAAAAATAAAATACTAAATTGATACCAAAATAAATATTATTTATAACTCAAAAATTCGAATATATGTTAATAGTGGATAAAAATTTACATTTAATTCAATTTTTTTAACATATTTCAAAAAATGTATCGCATTCATTATAAATTATTTTAAGAATATATATAGAATATGAACATCTATGTTTTTAAAAAAAAATTATAAAATATGGATATCATTATTAAATAAGCTGTTTGTATTATCGATAGATTTATTTCGAAATGATTGTAGTGATATTGAATAATGTATTTTTAAAATCAATTTGTATGTATAAAATACAAAGAGAGGAACACAACAAGCATTAGTTGGTAAAAGAAATTGTGCTTTGATTATTAATGGAGATATGCTACGAAACACAATAATAATAATAATAATAATAATAGTTTATTGATTTGAATAGTTATGGTTAATATGTATAATGAAATATTATTTGCACATAGTTTGTTTGACTTATTTAAAATAAACAAAATAAATGTAAATAGTTTATTTGAATTTATTTTTTTTCCTATAATTTGTATTTTATTTGTACATCTATGAATTCATATAATATTTTCATACTAGCGGGTCAATATTTTAATGATAACTTGGAGAAAATATATGTACTTATATGATTGAATGTTGAATATTATTTGTCCCTTATAATAATAATAATAATAATAATAATAATAATAATAGTTAAATTCATCCATGAGAACACTTAAAAGAGAATTATAATATTATTATCTGTAAGTAATGAAATAAAATATGATGCAATTTTTATTTAATTGAAGCTAAATATTTAAATTGTAGTAGAAATAATTTATACTAAGAAGTCTTAATAATTAAGGAATTTTTTGTTTAAGGTTAATAATTAAATGAATGATTTAAGAGAGAGACAAATAAGATATGGAATGTTAGAGAGAGAGAGAGATTAGAAATATGGAGGTTGGGGGGGGGGGGGAGGAGAGAGAAATTGACTCATGATAGAAGGTTGCTCAAAAATTAAAAAAACCTGCAACCTATTAAAATATTTTAAAATTATACACATGGCATTTTTTTTAGAGGATGACTAAGATTAGTCACATACGATTGTGACTAATCATAGAACTCCCCAAATAAGAAACCTTGAGAAACTGCACAAAAATACTAATCCCACAAACGGAAGTGAACGTTTTTTTTTTGTTTTTGATGAGCAAATCTCAGGAGTGACCCCTGGTAAATTATATTAAGGGAAAAATGCAATTTTAGGACCTCATATTGTCAAAATTTTACATTTAGGACTATAACATTCCTAGTTTCAATTTTAGGACATGAATTTAAGTGTTTTTAACACATTCAGGACATGATGCCTCGAATTGCGCAATTTGGTCTGAAAGATGACGTCATTTGACTGAATCTGACGTCTTCGGCGACTCTGAGGGGATGTGTGACGTCATATTCAGTCAAATGACGTCATCTTTCAGACCAAATTGCGCAATTCGAGGCATCATATCCTAAATGTGTTAAAAACACTTAAATTCATGTCCTAAAATTGAAACTAGGAAAGTTATAGTCCTAAATGTAAAATTTTGCCAACATGAGGTCCTAAAATTGCATTTTCGCCTTATATTAAAGCAGCTTGGACAAAATCCTCGTACGGGGCCTGACGGATGCATTCGGGAGCACCCGAGTCCCATTCGTCTAAATGGATTGAATTACAAGATGAGAACTTAGCAAGACTACGTGCTACTATCTTGTTTCCCGTCCGACGTATATGTGAGCAAATCAGCTGCTCAAAACCAGCTTCCAGGCCTATGATTGAATCCATCATGAAATTTAGCAGCGAGGCACATCTCTCCCATCTAGTGATAAGAGCAATGGCTTGCAAACAGTGCGACTCAATTATGGCTCGACTCACTCCCTTTCTCCTCATCCATTTTAGCCCCTCTTCGATAGCCTTCATCTCTCCCGCAAGCAGATCCATGTCTACCATGAACACGCCGCCTCTAAACCCCGAGCATGACCCCTTCGTTAGAACGGGCCACTACCCCAAAGCCAAGTCTCCCTGTTTCGGTATCACGCCACCCGTCAACGTTCACCTTGATGAGTCCCATGGGTGGTGGGAGTCATGCCTCAGCCGGCGGGTTAGTGCGAAATAGGGGTCTATCCTCAGCCCATATCTCTTCGAACTCGTGACGAAAATCAAGCGCCCAATGTTGCACTTGCTTGAACCTTGAATTCTCCCCTTCCATGTAGTATTTGTTACGTAGCCACCAAATCCTCCAGCAAACTAACAACAGTTTCTTCATTTGGTTGTTGTCTAATGGAAGTGAAAACTTAAGTCTTATTCTGTTTCACTTTGTCAAAGCGTTTTCCAACTTTCAAAATAAAATTAAATATCATGTAAAGTATAGTTTTTCTTCTCAAAATATTATTAAAGGGAATTATTATTAACACTTCAAAAATTATTATTTGCACTTCATTTTTATTTTGTTATTGAGAAATTGACAAAAATATCCATTTATTTTAAAATATGATTGGATCCTCTGCTATACAACGATGCTACTTCTCCTCCTCTTCTCATCAATATACACCACGTGTATTGGTGAACGATTGAAATAAAGAAAGAGAATATTTAAAAAAATTTCCATATCATAATTTTTTTTCTTTTATTATCTTAACTGCTTACCAATACACGTGGCGTGTATTGATGAGTGGAGGAGGAGATATAGCACCATTGTGTAGTAGAGGATCCGAACTGCATTTATCCCATCCAACTAAATAGCACTCATACATACCACTCCTATTTATACAGTTTTAAAAAAAAATTTCCTGCATTTAACATTCTAAATTTAACTTCAAATCCTTTATTAGTTATAATTTTTTTTAATTTTAATTCTAATAATTAATTGATAGCTTAGGTAAATTGAAATTCAAACTAAATTCATAAGTTATTGTGATAATATCTAAAAATTAAATAAAAAAACCATTCTAGTTATTTAACTTAATAAATTTATTTAAGTATAAATTATTTGTAAAGTTCAACTATTTTGAATGAAAGTGGATACATATTTTTCTAAATATAGTTTAAATATGTTTTTATATCAAATTAAATTAGATATGTTTAAATAAATGTAAATTCTTTGAAAAAGTGCGTATACCAACTTTTCAAGAAAAAAATATATGCACATTAAAGAAATTAATGAAAATATGATTATTCATATAAAATTTAAAGAGTCTAAACTTTACTTTTAATTGAAAATTAAATAGCGTGGTTTCTAGTTAAAACACATTTTAAATTAAATTTGGATTATAAAATGGTATAAATACTCTGATAACTATGTATATAGATATACATTTGTATAGATTTAAGGGTACTTCTCTATGTCTGTGTGTGTATGTGTGTGTTTGGGGGGGGGGGGGATGCATTTATTAATCTATAGATGTAAATGCAGGGGCGAAACCAGGATTTTGATCTAGGGGGAAATGTTTTTTTAGAAATAATTAATTATTAAAAATATATGTAAATAATAATAATATTAATAATTCATATATATATATATTATAAAAATATTTACTTCTAAAAATATATTGAATTTAAAGAAGCACAATTGAATATAAATGTATCAAACAGTTAGATGATGTCCTTGCTAATTAACCTATTTATTTAATTTAAGCATCCTAAATTGCACTCGACGCTTTTTCGTGGTACTTAAAAGCTGCTATGAACAAAATAATAATAATAATACTGAAAAAACTTAGCAAACTATTCTTTATTTTCAAAAGAAACAAAATGAGCGATGAGTTGCTTTAAAAATACTCAACAAAATAATTTTTTCTACAACTCTCAACAAAGCTGCTATAGAACCACATAAAAATATATAATCAAAACTCAAGAATTGTTAAAGTAGTTTTTTCCATCATTTTTTTTTCACCATAAAGAAATATATATAGTTAAAAATTAAAATTAAAAATCTTCTCTTATATATTTTTTCTCAAATATTACGTTCATCAAATCACCTTCAATTAAATATTAAATCAAAAGAATAAGAATCATTAAAGTTCAATAACCCCAACCGATATTTATCAAGTTTAATATTCATCAACAATCAAGGTTTATTATCAACCTAAGAGTCAAATCTCTACCAAAAACTAAATTACAATAAGAGGAATCAACATATAAGTTAAAAAAAATTAGTAAACAACACCTTATTGTACTTTGTCTTTGAAGGTTAGTAATCAAGGTTAGTATTTTTGTTTAAAGAGAAGAAAGAGGAAGAGTAGAAATACGATTGAAGTGGAGAAAACGAAGAGAAATAGGGGAAATAAGAGACAGAAGAGTTGTTTATGGCAAAAACAAAATGGTGAAATAAAGTACCAAAAATAATATAGAATGGTAAAAATAATATTTTAATTATATAATTTATATAAGAAGTGGAGGGGGAGGGGACCGCAAATCCCACTTCCCTCTGCCATTGAATAAATGATATATAGCATATAATTAGGGGGGGGGGGGGGAGGGTATAGTATATTTAATCCTATTAAAATAAGCATTTCAATCAATTTCTCAGTATAAAAATAAGAGTAGTGTAGCAATATCAATTTTGAATTTCCAAAACTATAATCATTTCAAAACTCATTTTTTTTTCATAATTAATTTCTATTTTTGAATCTTCTTTCTTTGATAATGAGCTGGTTATGTAACTTTTGAAGTTTTGAATTCTTGACCAACGCCTTTGGATCAATTTAATACATGTAAAGTACAATGGTGCAGTGTTGGTGGCTTTTTATAAAGTTAATTCTATCTATTTTTGCTATGTAAGCATATTTTTATATTTAATCTCATTTAAAATTTCGCGAGTTATAATTTTTTAAAGGTTTTATACACTCTGTCTACGACTCTACATAAAGTAAATTAATCCATCATTATAATTAGAGATAATCTTTTCTTATATATCATTCATCTTTATAAAAAGGAGATAATTCCATTTTTTGGTCCTATAGAAAAATTGTCAATTCACATTGAGTCCCACAAGATTAAAAATCCCACATTGAGTCCCACATGATAGATTTTTTTTACCACATTTAGTCCAACTGGCCAAAAGTTGATGGTGAGTTCAAGAAATTGACCGAAGTTGTATGAATGTATAATGGAAACTAAAAAGTAGATAAAATACGTGTGAAAAAAATATAAACATAAATTAGTTAATATAATTTATGCAAAATAATATACGCAAATTTTAAAAAAATATAAGTACTAAAAATAAGTATTAAAAATAAAATATGTGAATTAGAATACATATAAAAAAATATTTCATTTCTAAAATTTATAATATTTATATATATTTATGTATATAAAATTTAGGAAAATTGCCAAATATAAACATTTATGGTCCACAAAACATTATGCATTTATATTATGGTATATTAAATTGTGAATTTTCTATATATATTTAGTAAACACTAATATATATAAAATAAACAACAAATTTATGCTTAATAAATAAAAATATATTCAATCAATTGATATATATATTAGTGTATACATAAAATAAAAAAAATTATGATAAATATTTATGGCCCACAAAACATTATGGTATCCCCCTCACCCCAAGCTTTTCTGCAACAAATCGAAGCAGGTGGAGGAGAAAGCATATAAGTGAATACAACCAAAAAAAAAAAAAAATACACTCTCGAAATGGGATCAAATCCTTAAGTGGAATTTATGAATAAATTGCGCATGAGGTGAGGAACAAAAGTACGGAAAAAGTTTTGAAACAAATGGCCGGATGCACTGACTTTGGGTGGCAATTGGCCGCCTCAAGCCATTTTTTCTTAAATTTTTTTTTCATGCTTTTGTTCGTCATCCCATGACCAACAATTTGAGTATTCATGTGAATTTTAGAGGATAATTTTGTGTGTGTTTGTGGGTGTTTTACTATTCCGACTTCATTTTGCATTTCAAGATTTGGGGGGGGGGGGGGGATTTAATTATTTTATTTGTATTTTCTTAATTAATTTACATTTTCTATTTTATATTTTTTATACATTTCTTCACATATTTCATTCTTTATATAATACATATATATCAAATTTTCATGTGTTATATTTCTTATTTAAATTTCATATTTCTAATATATATTTTATTCATTATGTGTATTATATATATTATTTTTATATATCAATTTTCTATATAAATTTTAATTTCTAAGCTACATTTTTTTAACATATTTTATTATATAAATTTAATGTTATTTAATTTTTTATATATTATTTTCTATTAATTAATTTATATTTTATATTTTTTAATGAGTTGGTTACCTTGCCAGATATGCTATAAAATGCCGAAAAATGTCACACGGATTTTGTCATCGGACACATCAACTAATTTTGTTAATTCGCCATCAAATTTTCACTGGTGAAACCAAATGTGGCATGAAAACCTTATCCTATGGAACTTTCTTTTTTTTTTTTGGAATGAAAATGGTCTATTGCAATCAATTGAATACATCAATACTCTTAAATGAAAAACAAACTACAACAATTTATAATTATCAAATATCAAATATAGCAAACTAGTATATAACTAGAACAATACCCTACATTCACAAAAATTCAAACTCACGACCTAAAACTTGTGGAGCCTCTACCTTACCAGTAAGGCAAAGCCTCATCATCACCTACTCTATGCAACTAGGTATGATAAATTTGGTCCCATAAAATTAAATGTGAAATGAAACACTTTCCATAATATGAAAAATGAAATTAACTCTAATAAAAAGTTATGTCTTTTCATATAATCAAACAAAAGATCGCAGTCCAACTTCTTTACTTTTAGAATGCATAATTAGTGATTAATATTTATTTGTTTATCTATTATCTTTTGCAACCACTTTATAGTATGTCTTTGCATATTTTGAACCACCTTACAATATATCTCAATCATATATGTTTTGTATTTTTGTGAGAAATGTCTTATCTAATCAACGCAAAATGAAATAAATTTATTTTTTAGTGTTAAATATTGTAAGACTAATTTATTTCGTCTTGTTTTATTTTATCTATTAGAGTTGTAAGATATTCTTTTTTTATTTTTTTATTTTTTTATTTTGTGAATTAAGTAAAGCTATTGATATCTTTTTACTATTCAACTAGATTTTATATGACCAAAACAATCTATGATAAAACGACAATAGCTTTTATCATAAATATAAATAAAACCGCACTTTGTTTCATGTATTTTAATAATTCAAGAGATATGTTCCTTCGCTTTTCTTTGTCTCTAATTGAATGATTTGTTCTAGAATGATAATAACTATGTTTTTTTTTATAATTAATAATAACTATTTTTTTAAATACATGATTTGATCCCCTTTTTTGATAATTGAATATTTTTATTCTTTTCTTGAATGAGTAGATTTGTTCCTAGTGCAACGTATGGACAACAACGAATTGAATTGTGTTCATGAAGTTCTTCTTTATTGGTTATAAATACGGTGCTTAATTATTGAACAATCAATTGGCTTGATGTCTTTTGAATCTTTTAATACATAGTAAAAAGAAAACAGAATGAGTCTTTTGAAAAACCTTATGGCATGATTTGCATCTTGGAATGGAGTGGAAATGGAATGTGCATTCCCACGTTTATTCATAATAACATGATTGGTATAGGTGAGAACACTCAACCCCATGTGAATCACCATTCCCATATATATGGGTTGAGCGATTCTTTCCATCCCACACGGTTTTAGCTAGTTCAATAAAGTAACAATGAGCTATATTTTTATATTATTAGCGCAATACTTATTAAATTTACCATATGTTATCAGGTTTATATTTACACTAACTAAATATTAATAAATGCATTAAATATGTATTAAATTATATTTATTACATATAAAAATATTTCTCTACATCTCTCTCTCTCTCTGTATGTATGTATACACAAACACATAAATCCTACATATTTATAATTTAGGGGAACATGTTGTTTTAGGACCGTATGTTGGCAACTTTTTTATTTTAGGACTTTAATTTTTTGCATTTTAATTTTAGGATTGAAATTTAATCACCCACTACACATTTAGGACAAAAGGCGAATTATTCCCGGGAAATGACATGTGAGACCCACGTGATGACTAAATCTGATGTGGCATTGCATAGTTAGCGTATATTGGTGTTATGTTGCAAAAGACTTATTCTTGGTCATTTTGGAGAGAAACCATACTCCATTTCCCTCCAAAAAACTGGTTTTAGTCAACTAACATTAAATAGAAAATAAAATCAAACTTCAGGAAAGAGAAGAGAGAAAACCTGCTCGTGGGGGGACAAAAGAAAAAGACATTTCGGAAAAGGCAGCTGGGAAAAGAATGGCCCCTTCGTCTTCCTTATCTAACCCGCATGTGGGTGTACATGTCTGTGAGTGTGAGAAATTGGTTGTGTTGCAAACTTCATAGACCGATGATAATCCCGATCGTAGATTCTGGGGTTGTCCAAGTCGGAAGGTGGTGATCTTGCTAAGTTAGATTTTTTTTTCTATTTTGGCTAATTTTGTTGAAAGTTGTACCTTTTTTTAAAAAATATTGGGAGGATCTCAAGACATTTATTTCTGATTTTGCAGAATGGGGGGTGTGAGTTCTTTTTGTGGGCAGATCCAGTACCAAACAACCGTGTAAAGGCCCTCGTTAGATCACTTAGGCGTGAGAAGGCTGCAATGGAGAAATAGGTTGAAAAGTTGGGGAATAAAATATGGGAGATGAAATATGGCATAGTTATCTCTTGGATCTTGGTTTTTGTTGGGACTTGCACAAGGGCATGTAGTCGTATAAGTAATACAAAGTGAGTAGAGTGTTGAATCCCACAGGGATTGTGATTTGACCCGTGAAAATGACTCGTGTTGGTTTAGCTAAATGGATCAAATTAGGTAGTGATTTTGTATTACTAAAAGAAACCTAAGTTTTTAATAAAAACAACTTGCGAAGAACAATAATAACAAATAATCAATGTGGGAAATGCAAGTGCAAGGTGGTTTCATTCACTTAATTCGATATTCTAATCGAATCCCAAAGTTGAGTGGTTTCATGGTTGTGTGAAGCCTAGGAACAAATATATCCACAATCTCTCTCGAGCATTGCGGAATTAATTCCAACAAACCCTTCTAAGCCTAAGACTAAACAATTCTCATTCAATTAATCCCAGCTTTAGAAATTATTTATATGAATTTTAATCACTGCCTTAAGACTCAATCAATGTTAAATTCATTCTCATGCAACTTTAACACTATTTGATCTCGCTAACTAGAGCTACAATCGTGAATTGTCTCTTGACCTCATCACGATTCTCAAATTCGCTAATTAGGAGTGATCAAACCCTAACCACGTATTAAATCATTAAACAAGAATCACACAACAAAAAGACATACAAAAATAGATTCAAACTCCCGGGATTTTCATAGAATAGCAAATAAGATGAACTGCACCAATCTTACACTTAATTAAAGTTAGTTCATAATGCAACTAAAAATAAGAACAAAATCTAGAAAAGAATTCATAAAAAGAGAAGAATTAAACTTATTCGCTAGAAATTTCAGACGAAAACTCCCCTCGTTCGGTTGTTCTTCCCTTGGCTCTTGATTTCTCTTTTCTTCCGTTCTCCACAAAATCCCAAAAAGATGAAAAATATGAAAGAGAAAAGTTCTAAAAACTAAAACCTAGCTAAAAACGTGAACAGTAGTTGTGCCAATATTTCTGGACTTAAAAAGGGATAGAAATACCCTAGCGCGGCCTTCCAAAAATAGAGTCCTAATCAAACTAGGAAAGTAGTTAATTGCTGTCGCGGATTTTGGGTACGTACCCAAACTTACAGATTCATTTAACCCTCCAATGACTGAAATCGGGTACATACCCGAAATATTTTAGGTACGTGCCCAAACATACAGATTCGCTCTTCTCAAAATGGCTGAAATTGGGTTGATACCCAAAATCTCTTGCGTAAGTACCCAACTCTTGACTTCCACTTTTTGTCTCCTTGATGGTATTTTTCCCATCTTACCTACAAAATAACGATTTAACTCGAATTTAGGCATAATAAGGTTCAAATGGAGAAAAATACATGATATGTCTATCAAAATAAACATAAAAATTCAATAGAATTACAAACTTATCAGTTTTGTCCTTTGCTTATTGATAGAGGAGTATGAAGGCAGTCCTAGTAATGATATGCACCTTCTTTTTTAATGGTAAAGTAAGGATGTTGAACATCTTTTCTGTTGTAATGGCAATGTAGTGTGTAATGATGTTCAAGCTACTACGTAATGTTAATATAAGGTTGTTGTACATCTTTATTTTGTACTGTCAATGCAGTGAATTTTGGTGCTTTGAATGGATTGTTTTGGTGTTCCTTTATTTTGGTGTTTGGAAATGGTAAATGGGATGAAAATAAATGGTAAAGGGGTAATGTAAATGCTTCGAAAAATGGAATGAAAGTAAACTTAGATAAATAAACATTAAAGTAGTTCAAAGTAGCAGTATCACATATATAAAACATCATGCTACTTGCCACTTAATTACATTAAAGCAAAATGGCCAAAAATTACATAAGTTCGTGTTCGTTGCCATACAATTAAAGCAAAATGGCCACAAATTACGTCAAGTCACAAAAGATGTTCAAAGTTGTCATTAGGTTACAAAATGAGTAGAAATTACAGACATTGTTCACTTCCAAGGTGGCCTTACTTTGAAAGGTTGTTTCCGTTTCCCCTTAATATCTGAACCTTTATTCTTGGTCAAGGCTGCTGTAAAATCATTCAAATGCACATACTTTTTGCCTCCATCCATTACAAGATTTTTGTTTACCCCAAATGTAGGTAGTTGTGTTGGTGGCTTGAAGGGCCTTCCAATAAAGTTTGGTGGAGCCCTAATCTTAATGCCTGGCATTACTGGTGATGGCCTTATTTGCCCCTATTGCAGCTGTCCATACATGGTTGGAGGGGCCATGGGTGTTGGAGCATCCTCAAAACCTAGTCTCAATCTAGCAGACCTCCTAACTTGGAGCACCTATTGAAACAAAAGATTTTAGTACTACTGTCATTATAAAATTGTGGATAATTCAATAAAATTATAGATAATTTACTTACATTTGCATTGTCTCCCCTTTCGTCAAAAATTTCATTTGATTCTTCTTCTTGGCTAACCCATGGTGGAGCATGTTGAGACAAATTGTTTCTTGTATAGTAGATGGACTAGTTTCAATGTTTGTACTTTGAACTCCTTTTGCAGCTTTTTTTGTTGTGCCCCTCTTTTCCACATTTGCTACACTTCACTGTGAGTTGTTGCCTTTTGAGCCTGTTCCCAATGATAGTGTTCGAAGGCTTGCCTCTGCTTCTTCTTTTTGTTTTTTGTTGGGCTTCATTTGGCTCTCTTCTTCTTACCTTGGTAGACCTGCTTGGTGGTCTCTCATACATTGGGGGCAGTGGGGGAGGATATTGAGTTGGCATCCATTTATCTCTCCCATTGATTAGATAAATCACAAACTTGTACACCTAATTGTATGTATGAACATACTGGCAACTATAAGTGAAGTCTTCATATTTGAGCTTTTGGCCAAAAATTGCACATAGGGGCATGTTTGCATGGAATGCCTGATAACTGCCATTTCCTACAACCACACTGCCTATTCACCAAGTCAACTGCATATTGAGAGCCATCTAAAGAAGAAATCTAATAATAAAAATCATCAGATTTTAGGGGAATACATTCACCTATTTTTTTCATGGAGTTTTGATCTAGTTCATTTATTTTTGGGCATAACTTCCATTTCCACTTCTTTTTTGCCCTATCTCTGTTTTCCATCATCCTTTTCATCCAATACTCCATGATTTTTTCTAGCAAAGTCACAATAGGCAACTCTCTGAAACGAAGAATGTTACTGTTGAATGTTTCACACAAATTGTTGAGTAATATGTCACATTTAACCATGCATGAAAAATGTGATTTGCTCCATTGTTGTGGTGGTTTTTCAGACAACCAATCAAAAGCCTTTTCATCAAGAGTTTTCATCATAGCCATTCTCCGACTAAACTCATTTACAGTAGAGGCTTTTGCACATCTCCAAAATGCAGTTTTAAATGCCTCGCCCTTAAAACCAGCATTAACAAAATTGTTCAACATATGTCTTACACAGAACCTGTGTTCAGAATTAGGAAAAACAGTCTGGAATGCTTGAATTAGGCCTTTTTGTTTGTCGGACATAAAAGTGTATTCATAATCTCTTTCAATCATCAAGTCAACTTTAAGAGGAGACAAAAACCACTCCCATGTATCCCTATTCTCTTTCTTAACAATAGCATATGCAATAGGTAAAATATTTTTGTTTGGATCAACCCCAACAGCAGTTAAAATCATGACCTGAAGGGGCCCCCCTTAAGTGACACCTGTTAACACCTATCAGTTGTCTACAACCATTAGAAAAAGCCATTTTAAAACCATACAAGCATACATAAAGTCTATCAAACTTGTCTTCCCCATTACTGTAATTTGTACCTAAAATCACAGTTGAACCAGGATTATTTTTTTTAACCTCTTCAACATAATCCCACAAAAAATTAAATTGTTCATTAGGTGCACCACTCAGCATTTCAAGAGCAAGCCCCTTAACTCTATAAGCATGTGCTATAGTAACATTACACCTAAGGTCATCTTGAACCTCTATCCTAAACCCCTGCAAATCTCTATTAGGGTCAACCTTGAATTTTTGCAAGTATCTTTTACTAATCCACGAAGATTTGACATGTTTGTTGTTGAAATCAAGAATGCAAGTATGATCAAGGTTCAAAGTTGTAACTTGAAAGGAGGATTTACCATTCACCAAATGACCATGTACTCTCCACTTACAATCAACATCAGCACACACAACATACATCCTAAGCTTGTGATTCTTTGTAATTTTGATATTCCTATTCTCTCTTATAGCATTTGAGTGAACAACACATTTAAACTCATTTTTATCATTAAAGTTTTGACCTAACAAGAACACAGGATCATAAATATTTGTAAGATTAAAAACAAGAAAGCTGTCACCCTCTCCCGCTTTATTAGAACCAGATTTTATATGTAGGTCATCTTCACTCAAGTTGATATCTAGTTCCCCATCATCATCAAATACTTCAAAATTTGCATCTAAATTTAAATCCTCATTTCCCTCTAAGTTCACCTCTGCATCCCCCTCAACCCCAACCCATTCTACATCCTCATCAACAAATTCATCATCTTCATCAGATTCTACCCCAACCTCAAAGTCAGAATCTTCAATATCTTCAACCACACCATCTACTGGAATGTCAAATAAGGGTGTTTCCGTACCTTCCCCTACTTCTGCCTCAATATCAACCAAGACATTCCTTACATTATCATTCCCTCCCACCCCATTATCAGGTTCACCAACTTTATCATCCCCTAAAGCAGAATGATCAACATATACATTAAACTCTTTAACCCCCCTAGGCTTTTGTTCACACAAGTCTCTCAAACCTTCATTACTATGAATAAACAAAAACCCAGACTTGATCCTATGATAATACTTTTTAAAACCATAAAGACCAGCTAATTTCTAACAAAACAAACCAACAACTATCAAACACAAACAATCAACATCCACATAGTCAAACTTATACACTAAACCACCAACATAAATAGGCTTAGGGCCATCAGAAAACTTACCTCCACAATGGATGCTCAAAGTTATAAGTTTACTTTGAGGATCTGCATGCACAAATAAAAATAACAAAAACAAGAAAAATGTCAAATTATATTTTACCAGTTTCAATAAACACATACTTTTTAACACTCATTCACTTAAATGCAACAATCTGGCCAAAATGTACTTCACATACTTTGTATTACAAATAAAAATTATTTTTCAATTTTTTTTCTGAAAAAATGCATAGTGATACAAAGTTCACACAATGGGACCGCACGGGAATCCAACAAATCCCTTTTCAGAGAATCAACATGCAATAAAGCAGAACCAAACAAAATTTTCTTACTATTTTACTCCTAAAAAGACCCCCCCCCCACAAATCCTTTAAAAAAAATTTAACTAACAACATTCGCACAAAAAATTTAAGCAACACAAAGATCGACAAACTCATCATATCGTGTGGGGGGGGGGGAGGGTAATATATTCCTCTCAAACTCTCTAAGTTGTGGCATTTTCATTCCACCACTCCAATCTCTCTACTCCATGGGAAATCAAAATGTGATTTTAATTCGCGAACAATGTGAATGAACTAGGGTTTTTAATTTTGAAATTGGGTAAAAAAGAGGACAGAGAGTGGTTTTTAATTCTGAAGAGTTAAAGGCTTAGTAAGTCATGTGATAGTCATGTGACCGCCAACACCTACCGCCAGGTCAGAAAAAATTATAGCTTGTATCCAATTCATCTATGACGTGGCAACTACATTGTGTTATTACAACTCCGATTAAAAATTCCGACTAGTTATGTCACTTTCCCGTCCAAAACATGCAATTCGAGGCCATTTGTCCTGAATGTGTAGTGGGTGGTTAAATTTCAGTCCTAAAATTAAAACGCAAAAAATTAAAGTCCTAAAATAAAAAAGTTGGCAACATACGGTCCTAAAACAACATTTTTGCCTATAATTTATATCTAATATTTCATTTGATGATGTATAATATATTAATGTATGCTCATATATATATATATATAGATATATATATTTATACGTACATATATATGATAATATAAAATTAATTTTAAATAATCTACTAATGTGTTTGACATTCATAATGAAACTATATATTAAATTTATTTGGGTGATATATATTATATCATATATGGTAAATGTCAGTATAATTATATATAATTATAAAATAATTGATACTCATGCATACTTTATAATATGTGCACAAAACATAATATATACATGTATAAAAAGTTATATCAATATATAAAAAATATATAATATATACATTCATTATCAATATACAATACTAACATGTTATTTAAATACAATATGTGTTTTCTATTTGAATTGAAATTTTAAAAATATTTTTTCATATATGAATTATTTGAATTATATACTTGATTTATGCTTATTCTATTATTTGTTACTACTTAATTACAGAATATATGAATTACATGAATCAAATTAATTTATTTCTTTCTATATTTCTTGAGCATACCAAGTTACGATAATACTATATCAATATCATTTATTTCACATCTTCATTCCATTTTTAACTTCATTCCATTCGCAGTTAAATCCTTGCCTACATGACAATCACTGCCTTAGTGTTATGTGTTTTAGTATTACTATTATTCCCCCAAAACATTGTATGTAGTCGTAAAGTTAACTCAAGGGCTATTTCATCAAAATATGGATAAAAATTAATCATAAGACTTTTTGCAATAACAAAATAAGGTAGTGAATTTTAAAATGAAAATTAATTTCATATGTGATTTTAAAATAAAAAAAATTATTTTAAAGTTTTTTTAAATTATGTGTTTGTTAATTAACACCTATTAATATTAAATGATATATTTTTTTCATGATCAATTATATCAGTATCAAATATATTTTTGAATAAAATATCTAACTATCTAATTAGAAAAAAAACATGATCAAAATTAATATTTGTTTTTGGAAATTACACTATCAATTTAAAAGAGTGGTGATCGAATCAAAATAGATATAATTCGCTTTTGTATTTTTTAAATAGGAATACACAAGTTAAAAGCATGTGTAAACTAAAATAGGGATTCAATTATAATTTATTTTTAAAAGTTGAGGATAATTTTGATTTTATGTTATGCTAGGGTATTTTGATCAAATTCATTTTAATGGTGGGAAACTATTGTTGGAATAGCAGTTCAGGGATGTCATTGAATAAAATTGAAAATACACGGATGATTTCGTAATTGAATGAAAAAATGGAGGATGAAAATGAATTTTGCTCAATAATAACGCCATATAAAGGTCAAAGTACACAAGAGCTACATAACAAAATTAGGGAATTAATAAATTGTCAAAACATTCACGCGAGTCCACGAAAATGAAATATACACAAAAAAATACAAAAAAAGAAAAAAGAAAATTCTTTTGCACAAAATAATTTTTGAAGTGGCAAACCCCAAATCATCGATACGAATGCATGAAGAATACGGTCAAACCCACCGTGTGGAAGTGGTATAACGAAATAAGTAGATGTCATCCGAACAAACAGTATGACCAAGCTCATTAAAAATATTGTCGACGTTCAAGCCTAATTCACATTGACTTAATACCCCCTCATGAAACTACATTGAACTAAGTCTACACAAAATTCAAACAGAGAACAATAGCCGTAGGCATTGAAATTTTATACCAAATGTAAACTGATATGTGTAATATTTCTTTTAAAAAATTAATTATATTCTTATCTATATTTTGGAATCTTTCAAATTAAATTTAAAAATTAAATAAAATATTTAATTGATGATTAATCAAATATTTCTATGTTCAAAAATTTGACAATAAAAGTCATATCTAGCAAATAAGGAGTTCAAATATTGATAACTTGGCAATTCAAATCACATATTGTGGTCTATGCAGTAAATTGATACCAAATATTGAATGACCAATCAAATCACGTTGCCTCGTTAGGGGAATATGGCAAGAGACTATCTTCTATACCTACAAATAGTAGATCTCTCTATAAGTCAAAGACACACAACAAGAGAAACATAAGAAGGAGCCTTTATTCAAGGAAGGCTCACAATTCTCTCAAGTCAAATATGTGGTGATCAAAGCAAAGTTCCCGGCGTCATACAAATTTAGGCCGTTTGATCCGTAACCCAAGTGCTAAATTGGCGAATCGACTTTCCTCCCAAATTTACATCAAATCAAGTCTATAGCTTTCTTTGTTGCCTTCATCAAAATTCTCAATGTTTGACTCGTAATCAAGCTGCAAAACCTACAATCGCATTATTGAAGATCAAATTCAATTCCAAGGAGATGAAACCACAAAATTTGCTCCGGAAGTGTTTTAATTTCCAAATTCTCAAATTCATGAAAGAAGATTCAGATGATCAAATTGAGATTGTAACCTGCATTTTGTTATTTAATTTTTAAAATTCAATTTGCACGCTTTCTTGTCTTTTAATTCAATAGACATGAAAATTTATGTTACAATAAAAAATCCCTTTTAAATAAAATTGGAGAATACCGACCAATTTCACACCTACAACGGGGAATGTGACAGAATAGGATCAGTCAGCACACAAATCTACCACATGTCGAGCCCAAAACACTCAAAACTTAAAAAGCCACCACTAATCTGAGCACAATCATTTAGACCACCTAAAACACTGAAAAAAGAGTCGGAAAAAAAACCCCAATGAACGACTCCCACAAAAACTGTGCGCATAGAACCCAAAATTCTAAAGGGGCACGGGAAATATAACATCTCAAACAATTTGTAATGGTACTCAATTTTATTAATTTAATGATCATAATTAGTCAAAATAAAATCAATTAATAAACAATATAATATAACATTCAATCAAGGGTTAAGTACATTTACACCTATTAGGAAATTCGAAAACTGCAATACCCATCTTGTTTGAGAAATTACAGACAACTATTTTTGAAAAAGTTAAATTACGAATACACCTTTTTGGGTTGGAGGTCCGACCCGAAGTTCATTATGATTCCTATATATTCTACCCCTACCTGGGGACAACCAACTTTTTGGTTCCAAAGGATGCATTTGGTAATATTGTAAACGAAGAAAGGGTGTACATGTTATATTCTATATTTTAAGGGGGATTATCATGAACTTTGTTTGTAGTACGACCATTGTAATTGAAATTCGGTGGTTGGATTTAAAAAATAATCATTATTTTCCTACTTTTATATCTATTTCAGCCTGCTATTTTAATCTGGAAGACTTTTTTTTTTCCTGGGAAAAACATATATAGTTACAATTTCATGTTCTAGCACTTTAAAATTGAATTATAGGAGGGCTCATGCATTAAAAGACAATGCTAAAGAGAAACAACTATAATGGTTGCAGATATAGACGAGAACTGAAATAGGTTATTTTATTACTGCCTAGGTCATGGATTTTCTCATTGGTGAATCCCTCGTGATAATGATCATGCAAGTATACATGACTTGAAACAAAGAAGAATTTTTAAAATTTTTTTATGAAAACTAGACCATAAGCCAACTCCATGTTCAAGCAAATGAACTTGCAGTACTACAATGATGCAAAAATGGATACAAGAGCTCACCAGAAATAACCTTGTTTTCGAAAGAAGAAGCCAAGACATGCACAAACCCTCCCAAATTCTCTTTATAAGAAGGCCAATCGCTAGTTGTAGAGGTGGATACGGTGGCAATAGAACGGAACACCGATGTACCCATGTGATCCAAGATAGGCCCTTGTTTTGCCACGTGGCACTAAACATATCTAAAATTGATGCTTGAATATCACATGTGACCTAGTTGTCTTGTAAACCTTGTCGTTCTTGCTATCGGTGCTTGCATCGGCGAATTGAGCGTTCAATTTTCATTTTTAAAATAGACTTGAGATTTTTCGATTCTCGCATTAAGTTTTACCAGTTGGGCACTTATATTTCAAACATACTATTAAAATAAATACTAAAAGTTTGACATTCACTCGATAAATAAAACTATTTCTTTTTTTAAAAAAAATTCTAATTACCATATTGTTATTATTATTATTTTTTATGGCAAAATTGCATAAAATCCCTTTGTGTTATGTTTTAATCGCAAAAAACCCCCTATGTTTCAAAAATAGGCATATTACCCCCTGTGTTTTATTTCTGTTTGCACACTTGCCCTACTTGACGGAAAAAATTAATGGCGTTAAATTTTTCCTATTTTGACCGTTTTGTCCCTTTGACTTTCAAGATATGTTATAAATATCTTTATTCTCATTTTTTAGAGAGAGAGAGAAAGAGAGCCACAAAAAAATTAGGATTTTTGAATTATATAATATATAAATATATGCACACAAATACCAATACACATAATACCATAGAGATACATACACATCCAAAAGTGTATATATATATATATACACAAACAAATCTGCACACACACACACACACACACACATATATATATACATACACATACAAATACATACACAAACTCACACACACACACATATATTTATATATATATACGTACACATAGAATACATACACAAACATACACACACACACACATAGATATATACATACATACATACATACGCACACACGCACAGATCTGCACACACACACACACACACACATATATATATATACATACACACACACACAGATTTGCACAAATATATATATATATATACACACACACACACACACACAGATTTGCACAAATATATATATATATATACACACACACACACACACACACAGATTTGCACAAATATATATATATATATATATATAAATACACACAAACAGATCTGCACACACACACAGATTTGCACACACACATATATATATACACACACACACACACACAATGTCTTTGGGCTAGCAGCGGGAAGGCGGTGGCGGCCTTGGGCGAGCGGCGGGCCAACGGTGGCGGCCTTGGGTGAGCGGCGGCGGCCTTGGGCAACGAGATTTGGGGTTGTGGTGATGGCAAGAAGAAGAAGATTTCAAGATTTGTGAGACATTAGGGCATAGATATTGAGTTGGGGAAGAAGAAGATGGAAAAAAAAGAAAAAAAAAGGAAAAGGAAAAAATTATAAAAATGATTGATTGTTTAATTTTTTAAACAAGAAGATGAAAATTTTAATTTTGATATTTTTATTTGGTACTTCTGCATAATTAAAATTTTTTAATATATATTTTTTATTATTTTGTTTGTATTTAAATATTTATTTGAAAATTTTAACTTTGATATTTATAGTACTCAATAGTAAAAAATATTAAAATAGTATTTTTAAATTTTTGTTATCATATTATAATAAAGAACATGTTTTGTATAAATTCTGGAGTTTATATTACTTTATTAATTTTAATAAATTAAAGGGGATTGTATGTGATTTTGTATAAAAAAATAATATTATTAAATTCACTAGTGAAAGGGGTAAATGAGTCAATATACTTGAATTTTAAATTAAAAAGATGTCCAAAATCATTCATTTTCGCATAGTAGGCGCGTGTACCAACAACACCGTTCGTTTTGGACGGAATGGGGGTTTTTTGCTACAGAGATAATAACATAAGGTTGTTTTCGCCTATATTCTAATCACAGGGGGTTTTTAGCTAATTTTCCAAAACACAGGGGGTAGTGGTGGAATTTAACCTTTTTTTATAATACATGATACAACTCATGCACACACACTTGCTAGGATTTGAAAACCATTACATTTCCAACACCTTTAAAGTAGGATACATACTCATTAGGCCCAAGGCACTAAACAAAAAAACTCTTTCAACTAATTTTGATTCAACTTCTTGAGAAAAGTTAATGTATATCGTAGTTAAATATTATATAAACAAACTTTTACTTTTTAAATTACTATGTAATAATTCTAATTGCAAGAGAGTGAGTACATATATATACGAGGACAATAAGCTATTATGATATGATTGATATGCAGGAATGGAGTAGGAATGGAATAATCATTCCCACGCTCATTCTTAACGACACAATTGATATAACTTAAAGTCGGGAATACTCATTCCCAAAGTAATCTTTATTTTCATATATATGGGTTCAGTGATTCCTTTCACAACCTACGTATTTGGGAAATACTAATGATTGACTATAAACCATCTTTTTATATTATTACTTATGAAATGTATCTTATATTTATAAAATGCATATTTATACATAAATCATATATATATTAAATTAAATATCGAATATTTTATAATATTTACATTATATTCACATGCTAACATATGTTTCCATGAATACATATAAGATAACATATAATTAATATTATTATGCTATGTTTGATACTTATAATAAGATTTTATATCAATATTATTTTAAGTTATATATGTATATTATATCACATATAGTAAATGTTCATATATTTAATATATACATACGTATATATTTTATAAAATAATATATAAAACATAATTTACGCTTGAACAAAAAAAATGATATCAACATATATAAAAACTATTTAATTACATTGTGAGCATCTATATACAGTAGTAATATATTATTTAATTATGCGATATAATTGCATTTATTTTAAAATTTAATATATTTTATTTAATATTTACTTTTAATCTTACACTTAATTTATTTTTATTTCTCTCGTTCATGTTATTATTCAAGATATAAATGTATAATTAAGAATTTATACGAATAAATGGTGCTAATTATTAATACATATATATATATGGTAATGATATGGCATATATCGCATAATTTTGGTGCATTTCCATGATTAAAGACTAATATACACGCATAGATGTATATACTAATGGCACATTAATTAGATGGAAAAGAGTATTTAATAATAATCCGTTGGTTTTATCTAATATTATGGACAAAATATCAACTGACTAAAATTTTTGACCTTAAAATCTTGAAATATTTGATCGGTAATTTAAATGTAAGTTTTATTTATGGTAATTATAAGAAGAGCCATATATATATATATATATATATATATATCAGTTTTTTCACATGTCCAAAAAGTTTTTTCAAAAAAGATATAATAGCTAGAGATAGACATACACACTAGCTAACTTAAAATCAATATTGCGCTTTAATAACCGTTACTAGCTTAAACATGGCTCAAGCATTTAAAAACAAAAAAAAATCAATTAATACGTAAGCGCACACACACATACATATATATATATATATATATATATATTAATCATTTTAATAATAAAAAGTAGGCCACATTCCATTTCCATTTCAACCTGGGAAAAAAAAAAAAAACGGCACCCTACAATAAATTAGAATGATAATCAAGTTTAGACATCAAGGCAACTTTCCCGCCTATCTCATTAAGCCAAAATCATTAGATTGATTAAGTCGTATTATATATATATATATATATGTATATATATATATTGGTGTTTCTTGCTTCATTTTCCAACATAGAACACCTAGCAATTTCGAGTGTAGAATAATCTTGTTTCATATCAAGATTATTACATGGATTCGTGTGGGGTTTTCTATTTTTTGCTTTTGTTCATTTGGATGAGCTTTGATGTCCATGCACAAAGTAACAATTTCATCGTCACGAATTTTGGTGCCATTGGAGATGGAAAAACAGATAACAGCCAGGTAAATTAACTACATATATCCTTCGTATCAGATAATTTTGTTACTATACAACGGCAGAGTCGCATATAGCTCAGGGGCACACGTGCACCTTTTGACCTCAAAATTATGATGTAATTATACAGTTAAATTTGATTGATTGTCCTGATTATTCTTAAGAATATTCTTTTTAATACACCAATGATGAATAAATATATATTTGCTAGGCTTTCTTGAAAGCATGGGCAAGAGCTTGTGGAACACCAGGAGGTGTAGTTAAGGTTCCAAAAGGGAAATTCCATGTCAAAGGGGTGAAGTTTCAAGGGCCATGCAATGGGCGAACAATGTTTCTTGTTGATGGAGTTGTAGTTGCTTCAGATGAACCTATGCTTACAGAAGACTTCTGGATCTCATTCTATAAGGTTGTTGGATTGTCACTTGTTGGTAATGGTCTGTTTGATGGCAACGGGGCCAATTCTTGGGCACATTGCCAAGGTTTCAAGAAATGCAACGGGCCTCCAACGGTAAGTATTTTGATTAATTTTTACACTACAAATATATATTTATATGTAGCATAATCAAAATTTCTTTTGTCTCTTTTCATATTTTAACTTTTCATTTTGACGTAATGATATGTCAAACATAAGTGTCTTTATAGTATTGCTAGATTGGGTCAATACACTAAGGGGGTGTTTGGGATAGCTTAATAATTTACTTTAAACATAGAAGTTTAGAAGTTAAACCCCTCCAGAAAGAAGGAGCTATTAAGTAACCCCAAGATGCTTAAAATTGCTTCTTTTTTTTTTTTTGGTATTT